>LR990065.1:11807779-12407779 GCA_905147135.1 Blastobasis lacticolella
TGCCTGTTTGCCTACAGTATGACATAAAAAAATAAAAAATAAAATTATTGGAAATAGGTGCCTAATCTGCCGCCGGTATCAGGAAAGGCCCGCGGGCGACCCAAGAAGCGATGGATTGACATCGCCGTGTCGGATGCGAGAGCCAACGGCTTACGACGCAATGATGATAAAAACCGTGGCGAAGTGGAGTCGGAGCAAAACAGCGGCCCTGGTAGAAACCGGGATTTACTTTTAATTAAATTTTTACTGTCAT
This sequence comes from Blastobasis lacticolella, assembly GCA_905147135.1. Lineage (NCBI taxonomy): Eukaryota > Metazoa > Arthropoda > Insecta > Lepidoptera > Blastobasidae > Blastobasis > Blastobasis lacticolella. Next base: position 11,808,033 of record LR990065.1, read on the forward strand.
GGGGTGCCAATCAGCTCCCGAGATTGTTAAACCAGTCTCAGAGTCCTGAGACCTTGGTGGTCAAGGGCAGATAACGGTGCGAGCTCGTTGCGGTTCTGAAGTTCGAGTAGGCTTAAAGTAAGAAACGGTTACTCATCCAATTCCTGGACTGCGAGCGTTGCTTGGCCGTGTGGTGTCCGGCAGAGTAGAATAGCACCAACCCTTTACACTCATGGGTGTCGTACAAGGCGACTCGTGTTTTCGAGGCAACAAATCAAGAGTCTCGGTAGTCAGGAAAATGGGCAGCAGCATTTTCCATTGTTATATTTAAACACTGCGATCTCCAACCCGCCTGCCAAGCGTGGAGATTATGGCAATAACCTCCCCTTTCGTGGGAGAGGCCCTAAGTCCTGCAGTGGACTGTTACGGGCTGTGATGTGAGCGTTGCTTAACCTTGGTTATCGGTGTCATAAGAGCGCTGCTACTGCTAGTGTCACTAAGGGCTAGGGCGATAACGATCATACATATATAAAGCTCACGCCTGTGAACATGATCATACTTTTAAGGTTTAAAAAGTGGCAGGCTTATCGCAACATCTCTTCCAGGCAACCTTGGTGCAGGCTTTCTCTACAAGGCCGCGGGTGCGCCCACGCTGACTTTCACCCGCGAGAAAACGGTAGGGTGCTCATGGCGGAAGGGGTCACGGGACATATTGTAAGAATTATTTATATCTTTTCATCATAATTATGTTCAAAAATGGATCGTAATAGATCACTGTTGGTATTTAGGACTGCCCGTATAATAAATTTAAAAGTACCTTAACAGGGTGGCTTCTAGACAAATGCTTTTACTCTATTAAAGAAATGTTAAATCAGTGAAGCTTTAGTACCGACCTAAAAAAGAAACTGTGTATATATTTGCATGCCATTGTTGGCTGAACATATGGTACGTGAATGTAAAAACTATCTAATTGTATAACTATGTTCTTGCAAATAAAAATTCTGATTCTTTAACCTCCCCTTTTTTCTTGAAAGTGTTTTAAACATTCTTGGATCAAAAACGTATAAAAAAATATTGTGGCGCTTTAACATAAATTAAATATTTATTAAGTATGGTTTTAATTGTGTGTCCAAGTCTCGTGAACGCGCCGCCAAGGCTCGTGCAAACCACACATTGTTTTTACACTTATTAGTTTATTACTTATTTATTATTATTAGTGGTACCCCGCGATTATCACCCGCATTTAGTCCGAAATTCGGCTGATCCTGTTACTTTTCGGGACATCCACTTTTCTTATGCGCACTGCAAAGGACTGGAACTCTCTGCCTGAGTCATTGTTCCCCGATAAGTATATAAGGTGTCTTCTAGGCACGCATGCTACATCTTCGACCTTATCGTCGCTTTCCATCAGGTGAGTTGAGGTCAAATGAAAACCAATTGATCATAAAAAAAAATTAAAAAACAACAGACAATGTACGGGACATATGTTTACACATATCAAAACAACATATTAATCTATGTACTAGCTACCCGCCCCGGCTTCGCACGGGTTTTCTCGAGTTTAGTCTAGCATGTATAATCACTCTATTGGTGAAAACCGCATTAAAATCCGTCCCGTCATTTTGCAATTTATCGCGAACAGACACACAGAGAGACAGGCAGACAGACAGATGCGCCGCATAAAGAAAGACCCGCCTTTTTATTTAATAAAGGTTTCCATCCCTATGCTAAAGGGTGTGACGTTAATACTTATTATTTATTTATTCGTTATTAAAAACGAAATTAACCATCCAATTTCAAAAAATTCTTGACAGCACTAAGTACTTCTAGACAATACTTTCCATGTAACCAGTCCTAGTCCAAATTTGAATAACTACCAACTCCTTTACAACCCGTCTACCTGAACCGCCTCCACACTAGCAAAGGTTCTGCCACAATCTCGCGCTAAAGTTTAGTTTTAGTAGGTGTATACCTATAGTTATAGTAATGTAAATGATGTTTTGTTAACTGTTGTATATTACTTATACATGATGTTTTACTTGCGCCGTGTGGTGTCCAGCAGAGTAGAATAGTACCAACCCCTTACACTCGTGGGTGTCGCGACTAATGTTTTCGAGGCAAAAGATCTAACCGTCTCCGTAGACTGGAAAATGGGCAGCAGCGTTTTCTATTGTTATATTATAACACTGCGATCTCCAACCCGCCTGCCAACTGTGGAGATTATGGGAATAACCTCCCCTCTCGCGGGAGAAGTCTGAAGTCAGGAGGACTAAGTCTTGCAGTGGACTGTTATGGACTGTGATGTTTTACTTTATTTAACTAATTAAGTTACCTGTTGTTGTAGTGTAAATTTACCATTGCCTTACTATTGTATATCCGAAAAGGATAAACTGGCCATAGGCTACGTTGTTGATCGATCCAATCTGGTCAGGACCCCCTGGTAGCAGGGTCACGGAGGTCAGATGGTAGCCGCTCCACTGTAATAACCTGATCGCCAAATCCTGGATCATGGTCATGGTGGACCCCGGGCCCTCGTTCTCAAGAGCACAACCGGGACATTAACGCCAAGATGATTTAGGCTACGTTGCTGCAATAAAGTACTTACTTAAAAAGAAACCTCTGGGTCAACCGTGTCCACAAAGCGTCCCAAAGCGTGGTCGCCCTTCGCTTGCATAACAAGATTCCACCATAATGACCGCGCCGACCGCGACGCGGTCGTTTCGTAACCGTGAACATGGGATGGGTTACCGTGATCTATGGGTGTTATCGATATACCTGTAGGTACCAGATTCATCGTCATCACAGTCTATAACAGTTCACTGCAGGAGTCAGGGCCTCTCCCACGAAAGGGGAAGTTAATGCCATCATCTCCACGCTTGGCAGGCGGGTTGGAAATCGCAGCATAAATATTACAATGGAAAACGCTGTTCCCAATTTCCAGCCTACGGAGACTATATTTTTGGACTCGAAAACTTTTTCGCCTGTACGAAACCCACGAGTGTAAGGGGTTGGTGCTTTTCTACTCTACCGGACACCACACAATAAAGTGGTATTTTTTTAGGTAAGTACTTTGTACTTTTTATCTAAGGAAAAATATATGTATTTATTTACCAAATGACTGTTATTGCACCCAAAGAAGTATATTGGTAAAATATAGTACATTTTGAAATTACACATTTTTGACCCAAAATACTACTAGAGTAGATTAGAGCGTCGGTAGCCGGGCGGTTGAGTATCTAACTCGTAAGTAAGAGGTACCGGGTTTGAATCCCCCTGCGGCCATGTACTCTCTCCATGTCTGCGGACTCTTTTCTGAGTTATGTACATTAGTTGAATTCTAACCGATGCTCTTACGGTGAGGGAAAACATGGTGATGATACCTTGCAAATTCAGGTTCCCCTGGTAGCAGGGTCACGGAAGTCAAATGGTAGTCGCTTCACTGTAATTACTTGATTGCCAAATCCTGGATCATGGTCAAGGCGGACCCCGGGCCCTCGTTCTCGAGAGCACAACCGGGATATTAACGCCAAGATGTTTTTTTTTATTACATACCAAGGTTGTAACGGAAGTGGTTTATCGGAATCGGAACTAGAATCTCTCTCTGGAAGGAGCTCTCTTCTTCTGAAGCAACAAAATTGTTGCCGACGTGTCCCTTGAACCATGAAAGGTCAAGTGTTTAGCGAAGTTAAAAGTGAAAAGTTAAGTAAAGTGAGCAACCACACCGGTGTAAACCAATCCGTACAGCGTACTGTCACGGCACTCACCACTAGGGTTGCCAACTTTTTTTAGACCAAATATAGTATTTTCGGGTTTAGAAGCAATAAAAATATAGTAGGTAGGGAATTAATCAAAAAATATATAGTAGGTATTTAAATAAAACTTACGTACCTATATTATTTCTTAAATGTATATTTTCTGCTACATCCGAGCTTACATAATATTCGATTTGCACCAGGAAAATTTTTCTTTTGAGGATCTTATGGACGCGTTCCGTTGTGCGGTAAGTGGTAATGTTCTGCTAATTAAATATAGTAGTTTCGCCTACTATGTTTCAATTTTTAATTTATAGTAGGTTGACTCCTAATATAGTAGGAAACTATATTATATAGTAGGGTTGGCAACCCTACTCGCCACTGTCCTTGGCCAGTGTACACCAGCCATTAGTCGTTACAGTTTTTCCAGAATCTACCAGTAGTCTGGTAGAGAGTGTGATATATCGTCGGCATTGGTCTCTCAGACCCGTATTCAAAAACAATACTTTCTAAATCCCCAGAACAACCATATCAGTCTGTTAGGTTATTGTGTGACAAAATTAAAATTGCATCGTTACTTTATAAATAAGTGAAGATATAGTTTTTACTGGCCGTGTGGTGTCCGGCAGAGTAGAATAGCACCAACCCCTTACACTTGTGGGTGTCGTACAAGGCGACTAATGGCTGGAAAATGGGCAGCAGCGTTTTCCATTGTTATATTTACATCACTGCGATCTCCGACCCGCCTGCCAAGCGTGGAGGTTATGGCAATAACCTTCCCTTTCATGGGAGAGGCCCTAAGTCCTGCAGTGGACTGTTATGGGCTGTGATGATAGTTTTTACGTTTTGCTAGTTTGCTGGGACAATTTTTTTATCCTTAGATGGAAGTCGTCTGGCCGATAAAGTAATATACTGCCAAATAAAAACAAACAATAGTCTTGCACTTATATGTATATGAAGTTCTGTTTACGTGTACTTTTTTATTTTAGTCGCATAACAACTTATTAGACTGAAATGTTTTATCTGATGATTGAAAATCAGCCCTTAATATGGTAGTAAACTTTATCGAGCAGATAAATATTATTTGAGGACTAAAAAGTCGGCGCTAAGTTAAGTAGTTACTGTGCGTACTCACAGTGCTAGTCTGCTAAGTGAACGCACTTTGTTCAATACAGCTCTATGATAAGTAATGACATAAAGCCACCTTCGGCCAAGAAACCCACCTTCGGCAAAACCTTCGACTTCGACCGGGTTTCGGGCTGTTTTGCCGAAGGTTCCCATCAAACGTCAAAATTGAATGAACTGTTGAATGAGGAGTTTTCCAGTAGGTATTGTCAATTGGTTTCAAAAAGCATCTATAGATGGCGTTCCTACAATTTTGGTAATTTTTTACCAAAAGGTTCAACGAAATGTATTTTAATACAAACCTTTTATATTTGCATTGCGTCCATTCTTGATCCTAGTGTCCATGAAACGAAATAACTCAGTCAAATTGATGTTTGTTTTATTTGTAATATTTTATTACAACCTCTAAAATGGTTGAAAACTATTGATAAATACAATATTTTCCAAAACAACGTATCCAGTGTTTATATCCTCTTTGCTAAGAACCTATTTCAAGCGATTATCAATTACCAAAATGGTCGGGGCGCCATCTAGGGAGTGGTTAGGAATGCTTTAGATACCTATTGGAAAACTGCTCATGATTAAATAAACTGTAAGGTAATTTTTTTATCATTACTTCTTAGATGACTTAGTTATACAGTCAATATTAAGTTTTAAAATAATTTATATTATTTGGAGATGTAGCCAATCTTGAACAAAAATTTTTCGGCTTCGACCAGAAATTGACCTTTTTCATGTTCGGACTAGCCAAACATTTGACCACCACCTCACCAGGTGGTAACTGACGATGCGGTGGATGATGGAGCTGTTGATCTACCTAAAATTTATGAAACAAATACCACAATTCCGATGAAATACCCATACAAGAGAATAAAATAAAACCGATCCATATCAAAAGCGCGCCACGCAAGCTTCCACGCAAGGTCCTTGAGCTTTCTCTCGAACAGGTTCCAGTTTCACTTTCCGAAAGCTCAGATCACGTCATCGGTCGCCCAAATTTTAATCGGCGATAACAAACAGTCAAGTGTGAGCCGGTTTTCGGAGTGAGGTCCGTTATTATAGATAGGTGGAATCCGTGGAATTGCTATAGATAGCTATAGGTGGTAGGGCCGCATTTAGGGTCTGTGGGCATTAGCGTATCTACGGCTATTTTCCAGGGGGGGGGGCTGGCCCCTGAGGTGGTAAATGAAGCCGAGTCGATCGCCAATGTACAGTCAATAAGCACGAATCAGCCCGATTAAAGCCACCTAACGCGGATCTAGTTTTGTTCTAGGCTATGTTCCATTCAGATGACATAGTCGAGTGAACTTTTTATGTGTACAGCCCATAATTTCGAATCGATACATCAGGGGGTGGGCACCAGTCTATTCTAGGGTGGGCAAGGCCCACCCGGCCCCCCCTCTTCCTATGCCTATGTCTGTGGGCCCTAAGTTAAACCTGCGGTGTAGCTATTATGTAAAATATTTTAAAATGTAATCTTAAAATTCCATTTTTTATTCTTGTAGTCATTTAACCAGGTATACAGTATTTCAAATTCATATGAGTTAATGACATGAATATAGAAAAGGATTACTGAGTTAACCAATGAACTTATAACTACACTTTTTAACCCCAAACGAAAAAAAGGAGTGTAGTCAGTAGAGATTTGTAGATTGTAAATTGCCTCCACATAGTGTAAAATAAATTGAAATGACAATTTTACCTGATTATGACATTAATAACTGAAACTATGACATTTTATTATTGTATTGCGTATGATTTAATTATTGTGAATGATTTTTAATAATTTGAAATTTTGACATTTTTATATTTTGTTATGAATAATTTAGTTTAGTCTACGGCGTCGACATTGTTAATTATAATGAATTGTAATGTGTTTCTTATAAAGACACTTCCTAGGTACCAACTTGCCACTTTGACGTGTAACTCTGTTACTAATAAAGTATTTGTATTTGTATTTGTACGTGTGTATCTGTCTGTGGCCTCGTAGCTCCCGAACGGATGGATCGAATTCGATGCGGTTTTCATGATACGAAAGGCAGTTTAATCTAGACGGTTCTAAGCTTTGTTTCATTAAAATCGGCTCAGGACTTTCGGAAATATTTGAGTAATAAGTATACTTAGTCAAACTACACAAAAGAGCTGGTATATTTCTGACTGTGCGGTGTTTCCGGGCGGGCCCACTGAAACCCAGCGTTGTGGTACGCGTCAAGCGGCCACAACATCATGCTGAGGGGGTCCAGTTGCACTGGAAGCCGAGACACGGAGTTTAAACAATGCTACTGGGAATAGATAAACTGTAGGCAGGTTCATTTATTATTATTATTCTTTTTTTTTTGTAACAACATTTTTATTTTTATTTTGTGTCGTGATGTCTACGTACAATAAATGTCTTTTTTTTTCTTTCTTTGCCGGAGGGTTTCTTAGTAGCTCGTTTCGGTTAGCTCAGTATTTATTTATATAAGAACTAGCTAGGTGCGCACTCCGGCCCTATGGGATGAATGAAACCGTGTGGTGTCCGGCAGAGTAGAATAGCACCAACCCCTTACACTCGTGGGTGTCGTACAAGGCGACTAATGTTTCGAGGCAAAAGATCAAGAGTCTCCGTAGGCTGCAAAATGCAGCAGCATTTTCCATTGTTATATTTAAACACTGCGATCTCCAACCCGCCTGCCAAGCGTGGAGATTATGGCAATAACCTCCCCTTTCGTGGGAGAGGAACTAAGTCCTGCAGTGGACTGTTACGGGCTGTAATGATAGGTACTCCCAAAGGCTAAGTTTAGCTGGTAGGCGCCTAGGTCCCTCTTGCGAGTCAAGCATCACCAGCGTGACCGACACATGAGTGTTCTTTGCCTCCCTTCCTCGTAAGCCCGGAGAGTGCCAAAACAAAAAAAAAACCATTTGACCGCCATCTCACCTGGTGGTAAGTGAGGATGCGGCCGAAGATGGAGCAGGCCTGTCTAGGAACAGCCTACACGTGAAATGAAAATGAGTAATGACTTATTAGTTTGCGCCTACACTTAATACTAACGAAGTCACTTATTAATATCCTCGTGATTTATTTGTAGCAAAAAATGTTTACTTTTGTTACTGAGCAAAAAACGTTGAGTCTGTCTTCTAAGGTTTCTGGCGTTGGAAATTCTCAGAATGACCCATGAGATCCAAACACCTTACCCCTTATAAGGTACCCCTAATTCTCGCGCTGTGATATCTCAAATTCGACATTAATTAAGCTATAAATCTCCTTTAATGTCAATAGACATTGAAATGTTTATAGCAGCCAAAAAAATTTATCTCAACTCTTTTCGACAGTCCTATATTGTCCAAAATCAATTTTTTTGAATAAACAATTTCGAATTTGAGATGTCACAGCGTGAGAATCGCCCCTAAGTAAGTTCAGCCAATAATTATGTCAAGGGAAAGAGGTATACGCACTAATCATCATCATCATCATATCAGCCGAAAGACGCCCTCTGCTGGGCATAGGCCTCCCCCAGAGCTCTCCACGGCGGCCGGTCCTGTGCCTTCCGCATCCAGCTGGTACCTACAATCTTTACCAGGTCGTCGGTCCACCTTGTAGGAGGCCTACCCACGCTGCCACGCACTAATAAGAAGGTTGAACAGCAATGGACTACAGGTTGCTGATACGATGTGTATCACAAGATAGTGCGTTCATACGATACCCGATGGCGTCCCGGTTGGCGATGCAAGGCCCCGTGTTACAAAATTAGGTTGGGACGCCGCCTAGTGGTGGGGTGGAACTGCGGCGGCTGTGGAGTCGGTAGCGTAGTAATATTATTAAAAATAATAAACCGTCTCTGTGAGCGAAGGAGTCTGTTCAGTCAGTCTCAGGGTAACTAGCGGATGACCTTGCTTGCTGTAACTAATGATTAAGTTCATGGTGATTAAAAAACAGCTAATACAGCCAATTAAAGGAGATGGACAATGCACGAGCAAAATGTGGAAGGAGCACGCTCTCGAAGTCTTTCCTCTGCACTTCAACATGGGGTTCTTCGAAAGGTTTATCTACAGGTACCTCAAGGGTACCGCATCTGCTCTCCTAAGGTTAAAGATGTCCTGGACGATGGTGGCCACTTTCCATTAGGTGGACCGTCCGTCCGTGTGCCTCGATGAAAAAGATGATGGGGAACTTTTTTATGAGTACCCACCCTCGTAAAAGTTACGACCTGATCAGGTAACTAGTTCTAGGCTATTTAATGACCAGTAAATGATTTAATGTTTTAAACTATCGCGGTTATTATTACACATTTCAAGGGTATGTTCCGGGTTTCCTACCGCGTACCTTTGTTGACGAGTAGTCGTCCCGTGACCATGATGCATGCAACTGCGTCGAAATATCGGGCTACTCGTCAACAAAGGTACGCGGTAGGAAACCCGGAACATACCCTTAAAATCAGTAAATGATTATTTTGGAACTACTCAGTGCCAGGGAAAATTTATAATATTTACAGCTATGGGTACAAAAGTGCCTATAATTTTTTTCTTGCAAGAGTTACGAGTTTGCGCTCATACAAACATTGAAAGCTATTTATGTAACCTTACAAATGGTCCTGAGGGCCTAGTGTGAGTTCCGCTTCGATTTTACTTTACTATCGCGTTTGCGTTTAGGCGCGGATTATATCAAGCGTCGGCGACGCACGTTGCGTCGGCGACGCAACTTGCGTTATGCTGTCAACTCAAAATTGTATGAACTTCTAATGCGCGCGCCGACGCAACCTGCGTTTTACCTGCGTCGCCGACGCAACCTGCGTTATCGACGCTGCCTGCGTCGGCGACGCATCTTTCGTTAAGCTGTCAACTCAAAATTGTATGATTTTCAAATGCGCGCGCCGACGCAGGTAAAACGCAGGTTGCGTCGGCGACGCAGGTAAAACGCAGGTTGCGTCGGCGCGCGCATTAGAAGTTCATATAATTTTAAGTTGACAAGATGCGTCAAGAATTCTAAGGCCGGGCACAGACCTACCGGTCAGGGCCGGGCCGGGCCAGACCTGCCGATCAGGGCCGGGCCGGGTTTAACGTGAAGGCCATATTATTTTCATCGAAAATGTACTAGCCGTCACACACTTATAGACGCCCGGAGAGCGCACCCGGTTAAAACTTTCAACCGTCCTGAAACGTCCGAACCGTCCTTGCATATAATCTTCTTATAATCGGCATATACAGACCGTAAGCTTTCCGGGCCGGGCCCATTCGTGGAATCGTCGTGGACATTGGGGCGGATCTGTAATTATCAAAGAGATCGGTATACCTGGGAAAGGTATATTCCTCTATGGTTGACCCTGAGTCCATTACTTTGGCAGGGCAAAAATTTCTATGTTGAAACATAAAAAACAAGGATTATCACAACCGTAATCTCAAAGACGTTGCGTGGCAAGAAGTAAATAGATATGTTGATGTGAAGTTTAATGTTAGATGAAGACGAGAAAAAAATACGTATCAGTCTACTGTCATCAGTCTTCGTGAATACATGAATTGGACCCGGGTCAAGTTGGCTCTGTTTAGCCTGAGGCTTGAACTGGGTCCAGCCCCAAGGTGACTCTTTCTATTCGGAAACTATTGGTCCTGGAACACTAGTCCCTAAAGATATATGATAGTACTCGTCGAATTCTACATTTCGAATGACAGTTTTAAATTTAACGTCTCTCTCACAAAACGTAGATTTCGACGAGTACCTAATATCATTTTTCTATAGAAACTATTCTTCTAGGACCTATGGTTCTCAAGTTATAACAGTTTTCAATTTGCAACAGTTACTTTAAATGTGTATCTCGACGAGTGATATAATTCTTTTTAGAGACTAGTGTTCTAAGACCAATAGAATCAGAGTTATAACGGCTTTAAGTTTAACAGCCGTCATTCGAAATGTAGATATGGACGAGTAGGTACAGTAGTTCAGTAGACTTATACTGCCTACCCGAATTTTTTTCCTCTCCTCATCCAACCTACCATCTTTCCCTTTTTTGTAGGTTTTCAGCGCCAAGCAGTAAGGCGATGCACATTAATTCGTCATCTATTTCTACCCGTTAACCTTTCCCGGCAAGCGCTTGATAACGACTAAGAAAATTTTAAGAATGTCCGGCCCGGTAGGTGTGCCGGTTGGGCCCGTCCCTGACCTTTTCCATAGGTCTGTGCCCGCACTAAAGCAGGGTTTTTATATCAACAAGACAAGGAGTTTATATACTGCAAAATGAGTTTGGATAGAGACTGGGAGACTGGATATCACAAGATATATCCATAGAGTTATATACCTCGTATAGTAACTCTATGGGCTATCCATAATAGACCCTGACCCCACACAGGCGTGGGCGATGCGGTCGCGTACTATTGGACTGAATGCGCCCGCGTACAGACGTTCATCATATCAGCCAAAAGACACCCATGTTGAGCATATGCCGCCTTCCGAGATCTCCACAACATCCTGTCCTGTGCTTCCGCATCCGGCTGGCAGCTATCGCCCTCAGATTTATAGTTAACAGTCGCCTCTAGATCAAGCCATTGACAAAAAAAAGAAAATAATTATACTTAATAATAATAAACTACACCCAAGTCACACCGGTCAGAGGTATGCCCAACCTCCGAAAGATAGTCAATGCACTGGCCTATCATAATAATAATCACATGTATGACCTGTGCAGCGAAGGGGGATGTCACGGCCACCCGCTTGCAGAACGCGTCGTGGGTTTTCTGCTGTGTTCCCTTTAAGAACTACAGATCGCCCCTGTTTGGGGGAAGCTTTTAGTGACAAGTCATTGTCACTAAAATTTCGCCACAAACTTATCTGGCCCGGTGGCTAAAAGCTGAACTAAGTGTCGCCATTTAAAAATGTCATTTTGTTTGTCAACAACAGCGACGCCGTCACCGTGTCGGGTAAGTTTGTGGCACCTACCATTGAGTATTGCAAAGTAAAAAGTTTGCAAAAATATCCAACTTAATTTCTAGCGGTTGCCCGCGACTTTGTTTGCGTTAAATACTCATCTTCAACTCATTCTATCACATGCAAAAATATTCCCCATGAAAATAATCACACTTAAATCTGTGATAAACTTAAAAGGATATCAGGTGAACTGGTTCTACACTGGTTCCACAGGTAATGACTTTCAAGGTTATATTTTACTGTTCAGATTTATTTTGCTGAATATGTTACATAGTTTCTATGGGGTCAAATTCCGCAAAAAGCATAAAAGGCACTCATTGTAACTGGTTATAAGACTGCGCTAGTAGGCCATGTTCACTTAAAAGTTTAGATCTTAAAGGAGTATACGCTGGCGCTGGCCTATGGTAGTCTTCTACATAACCTCATCCCCCTTGATCTGACTGACTTCTGTTTAAGTGGATTTGAAACGCCACTAAACATCAGCATCACTAAGTTAAATCCTGTTTCTGTCTGCCACCCAGAGATCCTGGGTTCGATTCAGAAATGATGAATTTTAATATATGTTATCTGGGTCTAGGTGTTATATGTACTTATCATGAGTATGTATTTAAAAAATATGTAAGTAAGTTTAGTTATCTAGCATCCATAACACAAGCTTTGCTTACTTTGAGGCAAGATGGCGCTGTGTGAATTGTTCAAGTATATTTATTTAATATTTTTGATTGATAATATAGAGCTGAGATCAACTTATATCGGAAAAGTCAAAATCTCTGAAACAGTCATTTTTTGTTTATATTTAAATTTTCAGTCAACATCTACTTAGATGCCTAAAGTTTCAGCCAATTTAACAAAACAGCATTTTTATAGAACAAAATGAGTTTAAATTGATATATCTTTATTAATTTACTTTTTATCTAAATAAAACATTTCACAAACACTACATTTAAGTGAAGCTTACAACAATTATACATTATTGAAACTGCACTTAAATCATTTAAGCCGTTCCTGAGATAATTTTTTTTATTTGTAGATTTAGGGTATCTTTTCTAATTGTGTACTTTCTGTAGCTTTTATAAAAGCGGATATACAATACGTACTTTCTGAGTCTGTTAAAATGGGTATGAAATTGGCCATACAAATGTCTTTCTGTGTTAAATGGATGTACAGCATATCTTCTTAGGGTCGCGGATTCAAAAGTGCTAATAAAGGTGAACACGCACTTACGCTGCGCGACGCGGCAGCGGCACGGCAACTGCACTGCAACGTCTATTCTGAACGCACTGCTGCGACGCGATATTGCGCGTTACTTCAGTCAAAGATGTGTAGTGTTAGGCAGGACAAGGTTTTAAATAGAGTTTGTATGTCATATTATTTTTTTAAGCCGACCCCATATGTTAGTCTAAGAAACAGTTCGTCACAGTTCGAAGATAAATGACTTTTTTTATTCATACACGTAACCATTTGCGATAAAGCGTTCTTCCTTGTATGAAATCAATTGCGTCAACAAACACATACCTAAGCGAGCGGCCACACAGAAAAGACTCAGACACGTCGCGGACAGGGCACAGACGGGACGCGGACGCGACTTAAAACATACAGAAAAGACAGGGCAAGGACGCGGCGCCGTCGCGGATAAGTCAAGAGCGTAGGCAAGACAAGGACAGCAAGCGCTGCGGGCGAGGCCCGGCTCCCGCGCCCCGCCCGCACCCCTGCTCTCGCCCGCGGCGCGCCCTTGCCTCGTCTTTTCTGTATGTTTCAAGTCGTGTCTGCGACGCGTCCTCGCCCTGTCCTAGCCCTGTGTCGCTAAGACAGTATTGCTTTTTAAATCTCATACACCTATGTCTGAAAGCTGAAATATTCATATTATCAAAATCGAACCATGTTCAGCATGTAACACATGATTCACCGGAACATTATTATTATTTATTATGCATCGCACCGGTTCGGCTGAATGCGGTGCAGGTGGTGCTACCCACTCGTATGGACGGTGCACGCCATCATCAAACCTGTCTCTGCGTTTTGCAGCACAAGTGCATATAGACCTTTAGACTATTGACATCTGAATGTTTATACCTGTTTAAACCATGGACTTTTAGACTATTGACATCTGAACGTTTATACCTGTTTAAACCATGGACTTACTACCCACTGCGCACTGCTTTGACTAAAACCGGGCAGAGCGAGAGTCACCATCGATAGTCCTTTGTCCCTTTCTAACAGTGTAAACACAATGTTATTGGCATAATCACCGTCATTCTAAATTGACAAGTGTTGTGTTTGGTGTTGCCATTATTGGAGAAATATATTTACCGTAAATTTGGTATTATTATGAGGTAATCCGTACAATCCGAAAAGTAGTTGTCAAAATACCTTTTGATCTACTGAACCATAGCCTCCTTTATCTTACAAGCCATGCTGTAGCACGGAACGACAACGTCGCTGTGAACCGATTTACTCATTGTTTACATGCCAATGTGCGGGAAAATTATGAATTTTATGATGATAAATTAAAAATATATTGGTGAAACTGTAAATAAACGCGTTTGTATGGACCATATAAGAAGGTAAATAAAAGCAAAAATATTCATAATTGCGCCAAAATAGGATAAATACGATTTTTAAAAAACAACCCTTCACTATTTTTGTTGTTCGTTTTTTACTTATTTCATAAATCAAATTCTGTTTTATAATCGTAATCATTCTCTAATAGATGCAAAGGCGTTGTAGCATTTGAAAAATGCAAGTATAATTATGATTAATCCTTAAAAATGAGCAAGAAGCTGTGCCGAAGTTTTGCTTTCCAAAAGATGTAATTCTATTAAACAAATGGACTTCTGCTATTCCCCAAGCATGCTGGAGTCCCATCGAAGGATCCTTCGCGTGCAGCAAACATTTTCGCAGTGTGAAAGTTATTACAACTACTTTAAACCACGATCTTTCAATTTAAATTTCTTTATTTCGCATTCCATGTGTTACATTTGATTGTCGACGATGATGTGACCGTTGAAAAAGTAGATAGGTACAATAGGTAAGTAAGTAGTTAGTTTTCATATACTTAGATACTTAAATAAGAATGTTTAAAATGTATTATACCTAATAGTGAATAAATTGGGCAATATTTTGGCTGGCATAGATTATTTCATTTCATAATAGCTTTTGGTCGCGACTGCGTCCTCATAAAATTCTGTTATAACGTTCCGTACCCGTTTCCGGGAATCACATTAAATTTCGGGAAAAGTTATAGCAAACGTGCTATTCTAAGCTATATCCGTTCAGTAGTTTTTGCGTGAAGGAGTAACAAACATCCATTACATACAAAACCAAACATGCATTATACATATTGTATTTCGCATTTATAATAGTAGCATAATACTATTGCAAGTAAATAGATAGGTAAATAGTTCAGTAATCTATCCAGTTTCATATTATCTAACTATTGCATATATTTAATCACTTAAATAACTAATAACATTAAACGACGACGACCGCGAAGAAAGTTTTACAGTAATTTTCAGGTTCACTAAAATTAAAAAATGCGACGTTGTCAAACTTCTGCGCATGGCTTGTAAAATGAAGGAGGCTATGACTGAACGTTTCTCCGACAAACGTCGAGTCGACATAATTATTAACCTACGACTTTTTGTTCCACAAAACAGATAAAAGAGTTCGGTAACCATTTATCCTACGA
This sequence comes from Blastobasis lacticolella, assembly GCA_905147135.1. Classification (NCBI taxonomy): domain Eukaryota; kingdom Metazoa; phylum Arthropoda; class Insecta; order Lepidoptera; family Blastobasidae; genus Blastobasis; species Blastobasis lacticolella. The sequence goes on from LR990065.1 coordinate 11,823,472, forward strand.
CACTAGTTTCTAAAGAGAAGTGATAGTACTCGTCGATATCTACATTTCGGGTGACAGCTGTCAAACTTAAATGTGTTATAACTCGGAACCCATTGGTTCTAGAACACTAGTTTCTAAAGAAATATGATAGTTCTTGTCGAGATCTACATTTCGTATGACAGCTGTCAAACTTAGAACTGTCATCCAAAATGTAGATCTCGATGAGTACTATCGTATTGCTCAAGGAACTAGTGTTCTAAGACCAATCGTTTCCGAGTTACAACAGTTCTAAGTTTGACAGCTGTCATGCGAAATGTAGATCTCGGCGAACACTATCATTTTTTTTTAGGAACGAGTGTTATAGCACCAATAGTTTAGGCGTTATTTCAGTTCAAACTTTGACAGCTGTCATTAGAAATGTAGATCTCAACAAGTACTATCATTTCTCTCTAGAAACTAGTGTTTTAGGACCAATGGGTACCGATTTATAAAAGATTTAACATTGACAGCTGTCATTCGAATTGTAGATCTCGGCGAACACTATCATTTTTCTTTAGGAACGAGTGTTATAGCACCAATAGTTTAGGAGTTATTTCAGTTCAAACTTTGACAGCTTTCATTCGAAATGTAGATCTCAACAAGTACTATCATTTCTCTCTGGAAACTAGTGTTTTAGGACCAATGGGTACCGATTTATAAAAGATTTAACGTTGACAGCTGTCATTCGAAATGTAGATCTCAACAAGTACTATCATTTCTCTCTAGAAGCTAGTGTTTTAGGACCAATGTGTACCGATTTATAAAAGATTTAACATTGACAGCTGTCATTCGAAATGTAGATCTCAACAAGTACTATCATTTCTCTCTAGAAGCTAGTGTTTTAAGACCAATGTGTACCGATTTATAAAATACTTAACATTAACAGCTGTCATACGAAATGATGATCTCGAGGAATGCTATCAGTTCACTCTAGGAACTAGTGTTCTAGGGCTAATAGTTTCCGAGTAGCAGGGTTAGCTTGGGCTGGACCCTGGTGAAAATATAAACTTCAGATTGCTCCCGGTCCGGCTCTGCCTGGCCCTGAGGTCGGTGTCCGCGCCAAATAGTAAAAGTAATGGTGGCAACACTAGAAAGGGACACAGGACTATCGATGGTGACTCTCGCTCTGCCCGATTTTAGTCAAAGCAGTGCATTTAAACTGTTGAAGTCTAGCGTTTGACAGCCCGACGCAACCTGCGTCGGCGACGCAGGTTGCGTCGGCGACGCATGGTGCGTCGGCGACGCAGGTTGCGTCGGCGACGCAAGGTGCGTCGCCGACGCTTGATATAATCCGGGCCTTACGTGGAAATTAGTATGAAAACATATATAGCGCCGCCTAGTGGTACGTAAATGAAGTTTTTTTCTTCATACTAATTTCGACGTAAACGCAAACGCGATAGTTAAGTAAAATCGAAGCGGAACTCACACTAGGCCCTCTGGTCCAAAGTCACAAAGTCTTGTAAGGAAGGGACGAATGTGTACAAAAGTGCCTCAAACTTTTTCCTTGCATGAAATACAAGTTCGCACTTATGCAAATATTGAAAGCTCTGCTTGTAACCTTTCAAATTATATGGGTCACAAAGTGTGACAACGCCCATTCTTCTTTGTTTAATAATGCACCAAATATCATGTATGTTGTTATAGGTGACAAGGATTATTTTTAAAAGTACATGTTATCACAGCCCGTAACAGTCCACTGCAGTACTTAGGGCCTCTCCCACGAAAGGGGAGGTTATGGCCAAAGTACATGTACCTACAAATAATAAATAAATAATAATCGTGGACAAATTCACACAACGCCATCTAGCCCCAACGTAAGCAAAGCTTGTGTTATGGGTGCTAGATAACTGATAAACTACTTATATACTTTTTAAATACATACTTATTATACATAGAACACCCAGACCCGTAACAGAAATTAAAATTCATCATTTCAATTTCTGCCCGGCCGGGAATCGAACCCGGGACCTCTTGCGTGGCAGACCGGCATATTGACCACTGAACCACTCAGGTCGTCCTATCGATATCAGAGAAGTACCCATTTCACACCTCTTTCCCATTGGATTAAGCAGAGACCAAGTTACCTGCTTAAGTGAACAATATCAAAACATTTTTACTAGTAATGGCGACTCCACACCACCCGTGGCACTTGTTGCATGGGCCAATGACCACCCCGCAAGCTCTACCCTTAATTAAGGCCAAGGCCACGGTGCATAAGCAGAGCGGGGGCGGGAGCGGGTTCACCTTTCGAATGGAGGTGGGATGCCGATCAAACATAGTACGTCCATAGGCTGCGGTGACTGCTTACCATCAGGCAGGCCGCAAGCTTGTTTGCCACCTTAATGGTATAAAAAAAAAAGTACAATGTACGTTCATATACCTTCGTAAATAATGCGGCTAAGGTATAGAACACGTTGCCTGCGAGTGTGTTCTCTGAACCCGTTATTTCTTTACTTCTACCACTTGTCAAGCGATTTTTTATTGTTTAGGTAGACACGCTTACACAAGTTGTAGTGCGAAGTAGGGCTTGGTGAGAAACTCTGGGCTGGTGAATAGAGTAACGATCTTTTTTTTTTTATGTCACACGGTAGACAAACAGGCAAGCGGGCCACCTGATGGAAAGTGGTCACCACTGCGTATAGACATTAGCAACACCAAGAGTATCGCTAATGCGTTGCCCACCTCTATAACACGTTGCTCTGGCAGCAAAAGGCAAATGCCACTCCACTGCCAAAGCCACGGTTCCCCAAATCCCCACCCCATGGAGCACTGGAAACCTTACTCACCGGCAGAAACACAATACTATTTAAAAGAGTATTATTTAGCTGCGATATTCTGTAAGGTGGAGGTACTTCCCCAGTCGGGCGGCTCCAATTCGAACGAGATACCCCGCTATGCCCTACCTCTCTTAAATCTGCGAGAAATACAGGATTTAGGATGCTGACGACGTTGGAGTAACAGCTTATTGGGAGCGCTTATTGGGGGTATCTTACGTCTAGCTGTGGATCAATAGGAGCTGATGATTAGTAATGTTTTGGATCATTTCGGTATCAACCGACATAGCGAGCAATAGATAGGTATCATGGCGTTTTTCGCAAATCGACGAAATAGAGCCCATTTTGCGTATGGGTGAAATATTCGTAGATACAATACTGTTCCTGCTGTCCTAACTCCTTTAGAAAACGCAGAGCGATACATGTTACGAGATATAAGGAGAGGTATCGAGTTTCAAACCCAGTGCCGCCGTGTACCAATGACTCTTTTCCGAGTTTATGTACGTTATTATAATAAATAAATGAATAATCATTTATTTCAGAATTTACAATTCCATTGCTTTTTAGATTTTACAATTCCATAACTATTTAAATTCATTATCAAAAATATAAAAATAATAACAATGTCAAATTCCATACTTATGTCAATTAACTAAAAATATAAATGTCAAAAATTTCATTAAATCATAAATTTAAATTCATAAATTATAATACTAACCGATGCTCCTACGGTGACGGAAAACGTGATGAAACCCGCACATATAGGCGACTGAATGTGTAACCATGATCCCATCTGATCAAGTTCGTCTGTTTAAGGTCACTGACGTAAATCACTCCGCTGTAATATCCTGATCTTTAAAATCCTGGTCCCCGGGTTCTCGTGCGCGAGAGCACAACCGGGACATTAACGATGATGATTGTTATTATACACGTTACGGGATATGTTTCCTCTCGAGAAGTGACGCTCAACGCTACCCGCCCCGCTTCAGCCCATGACCGTGTCCACTCCTGACCTATTCATGCGTTCAGAGGTCCCTCTAACTCAGTATACCACCTCCCTTCAATATGTAGACAAACAGATCAACAAGGCATACATTTTCGTCTGTAGTCTTTATGCCAAAAGGAATAATCGATTTTATATAATCGAATAACCGTGAACTAGTGTTGTAGAAGACAAATTAAAATTTTAAGTGTCGTAGGCAGTGTGGAAGAAAAATATTTTATTCTTTTTTTGTTTTTGAGATTTTAATACAGTGATGTGACCTTGTTATTCATATGTGAATAGTACTAATTGATTGTTCCGAGTTGTTAAATGTTAATTTAATTCAAGTATTGGAGAAAAGGTAAGAATCATCTATACATAGTATAAAACAAAGCTGTTTCCCGCTGTCTATCCGTACATATCTACAAATGTATCTATATACGCTTAGATCTTTTAAACTACGCAACGGATTTTAACGCGGTTTTCAACAATAGACAGAGTGATTCAAGAGGAAAGTTTGTAAGCAAGAAAAAAAGGATAGGTAATGGTAGAGTAGGTTTTTTTTATGTCGTACGGTAGACAAACAGACAAGCGAGCCACCTGATGGAATGTGGGCACTACAGCCTATAGACATTAGCAAAACCAAGAGTATCGCTAATGCGTAGTATGCTAAGGCGTTAATTTTCCTTCCTCTCCCACACATGGTGTCTCCTGTCTGCGCTGGGGTAGGGTAGTAGTTAGAGTAGGGGTAGGGTAGGGTAGGGTAGGAGTAAGATAGCGGTAAGGGTTGGGTTAGGTTAGGTTAGGTTAGGTTAGATAGAAGATAGTGGTAGGGTCAGGGTTAGGTAGTGTTAGGGTAGGGGTAAGGTAGTGGTAGGGTAGGGTTAAGGCAATGTTAGGATAGGCTAGGGGTAAGGTAGCGATAGGGAAGGGATAGGGTAGAGTAGGGTGATAGCGACTACCTACCACATACAGCATGTGTGATGCACGCTCACTTAAAAGTCTGTCTGGCGGTGGCGTGGGGGCCGGGTCGCTCTTTTCCCTCAAATATGGTTGAATTGGACGATGGCTGGGCCCTGCGTTATACTCGTGAACGGGTGCTGCCTTGGTGGACTGGCTTACTCTTGCTGTAGTTTTAGGTGGTTTTTCTTATTTACACTAGACATACCTATATAATATAATATAGCGTTCCGGCTCTGCCTGGCATTGTCGAGCATGGTTTGGTCGTGGTTGGCGAGGGATACGTTATCTACGGCCATAGGGCGGTCAGCGTGTCACTGTGTGTTTCCTTCCTACTTTCCAACCAAAGGAGGGGTCCTTTTTGACGATTGAAAGAGATATTTTTGTCCTAATCAATAAAGAAATTTTGATTTGATTTGATTTGATTTGCGTAGGTGTAGGGTAGGTGTAAGATAAGCGTAGGGGTAGGGTAGGGGTAGGCCGCCACGCGAACAAAGTCGCGCCTGAATAGCTAGTAGTAGTAAGTACTATTTTAATACAGTCATTCAATGATTTAACCACCTGGAACCCTTGTACTTAGAAAATATCGACACACCGTTTTCATCATCATCAACATCATCTTAGCGGCAATCCCGATTGTGCTCGGGGTCCAGCTTTCTGCTTTTTCTTTTCTACTTCGCTCGGTCTTCGGCGTCCTTGGCCTTTGCTTCTTGGACAAGCCTCTTTTTCTCGAACCTGAGGTAGATTGGCCTGACGTAATTTTGCAGTAAATAAATAAATAAATCACAAATCATTTATTTCAGAATTTACAATTCCATATCTTTTTAGATTTTACAATTCCATATCTATTTAAATTCATTACCAAAAATATAAAAATAATAACAATGTCAAATTCCATACTTATGTCAATTAACTAAAAATATAATTGTCGAACAATTTCATAAAATCATAAATTTAACCATGTCAATACATACACAATAAATCAATTAATCAGTAATAATTACATATATGTATGTATGAATGAAATATGGCGGACCATAAGAACTAAGTCGTACAGAAGCTACTGCCTATCTCGTGAACGGAAGCTGTCTCAGTACAGTCGTCCAGTGGTGGCTGATGGGACACTCGCAGTACTCTTGTAAACTATCTACGAGTATGATGGTACGGTTACATTAGTTGAATGCTAACCGATGCTCTTACGGTGAGGGAAAACATCGTGATGAAACCTGCACTTAGGCGACTGAATGTGTTACCATGATCCAATCTGGTCAGGTTCCCCTGGTCGCTACCAGGGTCACGGAGGTCAGATGGCAGTCGCTCCACCGTAATTACCTGATCTGGCAAATCCTGAATATTGATCACGGCGGACCCCGGGTCCTAATGCAGGAGAGCACAACCGGGACATTAACGCCAAGATGATTTTATTACGATGATTCGGATGTGAATGCTACCTCAAATGTGGGTATTATTACAGCCGCCATGTTCGAAAATCGAACTATAAGCTTTCAAACTCTAATGGAGAACTCGGAACACGATAATGAATTGAGTGGTTAGGTAATTTGTTTTTAAAACGGACAATAAGTTCGCGTAGAATGAGTGCGCCTGAGTAGAATAGATTTATTCTATGAAAATCATCATTTTGTCAATGTCCTGGTTGTGTTCTCGGGCCTGGGGTAGCCCTTGACCATGTTCCAGGGTTCCAGGATGAGATCACGTAAATACAGCGACCTAGACACAACAGGGAAATCTGACCAGACTGTATCATGGTTACACATTCAGTCGCCTGAATGTGCAGGTTTCATTACGATGTTGGAGCATCGGCTAATGTTTAACTAAATACAAAACATAGAAAAGAGTAATTTGTACATAGCAGCACTGGGGTTCGAACCCGGTACCTCTCGCTTACGAGTCGGACCTCTTAACCACTAGGCCATCGACGCTCTCCGTGTCGCCAGAGTAGAATAGATTTATTAAAATAAATAATAAATGATTGTGGACAAATTCACACAGCGCCATCTAGCCCCAAACTAAGCAAAGCTTGTGCTATGGGTGCTAGCTAACTGGTATACTACTTATATAGTTTTAAAATACATACTTATTTTACATAGAACACCCAGACCCGTAACAGAATTAAAAATCATCATTTTAAATTTCTGCCCGACCGGGAATCGAACCCGGGACCTCTTGCGTGGCTGACTGGCATGTTGACCACTGAACCACTCAGGTCGTCAATTAGGTACTTAGTGTTTGCTAACTTTCTCCCTCCCATTGGCAGTACAGGTGTCATACAACTGGACGCCTAGTACCTAACATCTTAGTATAAGCATTAATTTAAATTCTAGGTTATCTACGGCCGGGTATCTGTAGATCAGATAACCTCATCTTGGCGTTAATATCCCGGTTGTGCTATCGCGCACGAGGGCCCAGGGTACGCCTTGACCATGATCCAGGATTTGGCAGGTCAGGTAATTACAGTGGAGCGACTGCCATCTGACCTCCATGACCCTACCAGGGGAACCTGACCAGATTGGATCATGGTTACACATCCAGTCACCTGAATGTGCTGGTTTCATCACTATGTTTTCCCTCACCGTTTGAGCATCGGTTAGTGTTCAACTAATGCACATAACTCAGAAAACAGTCATTGGTACATGGCCGGAGCGGGTTTCGAACCTGAGACCTCTGGCTTACGTGTCGTATACTCTAACGTCGCTCCAAGAAAGTAGATCAGATAACGTACCCGACAAAAAAACTTAGATAACCCTCGATTAAGTTTACTTAAACTTGAATATTTTCTAAAATACGTAACCGATTTCAATGAAACAAAGCCAAGAACTATCTCGACTAAACTGGCTTTCATTTAGACATATAAATTAATACTAAATGTCCCAAGTATGGCACCAACGTCGTTATTTAAAAAAGTCGGGTCATTAACACGATAATGACCGCAGAAACGAAAACTTTCGCGTTCCAAATTCACATTTTATTCGGTTTCCGATATAATCAGCCTTTATCAATTTCTAACATCTAATTTCGGAATTCATTTAAATATTATGCATGTTTTGGCCATATTGTGTCTATCTGTGCTATCACGGGCAATTTTTCCATTCCTATTGGTCTAGATAGCTTTAGCCACGTCTGGGCAAAGCCATAATATGCATATATAAATATTTTGTGTATACCTAACTAATAAATGAGGTATCACATATTTATTTATTTCCATACAGTTTTAAAGCAATAAAATTTAGTTATAATTGTAGAATTCAAAGTTGCAATGCCAATAACAATATAGATCTAGAATATTTTCTATAGTCTCTGTCTACCCCTATGGGAGCTACGGATGTGAGTGTGTACACATATATTATAAAGCATACATTTGGCCTGCAGACCAGTTTTTGAGTGGGGATGTCCCTTTACTCATATGTGAGTTACATACATATCATTTTCTTCTTTTGAGCCAATTTCAATCTCCAGGGTGTAGGCCTCCTTTAATATCTTCCATCGCTGTCGGTCTTGTACTGTTTTTAACCATTCCATACCTGCTGTTCTCTTAATGTCGTCGTACCAGCGCATCTGAGATCTTCCCTGTGGACGTTTTTCTCTACACGGTCTTTCTTTCTGGCGACATGGCCAGCCCATTGCCACTTCAGTTTCGCTATATGTTTGATAACATCTCGATCTTTACTCTGTAGTCTTAGCCAGTCATTTCTTTTGCAGTCACTGAGCGTTATACCTCAATATTACATTCTTCTCTAATCTTCATATTACATTTCTCTTATATCTAGGTTACATATAGACCTTGAATATTTTCGATAGTCTCTGCCTACGGATCCCTATGGGAGCTCCGGGCGTGAGTGTGTCCTTAAACGTAGGAGTTAGATAAGTACATAGGGTAATATTCGATTGAAAATAATTTTGGTACCTAATTACTTGTGGACTTGTTAAAAGCAACAATTACAGCAGCACATTATATGTTGAATAAATGTGATCGTCTAAAATTTATTTTATAAACGAGTTTACAACGCCTACAAATTTGGTAAGAGCAATGTTTCCGTAACGACGTAAATTTTACTCGTACAAAACATGTAGGCGTCACGGGTCGTCGATCAAAGTGCCAAATATAGATTCGGAACCTACTTAGTTGTGCATGCGTTTAATTTAATAAGGGTGATTTTGGAATAATGGTTGAGGGGTCTGACTTGTAAGCGAGAGGTACGGGTTCGAACCTCAGTGCCGTTATGTATCATAACAGTTATCTGAGTTATATAGCTACATTAGTTGAATACTAACCGATGCTTTTGCAGCGAGGGAAAACATCGTTATGAAACCTGCACATTCAGACGACTGAATGCGTAACCATGATCTAATCTGGTCAGGTTCCCCTGTTAACAGGTTTACGGAGTTCATCCCACTGACCACAAATTGGCCTGATCTAATATTGTTTATATCACAACGATGGTATTTCAAATCTTTTGGTCTACTTAAAAATAATAAACTAAAATAAGTAAAAGTATTTGGCGCCCAACGAGGGCCAACGCTGTTCGTGAAATACAGCTGGAGTGTGACGTTTTTTACTATTTTTTACCTTAGAATGCCTGCACAAATATTTCATACACACAGAAACAGTATTTATGTCATTTTATTCGCTCTATATATAGTTGTTACTCGTGACGAGTGAGCAAGCAATTATTTTTTTATTTCACTGACTAGAGTATATGACTGTAAGGGTGACGTAGGGTATTATACGTCATCGAGTTCGAGAAAATATCCTCTTTGTAGTTATAGTAGACGTTTAGGACACCCACAAAATGTTGGTTTGCCTATGCACAAATTGGAACAAAAAAATTTTTTGTTACTTAATCTTGAACATTTCGAGGCGATAGTACTAACATACCCTCTTGTGTGAGTTCTATAAGTAGAAAAACTGAGGGCTTACCATGAACTCTTATAGCAGGACCTAAACAGAATTGCTTTCGGTTTGAACGAGACAAGCTTATGTGACACGTATAGCGCTGTCTCGTGCTAAGCAGGGCAGTTCTGTTTAGGTCCTGGTATAAGAGCTCATGGTAAGGTCCCTGGTCTGCCTCACATTCTCATGCCAGTTTCGATTTACAGCCAAAGCGAGTGAAGGAGCACTACCTGTCCCTGTCTAGTCCATAAATCTTAATCTTAATCTTAATCTTAATCTTAATTTTAATCTTAATCTTAATCTTAATCTTAATCTTAATATATAAAATGCTTGTGTGGGTACGTGTGTGACCGGTTTTATTTATCACCACCAATTCCAATCAACACCCCATTGGGGTGGTAGACACCCCTTGGGTCCTAGAAGGAAGTAAGGGAGTTTGGGCGCGGTGGGTGGAAGTGGGCGGTTGTGGGAGGCAAAAATGTAATATAAGATTATATATCTTTGTATTGATATGTAGTACTAGTATTTAAGTGTATAAGTATGTATGTATTTATTGATATAATATATAAAAATTAGTCATATTCATATGTATTTTATAATTATTCATTAATTGTGCGCGTCGTATCTGCATTTCTTAGCTAAACATTTCCTTTCTGTAGGCCTGCTGGAAGAAATTTCTTTTAGAAATAAGTAGTGCCTGTTGTGTCTGTTATATCTATGTTATATCTCTGTATTTCTTTATTGTGTACAATAAATAGTTAAATAAATAAATAAATTATTGTCACCAGCCGTGGTCCAATCTGGTCAGGATCCCCTGGTAGCAGGGTCACGGAGGTCAGATGGTAGTCGCTCCACTGTAATTACTTGATCGCTAAACCTGGATCATGGTCAAGGCGGACCCCGGGCCCTCGTCGAGAGCACAACGGGGACATTAACGCCAAGATGATGATGAGTTTTAAGAATAGTGGATATGTCAGTATATGTTTATGTAGGCTCCAAATAACGTCTCCAAAGAAAGTCTATATTTTACTTCCTTACACAGATCCCAGCCACCCAAAGCCATGCAACGCAACGAGCGATACCCGGAAGACTACGACCCTGAGTCACCCAAGAGCCGACCAGGATCCCGTCGGAATTCAGCGTCCCTCTCTCGCCGAAGCAGCGTCAAGAAGGACAAAGAGGGAAAGAAGAAATCCCCTCTGAACACAGCACCGAACTCCAGTAATAGTACACCGAAGAAGATAAACAAACCGCAGAATCTGGAGTTCGTTGTGACAGGGAAACAGATTTTGAAAAAGTGAGTTGTAACGTGTGTTGTCCGGCAGAGTAGAATAGCACCAACCCCTTACACTCGTGGGTGTCGCACAAGGCGACTAATGTTTTCGAGGCCAGAGATGTAGGCTCTCTGTAAACTGTAAAATGGGCAGCAGCGTTTTCCATTGTTATATAATAACACTGCGATCTCCAACCCGTCTGCCAAGCGTGAAGATTATGGCAAAGACTCTCTGAATGAGGCTCTTGTGGGAGTGGTCCTAAGTCCTGCAGTGGACTGTTATGGGCTGTGATGATGAGTTGTAAGGTCTATGTACCTACCTATGAGTATTGGTCATGTTGGCGTTAATGTCCCGATTGTGCTCTCGCGCGCAAGGGCGCTGGGTCCACCTTCACCCTGATCCAGGATTTGGCAGATCAGGTATTTATAGTGGAACGACTGCTATGTCATCTGGTACCTTATTTTTGAATCGCCCGCCTCGATTCGAACGGTTTTAAATTTTGACCTTTGGCATAAAAAGTTCGATATTTTTATGCACAATGCTGCAATTTGATTTTCCCTATTTTTGAACCGTACCTTTTCAGTGTTGCTAATATGACTTAAAAATGATTGAATTTCACATTCCGAAAATTAAAATTGAAAACCGTTCGAATGGAGGCAAGTGATTCAAAAATAGAGCCTCTGACCTCCGCGACCCAGTTACCAGAGAAACCTGACCTAATTGGATCATGGTTACACATTCAGTCGCCTGAATGTGCAGGTTTCATTAGGATATCGGTTAGTGTTCAACTAATGTACATAATAAACATTAATTATTGTACATAATGTAGAAAAAGCTACGTAGCTTTAAGACCGCCATTGTTCTGTAATGTGCATGATGTTTTATATAAATAAATTAATAATTCAGAGAAGAGTCTTTGGTACAAGGCGGGACTTGGATTTGAACCCGGTACCACGGGGACGAGTCGGTCTAAAATTTACCACAATCCAACAACCCCACTGTTACTATGAGATCTCACAGAGCGCATGAACGCACAGAGTTCCAATTCCTGAGAATACTTGTGTGGCGATCGGCACTACGCAGGACGCCTCCGTCATATTGAACGAAATTGACGACAATGATACAGATGACCACTGTGAAGACCAGAAAGAAAGACCAGAACGCATTATAAGCTACTTCACATAGACAAGTATTATTTGATAATTCTAACATAAGCGTGTAAGGCGCTGTACTAATTGGCAACGGTCGTGCCACGTGGTCGTGGTTTTGAGGCCTCCTATTGGTCGTCCGTCGTACGACCATGGTCGCACGACCGTTTCCAATTAGGTCATCATCATCATCATCATAACAGCCAGAAGACGCCCACTGCTGGACATAGGCCTCCCCCAGAGATCTCCACAAAGGCCGGTCGTGTGCTTTCCGCATCCAGCTGGTACCTGCAATCCTTACCAGGTCGTCGGTCCGCCTTGTGGGACTACCCACGCTGCGTCCAATTAGATCAGCGCCTTATAATTAATTTGCCTTATCAATTCGTTTTCCAGGAGCGACCGCGCCAACTCCCTCCCCGGCTACCACCGCCGTCCGTCCGCCGAGTCCCTCCCAGGTAAAGCCAAGCGGTCCCTGGAACCACGGAGGGACGCCTCGCACTCCTCAAAGAGCCGGGAGACCTCGTTGGAGGACGACTTTTCCTTGGATCTTTCGCAGGTTCGGTTATTCTGTTTAAACTAACCTGTCTTATTTGGTGAACAAATAATGCCCAAAATCACTTGCTGTATCAATCACGCTACGTATATTGTGTATAAATATCTGGAATTATACAAGAAATACATAGAATGTGAATTTCAACGATTACTGCTGCACATTGTCCATTTAAATACATAATTCCCTGAACAAAATAAGACTAGTCAGTTTGGACAGATGATAGATTCGTGTACCTAGTTTAGTTTTAGTTGAGCCTGAACCTGGGTAGAGCGTGGAGAGTCGGTAGTTAAGGGATCCGACTTGCGGCCATGTACGGCGTGTGTATCTGTGGCTGTGGTTTTCACGCTGGCTGTTTAATCGAGATAGTTCGTAGCTTCGTTTCATTCCGGGTTCGATTCCCGGCCGAGCAGAAATTGAAATGATGAATTTTTATTTCTGTTACGGGTCTGGGTGTAGTGTGTTTAATAAGTATGTATTTAAAATAAATAAAAATGTAAATAATTTATCAGTTATCTAGCACCCATAATACAAGCTTTGCTTACTTTGGGGCTAGATAGCGCTATGTGAATTGGTCCAAGCATATTTATTTATATTATTAAAATCGGTTCAGTAGTATAGACTCGCTTACGAGTCGGATACCCTAACCGTTCCACCACCGACGCTCAGTTCAGTTCAGCATATCTAGAGATAAATAACAGTCAGTTTCACGAAAAAAGCACCTAAAACCATTTCCAACACCCCAGGTCTCAGATTTCGAAGACACAAACTCAAAGTACGGTATCAAGCAGAAGTTCAATGCGGTGGCGACATCTACACCTAAAAGCCAGCCCCGGAACTTCCAGAAGCCGCGTAGTGCTTCCCTGCAGAGCCAATTGCACCTGCAAAGAGTGGAATGTTCCAGAAGAAACCAGAAGAGCCATGATAGCTCCAAACAGAGCAGGGATAGCACGTTTTCTTGCAGCAGAGATAGTCTGTACAAGACGTCTTCTACAGCAAGTTATAATAGGTAAGATATAGTTTAGTGTTTAAATTACAGGCATGAGGCATTTCATCCTAGTCCTCACAGCGACAACGCACCTGCAGTTTTGCATATATTTTTTTTTTTTATTAAAATGTGGGCTCTCCAAGGCTTTCTCAGTCCTAGTATCACTGCGACCATTCCTGATCTATTGTGATCGCCTCTTTCTTAAAGTTCAGTACTAATCCCTATAGCTTCTATGAACTGCAATAGTTTCTTAATACTGATATCGTGCACCTCATCGGTGCATTTTTGTTACCTGCAACCTAAATGTAAGAATCGTAGTTGTTATGGGTGACAGTTACCACTTACCATCATGTGGGCTGTCGGCTCGCTTGTTACTGAGTAGCATAAAATAAAATAAAAAATAAGACCGACACCGATGGCTTAAAAGCCGGCGCCGCATCCGTCCTGGAACAGTAAGTTGGATTTGCAAAAAGTTGAATTTGCAGCATGTTGAATGTGAAAATGTTGAATTTGCATAAAGTTGAATTCTCTAAAAGTCGAAATTGCATAAAGTACATCCTCTTCCCTTAGGTTGCAGATGACCTGTAAGCTAATTAGCATTCCGTACGTGGGTATTTATAATGTTTTTATTGACAGTCGTACTATTGTACAGTCGAGTTCATTAATATGTGAGCATTGCCAAGGCTTCAAATATAAATGTATATGGAAGGGTACTTATATATATGAGCAGATTCATTAATCAAACATATGTACATCTGCTCAGATATATAAGTACCCTTCCATGTACATTTATATTTAAAGCCTTGGCAATGCTCACATATTACTGAACTCGACTGTACCTATATATTCGTAATTTTTTAAGATTATTTTTGTTCTAATATGGGTGTAAAATACCTGAAATAAATGACTATTTATTTATTATTATTATATTTATTCATTTTAATTACTTAGTTAGATTGCCAAATACTAACTTATCCAATCAGAAATTCCCTATTACGTACGTCTCTTGGCTATATTAAAAAACTAGCAGACATAAACCCATATTTTTCGGGTAAACGGTCTAACCGTTTAACAGCCAGGGACTTTTTGAACCAGTCGCCTCGAGATAAACGGTTTTCAATTAGGATTTTAAGGCATAAAAAATGTAAAAAATTTAACACAGGGGCTCGGGGTCCGCCGCAGGATTTGGCAGATCAGATAATTACAGCGCAGCAACTGCCATCTGACATCCGTGACCCTGTTAACTCCCGACTAGATTCGATCATGGTTACATGGTTCCCTGATCAATATAATCTGGATGCCTTCAAGGCTAGAGTGAATAGGCTATTCCTAGACAGGCATGCTCCATCATCGGCCGCATCGTCACTTACCACCAGGTGAGGTGACGGTCAAATGCCTGGCTAGTAAAGTAATTTAAAAAAAAAAACACACATTGGGCAGGTTTCATCACGATGTTTTCCCTCACCGTAAGAGCATCGGAATAATTTCGAGCTAACTATTTCCCCAGCTAGATGCGGAAAGCACAAGAACGGCTTTTATAGAGATCTCTGGGTGAGGCCTGTGCCCAGCAGTGGGCGTCTTCCAGTTCAATATCATGATGATGATTTTCCCCAAACAGGCACGGCCTAAGCACAGAGCTGGACTACTCATCAGTATCACCAGAATACTCCGGACAGTCGTCAGCCGAGTTGTCACCGCGACCGACCCTCGCGCACCGGCCCTCGATTCGGAGTCAGGACATGCAGATGTCCAGGTAAATCACACAGGAGTTGAAAGTTAAGGAATCCGACTATATGGGTACAGAAGAAAGCATTTCAACCTACACTGTTAAGTCATTGGACTGTCTCCGGTTCGCATGCGCATCCGTAGAGATGCTCGCTCCTTTTATACTGGTGGTTGGAAGGTTGATGTTCTGCCTTCTGTACTTTCATCATCAAGATTCATACTTTGCAACAATAACCTTTCCGATTCACAAATAATTAGACGACGAACTAGCAACAGCTAAGAACAATCTCGGTTAAACTGATTATTAAATACAGAAAAACGCATCGAAATCGGTCCATCCGTTCGGCTACGATGCCACAGACAGACAGATCACATGACATATTTATAACACCCTTCTTTTTGTACTGGGAGTAAAATACTGGACGCTTACACGTTATAATGTACATTGGGGCTTGGTTGGACGCCAGTTGTACAGTGGATATATATTAAAACAATAAAAAAGCGTTTGTACATTGCATATAATTACAAAAAAAAAATTACGGCTGTAAAGAAATAGTAATCGTTTGTCTGTTTCTACACGCTTATCTCCGGAACTACTAGAGGGATTTGAATGAAACTGTTTTTGTTATATAGCTATTAAGCATGGGCAACATAAAGGGTATAATTGATTTTGGAATCTGGAATATCTGATGTAGAACCATAACAGACCAGACCAGAATAGATTTTGATGGGGTTTCCACAGTTTTGTAGTTTGGGGTCCAACTTAAAATCAAGGCCATGTTTTATCTAATCGGTCGGGCAACACCAGAGCTACATCTTGACCTCTCCGTAGTACTACCTTCATACATTAGGGTGGTCATTGAAAATATAAACTGTTCTAAGAACAATTTCCACACGATCGTATTCGCGAGCAAAATCTAGTTGATATATACATAATTCATAACTGTTGCGTCGAAGATGTTTGCTTTAATATTCTCGACAGGCGCCAACAAACTTCTAGTTGTATCTTTACCTACAGAAAGAATTAAGTTACACTTTCACTACACATATTATCGGGTTTGTTATCACGGTAAGTTTTGCTTTACCTCGATATGTAGCCGATAGTTGCATGCGTTACGAGTAGACCCATATAAGAATAATTATATAGTATCTGTGACCGAACCGACCGAGTAGAGTAGTGGTTGCGAACTGCGTCGAAATATAAAAACAATACTAACCGTGGTAACAAACAGGCATATGTGTAGTGAAGTGTAGTGAATAAGCATGAAAGTCTTAAACCTGTGTTGTATGTATTAGATTTATTATTTCTCTTCTTCTAAGTCGCTACACTCTTGACAGAGTGGTCGTGGTCGTCGGTTGAGGATTGGCAGCACGCTTCACTATCCGGCGCCACTCTTCTCGAACTGCTGCTTTCCTAGTACACTCATAGAGAGTGCCATTAACTGCAGCTTTGACTTGGTCGGCTTGGCTTTTCTTCTTATTTAAATATATTAATTATTAATTTATCGTCTCGTGCCGGGTCTAAATCCCTCGCGAGCCAAACTCTCTCTCTCTCTCTACCGCGTAGGACATTCCATCTCTAACAACCCACTCTTTCCTTGTACCAAGTTTTTCCACCGCCAGCTGCTGCGTCAGCACCTGGACCGACTGCAGCGATGGCGACACCAAGATGGAGTCAGCTCGAGGTGATACGGGAGAGTGGAACAATTTCTGGGCGAATTATAATAACTCGCTGTCAAAAGTTCCGATGAAGAGTTACTACGATCAGTGTCCGACTCCGTATAGGACTGAGAACATCGATTTGGCTGATTTGGGTAAGTATTTTCAATAATAATTTATTTGAAATATTGTAATACATTGATATATACAGTATATACAAACTTAAAGACACAAAGAATCTAAACATAAAAATTACACCAATTTTACACATATAAAAAACAGGTTCTAAGTCGCTGCCAAGCGGAAGCGTTCCCAGAATGCTGGCAGCATTACCTCTGTGAATGGATTGACTAATACGTTGTCCGAGGTACGCGCCAGCACATGGGTCTCCGGTTACGTCTACTAACCTGGTAGCTATCTCGTGGAATACTTTTTTTTGCGCTGGGGCCCCAAGATCTTATCGTTTCAACCCCAAACGACGCAAACAAATACCCCGGTGTAACAAATAAGTTTTGGAGTTCATTAATACCAATAGGTATCTAAACAGTAAAGACTTTGATCGAGAAAGTTAATGAACTTGGCAGAAAATCAGCAGCTAAATCGACGACGTCACAACAAATTGATGACTCTCAGGATGTGACGTTTGAAGTTACCATGAAATTATAATGAAAGTGAATTTACTAGGTAAACAAATTGTTTACTACGGGAGTGTAAATAGCGAATATCATACGAATAAACTGTAAAGTATACAGCTTTATAAAATCAGAATCAAAATTTTGAACAAATCGCTTTCGCACAGTAACACATGAAAATACAACTTGATGAATAAAGCAAAAGAAGTTTGAACAGGACTTGGTTAACAATTTAATTTCAATCGTTACTTAAGTAATTAATAACTTATAACAATGGTATAGGCAATGGAAAATACAAATTTGATACGAAGAACAAAAACAGGAAAACCACATTCTTATCCCCACTGAAAATAGTTTAAACAATGGGTATGCTAGCTCTCATTTATAAACCATAATTTCCTGTGGTTTGTAGGTACCTCTGACCGGTTTTCCCTTCCCCTTGCGAACAACAGTATAATTTACAATCCATATACTTGGGTTATACCGAATCGACATCAGCTAATCAAGTAAGCATTCCTCTTCATTAATTAGGGAACCATGTCCCAATTCCCAAAGCTCGTTAATTTGCAAACAAAATTTACCGAGTTACTTTGCCTTAGCGACTCGTTTACCCGAGTTTCAGGCAAGAGTTCCACCTACTGCGCCATAGTTGAAAAACTTTGTGTTACATATTTATTACTTCTACGAAGAAACCCAAAGAATTAAAATATTTTCAAGGTGATTTAAATTATACGTCAAATACCTTCCAGTTTTCCATCTCGATAAAGTCTTGGGTTTAATATGTTGAACATGTATTTGGCGCGAGATACTACCGAGTCTCCTGATAAGCTATAATTAGAATCAACGACTTAACGCGCGTGCGCTTAACGTTAAGTGATAGCAATGACGCGTGGAAATGAATTATCCAACCTATAGCATAAAATTCGCTTATTTCGGTTATGTTAATACTTTTGTTATTCTCTACCTTATGACTATCAGTTATCTCAGTTTCAATGCTTCAACATGCAAATTAGTAGATGTAGGTTTAAGGAATGTGATATCTAAGGGCACAAAAAGGTACTACAGTAAAAATTTGAGCTTTATTCAACACAAAATATACAAATTCTTAATACTATCACAGAGGGTCACTTCAAAAATAGACGATGGCAGAAAACGTAATGTTGCGGCAACGATAAACAATTCAGTCTCTGCCTACGTAAATTTCGCACGACTGACTGAAGGTCTATTGTCTTGCTATCATAAAATTGAGTGAAGCAAATGTCGATAGCCGCAAAAGCACCGGCTCGATTTAATCCGGCCCTAGAATGGTGGCAAAGGCACTTTGTTGGAGCTCGGCTTTTTCTTGAGCTTTTCTCACTTTCACAAGAAACTTATAGAAGCCTGAAGGATCTTGAGGAACTTCCTCGGAAGGCCAGTCGGTGTATGCAAAGTGTTCCACGTCCAGGGAAGCTCCACTGCCATCAGTCACACGGAGATCAGTAACGACATAATCTTTTAAGACTTTAACTTTCTTGGTTTCAACAGAGAACTTGCCGAAGTTGACTGATGTATGCTGCACTTGGCTCCAGTAGGGAAAACAAGCTTCTTGGTCTTGTTCTATGATTCTGTTCAGCATCACAATCACTCTTGTCTTGTAAGTGAGTATCATAGTCCACCAGTCCTGGACAGTCTCTCGAAGAGGCGCCTGGCAGAGCAGAAATCTCCCTGGAGCCTTGTAGCCGTCGACCCAGGACGCATTGATGAAGTCACTTCCATCGCTTTCTGGGAGGGTCACTCGGTTGTAGTCGAAGCACATGTTCGAATGTCTATTTTTTCTAGCGTTCTCTGGCAGTTCCGCTATGCTCCACGATAACTCGAGACTCTCCTCCAATAACTTCTTGTGTTTATGTTTCAAATTCAAATTTTCCTCAATTCTTTGTACAACTGGTTGGTATTCATCAGAAGTCTCACTACTTTTGGATGATGTTTCGCCCATGATCACAGGAAGACACGCCCTGACAGAGGTTAGAGATCAAATAACTATTGTTTCCTCATTAAGGATAATTTATAGCGATTTAATTATTCATACTTTACATAAATTGGATGTGGTGTCATTACGATGATAATATTGGTATTTAATTTTATATTTTCCTGAAAGGCAATGAATCACAAGTTCAATAGAGTGTTATGGCATAATATCGGGTTCAAGCCATGAACGAAACCTGATGCAACATTTTCATACGTTACGAGTTGTAATTGTATTAACCTTCAGTACGTGATGTCTTATTGGCGCTCATTTGACTCCGCACGGAGCAAGGAGCACGTAATTGAATGGAATTTGAACACTGATTAGTCGCTATGTGCGCTTGTTGCGCCAAGGAACCAGTGGTGCTCAACTTTCGAAAGAATTTCTTTAATGTAAAGTACGACAATAAGAATATGAGATACAGTACTCGCAGACCAAAAAAAGTTTGGAAAATCCAAAAGTGCACGCCTCATAGCGGTCACTCAATTAAAAGAAAAAACTTAAAACAAAAAAAAAAAAAAAAAAAAAAGATAAGATTAAGACATTTTAGTTTTATTAATTAATTATTTTTGAATAAAGAATGCTTCGCGCCCTTTTTTTAACTCAGTACAATACCACGCAAGCGTTGTGAACAGACTTAAGCTTACTAAGTATATACTATATATATATATAGATATACAACTAACAAAATGTCCAGTCGTATTTTTATAATATTAATTACAATTAAACTACGTTGAATTAGACCGCGATCTCCGAAAGGACTTAGTTTAGGATAATACTAAACCTTTTGGAAAAAAAATGGACTAGATCAGTTAAGTTTTTCGGGAGTTATCGTGACCACGCGGTTTTCGCTACATACAGACAAACGGACACTCACGGAATAATTTTGTTAAACATTGTTTTTATTAATTTAAAAAGCAAAAGGTCTTTTAGAAATGTCATAAGTGTTGAAACTAGTCATTTTCCTTGATATTCATATGTAAATATTATTATATAAGTACGATAAAAAATAAATAGAGATACTTTTAGTTCAGAAAATCACTTGATTTTCGTAAGGCGAGAGTAGAGCACAACCTCAACGCTCCGCTTATGAGGCGTGCAATAGTCTCCAATTGTCAGGTTATGAGAGAATGCCATGAAAAGTTAGTCGAAGATTCCTCAATTACTCGATACTTGAGTGTCCTCAATGCGTGTCCTTAATTGGACAATTCCCGATTGTAAGGCGCGGATTATATCAAGCGTCGGCGACGCACGTTGCGTCGGCGACGCAACTTGCGTTATGCTGTCAACTCAAAATTGTATGAACTTCTAATGCGCGCGCCGACGCAACCTGCGTTTTACCTGCGTCGCCGACGCAACCTGCGTTATCGACGCTGCCTGCGTCGGCGACGCATCTTTCGTTAAGCTGTCAACTCAAAATTGTATGATTTTCAAATGCGCGCGCCGACGCAGGTAAAACGCAGGTTGCGTCGGCGACGCAGGTAAAACGCAGGTTGCGTCAAGAATTCTAAGGCCGGGTACAGACCTACCGGTCAGGGCCGGGCCGGGCCAGACCTGCCGATCAGGGCGGGGCCGGGTTTAACGTGAAGGCCATATTATTTTCATCGACAATGTACTAGCCGTCACACACTTATAGACACCCGGAGAGCGCACCCGGTCAAAACTTTCAACCGTCCTGAAAGAGGCGAGGCTTGCATATAATCTTCTTATAATCGGCATATACAGACCGTAAGCTTTCCGGGCCGCGCCCATCGGGGCGGATCTGTAATAAAATTATCAAAGAGATTGGTATACCTGGGAAAGGTATATTCCTCTATGGTTGACCCTGAGTCCATTACTTTGGCAGGGCAAAAATTCCTATGTTGAAATATTAAAAAAAAGGATTATCACAACCGTAATCTCAAAGACGTTGCGTGGCAAGAAGTAAATAGATTTGTTGATGTGAAGTTTAAATGTTAGATGAAGACGAGAAAAAAATACGAATCAGTCTACTGCCATCAGTCTTCGTGAATACATGAATTGGACCCGGGTCAAGTTGGCTCTGTTTAGCCTGAGGCTTGAACTGGGTCCAGCCCCAAGGTGACTCTTTCTATTCGGAAACTATTGGTCCTAGAACACTAGTCCCTAAAGATATATGATAGTACTCGACGAATTCTACATTTCGAATGACAGTTTTAAATTTAACGTCTCTCTTACAAAACGTAGATTTCGACGAGTACCTAATATCATTTCTCTATAGAAACTATTCTTCTAGGACCTATGGTTTTCAAGTTATAACAGTTTTCAATTTGCAACAGTTACTTTAAATGTATATCTCGACGAGTGATACAATTCTTTTTAGAGACTAGTGTTCTAGGACCAATAGAATCAGAGTTATAACGGCTTTAAGTTTAACAGCCGTCATTCGAAATGTAGATCTGGACGAGTAGGTACAGTAGTTCAGTAGACTGATACTGCCTACCATCTTTCCCTTTTTTGTAGGTTTTCAGCGCCAAACAGTAAGGCGATGCACATTAATTCGTCATCCATTTCTACCCGTTAACCTTTCCCGGCAAGCGCTTGATAACGACTGAGAAAATTTTAAGAATGTCCGGCCCGGTAGGTGTGCCGATTGGGCCCGTCCCTGACCTTTTCCATAGGTCTGTGCCCGCACTAAAGCAGGGCTTTTATATCAACAAGACAAGGAGTTTATATACTGCAAAATGAGTTTGGATAGAGACTGGGAGACTGGATATCACAAGATATATCCATAGAGTTATATACCTCGTATAGTAACTCTATGGGCTATCCATAATAGACCCTGACCCCACACAGGCGTGGGCGATGCGGTCGCGTACTATTGGACTGAATGCGCCCGCGTACAGACGTTTATTTATTTAACTGTTTATTGTACACAATAATGATATAATAATAATAATAATAAATAATAATAATAAATATTCGTGGACAAATTCACACAGCGCCATCTAGCCCCAAACTAAGCAAAGCTTGTACTATGGGTGCTAGATAACTGATATACTACTTAAATACTTTTTAAATACATACTTATTATATATAGAACACCCAGACCCGTAACAGCAATTAAAATGCATCATTTCAATTTCTGCCCGGCCGGGAATCGAACCCGGGACCTCTTGCGTGGCAGACCGGCATGTTGACCATTGAACCACTCAGGTCGTCAAACATAATAGGTCGTATACAGAGAAATATAATAGAACAAAAGACACAACAGGCGCTGCTTATTTCTAAAAAGAAATTTCTTCCAGCAGGCCTACAGAAGAGAGATGTTAGACTAAAGTAACGCAGATACGACGTGCACAATAATTGAATATTTAAATACATAAATATATTATATTATAATATATAGGTATATAAAGCTAATATAAACATATGATTAAAACAAGCGATATAAAATACATAAATATATAAGTTATGGACTAGACAGGGAAGGATAATATTCCTTGACTCTCTTTTTAAATATAGACAGTGACTGACTGTCACGCACATTATGTGGCAGTGAGTTCCATAGTCTCGCTGCATGGACAGTGAAGGAATAGGAGAAGAAATCGGAATGATGGATAGGGATAGATAACAATGATTTTACATTGGACCGACAAGGCTTGTCTTGGGCCCGGGAGAAGTGGAAGGAGTTGCGGAGATATGACGTTCATCATATCAGCCAAAAGACACCCATGTTGAGCATATGCCGCCTTCCGAGATCTCCACAACATCCTGTCCTGTGCTTCCGCATCCGGTTGGCAGCTATCGCCCTCAGATTTGTAGTTAGCAGTTGCCTCTAGATCAAGCCATTGACAAAAAAAAGAAAATAATTATACTTAATAATAATAAACTACACCCAAGTTACACCGGTCAGAGGTATGCCCAACCTCCGAAAGATAGTCAATGCACTAGCCTATCATAATAATAATCACATGTATGACCTGTCCAGCGAAGGGGGATGTCACGGCCACCCGCTTGCAGAACGCGTCGTGAGTTTTCTGCTGTGTTCCCTTTAGAACTACAGATCGCCCCTGTTTGGGGGAAGCTTTTAGTGACAAGTCATTGTCACTAAAATTTCGCCACAAACTTATCTGGCCCGGTGGCTAAAAGCTGAACTAAGTGTCGCCATTTAAAAATGACATTTTGTTTGTCAACAACAGCGACGCCGTCACCGTGTCAGGTAAGTTTGTGCACCTACCATTGAGTATTGCAAAGTAAAAAGTTTGCAAAAATATCCAACTTATTAATTACTAGCGGTTGCCCGCGACTTTGTTCGCGTTAAATACTCATCTTTAACTCATTCTATCATATGCAAAAATATTCCCCATGAAAATAATCACACTTAAATCTGTGATAAACTTAAAAGGATATCAGGTGAACTGGTTCTGCACGGACCACAGGTAATGACTTTTAAGGTTATATTTTACTGTTCAGATTTATTTTGCTGAATATGTTACATAGTTTCGATGGGGTCAAATTCCGCAAAAAGCATAAAAGGCACTCATTGTAACTGGTTATAAGACTGCGCTAGTAGGCCAGGTTCACTAAAAAGTTTAGATCTTAAAGGAGTATACGCTGGCGCTGGCCTATGGTAGTCTTCTACATAACCTCATCCCCCTTGATCTGACTGACTTCTGTTTAAGTGGATTTAAAACGCCACAAAACATCAGCATCACTAAGTTAAATCCTGTTTCTGTCTGCCACCCAGAGATCCTGGGTTCGATTCAGAAATGATGAATTTTAATATATGTTATCTGGGTCTAGGTGTTATATGTACTTATCATGAGTATGTTTTAAAAAAATATGTAAGTAAGTTTAGTTATCTAGCATCCATAACACAAGCTTTGCTTACTTTGAGGCAAGATGGCGCTGTGTGAATTGTTCAAGTATATTTATTTAATATTTTTGATTGATAATATAGAGCTGAGATCAACTTACATCGGAATAGTCAAAATCTCTGAAACAGTCCTTTTTTGTTTATATTTAAATTTTCTGTCAACATCTACTTAGTTGACTAAAGTTTCAGCCAATTTAACAAAACTGCATTTTTATAGAACAAAATAAGTTTAAATTGATATATCTTTATTAATTTACTTTTTTATCTAAATAAAACATTTCACAAACACTACATTTAAGTGAAGCTTACAACAATTATACATTATTGAAACCGCACTTAAATCATTTAAGCCGTTCCTGAGATCAGCGCGCAGAAACGCATTGACAAACAGACAGCAGTAGGTAACATGTTCAGATGGTTGGTTTTTCATCGATAATATTCTACAGTTTTTTGTGTTGAGAATTTTTTTTATTTGTAGATTTAGGTTATCTTTTCTAATTGTGTACTTTCTGTAGCTTTTATAAAAGCGTATATACAATAGGTACTTTCTGAGTCTGTTAAAATGGGTATGAAATTGGCCATACAAATGTCTTTCTGTGTTAAATGGATGTACAGCATATCTTCTTAGTCGTTTCTTTTTTACTATTTTTCCTGGATTTCGTTGCTCTCTCCGCATCAGCCAAACAATTAAAAGAAATACAGCACTGAGCATGTTTAGGGTCGCGGATTCAAAAGTGCTAATAAAGGTGAACACGCACTTACGCTGCGCGACGCGGCAGCGTCACGGCAACTGCACTGCAACGTCTATTCTGAACGCACTGCTGCGACGCGATATTGCGCGTTACTTCAGTCAAAGATGTGTAGTGTTAGGCAGGACAAGGTTTTAAATAGAGTTTGTTTGTCAAATTATTTTTTTAAGCCGACCCCATATGTTAGTCTAAGAAACAGTTCGTCACAGTTCGAAGATAAATGACATTTTTTATTCATACACGTATGAATAAAGCGTTTTTCCTTGCACGAAATCAGTTGCGTCAACAAACACATACCTAAGCGAGCGGCCACACAGAAAAGACTCGTCGCGGACAGGGCACAGACGGGACGCGGACGCGACTTAAAACATACAGAAAAGACAGGGCAAGGACGCGGCGCCGTCGCGGATAAGTCAAGAGCGTAGGCAAGACAAGGACAGCTCCCAGCTCCCGCACCCCTGCTCTCGCCCGCGGCGCGCCCTTGCCTCGTCTTTTCTGTATGTTTCAAGTCGTGTCTGCGACGCGTCCTCGCCCTGTCCTAGTCCTGTCTTTTCTGTATGTTTCAAGTCGCGACGTTTCTATACATTTAGTATGAAAGTATATTGAACGGGCGCGGGCGCCGCGTCTGCGACGTGTCTGCGTCTTACGTCTTTTCTGTGTGGCCGCTCGCTAAGACAGTATTACTTTTTAAATCTCATACACCTATGTCTGAAAGCTGAAATAATCATATTATCAAAATCGAACCATGTTCAGCATGTAACACACGATTCACCGGAACATTATTATTATTTATTATGCATCGCACCGTTTCGGCTGAATGCGGTGCAGGTGGTGCTACCCACTCGTATGGACGGTGCACGCCATCATCAAACCTGTTTCTCGACGCTGCGTTTTGCAGCACAAGTGCATATAGACCTTTAGACTATTGACATCTGAACGTTTATACCTGTTTAAACCATGGACTTACTACCCAAAGGGACTGCGCACTGCTTTGACTAAAACCGGGCAGAGCGAGAGTCACCATCGATAGTCCTGTGTCCCTTTCTAGTGTTGCCACCATTGTTGATGCAAATTCCGAATTACTTTTATTATTTGGCGCGGACACGGACCTCAGGGCCAGGCAGAGCCGGACCGGGTGCAATCTCAAGGTCATGTTTTCACCAGGGTCCAGCCCAAGCTTACCCTGCTACTCGGAAACTATTGGCCCTAGAACACTAGTTCCTAGAGTGAAATGATAACATTCCTCGAGATCATCATTTCGTATGACAGCTGTCAATGTTAAATCTTTTATAAATCGGTAACCATTGGTCCTAAAACACTAGTTTCTAGAGAGAAATGATAGTACTTGTTAAGATCTACATTTCGAATGACAGCTGTCAATGTTAAATCTTTTATAAATCGGCACCGACGCAACCAGCGTCGGCGACGCAGGTTGCGTCGGCGACGCACCTTGCGTCGCCGACGCTTTATATAATCCGGGCCTAAAAATGTGAGTACCTTAATTTTTAGTTGTTTTGAGATTAGGATATAAAGATAACAGTGATCTTATTTACCATCAAAACATCCACTAGACTATTAGAATCTCTCATAGTCAGTATACTTTTTATTTAACGAAACAGTCGAAAGATTAGCTAACAGTTTTACCTCATAAAGAGTCCTTGTTAATAAAATGTTAAAATATTAATCATATCATAAAAATAATCTGAATAAATTTAATTGGATGAATATTTATAAGCTTAAGCAAAAACAAATGGCTCATTAACGTTTCAATAAACAAATTTAATGAATATATTAGCTTATTTTGATTATTATTTTATAGCTACTAATTGATAATTAAAGGCCATGATACTGATCTTATCAGATTATGCAGAACGTTACTCATATTTGTTGGTTTTATATTAAATAACTGCCGACAGAGGTCACCATAAACGAAATTTTTCTTTGAAGCTCGCTTATAGCGAAAACAGGTTTTGAGAGTCAACTCTATTCGTTTTGCATATAACTTAGAAACGCTTGAAATATCTTCGATGCTACTAATTGATTATTCATACTTCAATTACGCGTTGATTTGTTATTTTCTCTACTTCATATTTCTTGATATTTCCATTGGAAAATAGCTCACGAGATGATTATCTCATTATTTGCTATCAATAAACAAATTATAATATAATTTTTCGTCTCGTCAACTACCAATGAATCCCATTAAATCTAATAACTTTCCCAGTCTGGGGTGACTTAGTAATTTTTGGTTTAAAAGCCGCCTCTTTACTCGATTGAGCTCAGTCTGGTTTGGAATTACATTCAAGAGTCTCTTGGAAGGGCACGATCGACGTCTGCCCAGCAGGAGCTGAATAATTACTTAATTTCACAGTAAAGTCGTAGAGAATTAACGACCGCTCAGGGGGTGGGTTTCCGAGAGCACTAAAAGTCAGTTGACTTTAGTGGTAATTAAAGTCTTGCTCACAGCGATCTGAATGCCCTACAGGCTCACTACACTTTAGATTAATTAATTTATTAACCACCAGGGTGTCATTATACTTAATAATTAAAACAGTAGCCACCGAGAGACTAGTTCAAAAGCTACTGCCTTAGGAAGTGGACTCATTCCCCCAGAAGTGATTTGTAAACCAACATGACTGCAGAATTCCCAGACATTTCGGCCATGGATTTTTTGATCCTTATGGATGATCCGTACTGTCTCGACCTGAGTTATCAAGAATACAATACCATTCAGCTGACCCGGAGAAGTTTCGAAGAACCTGACGATGAGGCTGACTGCGGTGGATGCTTACAGCTAGCCCACAAATTTTTTCGCTGTCTTAAGACAGAAGAGAGGTACCACGGTGCCAGTTTTATAAATGGCTACGACACATACAACAGACAACGGAAGTATATCTGCGTCAGCAACCCGAAAGAAGAAGACTGCGAGAAGTTTTGGGAATTAGCGTGGCGTCGTGAAGTCACAACTATTGTCAAAGCATCCCGAAGAGCTGAGGAAGAAAGCTACCAGTATTGGAGTCCAACTGAAGGCAGTGAGATAGAGTGTGGAGGGTTTAGAGTGAAGACGCTGAAGATCTCTAAGAAGCCTCGCTTTACTCTAACAGTGTTGCGTCTGTCTGACCGCGCGGATCGTGAGCGTGAGATTCAGCATTATCAGTACACTGCCTGGCGTAATAGCGTTAAAGATGATCCGCTCGTGTTCTTGTCCTTTGTGTGCAGTTTGAACGAAACATATACCATTTCTAAAAGGAAGCAATCGGCTGAAGCGAGGCCTACAGTTGTTATGGTCCACTGCCGTGATGGTCTCAGCTGCTCGGCAGTGTACTGTATCCTTGATATTTGTGTTACCCAGTTCAAGTCCACAGGTACGTTGTCAGTGGCCGAAACTCTTCATAAACTAATACAGCAAAAGTATAGTTGCTTGAACCGTATAGACGATTACACTTTCTGCTATCAAGCCATGCATTTTTCTTAGGAGAAATGGGATGGAGCCAAAGATATCTAGATGAAAGAGAATCTTCTTAAATTGACACACTTTGAAATGTATCAAAAGCTCAAACACGTAGTTTGTTTGTTATTCTAATGTTGATAATCTGTTTTCTAATATTCTGCCTGTATAGTTGAAAAAATTGATCCAAGTTATTTTCCGTCAGTTGATCTCTCATTAAATATTGTACCTTAAATCGACAGAAATGAGGACTGCTTTACCATATTTATACAAATTTCCTTAATCTGAATTGTTTATTCCAGAGTGTATCTATATTTAGAACCAGTATTTATCCTCGATGGTTTTTACGCTTATATCTAGTAGGGTCTGCATAAAAGCCGATCTGTCGTTTATGTAAAAAATGATTATAAACCGTAGGCTTTATTCATGAGACAATAATAGCTTTGTGTTACAGCAGAACACTGTTAAATTGACGGACATCTCAACACACTTATCTTGTTATTTAGATTAAGAATTGTATCAGGCTTGGCCATATCAGTCATAATTTATGTAGGAATCCATTTCAAAGACCTTATAGAGTACCATGCCATAATAACGACTGTTATTATTGAGCACAAAAGGAAAACATTGAACGATTGTTATGACTTATTGAAAACAAATTCAGGCCGCTATCTTTCGGGAAATCCACTTGTAAATCATGCACATAAATTGATTTTATACAAATACACCAGTACCTATTTGGTGTTCCCGGTTGTGATATAGTCGGGAGTTTGAAACAACTTTACTTCAGTCTTACCCTGGCATCGCTTTGAGACAGTTCTACATTTTTTTTCTCATCAGAAGCAATGAAGTCTCTTGTAATCAGCGAAATTTTCAGCAGATGGGGGCAGACTTGAACGCACCAGACAGAACTTCTGGAAGTACTGCGCTTCATATAGCTGTCGTCTATCAGGATTACGAGCTGGCAACTTGGATGTGTCAGCAGACTACCGTGGACTTAGAGGCTTGTGACTATGGAGGTCTAACTGCTTATGAGGTCGCTTGGACGAGAGACGATTTCAAGATGATGGACATCTTCCTGGAATTCGGCGCGGATTGTCATCAGCCGTATTCAAGTGACAGTGAAAGTGAATGCAGTGAAAGTGAAGACTAGGTCAATTAATGTTAAAGGTATCTAAAAATTAAGTTAGAAGTTAAGTGTTTTTTATCTGATCTCGTATTTTTCCAATTGTCTTCTCTAATTTTGACTAAGGGCTGTGTAAAATGAATTTACTGATTGTGAGTATTATGATATGTAATAATGTAAGTAAAATTTTATCGTCAATTATTGAGAAGTTTATTAAAAATATTTAAAATAATATCACAGTTTTTTCTTCTGAGGTCGCTGAATGTTTACAAAATTTGTAGAAATGGTCAAGCTGAAAACGGTCAAGCTAGATCTATGGTACTTCCCAGCTGCGCCATCAACTGTAACAAAAGTTTAATATCAAATTGAGACCGTGTTACATCTGCTTTTCTGAAATTTTAACTTTCGATCTGTCGGCATATTTTTTATGGACCGGGAAAATGGAAAATGTCTCCAAGAATTAAATGCAACGACTTACCAAAGTCTTTATTGCTTCAGACAGGATCTGCTGTGGACGTAGGGCCTGATGTTTTTGAAAGTCTGAAAAATGTTCAGGAAAATTAATAAAAGAAGACTTGCTTTGAATAGTTCGAAAGTGGAATCACGCAAAATTTTATCCTAAGAAATTAAGGAAATATACCTTCTAATTGTAGAGCAATCTGTTTGAAAAATTCAAAATTGGGTGGTCGCATCTCAGATCCTCAGGTATTGATAATTACTAATCAGTAATACTCAATCTCCAATGTATTTCTCGCTCCATTCATCCATGAATGCTTACCACACTTATCGGATAATCAACTCCAGGGTTGAAGTGTCCTCCTGGTTTCTGAAAACGGAGAATAGAAGTAAAGATCTAGTAGTTCGAAAAGTAAAAACAAGTGCAGAAAGTAGTATCAAACTTACATTTCTTGCGTTCTAAGAAAAACATATTCCTGGGTGATGTCGTCATATGAGATCAGCCCTATCACATCTTGTATTTTTATGACTGTTCTCTGACCCCTTTCAAAATGTGTGATGGCCATCTGGGCCACCTCCAAAATGGCGTCTCTCAAAGCCCCTACTGGCCATTCAATGGGGACTTGAATATGAGGGAGAATATTTTGATATTCCATATTTATTTCTAAAAAATTGTTCCAAGACTATTTAAATAACGTGTCAGTGGATTTCGAATAATTTATCATTTAAAATATGTTTAAGGTAGTTCCAGCGAGGTATAGTATAGTCAGAGCATTTACTATGGTCAAAAATTAATAGCCTCGGCTCACAGACGCTCACACAACAGTCAAATATTTTTAGTTACGGTGATCTGGCAACGTTGCTCGTTACAACTGTAAAAGATTTGAATTTCGCGCACTTTGTTCAACACTATTTCAGGGAGCGCTGCGTACAGTGTTGCCAGATCACAATGAACTGTAAAATGAAGAGGTTGGAAATGGATAAAAAATTAATATTTTAATTTAAATATCTTTATAACAAAATGGTGAGGTGGTACTTTTATTTTTTTAACTTATTCTACAAACATCATTCCACACTCCTACTTTTTCTGCCGATTCTGTCGAGAGAATTTTTTAATATAATTTAAAATAGTTGAAGAGACCTGAAGTTTTACATACTTTGAGTGGAAAGTAACCCTCGAAATCGCGAACTTTTTCCTTATCTCGCGATATAAATGGTCAAAAACTCTAAAAATTTAGGAATCGATAAAAAACACTGTTCCTAACTTGTCAAAAAAATTTGAAAAGAATCTCTCGAAAAGTGGTTTCACGCAGGAACTACCTTAATATTGTATCACTTGAAATTAGTAAATTTATAAATTTTTAAATTACAAACCTTTGATGCTTGACAAAACACTAAACTTTTTTTATAAATTATTCTTTCACTTCCCTTACTCTAAATTGATTTTCAAAACGCCTAAATAAATTTCGAGAAAATGCCAACCATGACCATGCCGTACAAAACAATGAAGCTCCTAATTCAAAAGTTATACTTATCAACGGAAAACCCCACTACCAAGGTCAGCGTTAAATTTGTCACTCATAATTATTCCCCATCCATGTCAACTCCAGAAGATACGATATTCATAAAGTATACAGAACAATGTGTTTCGCTGAAATTGACTCTACAGTACAATTACACTGTTCTTACACTGACTTTCTCCAAAATAAAATTGGTGATTGACGAATCAGAGTTTTGTGTCTCATCAAAAACTTACATCTAATTGTCATCTTCAGAAACATCAGGATGCCTAGTACCAAATTTTTTGAAGAACTTGGAACCGTACAGAGTTTAGATCAATTTTTATCTCCATATTCTAATAATTATTTCAACTGTGAATAATTTTCTGTTATCTTTGTTTTGCTATCGGGCCTTTATGGCGTTTCTTAGAACGTTTTAAATGTATTCGATGTTATCAAGATTTTGTTATTAATTAACGTGTCCGAGAATATTCCCGTTGATTCCTACAGTATTTAGATATAGAACATATTGGCTCGAATGAAGATGTTCACGGAGCTGAGGTATGATATTAATTGTCCCGATATGGCGATAAAATGCCAGTTAGAGCAATCATTATATTGATTGGTACATCATTGTTCAAGAGGTTTGTTTATGTTCCACTAGGTGGCAATCAATCAATTGTTCTTTATAACCTTCAAAATCAATATACTACCATTTGCGGGTAATTAAAATAGTTGATATTTTATGATGGCAAGAACAAACAAACCTCTTATGGTTGTTAAAAGTTTTATTGATAATTATTAATAGAATGTTACAGTATTTGACTCTCTTTCTACTAACAATACATCAACCTTTGTTTACTAATTCACCGACAGAGTTATCGAAACTTGATTGATGAATCCAACAGGTTTGAATGCAATTAATGCTGTAAAGCAGGAAAGAGTAGGAGTTACGGATTATTTATTATGTGAAGCGTTCCACTTCTTCACGTAACAGGATAGAGGGAAGGATGGGGATTGAGAAAGGATGGGGAAAGGGCCATCTCAATGGGAGTTTATAGAATATGTGAGAAAAAATTCGGGATAGCTCGGGCTGGGATTCGAACTCAGAACCTTCCGATTACATGTCGGCTGCTCTACCAATTGAGCTACCTGGTCTATGCCTTCAGGGTGGTCATTCCAGAACTATGAACAAAATTTAATTAGCTCGTTGTTTATGGCTTGTGGTTTATAGTTTGACCTTAATTAGAGTTTATGGACTCACATAAAAGTCAATAAATTTTACAGCGGATGTCATAATTATCATCACCATAATGCGCCTGATTAAATTTCCGAGTTACAATTTACAACTGAAAAGGATATTATGTACTCAATTACTGTTCATGCAAACAAATATTTTTATGATTTGATTTATGATTTATGGTTCACATAAAAATAATTACTGCGATTTGTCGATAGAAAAGTAACTGAACTTCAAGGAAAGTAGAAGGGCGTTGAATAATACACGTATATTAACTCAAGTGTTTATTCTGGTCATGATACATATCGAGAGTAACATATTGTATCAAATGGTTCGCGGTATGAGGCGTATGATTATTTTCGGATTGATAGCTAGTGATTCAGCATAAACTTTTGAGTATTCTTGGACAATCGGAACCCACAAGTAATCCAGGGGAATGTAACTGATAGATGGCGCCAGGATCCTCTGTAACAAAAATGTGACATTCGAATAAGGCTACTAACTTCTGTTTGAGGGATCAAGAATAATTTTTACGAATTCAATTTAAGTTGAAGTTCACGATTCTGACTTCTAGATAATCGGTGTACGTTTGATGAAAGGAAAAACTGAAAATGTGACCACTTACTCAGGAGGAACTAGACGGTTGAAGCACGTCATCTCCCACTGGTCATCAGAAACCTTTTTCACGAGTGCAATTGAATTATCCGTTAGCACAGACTGGACAAATATTTTTCGAAGTCTGGAAAAAGTACAGGAGCCGAATTATTGAAAACTCGTCTAATAATTTCCAATTGGTCTAATAATTTGATAGTGTTCACCTGTTCACACTCACATTAGTTCTTTGTGAAATCTGTATATTGTTTTGACTGCGTAATCGTACACCTTATCGCCCGTAATGTCCTCTGACTTGAAAATTCTGCGAAAACAATTTCAAGTTAATAACTTCAAGTCTTTTCCATTTCAAAAAGACGAAAAATTTAGTGCTTACTCTTCGAGGACTGGCACAGCCGTCACAACTTTATGATTGTCGGGACTTGGCTCAAACCAGTTGGACGACAGGTGATCCCACGTAAGTTTTACAGGCAGGTCGTTCCTGAAAGTAAAAAGTAAATCACACACTTTTTCGAATCAAGATTAAGTCAGTTGAAAAATTTTCGCACACTTACACTTGGACCTTTTCTGTCGGCGTACCAGGTATAAGTTTCACTATCGAAGCCTTCATCGGTAGAAGAACATCAGTTCTATGAGTGTTGCTACCTTTTCTGAAAACGGAAAAACGTCAAGATCTCGAAGTTCAGAAACAAACTTCCACGAGTAAAATAAAAGAACTTACATTTCTTCCATTTTTATGTACAAAAGTCCGGATGCTTCATCAACAACCCACACAGAAACTCCGTCTTTAGTTACAACGCCTGTTTTACCTGAGTGATAATCAGTGAGAGCTTTTTTCAATATTTTTTCAAGTACCACTGGTCTAACTGCTTTTAAACATTCTTTGGAGACGTTGAATGTCCAATTCAAAGGTTGGTACACTTCCATTTTGTTAAATTCTATAGAATCTGGGTGATTTATTATGAGAAAATAATCGGGAATTGGAAACCTCGTATGCGACGGGCTCTCAGGAGTGACTGAGGTATCGGGAGTTAGTGGTGTGTGGTGCCGCCACTTAAAAGAATAGCACCACCCCATCTCTTCCCGTGGGTGTCGTAAGAGGCGACTAAGGGAATAACCCGGAAGATGGGCAGCAGCATCTTTCGGGTACATTTACATCTACTTCACTGCGATCGCCAACCCGCCTGCCAAGCGTGGCGATTATGGCAACCCCCCCCCTGATGACAAGCACACACAGGCCACGGCCCCCAGTACCCGGCGGCCCCGCTATTCCGGACTATGGTAGCGGTCACGGTAACGGCGGGGCAGGGGGTGCGAAGAATCACCGGATGCGACCAGGCTACCACAAAGCACGACCACTGGCCCTGGCTACATACAATGTCCAGACACTGCGGACCGACGAAAAGCTCGTGGAACTGGAGGAAGTGGTAAGCAGATTAAATTGGGATATTATAGGGTTATCTGAAGTCCGAAGAAAGGGGGAGGACTCGATAATCCTAAAGTCCGGAAATCTGCTTTACTTCCGGGAGGGCGACCAACTGTCCCTAGGTGGTGTCGGGTTCCTCGTCCACAAATCCCTCGTGAACAACATAGTCAAAATCGAGAGTGTGTCGTCTAGGGTAGCGTACCTTATACTCAGAATTACCAAGCGGTATTCGTTGAAGGTCATACAGGTCTACGCACCGACTTTGACGCACTCCGACGATGAAGTGGAGGCTATGTATGAGGATATTTCTACAGCCATGCATACCTCCAAGACACACTATACCGTTGTCATGGGGGATTTCAACGCGAAACTGGGCAAACGAGGCGGAGACGAGTTGAGAGTGGGGCAATTTGGAATTGGAAGTCGGAACGCCCGTGGCCAGATGCTGGCCGGCTTTATGGAGAAGGAGGGACTCTTTATGATGAACTCATTTTTCAGGAAGCCGGATCATCGCAGATGGACGTGGGTTAGTCCCGATGGTGTCACAAAAAATGAGATTGACTTCATCCTATCTACGAAACGGCATATATTCAATGATGTCTCGGTGATCAATAGCGTTAAAATTGGCAGTGATCACCGCTTGGTAAGAGGCACATTGAATATTAATCCCCAGCTGGAAAGATCGAGATTGATGAGGTCCACGCTCCGGCCTATACCCATCCAAATCCAAAACCCCGAGAGCTTTCAACTCGAATTACAAAATCGCTTCGAGTGCCTAGGAGAGTGCGTCGACGTGGACGACTATAATAACAGGTTCGTGGAAACTGTCTATACGGTTGGGTCAAAGTTTTATAAGGCCTGCCGTACAAACAGAACAAACAAAATCTCTGACGATACCCTCAAACTCATCGAAGAAAGACGCGGAATGACTCTGCAATCCCCTGATGATGTCTCTCAATTTAGGCGACTTAATCGACAGATCTCCAAGTCTCTGACTCGCGACATACGCCGCTTCAATACTACCAATATTGAGGCGGCGATCGAGCGGAACAAAGGCTCTAAAGTCTTTGCGAGAGATCTGTCGATTGGACAGAGCCAGTTGACGAGACTGAAAACGGATGACGGCAGAGTTATTTCGACCAAGTCCGAGGTTTTGAGGGAAGTCGAGAGGTTCTATGGACAGTTATACACGACAACACGGGCACCTGTTACCAGTATGGCAAAAGACCCCAGAGCCAAGTTGACCCGACACTACACCGAAGATATCCCGGACATCAGCCTGTACGAGATTAGTATGGCTCTCAAACAGCTTAAGAACAACAAGGCGCCGGGTGATGATGGAATTACGGCTGAGCTTCTGAAAGCTGGTGGCAAACCTGTGCTTAAGACCCTTCAGAAGCTGTTCAATTCCGTCATCCTCGAGGGCAAAACGCCGGAAGCATGGCATAGAAGCATAGTCATATTGTTCTTCAAGAAAGGTGATAAGGCTCTCTTGAAGAACTTCAGACCAATATCGCTGCTGACCCATGTCTATAAGCTGTTTTCGAGAGTCCTTACGAATCGTCTCGCACGCAGGTTTGATGACTTCCAGCCTCCCGAACAAGCCGGATTCCGAAAAGGTTTTAGTACCATAGACCACATACATACGCTGCGGCAGGTTGTACAGAAGACCGAAGAGTATAACCGGCCATTATGCTTGGCGTTTGTGGACTATGAGAAAGCCTTCGATTCGATCGAAACTTGGGCGGTGCTCCAGTCTCTACAGCGGTGCCAAATAGACTATCGATATATCGAAGCACTGAAGTGTTTGTACGAAAACGCCACTATGTCAGTTCGTCTCCAGGACAAGACCACAGAACCTATTCAGCTGCAGCGAGGTGTTAGACAAGGTGATGTCATATCACCGAAGTTGTTCACCGCTGCACTGGAGGATATCTTTAGGCTTCTGGACTGGGACGGACTT
The DNA here is from genome assembly GCA_905147135.1 of Blastobasis lacticolella. Taxonomy (NCBI): domain Eukaryota; kingdom Metazoa; phylum Arthropoda; class Insecta; order Lepidoptera; family Blastobasidae; genus Blastobasis; species Blastobasis lacticolella. Next base: position 11,860,452 of record LR990065.1, read on the forward strand.
GGCATCAATATTAACGGCGAGTACCTCACGCACCTCAGATTTGCTGACGATATCGTAGTCATGGCTGAAACCCTGGAAGACTTGGGCAAAATGCTCGATGACCTCTGTAGTGCCTCTCAACAAGTAGGTCTTAAAATGAACATGGACAAGACGAAAATTATGTCGAATGTCCATGTTGTGCCTACTCCAGTGACAGTTGGAGGCACTCCACTTGAAGTTTTTGACGACTATACATACCTAGGACAAATAGTCCGGCTAGGTAAGTCCAATTTCGAGAAAGAGGTCAATCGACGAATGCAACTCGGTTGGGCAGCGTTCGGGAAGCTACGCCACATATTTTCGTCCCAATTACCGCAGTGTCTCAAGACGAAGGTCTTTGACCAATGTGTGTTGCCAGTGATGACTTACGGATCTGAAACGTGGCCACTCACTATGGGCCTTATAAGAAAGCTCACTGTTGCCCAAAGGGCAATGGAAAGAGCTATGCTCGGAGTTTCTTTGCGCGATCGAGTCAGAAATGAGGAGATCCGCAAGCGAACCAAGGTCACCGACATAGCTCTAAGGATTGCCAGACTGAAGTGGCAGTGGGCAGGGCACATAGCTCGAAGAACAGATGGCCGATGGGGCAGTAAAGTTCTCGAGTGGCGACCACGTACCGGTAGACGCAGCGTGGGTAGGCCTCCTACAAGGTGGACCGACGACCTGGTAAGGATCGCAGGTACCAGCTGGATGCGGAAAGCACAGGACCGGTCTTTGTGGAGATCTCTGGGGGAGGCCTATGCCCAGCAGTGGGCGTCTTCTGGCTGATATGATGATGATGATGATGATGTAAACATACAAGTAAATCCCTGTGTAATCAGTTTTTCAGAGGTCGCGATCTGCACGGATAAAATTGATTGAAAAATCCCAATACAATTGTTGTATAACTTGAGATTTTTTAATGTCTCACGCTACATATCGACGGTACTTTGATAAAACCTCGTATCTCTCATTTAAAATGCATAGAAGATAAGAAGTTTTACCAAAGTACCGTCGATATGTTGGACGTGTGCTTGGCGCGAGACACTGCCGTATCTCCGGATCATTTTTTTCCGTATGAACTGGTGACAGAATCTTGAATTTGGAAGCTTCTTAGTAAAACGATCAGAATAGTTTCATAAAACTTTATTGAAAATCATAAATAATATATTAGACTCACCGATAATACCTCGTATATTAACTTAGTGTTTATTCTTGTTATCGTACATGTCGAGTGTAAAGTATTGTCTCAAATACTTCGTGGTATGAGACGTGCGATTATCTTTGGATTGATAACTAATGATTCTACATAAACGTTTAAGTAGGACTTTTGGACGTCCGAAAACCACAAGCAATCCAGGGGTATGTTAATAGTTGATCGCACCGGGTTCCTCTGTAACAGAAATGTAACATTTGAATAAGGCCATAAGCGTCTCTATTTTAGAAATGGAAAGTAATCCAAATCAATTATCACTTCCGTACTTTGAATAAAAGGACAAATTGTAAAAAATGGCGTAAAAAAATGTACAACTTACTCAGGTGGAACCACACGGTTGAAGCACGTCATCTCCCATTGGTCGTAAGAAACTTTCGTCACGACAGTAACTGTGTCACTTGTATGCGCAGAGTGGACGAATATTTCCCGAGGTCTGAAAAATGTACAAAAATCCAAATTATTGAAAAGAACTCGTCCAGTAATCACCAGCTGGTCTAATGATTATTGATGATATTCACACTCACATTAGGTATTTGTGAGTTCTGTATATTGTTTCAATGGCGTAATTGTAGACTTCCTCCCCCGTAATGCCCTTTGCCTCAAAAATTCTACGAAAGAAATTTCAAGTTATAATATTTAAGTCTTCTCCACATAAAAGACTAAATATCTACGCTAAAGTTTAGATTAATCGCTCACTCTTCAAGGGCTGGCGCTGCCGTCAAAATTTTGAAGTGATTGGATCTTGATTGAAACCAGTCGGAAAATGGGTGGTGCTGTGTTAGTCTTACAGGTAGATCGTACCTGAAAGTAAAAAGTAAATCAGACACTTGCACTCGTATTTGAGTCGTTCAATCAATTAAATTTCTGCATTCTTACGTAGAATGCTGTAAAAACAGTTTCGGGTAAGTCTCTTCTACATACAACGGAAAATATCGCTGACGTAGGACTTACTTATGAAGATTTGGTGTAGCAATCGCAATTCTGTGACCAGTGGATCCAAACAGTCTCGAAATCGGGTGATCGAATGTTAGATCCTCAGAGAGAAAAAGCCTGGAAAAAAAAATTGGTTGTACTTTCTTCAGTCCAAGTTTAGGTTAGTTCAAAATATTTGTATTTTTGGTACTTACTCTGAATTCTTCTCAAGTAGAGAAGATCCGTCAGGTTGAAACTTGGACATCGAAATTTTTACCGGTAGAAACAAGTCGATGTAGCGGGTGTACTCATCACTCCTGAAAACGGAAAAATTGTGACAATTGGTTCGAAAAAAGATCTTTCGTAAGTGAGAGCTAAACTTACTCACGTTCTATCCTCTCTAAAGTGTACATCGGCCAGCCCCCTGTGATCAACGCTGATATATCGTTAATAGTTATCACGACTCTCTGGCCAAATGGATGCTCCCTGATGCCTTTCCTCACTAGTTTTGTAATGACTAATCGTTCAGTTTCCACCGGCCATTCTTTGGGCACTTGGACGTCACAAAGTATCAATTTATATTCGCTCATTTCTTAATCTTATAACAATAATTTATTTTTGATAAATAATCAGCACAACACTGAAGCTGGAACGATCTCGCAGTAGCAACTGAGATATCAAAAGTTTTCGGCACTACTTAATGCTCTTGAAACAGGAAAATATGCGGTGAGTAATCATGTGGTTACATTCAAATAGCAGAAACATTGATCTCAAAATATTTATTGGAATTTCTTTCGTCGGCTAGGCAGAGTTCAGTCGGTAGGTTATCTCACGCAGGCGTCAGCTCTGCACACTCTTCCTACAATATGTCTTGCGGTAGCTTCCCCCACTCTGATTAACAGATCGTACATGATACCTCGTGGCAAGTTGTTTGTAAACATTAATAACTCTCTAAAAATATTTGCGATCTTTTAATTAAATAAATTATTCCTGCTATTAATCAGTTCAATTCAATTTTCTCTTGACATAATTTGTTTCAGCTATCAGCTTATTTTTCAGGTTTACTTGAGAATGCTTCTAAAGAGCAGTGGTGCTCAACTATCGGAAGGATTCCTCGTATGTACAGTACGGTGACTACCATAAGAAGCAGTTGAGATGCAGTCTCGCATCAACTCCGTTCATATGCGCAGGAGACCAAAAATAGTCTAGTATTTTCAGGTTATGAGCAAAAATTAATAATCACCAAAAGTAACAATTTTTTTTAATTATAACGAAATAAATACAGCTCTTTTTTTTTTATTTTTGAAGAAGTTATATGTAATAAAATAATAAAACTATTTACTTAGAAGCAATTAGAGTGTCATAACACGTCATTTCCCATTGATTGTCAGAAACTTTCTTCACGCGTGCAAGTGGATCATCCTCTGGGATAACCTGGACGAATACTGTTCGAGGTCTGGAAAATCAAAAAAAATTAAAAGTTAGTGAATGCTTTGTCTAAATTACTAGACCATTTAATAAAAATTAATGGTGTTCATACTCACATTAGTCCTTGGTGAGATTTGTATGTTGTTTCAAGCGAATAATTGTTCATTTTCTTGCCCGTGATATTATTTGACTTCAAAATGCTGTGGAAACAATTTCAAGTAAATAAATTCAAGTCTTTTCCATTTCGAAAGAAGAATTTATGTTCGCTAGAGATTAGATTAAGTGCTTACTTTTTGAGGATTGGCACAACTTTGTGATTATCGGATTTCAAGTCAAACCAGTTTGAAAATGGGTGATCCAGAGTCAGTTTTACAAGCAGGTCGTACCTGAAAGTAAAAAGTGAATCAGATAATTGCACGCATTTTTCATTTGTTTCAACCAATTAAACAATTTCTGAATACTTACACTGGGACTTTTCCTGTAGGACTCATCTTGCGGTTATCAAGCTTTACTATTGAAGCTTTGACCGGAAAAAGCACATCAATTCTCCAAGTTTTTTCATCATTCCTGAAAATGGAAAAAATTGAGATCTCCAAGTTTGAAAACTAAATTTTCATGGGTAAACTAAAAAAACTTACACTTCTTCCATCTTGATCCATAAAAATCCGGATTCACTATTGATAACCGATGCTGAAACTCCATTTATTATCACGACACCCTTTTGTTTTAATTGATGATCGTTGAGAGCTAACTTCAGCAACTTTTCAATGACTTCCTGTCCAACTTCTTTCGGCCATTCTTCAGATGCTCTGAATTTCGAATTCAAATCTTGGAGTTTCTCCATTTTTTTAGACTCTGTAAAACTGTTGCAGCAACGGAATTCACACTTTGCAAAAATCTGGATGATTTATTATTTGATAATAATTACCGTAACTCTGTGGTTGTGAGCACGACGGGCTCGCAGGAGGGACTGAAGTGGCAGGAGTTGATTGTTCACTGTGGCTTTAAATTCATGAATCCGGTGATTAATGTAGTGCTTCAACTTTAACCACAGTGACCACTATACAATGACTAATAAAGAGTTTTATGGCTACCAACGGAAGCTTGACAATATCAAAGTTCTTCAATAGTTTTGGAACTCTCCAACATAAAATGTTTCTATGACTCTGTTTTTCAGGTCAAAATGATTATTATCCTATGCATACTGAAATAATCACTTCAGACCATCGGGTCCAGTTGCTAAAGACCTATTTCTTGGCGGACAATAGAATCCCTTCATTAAGTTTTGTCCGTAGGCATTTTTCAACAGTGCCATGAATAATACACTGGAAATTAGTCATATCCATCACGCAGGATAATCAAGAATAGCCTACTTGAAAACAACTCCTAATAAGGATGTCGAACCAGGGAAATTGACAGTTACAATAAACCACAATCATGATGACTCATTACTGGTGACTTTATACATTAATTCCATCGATTTATGTATGTATTTATTCATGGCTAGGAATTAATCATCATTGTATCATACTTCACGGGTGGGGTGAACAATATAAGAACGCTTGCTATTGAAAGCTTTATCAGTTACTTGCCAGTCTCGTTACGTGTTACTTGGTTCAAGTTCACCAGTGCACAAGATGGAGTTGTTTATTGATTTTGAGGGATTCTACACCGAAAATGATGATTTTATCATCAACGAACTGGCCGCCATTTCACTGACCGATGGATCGGAACTCCTGTATTGAAGATGTTCAAGCCACCAGCAGAGTACAGCAACCAAGGCAAGATCTCAAAGACCGCAGACTTCTGGCTGACGAACCATGGAATTGAATGGAAAGAAGGATCAACCTCCTACACAACTCTGAAAGAAATACTAATGGAAATCGTCAAGAACAAAGCGTACCTTTACGTGTTGGGTGAAAGGGAGAAACAGTGGCTTGATAAAATCACGGGTCATCAGTCGAAGATCATTGATCTGATGAAGATGCCTTATATTGAATGTCTGGATAGCTTTGATCCGGATGAGATGTGCTGGTTCAAAGAGAAGCACTCAAGTATCAGTGACTCTGCCTGTGCGTTTGAAACAGTTCAACGCATGAAAAGCTGGTTCGTAAGTTGTTGGGGTCAGAAACCATCGATGGAGAAGTCACTGCAGCTTTTCTACCAACTTCAGACTCTTACAAAGATGCACCCTGAAGATATCGCTTGTTTGGACGAGAGATTCATCCTGGTGCATGCAAAAGACGATATCAGCAGGGTCTGGGCTATGCTTCCACCTCACATGCAGAAAGATCTAAGGTTCAGAGAATTTTCATGATGTACAGAACACTATATTACCGATGGTGACGCTTTTGATGGTCCTAACCCATTGAAGAAAGACTGAAGTAGATGTAGTAGTATTTCCTAAATCGTAAGTAAATTGTAAGACACTTAAAAGTATTTAAAATAAATCATCTAATAAAAATGTTTTTTTTCTCTACCACCATAAGTTCTAATTCATAGAATAGCTTTTAATTTATTTTCTAAAAGGTTATATGTAATTAATTAGCAAAACAACGCCCACAGTTTCCTATAGTAGATAAAACAAATCTAGTTCTAGGGATTGTTTCTGCGTAGGCGAGAATAAATGAATGGTGAAAAGCTTCTAGACATAAAGAACCCTTCACGATTATGTGTTGAATTAGCAAACATTCGTATTGATTTATTTTGATGTTTAATAACGGATGAAGCTTTAGCACTATCAAATTTTTTTGACCCTTGTTATAACCTTAAACACTACAATAACAATTAGGTACCTTCTAAAGCCTAAAATAGTTTTTAATTAATTTACTAACTTTGAACAAGTGGTATGTCCTGACCTTAACACCCACTATGCTAAACTTAGATTGTTCATAAACAATCGAATCAATTAAGATAATTACAGTTACGTGTGCGTAATAAATTAAACTGGAAAAATGAGTATAAAGGCCTGCTACCATACTATCGTAATCTATTTGTACAAAGCTGTCGGCGAGTAATTAGCTGTTGCTGAATCAAACGTGCGTTGATGAGTTAATTCAATAATTACGTAATCTATAGACAACTATGGATTATACTTGAAATTTATCAACAAAGAAGTGTTTAAAGTTTACAGGAAAATGGAGAAGTTCAATGTCATTTCAATTGGGGGATAGATATACAAAAATAGTATCTCCAATTTAGGCTCAAAAATTGCATGTTTGAAAACAATTTGAATGAAATACTAATTATATTAATGAAATGAGGTTAATAAACAGAAGTTCAGTAGCTTCGATTGTGAATTTACTGTTTACAAACAAGTAGCTAAAGGTAAACACCACCTAAGTTAATTAAGTGAATGACCATCACACGAAACGTAGCAGTGGGTGAACGCACACATTAATTTAAGTTAATGGTCTGATAGGTGCGTAGTTTGCAGTCGGCATGCAATGGGTATATAAGTCCAAGCCCCGTAAAATGGAAATTAGTCTGAAAGAACTATTGTCTAGATATCAACAGCAGTGAGTGTTAATTTAGTTTGAAAAAATGGCAACTCTGCCTATAAATGGAAATGATTTTCTACGTTTCATAAGCAAACGCGACTCATTAACTAGTATCGTGGCGGAATATTATTCCATAGTGCCTAGAAAAGAAAAACTGCTGAAAACTTCAATCCAGGATGGAAATAAAAGTGAAAATGGAGGTGGTATTCAGCTTGAGCGCCATCTTCATCGTCGCGTAAAGCTCAAAAGTAACGAGACTGTCCTTGGCGCCACTTTTGTTGACGGTTATGAGATCGAGAGGAAGTATATTTGCATCAAAAGCCAGCAAGATGTCGGCGGAAAATTTTGGGAAATGGTGTGGGAATACAAGGTGCGAGTTATTGTGATGATGGATCGATTCAGTGACAAGAAGAGTAACCAAAATTTGTTCCCGGATGAGGGTTGTTTGACAGTCTGCGATAAGTTTAAGATAAAGACTGGAGGTTCGTGAGAAACCGCACTACAAATTGACTTTGCTGAGTCTGACCAACCAGTCTGGCCACGAGCACAAAATTTCCCACTGTCAATACACTGCGTGGCCGTGGGACAACTTTTCCCATCAGCCGGATGCATTCATAGATTTTTATTGCAACGTAAAAGACCTGTGCCTTCAGTTGGAGAGACAAGCTGACAAAAAAACTGCTCCTATGATTTTGCAGTGCCTGGACGGGCTCACTGGCTCTGCAGTGTTTTGCGTATTTGATATATGTGTTGCAGAATTTGAGAAAACGGGGACTCTATGTGTGCCAAGAGTTCTAAAGAAAGTGCGGCAGCAAAAGTATGGATTTATGAACCGCTTAGAAAACTATGTTCTGTGTTACCAATTGCTTGGAGCCTATATCGAGAAGAAGCTGTCTCCTATTACTTTTTGATACTTTGAATGATGTCATAAGCGTTCAAAAATCTTAATTGAGGTATTGTTGGATAGTTTACATATGTTTTTGGATTTTTCATCGTGATTTGTTCGACATCTTTTTATGCGCACCTTATCCATTTGATGTTGATAAAGCAATGAAAGTATGCGTATTATCACTGCAAATGATTTGTAGACTTACATAAAATTGAAATTGAATCCAATTCGATACCCAATGCTGTGATAAAGCTTCGAAAGCAACGATATGCAGCTGTTTTTAGTCTAACGCAGTACATTATAATTTACAAAGTGTTAATGTACTTGATTCTTCAAAAAAAATTGATGGTTCTTCAGGGTCTAGCATTAGAGTGATTCAAAATGTTATTAAGACAAGTGTATAGTGAAATACAAATGTGATGATAGATCAGTAAATATTACCCAAAATGGACTAGTGTGAATTGCTACGTATAAGTGAGCTGGCGATTGTTGGTGAGAGAGTCATCACTAGCAAGAAGAAGAGCAATAGTAACAATTGTGTTTACTGTAGAAGCATATTTCGATCACTGGTCAACATCAGTGGCAGTTAGCATGGATGACAAGTTCACAAAGAATTTTTCGTAATACCTATGACCTGTAGAAAAATTATGTATTTGCCAAGTGCGTTTGCCAACAGCAAAAGATAATTCGAACTTCAAGATACGGCTGGGGTTAGAATTCGTTGATAACCCCTGATCAAGAAGCATTTTGAATGGAGCACGTCTTTGTTTACAACACTATCACGCCGCCTATCGCTGTTGGGAGTACTAGGTATTGATAAACCGAATGACTCTCGTCGATCCAACTGACGCAATTACTGTTAAGTCTGAGGCAATTACTGTTTGTGATAACAAGTTTGTATGTTTGTAAATGTAGTCAGTATAGCAGAAGCATTTGTAGTGGTTACACTTCTTTTGTATTCGTCTGGTGCTGTGATTTCTTCAACGATGGCTGTTAACCTCTTAGAAGTTTATAGAGCTGGTGATTATTTGCGAAGAGCACAGAAGCCGAAATACGTTGAAATACTCTATCAAGAGTACTCGAGCATCATCGACACACCAATTAGAGGTACTAGTGACAATTTCCAGCTCTCTAGAAACAAGAAGAAGAATCGTAACTTGGATTATCCATGCTGGGACATTTCTCGGGTTATTCTGAAATCTCACCGATATTCAGACTTCATCAATGCCAGTTATATAGATGGATTTGACTTGAAAACAAAATTTATCGCAACGCAACAACCAATGGCCACTACGTTCGATGATTTTTGGAACATGGTCTGGCAGGAAAACTCTCGGGTGATTGTCATGCTGAACGGTACCAAGAATTCAGAGGACACAAGCCTTCAGTATTTTTCCGCCAACCAAGGTCGTACGACATTGAAGGACTTTGTCATCGAAGAAGACTATATTGCAGTGGGATCCCAGTATATCATCACAACATTGACTGTTCACAAACGTACTGGACAATCAAGGACAATACACCACTTCAAGTTTATGGAATGGCCAGAAAATATTATTCCGCATCCAAAAGTTTTCCTTGACTTTTTCCTGGCCGTCAATAGGCAAAACCATCGTGATTTTATGGAAGCATTGCAGACTCACCAGCCTCGGCCCGGTCCAATTGTCGTCCACTGTGACCTCGGTTTTGGAAAAACTGCAGCATTTTGTGCGATTGACACGTGTCTGTATCAAGTAGTATTCACAGGAAATGTATCAGTAGCATCAACGGTGAGAACAATCAGGCAGCAAAGAAGATTCAGCTTCCAAACGCGAAATCACTATATTTTTGTAAATAATGTATTGCTTTATTTTTTGTTTACCATTAGATTGAATATTAACATGTTTTTTGAACTTCGCACCCACCTGACGGAGAAAGACTTAAATTTGTTATCATTAGCTTATATGGTTTTCATGTAAATTAGTTATTAAAGATCTGATAGTATTAATCAGTGTTTGATTTGATCCAAAAAAATTGAAAAACAATTGAGTTGTTTGTTTATGTTGATAATGACAGGTTTATTGCTGGGTCAACGTATAATCATTAAGTACTAATTAAATTACGGGAAATGTTATCAGCAAACCACAAAAGGAAGTGACTCACGAAAGCAAAGCTATTAATAGAATTTGTTTGTGGTTGAAGAAATCGGTTGATAATCCATACCATGAAATAACGTACATTCATTTTGAGATCAGTTTCTATGCTCTGCATGATCAACTAATCTACTTATTTATATGTAGTTTATACTTTTGAGTATTAAAGTCTGTTACTTTTAAGTTCGAATGGACATTCACTTGATTTTCGAGTATCTAATGACATAATGGTATTCAATAAATACATCGAATGCTAATCTCAAAGCAATTATAGATTTAAGTTGAAAACATAGACAAGCCCAAGGTCAAGTTGGCAGAGTCTTTTGCGTTCAAAATGATTTAAATCTATAAACTATAAACTTCTGAAATCACTAATTGTCAGGCCGTTGGCCGGGAATAAAAATGATTGGAATGAACCTTATTTATGCCTGGGCTCCGAGAAAACTCAATCGTTACAGGTATGGAAACATCTGATGCAAGTGCAGTGAAAAGGGAGGTTTTAGATGCTTTTGCATCTGACAGATAAAGTTTCAAATTGACCGCAAATTCTGGACGTAAAAAAATTTATTTCAAACTTTATGAGTATTTTTGGATTATAAAGTTTAAGTTTCTGCATGATTATTCCTGTTAATGCGTATGGCAAAGTTTCCTGCCAATAATATATAGTGTAATCTGGACTCTCTTCAAGGCCAGAGTGAATTATTAGTTGGTAGGACTCTGTCAAGCCTGAGGAGTGAGTACCACCGCTTTATGTATGTCTGCCGCCATGCAACAATGCTTGCATTGTTGTGTTCCGGTTTGAAGCATCAGGTAGCCAGCGCAATTACAGGCATGAGGCTTATTAGCCCTCACAGTGACAACGCACCTGCTGCTCTGCTTTTTTGTTGCCTGCAACCTTAATTCATGAATCAAAGATGTTATGGGCCACAGTCAGCGCTCTTACCTTATCAGATGGGCCGTCTGCTCATTTGCCTCTGCATAGCATAAAAAGTCCAGATTTAACAAATCGGCTGTTTCTAGTCAAGCGCGTTACATCCTCATAGTCACTTACAGTCGAGTCGGCAGTCGAGATGAAGCGAGAGGTTTGTTAGGATTGTAGTAAGTGGAACAATGTGATATTTGCCTATTCCTACGGGAAAAGGCGTGAATTTATATACGTATATGTACGACTTTATATGCGTTGGTTCCTATGCTATATACATACATATCTGGCTAACAAATTGTTTGTGGAGGATCAAGGAACTTTAAACGCCTTAGAACTTTACTTGTGCCATAATGTTGTTGTGTGAAATTGCTAATACAATTTCTTTAGGCGCCACATGCCTTTTTTTGAGAAGCAGTACCTATAGATATCATCATCATCGTCTTAGCGCTTATTCCGGCCTCTGCGTGGGTCCGCTTTACTACTCATTCTTCTCCATTTCTCCCGGTCTTCAGCATCTTCACGTCGTAGGCCGTTGGCTCTCGCTTCCGACTCTTGGGTCGCCTACGGGGCCTCCTTCCTAATACCGGCAGGTTCAGGCACCTTTTTCCCACTTAACCCTGGGGTTTACACAACACGTGACCAAACCAGTGCAGGCGAGCCTCCATGATATTATCTGCGATATCCCTCACGCCAAGGATGCTACGAATATACTCGTTACGTACTCATTTTCACACACAACATTTTCATTTGCTATGTGAAATTGCCAAAACTATTTGATCAGGCGCCACATGCCATTTCATTACGATTAGCAACTTGCTTTTGAGAAGCAGTACCTATCGATATAATTAGGGGTGCGCGGATCCGTTATATTCATATAACATATAATGCTATTAGAAAATATTATGTTATTTTTAACGTTATATTATAACACCCTAATTTAAATTAACCTACAGTATAACGATCGCCGTTTTTCAGTTTGTGTTATTATTTACAGTTGAAAAGTATCTTGGGGAACAAAATTGTACATAAAAATGCATTATTAATCAATATATTTGTATTACCACGTTACAAACATTAGTTTTGCGACTTTCGACGACGTTAATCATATACATAACAAAATATAACAAAAAAAATAACACAACAATATTATGGTTATCTTGTGTTGTGTGAAATGACAATATATTAGTAGCAGAAAATATTATGTATTATTATTAGGTGTTATAAGTACTTATATTTTTATACCGATATAATATACCCATTGTCTAATATAACGAACACCTCTAGATATAATACGTTTAATTACCATTTATCGTTATCCGCAGATACATCAGAAGGCAAACGGTCCCCAGACAACATGAGGAACCTGAATTACATCATACGGAACGAGGGTCTGCATCTGACTCCAAGGGAGACTCAGAACATCATAAAATGCGCACACATCCTTGGCAATGTCCTTACTAAAGCTATAGAGCGGAGATCGAAAGAAAAAGACGATAACGAGGAGAAAATACAAGAAATAAAGACCGACAAAACTGAAGTAAATCCCGAAATAGAAAGCAAGAAGAAAACACTAACACTAGACTTGAAAGAGACAAATATACCTCTAGAGGTAAACGAGGTAAAGAAATCCGAAACTGTGACGACACAAACGGACATTTCTTTGCCAAACACCAAAAGCGCGCCAAAAATTTTCGAGAAGATTCTGAGACAGCTGTCCAGAACATCTATAGAGGAGGCTTTGGACAAAAAGGTTTTAAATGACGGTAAGGAGGAAGACAAAGAAGCAAAAAATTAGTTTCGTGGGAAACCGGAAAGCCTGGCTGGTGAAAATTATAATTATCTGTACTTAGTCTGTGTAATAGGCGGACCCAGGGCTGTGGTGCACCCGGGATTTAACGACAGGATGATGACGATGATTCTGTGTAAGCGTTACATTGCAAAAGGTAACAATGTCAATTTTGGAATAGGCAGAATATGTCGTCAACTTACTTTCAAAGTGTACGTAAATACTAATATCCATGAAGAAGAGTAAGTATATTTAAGAGGAATTCGAGAGCGTTGGCGGCCGAGCAGTTAGAATATCCGACTCGTAAGCCAGAGGTCCCGGGTTCGAATCCCGCTCCGGCCATGTGCCAATTACTATTTTCTAAGTTATGTACATTAGTTGAATACTAACAGATGCTCTTACGATGAAGGAAAACATCGTGATGAAACCTGCACATTCAGGCGACTGGATGTGTAATCATGATTCAATCTGGTCAGGTTCCCCTGGTAGCAGTGTCATGGAGGTCAGACGGCTGTCGCTCCACTGTAATTACCTGACCTGCCAAAGCCTAGATCATGGTGAAGGCGGACGCCGGGCCCTCGTGCGCGAGAGCACAATCGGGATATCAACGCCAAGATGATGATGATGAGACTGTGAGGGCGCTGTAGGTTATCCTACATAAAATACAAGAAAAAGTCCACTTTTGTAGCGATAGTAATAAATAAATAAATAATAATAAATATTCGTGGACAAATTCACACAGCGCCATCTAGCCCCAAACTAAGCAAACCTTGTGCTATGAATGCTAGATAACTGATATACTACTTAAATACTTTTTTAAATACATACGTATTATACATAGAACACCCAGACCCGTAACAGAAATTAAAATTCATCATTTCAATTTCTGCCCGGCCGGGAATCGAACCCGGGGCCTCTTGCGTGGCAGACTGTGATGTTGACCATTGAACCACTCAGGTTCAATGGTCTCACGTCACTGTTCTCTTAACTGTTGATGTTCACTTTTCTCTTTTGTGACTATAATGTGACAGAAAAGCGAAACTGCCAAAGGATGTGAGGCACCCCGGTTTTCTTTTTCTTATAGAACCTACACAAGAGAATATGTAAGTATTATCGCTACGAAAAGTGGAAGATTGGGTTACTAAAAAACATGTTTTTCGTGCCAGGTTGCAGACCGACCGGCAGACCAGCGTTTGTGTGGGTCTCTCAAACGTCTACTATCAATACAAAGTGGAATTTTTCTTGTACTGAGTGACTTAGGATAACCTCCGGCGCCCTCACTATCTAGAATTTTGTTTTCTTTTTATACCACTAAGGTGGCAAACAAGCTTGCGGCCTGCCTGATGGTAAGCAGTCACCGCGGCCTATGGACGTTTGCAATACCAGGGGCATCACCCACGCGTTGCCGACCCCTTAAAAACCTTTTAACCCCTTTCTTGAAGAACTCCATGTTGTACTCACCAGGGAAAACCTCTCCAGGTAGTTCATTCCACAACCTTAGTGTGCGTGGGAGAAAGTTCCTTTGGAACCGCACAGTTCGCGACCAATTTGGCACCAAGGTGTGAGGATGAACTCCCTGTCGATGGCGAGCGAGCTTGTATTTAATGTATTTATGCTATTCATATTACTGTTACGATTTAATTCTAAGATTGATTGGAAAAATCCATTGTCTCCCGGTCCAAGGCAATCTGTTGCCAATGAATGTATATTGTGTATGAATGTGATAATATATGTGTAAGTATATTAAAAATTATAATATTTTCTGTGTCATCAGTCTTTCTCTTCTCGAGATAAATGGTTGGTACACCGTGTGGTGTCCAGCAGAGTAGAACAGCACCAACCCCTTACACTCGTGGGTGTCGTACAAGGCGACTAATGGTTTCGAGGCAAAAGATCTAGTCTCCTTAGGCTGGAAGATGGGCAGCAGCGTTTTCCATTGTTATATTTAAACACTGCGATCTCCAACCCGCCTGCCGAGCGTGGAGATTATGGCAATAACCTCCCCTCTCATGGGAGATGCCCTAAGTCCAGCAGTGGACTGTTATGGGCTGTGATGATGATAAGGCGTAAGCCGCACATGAAGGTACACTTTTTCGCACGGACCAGGTGGAAGAACAGTGAGAGAAAACGACAATTTATATTTTTATCATAATTTATTTAAACTTATCAACTAATTTTTCGCTACACTAAAACCTAAGAGAAACCATACAAAAATAGAACGTTTCATTTTATCTGGGACTTCAACAACTTTATATAATTGTTTCTTTACATGTATTTAAACATAGTTTTTTACACACATTTGCTGATACCATTATAATTTATAATCCATACATGGGGGCTATTTTGGCCACAAGATGGCGCCACTGGCAACTAAGATATTTTCACTGTCAAAATATAGTCACTGTATTGGCTGAAATCCAACTGACAAATTTGAGTTTCATTCTGACCAATAGCATGACGTATTTTGACAGGATCTAGCGCTCCAGTAGCGCCCTCTAATGGAGTTTTGTAAGAACTATAACTCTTTTTACAACTTTTTAAAGGCACAGTATAACTTTTATCTTAAATTTTTATGCTATTGAAGTCAGTCCAAGTTTTGAAGTTACTTTAATTGCTTCAATATAAAATAAGTTTGGTTCATATAAATGCAATTGTTTACTTTTTTTTGCCCTAGATATGGTCTGTCACTTTTTTGCCCGGTGGTACTAAAGTTTAGGCAACGCCTAAGCTGATTTCAGATATTCCTAAGAAGAAGCATTGCACCAACACCAACTTTCAGAGAAAACTTATATCGCTAAGACACTCTTAACTTGACTTATGACATCCTTTTTGTGACTAAGGCGCTGTCGTAATTGGCAGCGGTCGTGCGACGGACGGTACCCAACTAATAGGACATCTCAAAACCGCACGTCGACCGACCACGGTTGTACGACCATTACTAATTAGGACAGCGCCTTAATGCTAAGGAATATCTTAAGGATATCTACTTAGGAGTCGCCTAAGTTTAGTGCATTCGGGCATTTGCGTATAGACCTGATAATAGGGCGAAAATAATGTTTCTCGTCTATAAAAAGAAATAATATACCTATTAGGAAATATTATAATTAATTACGTCTTTATTAAAACTATTTATTATAATTAAAAAAGGAAACCTAGTAAGCGTATTCAAATATATCAAGATATTTCGGAAATCTCAAAATAATCAACTGTTCGAGCAAAATCATTTTGTTACGTAGACTAGTGAAACAAAAATAAACAAAAAAAAACATATTTCGACACAATAACCGAAACAAACAATGTATTTAAAAAATCGTCCAGTCGGTCAGTGAGTTCAAAAATCAAATTCTGCTCAAACAATAAAAAAAAAATATTACGAAAAATATTAACTTAAACCATAAAATATATGTGAATTATGTTAAAACGTAAGTCATAATTTATTATTAATTATGTGTCTTATCATAAAATAATGTACGTAACATAATCATTTGAAACTTATAAAAAAATATTGCTCTTGAAAAAAATTTTGAACTGCTCTGCTGAGGGGCTGGTGAAAAAAAAATTATTTTTTACCACTAACGTGACAAAAAACATAAGCGTATGGCCGATTTGTTAACAAATTCAGTAAAAACAATTAAAACTGAATTTTAAATATTTTTTTAAAAGGCCAATTTTTTTCACCACACCCCATATACAAACAGCTTGTTTGTAAAAACGTACCCGTTTATATACAGGCGGCGAACAATTTGTTTTTACGATAATATTTTAAAATCTAAAAAACCTAGGCACAAAATATTTACATGGCATAATCTTGGGTTTTTTATCGGCACTTAATTATTACTGTTAAAGCTTCATTACGATAAGGGCAGACACACAGATAGAAAACTATCTATAGGACAGATATTTTCAAACCATTTTATTTCAATATAATCGTATAGAAATTACGACCAGCGGTGGAAAAGGGCTATTTTATGGGCAATATTTATCGCCCATATTTACTTCATCACTGTAAAACTATTTTTTTTGTGTCATATTCAAAAAATACACGTGTCTTAAGTTAAAAGTCTGTATGTGCTGCCCTCTATAAGATTTAAAAAGTCAGACCTTTCAATGTTTAGGATAAAAAATCTTGTGACACTCCACCAAAATATCTAAAAATTATTTTACAGGACATCTTTAGTCAGACTCACTGTCGAAAAATACACACCAAACCAAACCTGTAATTTCTAAAAATGGCCTTTATCAAAAAGTAACAGTCGGGCAACAACTGTTGCTCAAAAGAAACACAATTTCGTTTTGACGACAATTTTTAAACCATACCTGATAGTTTCTAACACTGCTGTAGTTATATCAAAATCTCTAAAAAAGCTATCGAACTAAAATCTACCAAACTGTACATAAAGCGACGAATTGTATGTGAAAAATATATTATCCGCAGTAATTAATAAAAAAAAAACTACTTCGTTATAAAAAAAATACTTTCTTCTACAACTGGATATATTCATCATACAATAGTCGCTTATTTTTGCATTTTTCGCATTGACAATTTAATTTTTTTAGTATTGCATTATAAAATTAAAACTAAACTAAATGGCATATAGTTTACGGGAGGTGGGATATTTTTTACAACTATATTTTGTACTATTTAACGTAATATGGCAAACGTATTTTTATGTACAACACACTTAACCTATACTTATGGGCTAATTTTGTATTTAATGTACATTTTGTTGAGATTTTTGAATTTTTTTTCATGTTTTCGACAGGTTCATTACGAGTTTAACCTTTAAAAGTTCTGTAGCTGAAAAACTAAAATAAAAAATTTATTTTTTCATTGAGACTTGAAAGTCTATCGTATCGATCGAAAAACGAAGTTATGTACAATATTTTTTGTGTGTGTTTTCACATTATTTACATTCGTTTTTCAAACTTCATGACAGCATATTCCAAAAATAATTGTTTTTATTTGTTCTCTTTCCTTTCACGAAAGGCAGTTGTTTTTGTCTACCTAACCACGGATAAAACTCAATATTTATATTAATAAAGAATAACAATTTTCAGTACCACAAAGTAAGCAAAAAATATTTTTCAGTTTTTTCTGTCTTTGAGGTTATCTCCTAGACCGACCTCATTAGGGTTCCCATTTGATACTTACATGCATACATAACTCTACACACATACTCTCTCAAGCCCGTATTATGCAAGCTACGATCCTGACACATTTCTTTTGCCTCCACACGCTGGCACCAGCACTAATACGAATAGAATTTCATGCCTTTTACCTCATGCCTGGTACCGCTTGGCTTCAAAATGCAAGGCACTGATTACTTCCAATATCCCCCGCCGCATTTCCCTTCCCTCGTTGTCAAACTTCCCAAAAAATACTTCACTAATTGACACTAATTTATATAGTTATAAATTATGCGCCAGTACACTGGAGCAAGTCACAAATAACTCAACATAAAAATAAACATCTTGACGTTAGTGTCCCAGTGCTCTCGCGCACGAGGGCCCGGGGTCAGCCTTGACCATGATCCAGGTTAGCAGATCTGGTAATTACAGTCATATCTCAACATAATAATTGCAAAAAAATACAGAAAATTCCATACTTTGTGGCGATGAATATTGCTATTCTTTTTGCTATATATTTTCTTCACTAACTTAGTTCAATTCGTCTAATACATCAGCCTATGGCCGGGCTTACTTCTGTGATGAGTGAAGAACGAGGTTGGTTCTTCATTGGACCGGTGTTTCTTCAACAAATGTGTGTGTTTGGGATCCAGCATGGCTGTATAGCCCAAAGGACTGCATAATTCAGGGTACTTCTGGTAGAACGATCTGTATCCTTTGTGAAGGAGGTAGATTTCGGGGTAGTTAAGATGAGGGTAGTTTTCTGCATTCTTTGAGCGGTCCGACGAGCGTAGGTAGCGGTATCTGTGAAGAGAATTTTATCGTTAGTGGCTTAGTTTTTTTTCTTTCGCTCGTTGAGATTTAGAGGTTTATATAAATTGACGACCTGAGTGGTTCAGTTGGTTAAAATGCTACGCAGATATCGCGGGTTCGATACCCGGCCGTGCAGAAATTGTAATCATGAATTTTCATTTTTGTAGTATAAAGCACTTATTTAAAAAAGAAGTAATATAGCAGTTTATAAGTAACCTAACACCCATAACACAAGCTTTGCTTACATAGGGGCTAGATGGCACTGTGTGAATTCTCCAAACATCATCATCATATCAGCCGAAAGACGCCCACTGCTGGGCATAGACCTCCCCCAGAGACCTCCACGGCGGTCGGTCCCGTGCCTTCCGCATCCAGCTGGCACCTGCGATATTTACCAGGTCATCGGTCCACCTTGCGGGAGGCCTACCCACGCTGCGTCTTCCGGTGTCCGAATATATTTATTATTATTTAAAAAGGCAAGAAATACTCACAATTTAGGCCCTCTTTCGAGCGAGAATTCGCAGTGGAACACCAGGATGGATCGTTTGCCCGACTGCGGTCTCATCAGTAGGGTCTTCACCAGCTCGGGAGTGTGTAAGTTGAGGGCCCCGGGCAGATGGCCTCCTTCAAACTCGTAGGGGTAGCGGCAGTCGATAATCTGGAGGCGAAATGCGGGGTTAGAAGGGGTCATCATCACAGCCCATAACAGTCCACTGCAGGACTTAGGGCATCTCCTACGAGAGGGGAGGTTATTGCCATAATCTCCACGCTTGGCAGGCGGGTTGGAGATCACAGTGTTGTGAATATAACAATGGAAAACGTTGCTGCCCATTTGATCAGCCTACGGAGACTCTAGATCTTTTGTCTCGAACACATTAGTCCCTTGTGTGGCTACGCTGTAGATATTTTCATGAAGTGATAATTTCGTCTAAAAATAAAACGTGTGGTTTTGATAAAAGTAACCCATTCGACCGCATAGTCGGAAAGCCTCCGACCAAGTTGACATAATACTCAAATATTGCCTACAAAACCGATTTTAATTAAACAAAACTAACAACAGTCTCGACTAAACTTTTTTTTTATGTTACACGGCAGGCAAACAGGCAAGCGGGCCACCTGATGGTGCGTGGTCACCGCCGCCTATAGACATCAGCAACACCAGGGGAGACACCAATGCGTTGCCCGCCTTTGAAGAGACCTCATCTCTGTGATCTGGCTTTCATACAACGAAAACCGTTTCAAAATCAGTCCATTCGAACGTTGCCATGCTATGTACGCGTGTCTGTCTCAGACAGACATATACACAGAACCCCAGATACCTTTAACACCCCTCTATTTCGTCAGAGATTAACTGTAACTGTTATTGTGTCGTAGTGTGCTATGTGTTATAAATGTCTTTTCTTTCTTTCTTTCCTCTTTCTTTCTTTCTTCATAAAAAAAAAGAGTGCTCACCTGAAACTCCACGCTGTCCTTGTACTCTCCCATCATCAAAGAAGCCAGGGTCTCAGCGGTAATGGACTTCAGGTCCACATGGTCTCCACCAATAACCGGCAGGGCGTATGGCACACTGAAATCGCCTATCAGGTCCGCATCGCTGTCCGCTGAAAGGAGGATATTGGTTAGTATGGTTGGTAAGTAGTTTTTTTTTTCTATTTAAAAGAACACGACAATGGCCATTAGCGTATGTTTTGGTAAATAATTTTTTTTATTTTCTCTGTACTTGCTTTAGCTTATATCCCAGAACAACACAATATACTAAATAAATTACGCACTCTAATATTATAAATGCGAAAGTTTGAAAGAATGTTTGGATGGTTGCTACTCCTTGACTCAAAAACGCTATAATTTATCCCGAAATTATAACCAAATTTTACGCGGACAAAGTTGCAGGCAAAATAGATACTCATCATTACAGCCCATATTAGGCCACTGCACTTAGGGTATCTCCCACGAAAGGGGAAGTTACTGCCATAATCTCAACACTCGGCGGGCGGGTTGGAGATCGCAGTGTTCTAGATATAACAATGGAAAACGCTGCTGCCCTATTTCCAGTCCAAGGGGATTAGATCTTTTGCCCCGAAAACATTAGTCGCTTTGTACGACACCCACGAGTGTAAGAATAAAGTTTAAAATACTTACAACGTGCTAGGGCTGACATAATAGAAGCATGGTTCTCTGACAGGCACCGTTGGAGCAACGGCCTATGCACTTTCTCTACAACATCGGGACTAGCATGATTGGACTTCCTTCTCTTAATTATTACGTTATCACTGTCACTCTCTAGCTTCTTCTTCTGGACCGTACTCTCATTTATGGCAAAGAGGGAGACCTTCGCTCTAGGTTCTACGTTGTAGCTCAAACTCCTCGCTAAGGATGGCCGTTTCAACTCTTTATTCGTGAAGATATTGTCTTTTATCTGTCCTGAGAGTAACTCTTCGAAGTTGGCCATTTTGGGGGAATTGGACGCTTCTTCGAGCTCCAAGAAGGGCTCTTCCAACTCAGATATGAAGCCGCTCTCCATTGATGTAGTGGATTCTGATGTGAACAGACGGATTTGACTAGAACTTGGCGATGAGGTCATGGATCCGATGCTTGAGTCGCTCCTCTCGTGCCTCAAAGGGTTTTTGGTTGGCGTCTGAACAGGTGTTTCGTTGAATTTCAGAGATTTCTTGACGGAGAAACTTGAGCTCGGTCGTTTAGCTGCCGGGGAAGTGAACTCGAAACTCTCATCTTCGAAGTTCAGCATTCTATTGGCGTTTGTGTTCGGCCTGTTGAAGGATGTGGACGCTTCCGAGTCAGTTAATGGGGCTCCAAAAGCGAAGTTCCTGGATGTGACTTTTCTAGAAGTTGTTGTTCGGCCACGGGATATGATGTTTGGACTATCTGTCGATATGATCTCGTATTTGGTGCATTCATCGAAGTTATCATTATCAAATTCCTCCTCAAGGTCGTGGAGTGTTTCGAAATCGTCGTCCAACGCTTCCGTATCCGGCTCGGGCACGAAGCAGTCTTTTTCTGCGGGCTCCATGGTGGTCGTTTCGGTTGTCACCTCTTTGGTGGAGGTCTCGATCGTTTTCGTTTGCAGGGCGTCGGTGAAGTTGAGCTGGAAACGAGAATAAAATGTTTAATCGTAATGTTCTAATTTTGAATGTGGAAATGTATGTTTCTTCTCAACCCAATACAAAGAGAAAGGATCTAATTAGATGTAGAGATAGAGATAAACACAGATGGTAGAAACTTAAATATGGGGCAAGACTGGACACAAGCCATTACGAAGAACAAAAACATTTACAAAAAGAATATGCCGAATGCATATCATCTCTTTAGATCTAATTCAGTAAACAGATGCACATTCCACAAAATCTCAAGGAAAAATCTTGTTTTGCAAGGGACAATAAATATATTGAAATAATTTTGACCTAGATTTTGTCACATAAAAGGCATGCTTGGAAAATGAAAAGAAACGTAAGAAACTGGAGGTACTATGATATTATGAAGGGGACAGTCATCCCCTGGCACTGCTTAGTTTTCTTGTTACATAACAGATTCACGTTTATTTCTAGCTTTATTATATTTGTATTACTTATTTTCAGTTATCTATCTATTTATCTGTACTGTTATCTCTGGTTCGGCTATAATTGCATGAACGGTTCCCCTCCTCCATCTTGTTTAGTAGCTTCTCTTGCACCGCCTTACTTTTTCTTTACGCTTTATCTCCTGGTTGACTGGTAGATAAGGCTATTTTAGCTTTAAGTCCGCCTTTGTACTATTTTGTGCATGAAGATTTAATAAATAAATAAATAAACAGGAACTTATAGACACTCACCTTGGTAGAAGACCAACTTGAGTGTGATGCTGAGCTGGAAAACTTGTCCCCAAACACGCAGTCCCTGGTTTCCTCCTCCACATCCAATTTCACAAACGTCTCACTGATCATAGACTCTTCGTTCTCCTTGTTAGACCTCTTGAACTTCGACCGCTCTTCGAATATCCTAGAAATCTTTGATGATCTCTTTATTATCGTCCGTGTCGACACTGGACTGGAGACATTGCGGTCGGCTAGCGGAGATATTCTGTCTACTAAAGGGGAACTTTTCAACCGTTCCATGACAGGAGACTGTTTGGGGCGGAATAGCGGGGAATTCTGTATTTCACCCAGTATTCTGCGCTTTGGTGTGTGTATCGGTGATCCGGGTGATTTGAAGTCTAATGTGTGGGGGTTCATCCTCAGTTTGTAGTTGGAGGACAACGCCTCCTCCTGTTTCCGTTTGTGAGTGCCGTTGCCAGAGTTGATTTTGAACGCGTCCGTGATCAACCTGTAAACAAGAGAAAAAATATTAAATCTGTGTTTAAATTAAATGACATACAGACATCTGTATTTAGTACAATATTAAGATTTGTATTAATTGTCATGAATGAACAAAAATCTTAATATTTGGACAAAATTAAAATAAAGCTATGAATGTAGAAGCAAGGGAGGTATGTCAGGACCATAGCATGTGGCCTCTGCCTACCACTACAGGAACAAGGCTTGACGTTAAGTACATATGTATGTATGTAAACAAAACAAATTAATAATTAAGTAAGTTATAATATTTTTATTCCATTAACGTTGATAACGCACGGCAAGTACGTTAAAAGTTTAGAAATAACTAATTTTTTTTTTCACGCCTTTTCACACGTAAACATATGACGAAATACCTACACAATGCATTCGCGGCTCCCACGAGGGCCTGACTATCAGTTCCTACGAATGACACCTCAAAACGGCCCGATGATAACAATACTCACCCTAAAAGGGTACTACAAAGTCAAAAAAGGGTGGTCAATTTTTTTCTCCGAAGAGGGCCGATATATCCTATCAAAGCTCGTAAATAAATCGACGGAACTGGTTCCACGTACCTCGCAGCCCTTCCTCGGGCCGTAGACGGTGCATTGTAATCGTATATCGACTTAAAAACAACAAAAGCCGACACGATTCAAAGGTTATGTGAAAATACACGACGGCGCGACACTGTCTGTTCCCAACACTAATTTCTCATGTGAATACACCAATAGCACAAGCATACAGGACTTCAACAGGTATTTAACGAAATTGGTGCAGTTTTAATTCGTATAAACTCAATTAACAGGTAGACAAAAAACTTCATATGAATCATCTGTTCGCACAGGTTCGCGCGCTTTGTTTTTTTTTTATAAATTCCAGATCTGTCAAACACGACGCGTTCTGAAACTACAGTTCTCTGAGTATCAGTTGTTGGTCGTTCCTCTGTTTTCTTGATTCGAAAATAAATACGTTGTGGACAAATGATTTACCTACAACATTAGCCTCCAAAAATCATTACATTATAATAGCAATGTGGATGTATGCTAAGTAGCGTGTAATGAGCAAATCGGTTATACTGATCAATATTCAACATGTCTAAGCTCCATTGGGGTGATGGATTCATAAATAATAAATAAATTACCTTTTCTTAACAACGGTATTCGTGTCAACGGTTTGTTCGCCTAGTATTTTATGTTTCGAGATTTCATGTCCACATAGAGTAACTAGGTTAATTGATGGTTTTTACCTTATTTATAAAATTGGTTTAATGTTATCATAATAACATATATTTGGCATTAAGAGACGATCTGAGTGGTTCAGTTGGCTAACATGGTCTGGCACGCAGAGGTCCCGGGTTCGACTCCCGGCCGAGCAGAAATTGAAAAGATGACTTTTAATTTTTGTTACGGGTCTGGGTGTAATACGTATAATAAGTAAGTATTTAAAAGTATATAAGTTATTTATCAGTTATTCTAGCACTCATGACACAAGCTTTGCGTACTTTGGGGCTAGATGGCGCTATGTGAATTGTCTAAGCATATTTATTTATTTAATATTATAATGGTTAAACCTAAGATTAGTAGTCTGGTATCTACATTTTCTACGAAACCGTGCGTCAGCGTGCTGGCGTCTGTAGCACTCATTCTAAGGTTCATTTTATACCCTTCAATTAAACACAACAATAAGTGCATTCGCTGCGCCCGGTCTTATCAGCGCTGGGGATTTTTTTTGCAAAGGTAACGGTAAAGCATTTGTGTATAAGGTATTGGGGAAGAAGACATTGTAATATTTTTTTTTCGACTGTCTGGTTTGAGGTAATCCCCGCAAAATGTTGTTTGGATTTGGATTAAATGTATTAGCGACAGTGTCGACATCGTTCGCAAAATAATCTGTCTGTCATGGAATAGGTATTTAAAAAAATTAAGGAAAGGTTCCTAAGAATTAAATAATTAATTACCAATATTTAACAAGCCAGAGTACTTACTCGTTTCTTTAATATTAATCTAGACGTAATGGTACCTATTACCTAATTAATGCCCCAACTTTTTGAGGATAATGTCAGAATACTTACTCGTTACTTTATTATTTATCTTGACCTAAATGGTATTACTTTATTAATGTCCAAACTTTTGACGACATTCTTAGCAAGTTAGAACATATTATTATTATTAAAAACCTGTAACCTCAAACACAATATGAACAAATTGAAACATGTCTCCATTAACCGTTTTCAAGTAACGTTATCGCACCGTTAATGTTGACTAAGGTCTCAATATTTAAATACGGTGTGGAGCTTATTGTCAAGGGAATAACGTCGAAAATGCTATGTTAAAGGGGTTCGAAAATCTTTTCGTTACCGACTTTTATATTGTAGAATCAAGTGGTGCATCACCTATTGTGCTTATTGTGCATGTACTGTGCATTGAGCGAGCGGGTTTCCAACCGTTCCCACTTAACGTTAATATGCAATTTCTTTAACGTTTTCGTATTATTTCATATTTCTATACATACGGAATAAAAGTAATTTTATTAATACTTCAGCTTTATTTTTTTAAATACCTCAGCAGAATACCTCGTTGTTGTCAAAATACTAGCTATCGCATGCGACGCGTCGTCAGCGTAGATATCATAGCCTCAATAGTTTAATGTAAACAGTAACACTTTGCCTACCTAAAATAAAATTTTACCAAAAATCAATGTCAGCAAGCCACATTTACTTTCTGAATGCTTAAACATTTCGGTCCAATAACAGCATCTGTTCCCGCTGATGTTAAATATAGCAGGAAGGGAAGGATATCGATGCAAACAGCGCGGGCATCCTGTTTTGCCAACCGATTTGTCGCACAAATAGTTTTCCCGCTTCCTCTAGACACATAGGCCTCAAGGCCTTTAGACTACATCATTTTAGCTAGATATTGTACTTGAATATTACCGGTTATACCTATTTACTTCGGATAGATTTGCTTAACGGCCATGTTTATTTATATGTTTTTAAAAATACTGGTACTATTATAATACTCTATTATAGCTATACCTAGGTTGAAAAGTCAAATTGGATATACATTGCTTAAAAAATTGAGTTGCCTAGATCTAAAGAACCCTTAAAATTTCTTATCAGTATTTCAGTTTCAGAACGCAAACCACCAATTTGTTTTTATTTTTTATTTACCGAATCCGCGCAAGCGGCAAACCGAATCTCCACCCCGAATCTACCCCATTGGAAAAAAATGTAATCGATCAGAAAACCGTTATAACGACTGCTTACGCGCCGTGGTGCGTTACGGTTGTATTTGTAGAAAAACTTTGAATTTTTCACACTTCTCCTTAAGTAGGTACCTACCTACTTGTAAGGTACAAGAAAATTTTAGGGTAAACAATACCTTAAGTTTATTTAAAAATGTAGGTACCTATTAAATTATATTTAGATTTAATAACAAATACTTTAATGTTTAAAACTTAATTAGATATTTACGTACATACCTACTAATTAACTGTTAGGGTAAACAATATTATAAATTTATAAAAAATATTAGGCATCTTACGGTTAATAAAAAATAGGTACTTCAATGTTTAAAACTTAAATAGATAGTCACGTAGGTACTTTCATTGAAGTTTTTTTTAATTTTCCATGTAAAAGAACTCGAATAGTTCACTTGTCATATGCAGATGTAAAACTGCGTACAAATAAAATTAACAATAGTAGGAATACGCAATGTGTATGGCACGCGACAAACACCCACCTTTACGTGCAAATTGAATTCAATATCACCTCTACATAGCTTAACATAAGGTTCAAATTGTATTAATAGTAGACGGATCCATTTTTAAAGGCGCACGTGTCAGTTGGGGGAGTAATCGACAATTCATTTTTTTTAATCCCGGCAAAAAGTTTTGATAACACGATGTACTGTACGAATTAAGGTTTTAAGAGTTTAATTTGGATTAGAATTTTTATTTTATTTAATATCGTTAAAAGTTAACAGTGATAATTACACATTGTTACATAAGTAAGTCATTGCTTAACTTACTTAACATGATGATGATGATAATGATGATGATGAAGTCATTACTTAAATTACTTAATAAAGGTTCAAGATTCTCAACTTGACTATATTGACATACTCATTGTATGAATTTCATGTATGTCGCTTTACATTTATATTTTATAGACATTTCAATTAAATAACGAAATAAAAATTTACCTAACAGTACTTTCACTACTAATTCCTTTCTCATGAATTAACTAAACGTTATTCGAATGACAGCGGTAAAGTACCATCTATTTAATTTTTTACTTTAATTTCGTTTTTCGAAACACGCCGCACGTGCGTTTCCGTATCCGGCAAAGAACAAGAAAGAAAAAGTAAAAAAAAAACGAAAAAAACAAGTTAGGATGAGTAAAATTTACATAAAAAAGGAAACGAAGTTCGATCTATACCGTACATTATAATTGGTTGAAAAAATACCCTAATCGATGGAATAACCACACATTATTCCCTAATCTAATCACAAGGCGGCCTGCGAAAACCATCTGCCGACTCCCCCTTAAGTTTCGAGGTCAACGTTCGTAAACCAAAAAACGGGAAAAATATAGGGCAGAATAAAAGCAACGCCTTCGTCTAAGAAACTCCAAAGGTGCAATACCCAATTAAATTGTTACTCTCTCCCTTTCCGACGTTGCGAATTGTTCTATTCTCGTCCTTGTTTTGTAACGCCACCGGAAGCTACAGCTGTTGGTTACAGCTGCATTCGAGATTTGAAAATGCACTTGTCGCGTCTTATTGTTGGATAAGGCAGATGCTTCCACCCTCGCACGCGCCAGAGTTATCTTTTGAGATTCCTTACCTTTCACCGATAATCTATTGTTGTTATACAGAAGCGCCATTGTTGGCTGCCGAAATGTTATGGTAACGGATATATTTGTATGACATTGACGGTTATCACGGAGGGGTCAAGATTTTGAGTTTCGCGCGACAGCTGATTGACCAGTGTCCAAGATGACTCTCTGACGAACGGTAACAAATTGCTTCAACAGAATGAAAGTAAAGACAGACCCAAAGCTGATTCAGAAACCTTGTAAGTAACAAAAACGAGTCTCAGATAAAAATTTTGAAGAATAAACAGATTAACAGACACAGACCCAGGCATCTTTAGAGCTTTTGCCCGCGGCTTCGACCGCCTAAAACTTGGTTATGCATGGTTATTTCCGCGGAAAGTACGCTGAATTTTGAGATACCTATACTAAAGCCTACATTATGTTCTTCTAAGATATAAGTAACAGTACCGCAAATTTTTAATAAAATCCATTCCGGATTATTTGCATGAAAAAATTACAAACATCCATCCAATATCCAAACAAACAGTATTTATAGGACTCAAAAGTAGAATCCATATTTGTTTTGGCCTATCCTTCAGTATAAAAACTTTAGAAAGGCCGACGAAAGTATTAACAGAAAAAAAAAACAACGGACGACACTCGCATCCTATTGTTCCAATCGTTCTAACCATAAACAACCCCGCGCAGAGGTTTATTTTTATCCGCGCCCCGCTCAGGCAACGGCTCTCGGCACAAACAGCCATGCTTTTATACAACGAAGCCGAGTCCGTTAGCGATCGATGCGATGCTGGTGCATTGTTCATTGTTCCCTATTCAAATTCGAGGGTGCAATTTGAGGGGATTATCTTTATCATTATCAGGGGGTGGTTAAAAACTACAATGGCTACGTACAAGTTGCGTTGATTGGGATGACCATTAATTCATACTCCTACGTAATGAATATATTGTTTTCGACAGTACCTAAACATAAATAAATGTGCTTGGACCAATTCACACAGCGCCATCTAGCCCCAAAGTAAGCAAAGCTTGTGGGTTTTAGATAACTGATAAGCTACTTAATCACTTTTTTTTTTAATAAAAACCTAAAGAACTTTTTGAAAAAGCCAATGACCATTGCTCATTGCCGCTGTAAAAACTGTTTAGAATCTTGACTTGACACTCTGTTCTACGGACATACAGTATTGACACTTGGTGAAGTTTCGGGGATTGGAGATCGCGCGAGGCGTTTGTAAGATCTCCAAGCAAGCTTAAGTGTAAAGGGTTGGTTCTGCTCTGCTGTTAAAAATATCTGAAAAGACAATACCCAACCATTTACATCATAACACCAGAATACGTCTATTATAAGCACAAATGACTACTATCTCCAGCAATGGCACTTAGTCCATAATATTTGCAAGAACTAAATTGCGTCCATTTCGAAACAAAATGACGCTTCGCCCAGAACAAATTACTGTAACTAAGATAATTTCAGTTTGAGGCTGTATGGTAAACCACATTTAATACAGACTGCTGGTAGTTTCTTCGTACAGTCTGTTCCCTAAGTTATGTCACAAGGCATATTGGAGGTTTATGCACATTAAAGATGTACAGATTACAATATAATAAGTACAGTTAAACTGTTATACGAATCGGAAAACCATTGTGCTTCCATTAGTCTCACAAATATACTAAAATCGGCCATAAATAATGCACATCGGCTAGTCTGGGTAAATATAAATTAAAAGCCATGCTTGGATAAAGTTAGAGGATTTTATAGAAAGCATCAACATGTCTTGGATAAAACTATACAGATTCAAAATTCAGGAAATATCAAAGCTCAAGTAAAAATCGTGGGCAGTAAATGAAGTCAGTTGAACACACCATTATGTCACATAAGTTGCCCACAAAATAATTACTTCTTACTGTCTTCATATAGCCGTTTGCATCAATCTACGATGCGCATACAAAACCGCCAATATACACACAACATAACTTACGCAACAGACTGTACTAAGACCCGAGAAACACTACCCGTCAAAAGGAGGGCCCAGACCAACTGGAGTAGAAATCCTGTGGGCACGCACTGGCCACTCGACTTCCCGCCGGAGGAACGTTCGCGCGCATATTACAGGAAACGGAAACTGAGTGAGAGGCCAGTGTCTTTTTGTTTTTGCTACAGTGATTTCGATTATTTTGAATGAATAAATGAATGAAATATTTAGTTTTTTTCTTTTCATGAGGTAATAAACCAAAGGAACCTAGGGCAGTGTTGTGCCTTTATATAATGCCAGAATATTGATACACTAAACAAGATCTAGATAGCTTTTTTAATGAATAACTCGCAATAAAATAAGTTAATACCTTTCCAACAAGAACAATAAAAAAAATCCATTAAGTCAAGTTAAAATACCTACATAATCGTAGAATAGTCACGTTTTCCCGCCAATAAAAATCATGGCCGACGTGAATGAGTGCCGTGAGCGAGTCCTTCATTGTAAACATAAAATGGAGATGACTCAGTAACTGTCCAACGAAGTATTCAATAAGTATAGGTACTATATTTATTAAATAACGGCTAAACTGTAACGTACTGGCCGCATATGGCAGTAAACTAATATTTCACTGGCTGTGTAGGCAGCCATGCAAAATTCATTTGAGCATCTGTGGCACAGGCGCGACGCGGGAGGCCTGAAGTCTTCCATTTTTAAGTGTCTCTTTAAAACTATAATGTTACTTTGATTATCGATAAAGGGCTATTAATGGATAAGATATAAGGACAGTTATTTAAAATAGTTTTCAGAGTTTAATTAAACGAGTATGAAACCAAACACTACAGAACCTCAGAGCGTTGTTTTTAGGACCCCCTCCACCAAACAAGTTTAAGCCGAGCTCAAATGTTGACCGCGCCATAACTATTTTAATAGCAAATTAAAGGTTTATTACTTAATAAACCTACGATGGGGGTCGCCAAAATACATAAACCGAGTTTATTTATTAAGCCGTAATATCGGCTTTATATATAGGTTTAAAACCAGCATCGTCGCAATCTAAAAGTTTATTCGTAGCGAGCTTAATTACTTTTTAAATTGTACTTGTTAACACGTCGTCGCATATAAGACTTAGAAATTGCTATGGACGGAGGTTCACCAATATACTATTACCCACATAGCTTTAGAAAGAACGATGAAAATATTGCCAAGTCTAAGTGAGAGTAGAATTTACTTAAAAAATTCTGTGGCACTTCTTAGGCCTTTTTTCGGTTGTCTGATGTTTGGCAATATGGTAAATATTGGTAGTGAGTCAGAACGCTAAAAAGCGTTTGAAAATGGAACACGTGCACTTATCTTTTTTACGGCTCGAGTGCCAAGGCCAAAGGCATCTGATTAGACAGCTTTTTTATCAGCAATTTTGCATCTGCTATGTATCAATCAGATAGCAGAAATTAAAATCCTGAAACTTAGAAGTCTTGGCTTATGATTTGTGGAAGACTCTTTTGTTTCATTGTGTATAACGCCGACATTATAAATAGCCTGTCAATTGACCGGAAGTGAGGCGAGACCATAGGATCCGTTTCAATTTCCGGTCAGTTCAGAAAAACTGCCATGACTCTGCAATCCTTATGCATCTTAAAAGATGTTCATTCAACAAAAAACGTAATTTACGCTACAATGCAATGAAAAGCTTAAAATATAATGGTACGTATGATATAACAAACTTGTAATGGAACGGTAGAAAATATGTTTGCCAAATACTAGCCTGCTCTTAACAGTTATTTTTTTAAATCCCATAATGTATCGCATGAAATTTGAAAAATACTAGCGACTAACTTATAAATAGTATTATTATTATTTTTATTTTTTTTATGTCATCCGGTAGGCAACCTGATGGAAAGTGGTCACTACTGCCTATAGACATTAGCAACACCAAGAGTATCGCTAATGCGTTGCCCACATCTATAACACGTTGCTCTGGCAGCAAAAAGCAAATGCCACTCCACTGCCAAAGCCACGGTTAACCAAATCCCCACCCCATGGAGCACTGGAAACCTTACTCACCGGCAGAAACACAATACTATTTAAAAGAGTATTATTAAGAGTATTATGTAGGTTTTCGGAAGGTGCATACCATAAAAAAGTAAAACAAACGAACAGACGGCAATACCAACTTAGTCTTATATCTACTACTTGAATGGAGATGTACGAGCTGCCCCAATTCCTAATCAAGCGGATGTACTAACCTACAATATTTAATAGATCAATGTATGAAATTGGGGCCAAGGACTATCTATCTGGCTGTCGGTTAGAACAAACTATTATGATAAGGACAAACTCTTGGAGGCACACTTAACGAGAGGTATTTTATTGTTTATTTACATTGTTATCAAAGAAAGGGCTTTAGAAAGAGTAAAACTACTTATTTTTCACTTATTAAGGTGCTTCGTGAGACCTCTTAGGAATAGGTTACGTTTAAGTTAAGTTACGTTGAGGTTTTTTTAGTTCAGTTTTGCCATTGCGATCTGATTTAGATAGATGACATAAAATTACTATCAGAAATATTCATACCTAATCAGATTTGTTTGATTTAAATTAGCGACTCTTTATTGACTTTGACGTCAATGGAAAATCTCCATTGATTTAGAAATTGTAGGTAGGTAATAAAGAACATCTTTACGATCAAACTCGGATACTTTAAGAAATGAAATTAAGTTTGAATAAGTACCTAATAAGCCTACTTCATCTCAGGAAGTTACCCGGTCGCCTAACGAGTAACACAAACCCATAACAGGCGCCATAAATAACATTTCTTCTAACCGCCATCTTGAAAGGTTGTCAGAAATGCCGCCATTTCGGTAATCGCCCGCCAAAAGGATGTGAAACACTTGTGTGGCTTTTTTGTCGTCTCAACCGAAATATCTGTAATCTCTTCATTAAAACCGCATTTTTTGGGATTATTAGCTTAACTATAGTTGTTTCAAAAAACTATATTTCGTTCACAATTACGCTACAAAGTAGTCTAACGTTCATTCAAATTACACTTCATACAAAATAGTTCTGCTCGTCCAGTAGAAAAACATCTTGACGTTAATATACCGATTTGCTCTCGCGCCCGAGGACCCGAGGTCCATCTTGACTTTGATCTAGGATTTGGCTGATCAGGTAATTAATGTGGAAAGACTGCCATTTGACCTTCATAACCCTGCTAACTACTAGGACAACCTGACCAGAGTAGATCATGGTTACACATTCAGTCGCCAGAATCTGCAGGTTTCAACACTATGTTTTCAATCACTGTAAGAGCATCGGTTAGCATTCAACTAATGTACACAACTCAGAAAAGAGTCATTGATACATGGCCGCAGTGGGATTCGAACCCGGTACTCTCGCTTACCTTAACCACTCGGCCCCCGTCTTGCGTCAAAAAACTAAATTTCACTAACGCTAATTCAAATTTCATACATCATAATGAATAGTTCCGTTCGTCCAATGATGTCATATATATAAAAAAAACTATAATATCATAGGATCCGTCGCGAAATCCATTTCGAGTCAGCATTGATCATAACATAACTCACATTCGCTTCAATTTAAGAAGTTAGACAACAACACCACTTGTTGAATTTGGGGCAAAGTGATCTGTTCTAAATTGGGACTTGTCGCACACACATTTGCGACTCTGTCAATGTTTAGTTTTTTATCAGTGTCGCTCTGTGAGAGGCAAAGGTCGGCAGTAATATAGTGCCTACTTATGTGTATGCTAATAAAAATTAGGTTTGGTCAGAGGAAATGGGTGTTGAAGTTAATAATTTCACAAATTAGTAAAAACTCTTTATAGAAGACAATAAAAGTTAACACTAGCGAGCATCATAACAAACGCAATCATCATATACATATACAGTACTTTAAATTACATCTTTCAGGTAACCTTAAATATATAGAGAAGAGGGTAAATCGGGATTTGGAATGCCCGTAAATCCAAAGCAACTCCTTCCCTGCATGGTTTGATGCAAAAGATTTCTAGTAGCAGTGGACAAATCTTAAAGTACCTAGGTTTGAGGCCTGCGAATGGCTTGAGTAAAAATAATCAGGAATAAACAAAACTGGGATTGAAAAAAGCTCCAATACTGTAAACGAACCAATTTACCGCGCCTATACTGATCCACAAGCCGCTAAACATATATCACGCCCTAAATTTTGCAAAAATATGTTAATACATTCATAAAATACGCATAAAAAACTTAATTGTACTGTCTTGCTACTTTAGCGTCTATTTTTCTCACGCCGTCTTCATTCATGGAAAAAACTAGCTTGTTCATATTATAAATAATTTATAACTAAATATACACAATAGGTCAAAGATCTCTGGCTAGGTATTTTATCAATACCATTCTATGTAAACGCCCAAAATAGGTGCTTTATACAGCACGCACAACCGAGTCTACACTCACTTCACACACTTAAACGAGAGCCTTGATTAAC
This sequence comes from Blastobasis lacticolella, assembly GCA_905147135.1. Taxonomy (NCBI): domain Eukaryota; kingdom Metazoa; phylum Arthropoda; class Insecta; order Lepidoptera; family Blastobasidae; genus Blastobasis; species Blastobasis lacticolella. Next base: position 11,894,817 of record LR990065.1, read on the forward strand.
TGTGCTGTGTTCTAAGTTTAAACTTTGCAGCCGCCATATTGTCGCGGCCCGCGCGGTTTCAGGATGACGTCAGTTTAACGGTTTTCTGGTGCAACGCCTGTGCGCCTAATCAGCCAGCACGCTTAGCTATTTTCGTTTTTGTTTTTGTGGGGAATACGTTGTGGGGAACCATGGATTTCGCTTAATAAGAATAATAATTGAAAACTGGTATTCAGTTAGCAATGGACCTGTTAATGGATACTTTCGGACTATAGTAAGATATCGAAGCTTTTTATAAATTGAGTTTCCAATCAAGTAATCATCATCGTATCAGCCGAAAGACGCCCACTGCTGGACATAGGTCTCTCCCAGAGATCTCCAGAAAGGCCGGTCCTGTGCCTTCCACATCCAGCTGGTACCTGCGATCTTTACCAGGTCGTCGGATACGTAATATCAGCATTGTGTAACACGAATTTGATAGGTAATGTCAATAATATACTTTTTTGTAAAACTAAACAAAACCGTTTCAACCTTATCGAAAACATGCGCCAAATCAGCTTCATGTGGAAACATTGTTTTAATAACATTGTTAATGCGTATGTTTGTTTTCGTTTTGTATGTCCTTCAATTCAGACCGAGATAAAATAACGGTTGTGCATTATTATTACGTGATAAAGAACGTTGTTTCCAAACAAAATCGTACAGAGGAATCGATGGTTAAAATTGTTACTAAGTTCAACAGGAAGTTCTACAAAAGATACCGGTATATTATGAGTTCGTTCAAGAGGTATATTGGAGGACGTTTCAGAGGCAGGCAACGCATTGGCGATTCCCCTGGTGTTGCTGATGTCCATAGGCGGCGGTGACCACAATCCATCAGGTGGCTTGCCTGTTTGTCTGTCGTATAACATACAAAGACAAAAAAGGAGGTACAGAATGTAGAATAAATAGGAACTCAATCACTCTCAACTCAAGGAAAGGAAGATTTTAATTTAAATTCCGAATAAAAAGGATAATTAAAAAGCTTACCCTATAAGTGTGATAATTATTTGACTTTTTACACCCTTTCGTAATAGAAATATTTTCTTTCGTGAGAGAATTCATCGCCATTTCTTTTTCTTTTTGCTATTCATTTTTGCAACTTGTACTCTAATTACACACACAATAATCTATATTTTTTATTACAAAAGCGACCAAAAGGATTTGCCGTTAGGGCCAGCAACATATTTTTTGTAAACTCTCTTCTCGACTAGAAAACAAAAAGGATTTAAGGATTTAAATATCTCCAAAGTAAAACAAGTTATTGTATTTTGTTATTCTATTGTTGATTTGGGTCGTCGTAAAATATTCATATTTTTTGCACGACTACCTGGGTTATATTATATGGCTCATTGTTGTTCCTGCTTTGACGATATTCTCCTAAAGAGCTATCTTAAATCCTAATTATAATCAATTTTAGTGAAGAAAGCCTGTAAAGTTGAAAAGTAATTAAAGACTGTAATTTTTTAAATAATGAAAATTTATTTGAGATTTTATCAAGTTGTTGGTGTTTTAATATATTTTTTTTGTATATTTGCAAGCGACAACTGACAACACACTTTCTAACACAATACAATGAAAATATGATTTCAACACGCAGAACAAATAAACGATAAAAATAGATGTCAAAAACCAATAGCGCGGCAAATAACGTCGACCTGTCAATCAAAATCGGCAACTTCCAAATTCGAAAACCGAACGCGATCCTTCCATAGACAAAGGGCATTTTAATTTCGCCAACCAAAGGAGCTGGGTTTCATTCAGCCCCGTTGTGCCTGTTTCACACACCCGGGGTCACGACCTCTGCGCCGTCTGGTTTTGACAATAGCCAGTCTGTTCCCGTGCGAATCTGGATCATCTGATTGTCTATTGTGTTTTTTTTTTGCTTCATCTCAAGCTTCCGCGTCGGGAATCCGGGACTTCTCAAGTTTGGGGGTGATGTAGACACATAAATATTAAAGGCGCGAAATTTGTTGTATTAGATTTCTTTTCTTCTTTTCTTAGACGTTGCAGTTTATTAGCAGGGTAAGTAATATGTGTTCCCATGTCCGAGCCGTTAGGGTTCGTACTCGTACATATGTACTGTGGATTCTATGGCTACGTAAACTGCAGTTTGTTGCTAAAATTCGACGTTTCCCATGTCCGAAATAGGGTGGCATTGATAGCGCTTAAGCAAAATCCGAGATCCGAGGGAAAAAACGTCTTGTTGGCCGAGGTAGCCACAACAACCGTTTTCATAACAGCTTACACACTAGATTTCCTAGTTCCGTACAGTGGGAGTTTTTCAAAAATTTCGATGCAATAGTAGTCTTTACGTCAAGGGGGTAAGGAATGTAGAATTATATATTTCATCTCTGAAGGAGTGTCGTTTTAACGTTTCTCAGCAGATGGACCGAGGGTAGTCGAATATGTAACAATTGAAATGATTGTTGTCTCTCAACTCTGTTAGCTAGCTATTGTTTTTTAGTCATTTTCCGTATCTACTAAAACATTTCATCTTATAAAATCTATGTAGCCTATACTTAAATATCACTGTCTCCAGCGGAAGACCTTAGTCAACCTCACTTCACCAACGGCATAAGGAAGCACCCAACAAGCATCAAGCTCATTCGACTATCCTCAAACTACGAAACGGCCACCCATCCAGTTCCCAGACTATGCGTCACTTAACTTTGGTTATCGGCATCGCAAGCACTAGACTAGAGCCGCTTCCGCTGCGTCTATCGTACATACGATGCGTTGTGTAAAGTACAAGCACCGAACCGGCTAAGCTCCCAAAAGAAAATAAACATTGCTCTAGCAGGTGCTTGGTAAACATACGGACAAACTTGCTCCAACGAAGATGTTAGATAAGGCAAGCTCGTGATTTCAAATAGAAAATTCGGGCGTTCCATTTGTGTATTCTATTCGGGCAACGGCGGAAGAAGACTTCACCATCACCAACCAATTTTACTCTGCCAGGCATTATTGACAACCTATCAATATTATAGAAACTTCAAACAATGCCTTTGAGTAATCCATAAACAGTTGCTATCGGCTGAAGATGGCTTAACAGGCACATGGTAACAGAACTAATTTTACTCTGCCAGATATCATCGACAGTCTATAAATATCATAGAAACTCAAAATTTCGCATTTAGGTAATACATAGACAGTGGCGGATTTGACATTTTCCTCAAAGTGCTCCTACGATACTTTGCCCCTTCCAACGTAAATAAATGGGACAAATATGGCACAAGCCCGCAGCCAACCGCTTATGTCGTCACTTATTACCGACATCCTGCCTAGATAACTTGTATAACAACACGAACGAAGTTCGACGACCTTAGGCATCTCCTTTTTGAATTAAAAAAAGAAAGAAAAAACGGCTCAAATACTGGACACACCCTTGGCGGGAATTCTAGATTGATTGTAATCTATTTTGAATTGGATGTTGAGATTCGAAGTTCAAATTAGATAAAATTCGACTTGGCTGTAATTTGAACTTGGAATGGTTGGTTAGTTAACCGTTAATTGGTCGGTTTATTTCAAGACGCTCTATTAGATATTGATTTGAATTTGAACGAAAGAACACCTTACGTTCAACACCATAACAACAAACATGCACTGGCCGCTTCTACTTGAACGTTTCTAATGGCGGGAAAAAAGAAAAACTAGTACCTCCCTCCCTCCCTCCACATAATGGCTGTACGCTATCAAAGGCAGATGCCTAAGCGTAACTTAGAAAAAAAGAAAAAAGAAAACCCCGAGAGCGCGGGAACGCTTCGGAGGACTAGTACAAAATCAGTGTCGGGAAAAAAACCAACTCGTTCCTTAGAACTGGATTTAACGGCCGTTATTGGCCGTCTCCTTCTAACCTCCTACGAGTGTTCACCGTCTCACTCCCACACAGGAGATAGGTACGGAATAGTTAAACGGATTCCTTGAAGACATTCAAGAAATTACGGCTATTTATTTTCGAGTCCTATCACGAACTGAGACTTTGTAAGCAAAAGGAAATGCCAATAACCAGTCTGTCACCATCTATGTGGAAAATTTGGAAGAAAACAGTAAAAAAAAAGGAAAATTTTCATATTCGTGACGTAAGTGCGTAAGTTATTTTGTAATCCTCAAACTCCCAAATAAGTACTCCACTAAATGGTCAATACGATGTTGTAACCACAGCTCGAACCGTGCACATTACCAAAACTACATTTGAGAAGTAAACTAAAATCCACAGCAAAATTTTCTTTTTCTATTCACACATTTTGAAGTTACGAAAACTGTCGTTCTGAATCCAGTTCCAAATTCAAATGCTAACCGACGACGGTGGCTGCCTGGTGGCTTTCTTCGAGCCATAGAAGTCGAGTCAAAAAAAGAACAGCCGTCATAATTTCAAATAATACTTGTAACTTGCTTGTTGTACTTTTGCTTTTTGTTTATACAATAATCATTTTACGATAAAAAAGGCTTCTTTATCCTTGTACCGCATAGGTCGGGCTGAGAAAAGAACTAGCCTCAATTACAACCTAATCCAAAAAAAAAAAAATTGCAACATTATTTCAGATAACTTGATCCTTATTTTTTATAATAGTGGCTCATAGTCAACGCAATATTTTAGTCTTAATTTAGATTACTTTTAATCTTACATCGTCATTCAAGCTGAAACTTTTATTTGCAATTTTGTAACTACATTATCTAGTTTACAGAAAAACCATTGAAGCAAAAACTTCCAGTCACACACGTCTGATTACATAAATCGATTAAGCATGCTCTGCCCTTAAGGCTGTAGGACCGCCCGCAGCCTTCGCCTTACTATTTTAAACTAACGAACATAAAAAAAGAATCTGAACAGGTTTCTAGCTAATAGAAGAAGCAATCTGAGCGCTGATGTAAGGATTATAGGCTTATGCCCGAGATAGGAATGACATGGTTACACCGACAGCAGCGCCACGAAGCGAGAAACAATTTCTGTCATTCATAACTCATAGATATTCTCTGAGATGTTTGGAAGGTCTACATCACAGAATAAGAAAAACTAGTTTTCTTGTACCGTGCTCTACATCTTCAGTACCACCAACCGGGATACATTTTCTACCATCCTGCCATTCTGTGGTTAAAGTATGACTTGGCTAAACTCCATGGATTAATAATTTAATGTAATTTTTTTTTTTAATGACGTCAACTTTCCACGAACACATCGTCTATACTCTTATATTATTATTTAATTTTAAAAAACATTTTTTAAATTCAATTTGTTGATATGTTTGATAAGGCGATGATCATCCCAAAAATGACTAATCGATTCCTACTGGCCAGTAACAAATCTCTTTTTAGTTTTTTACCCTTGTTGGTTTAAAATAATATCACAAGTCGAAATTCAAAAATTACCATACAATGAAAAGTCGTAGGATCAGAAACATCTCTTGCGGTCACACATTGCTTATTCAAGACTCGTAATCGTAGTCATCATAAGATGGAACGTTAGGGCAGGATATGACGTAAACTAGCTATCTGACAAAAATCTTGAAATGTGCGCAAGAGGTTTGTTTGTATTGTTCATAATTCACGACATCTATAAGGAACGATTTGTACTCTGCGGGGAAAAAATAAAAGTTCCGACGAATTAAGAACCTTGTTTGAAGTCCGTCAACAAGGCGTGACGTTGTGTATAAATATAAAAATAAAATATATTCATTGCTTGGGTTCAAAAATCATGAGGTACTCAATTTGTTGTATTTTAAGTAAAAAAACAAAAAATAAACAACCCAAAAGTAAAACCAATTTCAAAATAGTAAGTTATTCAACGTTGAACTGACAAATCTGTATTTTAAAAACAAAAGTTTTTTATTTTTTATTTTATATTAAATAAGTAGGAACAATAACAGACAACAAATTTTCGTCTTATATCTAACAGCTTTAGACTCTAAACCGTTACAAATTTGATGCCCAATTACAATTCATAGACTCTGCTGACTAAAGATTTCGCTGGTCTGGAAAAAAGAAAAACTAATAACTTTCGCAAGAACCTAATCACCACGCTACAAACATAGGCCTTTGAGAAACTCACATCCTGATGATATAAGCATCCGTACAGGAATGTAAGAAGTAACTATGTTGGAGCGAGACCACACCATCGCCCCGAAGAAAGAAGGAGACAGAGCATAACGGTTAAATCTCGGGCTGAATGAAGCTTGTTCTCTTCACAGGATTTTTTTTCTTAATTTTTTTATCTATAGGCGTGATCAGTGCCAGGACTTTTTGTATGTGTTATGGTAAAGTGCTAAAAATTTACATGATAAAAAAATTATATGCTTTTTTTGTTTGTTAAAAATCGATTTATTTATTTATTCGTAGCTAAATGTGGCTTTTGTTGTGTTAATTAAGTAGTCAATTGATATCTCTTACATTTTAGGTCGATCGATACACAAATAAAATAAAAATTAAAATAAATAACAAAAGCAGTAATTAAAAAAGTGTAATAAGTATACGTAGTTACTAGAATTAGTTACACAAAGAAATACTATATTTTAAAAGAATACATCTAACCGCTCAATGGTAAAAATAGCACGACACCTCAAATTCAAATATCGAACTGTAAAGTCTGCGTTCAAAAATTTACTTTCGTTTTCGATTCCCTTTCACTATCTACGAATTTCGCCAGCCAGTACTCGCTATGCTCTATCTATAGACAAGGTACCTTTTCTTTTTTTGTCGTAGGCGTGTTTGTTGTGTATGTTTTTGTGCCAGTAGTTTATGTTTTATTGTCAGTGCTATTGTTGCTAACCTGTTTGTTGAAAATAAAAAGTAAAATCATGTTTTCCTCTGTTCTACAAACATCTGAGCAAATATTTTTAGAATACATATTTCATTTTAAAGACATTTAAATTTTCGTTCTTATCTTTTTCATACTAAGATTATGATTGATATATTGAAAAGATATTTTTATAAATTAAAATCATTTATTGGTCATTTGAACCCGTAAAAAATAATCACCAGACAAAACTCTAAACAATTTCAATTTCTTCTTTACCAAAAAAAACAACAACACTACTCCAAAATAAGGCGCGGACCGAACTTCAGACATGTTCCATCTACCAACAGAGTTTAAAATTCGAACCGAAGTTCTTCGTTCGAAAATTTCTAAATGATAGTGCAGGAGTGCAGCGCAACGCCCTGTAATTTGAACCAATCCCCGGAGGATGCGGCCCTCCTTTGTACCCGGTTTAATGCACTGATATCCTGCCCTGGCAAGTGCTGCATCACATTCTATACCTAGACTAATAACATCACGTATTCTAGAACTAAGTGTTTCGCTTACTATGTCTACTGCTTAAGAAATTAGAAATTATAAAATAATATGTATACCTGCTTAGCTTAGAATGTGGCATGTCATATGTGTAGCTATGAAATAGATGCTTTACACTAGTTTAAACATATCTAACAAACTAGATACGTACCTACAAACTAACATTAAAAATAAAGGGAGAAATCAAGATTCGAAACAGCTCCGCTCTCTAAAAGTAAAAAAACAAGCCTATGTACAAAACATGTTTATTTTTCAAATAACGACTTTGACTTTACCTTCCTGTCCCAGAAAATCTGTTCAACAGAAGTAGGAGCGAATAACTTCATTTAGCTTGATGAAAACAGTACATATACATATACACAAATACCAGCACTGTATGTTCTAATTTATTAACAGCGAAAGGGCCCTCAATTGATACTAATAGAGAGAGAGAGAGCGTCTGTAAGTTAGTTAAGTACCAACCACCAAGGAGGTCGTACAAGGACCGTCACGTTTTAAAAAAGGAAGCGTGAAGGAAGCTTCGTGCCTTCGTGTACTTTTTTCAAACCCGCCTCTGCCCTCTGCATTGTCTATGGCGTCGCTTTTTCTTTTTTTTTACTTTTTATTGGGATGGCCAACGCAACGGCCAGCTCACACATTAGGAGCATCCACAATAGTTCTCAATCTTGTAAATTGTGTCTATTATCTCAATTACGGAAGGTAAAGGTGGGAAAGTCTCTAACTCTAAGATATATAGGCATAGACAATCAAATGCGGAGGCAATATTTTTGATTAGCGACGTTGTTGCCATTGTAAATGTAGAGTGGATCGATATCAAGCCGCGAAAAAATCGATTAATGTTTCCAGTTAAGCTAAACGAATACCAACTCTAATGTAACAGTCGCAAGCACTATTTCCAAATGAATTCGACGTCCCTTCGTCTGAAAGCAGGTGGTATCACACCCCAATCAAATTCCGCCATTTATTTTGCGACCCCCTTACATTGCCGAATGCTCCAATTTGGTCGGATCACATAAATAAACATATCCTCCATTTTATTGTAAATATTAATTAACCATTTCCCCGTAAATTGCATCCGAAATTAATGCCACCCGAAATGGGCTATATCTTTGTTAAAAAGCAATTTCGAATTTCGAACGCGATAAAGCGGCATGGGAATAAGAACTCCTTGCAAGACGATGCGGAGTTTTTCTTTTCATCCGCCAATGGACAATAGTGGCCAGTAATCAGGCAGACAAAGACCCAAAAAGATGCCTGCCGAAAACGGTCCAAGCACGCAAGGCGTAGCTTTAGCGTCTTCGTCCAAAGTTACGCCTGCGGTGAGCGAAAATTATGAATTATTATCATACAACTTATGCATACATTGTCCTTCACACCATTAAAGCAATATTGAGCCTACAAGGAAATATCTGAATTTGACAATAAATCATTCTACACTACATCATCTACATTGGCCATTGGCTATATCGTCTACCAAATTAGAGTAGTGTAAGGTTATTTTATGTCAAATCCAATTGTCAACCTATTGTTATACTAAAGTGAACATACTCGCCAGGCTTGGCACATTACAAAAATTTAGTAGATTTAAGTGCCTGAACATGCCTAAAAGTGTCATATTTGTTGTTATGTCTAACTTAAATAAATAAAATAAAAAATAACTGAGATAGCCAATAGCCACGCTGCCCGTAAAAAGAGCGTAAGCGATCAAATAGACAGTATTATAGCAACACTAAGATATAAATACTCGAGTGCTGGCAATACCGAACCGTGAGAATGCCAGCGATCCTCGTGAAACACGATCCTTAGCTATCAACGACCCAACTCCAGGTACTGAGGACCGGATTATCTACCTACCTTCCTACCGAGGCACTAGAATGAAAACTATCTAGAATCTAGTTCCAGGATTATGGCTAAGTGAATTGCGAATAACTGTACGGATTGGCGTTTAGTACCTCGTTATGTATCAGGGAAGATCGTACAACATAAAAGTGGCTAGTTAAATAGGATTGTAAATATAGAAAACAATAAAATGACTACTGTGGCGGCCATTACAGGTCAATGACGTAACGTGGTACATGAAAATGTGATCACATAAAAAAGACAAAATCATTCCTTATGTGTGCAAAATCTATCACATACCAAAAACAAATTATCAATGGTTCTGCATTGAAATCAAAATAACAATGAATGAATGAATGAATAACACAGCAAGTTAAACTTAAAAAGCATAAAATTTTAGATACTTAAAAATTTCCAGCAGAAAAAGCAACAGGCGCCCTTATCACTCGAAGCAATTTCTTCCAGACAACCTTTTTGGGTAGATAACTGTCAACAGGAATGCACAAGAAGAAAATAAATTGAGAGAAAACGCGTTCAATTTAAAACACAAATACAGTACTAAAATATCTAAAATTCCATCAAAATTTTATGTCCAGCTTATGCGGTAACCTAATCTCTAAATCGATACAAAACACTCTACCATAGATAGACAGGGACATAGAAACTATAGCAGTAATTGCGTTATACTACATTGAATACAAGGGTGGGTCGCATCTGTTGAGTTCGATGAACTGAGGGCACAACAGGGGGTGCGTGTGCGCAGTAATAGGAAGCTAGGGCACGCTAGGGCGAACGGACGCTTTAGGAGGTCGATAGACGCTTGTCACATCTACTGGTGACTTGTTGGATCGTATTGGACGCTAGTGGCAGTGCAGCCATTTTAGAGCTAGCGCTAAACCTAGCGGAATTTCGACATGTTTGGTGCGCATAATCGAAACGGTTTTCATACATTTTGCGCCCATTTACGAACGGTTTTATACAAATCTAGAAATCTAGCGCTTTTTTGGAGATATTATTATTTTAGCGCGTTTTTGCTAGAAGCTTTGGTAACGCTGATCGGACGCTAGTGGGTCGCCAATGCTTAGATTCATGAAAGGTAGAGGAGTGACATATTTGTGAGTCGATGAACCTTGCGAGGAAGAAAAGCGAAATGCTTTAGGTTGCCTGAGGTTTAGTAAGTCGATGGATGAGTGAGTAGGTACATTTTAATACGATTTAATTTCTTTATTTTAATTATTTTTTAGTAATTTACAATTACTGTAAAACGGTTTTATGGTAAATACATAAATTGGGAATCCCCTTGCAAAATACCCCTCCCTCCTTGTAGTCAACTTTTAACAAACTGCTATTTACTATAGGAGGGCCAAACGTTTGTTTGCCACAACAAACAATTCTAAATTGATGCTGCTCACTTGTTTAGATGCTCTACGGCCTTAGATGCCAAAGCCGCAATTTAAAAAATCGTTCACTTGTTTTTGTTCTTTTTTGCAAAGGAGACCGGTACAATTATGCAAGCAGTTTTTAATCGGTAACAGACCTAACAGTCCGGGCAACGGGCGTGTAAAATCATATCGGCTAAAGGTCGGGGGTTGCAGCCTTCGTTGCGCTTGTAGTACAAACCTAGGAAGTTGAAGTTTAGTGGAGAAGCGGGAGCGGTTTTAGTAGTACGGTGTTCTCAGATAAGATTTGATAGACGTAATGTAGTCTCATTGAGATACGATGAAATTAAGAGATTTTGCTAAAGTCCTTTTTTTTCCAAAAAAAGTTGAAATAATTTTGACTGTTTTTCATATTAATTTTTTTCCAAATTGATAATAAATTCTAAGGTATTATTTTAAAAGAAATTGCGCAAATCCATGGCCATATAAAAAGCTCTATTATATAAAAATATACATGGGAAGTTTGGCCAAATTGACAAATTACTCTCTTAACCTGGTCCTACAAATCATCGCCCATTTTTGAACCGCCCGCAATTTTACAAAAATATTAAAAATTTTCACGCCGAAAATCAGTAGTATTTCAGTTAACCAACACACATGGTACAAGCAACAAGTTGCCTAGTTTAGGACTTGATGGTGCTGTATGAATTTTTCCACGATTTTTTTTTATGTTGTCCGGCAGACATACAGGCATGCAGGTCACCTGATGGAAAGTGGTCACCGCCGCCTATTTATCATTATTTATTTGAGACGAGCACCAACCCCGCTACCGCTAATGCCCTACCACCCCTGCGCCCGCGCACCACAGCGCACGCCACCGTGACGCGCCGTTAACGTCCACGTTACGCCGATAAGCATATGGCGGAGACATTAGAAATAGACGTTGGACAGTTAGATTCGTTGATACTGAGAGCACTCGTGCTAGGAAATAACTAAATGTGCTTGGACGAAAGGACTTGAGGACGATGACCTTTTAAGGGTAGAGAAGAAAAAGTACTTACAAATTCACACAGCGCCATCTAGATCCAACGTAAACAAAGCTTGTGTTATGGGTGTTAGATAACTGTTAACTACTTATATTCTTTTTTTGTTTATACATAGGTACTACACCTACACCCGTTACAGAAATTAAAATCAATCATTTCAATTTCTGGTGGGCCGGGAATCGAATCCGGGACCTCTGCGTGACAGACCGGTGTGTTTACCAACTGAACCATTCGGGTCGTCAGGTATCGATACGTAGCATAAAATGAAGACGCTTCCCGCGTTTACCTATATATCTGCTAACTCCTAAACGGATATTGATGCGGTTTTCACTATCATTTAGAAATATTCTTCCAGTACATTATAGTGAAGAAAACATGAGAAAACCGTGCGAAGCCGTCGCTCGCTAGTAAAACATAAATTACAAAAAGGAAATATTAATTTTGCGTACAGATACTAGTAGGTAATGTTTCACGTAATATTTATCAGCCCAAAGGCCATTAGTCGGTATATCTATTCCGAGTATTGGACGGACACACCATTATAGAGGATCACCTTTGTCCCGATTGAAAAAGGAATGCTTAGAAGACAATAGATTTTTACGAGCTGCGGTTGTCTATGGTGCGGGCTAACAATGGACCCGTATAGTAGGACTTCGAACGATAAACGCCTTTGCCACACCCAAATGATTCGATAAAAAGTGAAGCGATTACTTTTTAATGGTTCGAAAATTGAAAAGTGAAAACTTTGGAATGGTGACAGTTCGTTCTTTTTATTTTTGAATTTGAAAATTTAAATTTGTAGTGGGAGTTTGGTAATGTCTGACAATCTCGTCTGGCCTATGATTGTTTGTTTACTTCTGAAGTAAATAGGCATTGGAACATACTCTAAACTTAGATAGTCTTTTAGTTTGTAGATACCTACGTAGAATAGACGCCGGGGCAGGTACAAAGTACAAACAATACAATAGTACACAATAACTTCTAGTCTAGGATCTTGTTGCACAAACTTTACGTCTGCACTAAGACTGGTTATATTAATATTTAACTACATAATACAATAAAACTACGCCCAGGTTCCGTGACGCGTCGCAACGCAACAATGTAACAATATTTTCATTCGCTTTATCAATCTGCCCCACTTTCGTAATCGAAACTGCCAAATAATTAATTTTAATTGCTTTTTGCTGTCTGATAATGCGCATGGAACACACGCGCGTTCTATGCAATTGGGCTTAGGTATATCTGTTTTTCTTGTTTCATTCATGAATTTATCGCCCAGTTTTATTACTATTATTATCAATACTAACGAACTCATTCTGTGTCAATACTTCGTGCTGGTTTTTACTACTGATACGGTATTGAACTCCCAAGTCAAATCAGCAATTCTTTTTATAATGTACTCGACTTCGCACAGGTAGGCATCTTAACAATTTATACATCTAACCCTTCCTCATGGATCACTCTGTCTATTGGTGAAAACCGCATGACAATTCTTTCAGTACTTTTTGAGTTTACCGTGAACAGACGCGGCGTGGGCCTTTTTTATTTATTTTACGTCTAGTTCAAAACCCTTTGCTACCAACCCAAATAACTTCTACTTACGAAATAGGGTAGAGTAATCTAGGAGAAGACCTAATCAACAAGAAAAAATTGTAGAATTATATTATATTATATTAGCCTGAGTCATCCCAATTCTTAATTCATGATCATGATATTTTTGTCGTGTGTCTCTTTCGGTTTATCATCTATTTTCTAGAAAAAAGTAACCCTACTGCTTTCTTTTGTATCAGCGTAGCCAGGTAGAAAGACGTGTCAATCACCTACATTACATCGTAAACCTAGTCTACATAGAAACCTAAATGGTTAAAAAAATTATTCAAACTCACACGTTCCAAAAAGGTCAACACCCATGCCTCAGCTTCAAGGCTATATTATTACCACAGTCGTCGGCCCAATGACGTAATAATTATTATTCTAACCATAACAGATATTATCGACACCTCTAAGAAGATTCTTGGTCTTTAAATAGCCTATATCGTGCAGCACACTGCTGGATACCCTGGCGCATCTAGCTTCCGCCTGCAGCAGTGCAGCGTTTCGCAAATTGCCACTCGACTTGGCTTTAGGGCGTCTTATTAGTAAGTTTATAGCATAGAAATGGTGCGTCGGTGACCTGGTGGTTAAGGTTTCCGACCCGTAACTGAGAGGCACCGGGTTACATTAGTTAAATGCTAACCGATGCTCTTACGGTAAGGGCAAACATCGTGGTGAAACCTGAGCATTCAGGCGGCTGAATGTGTAACCTTGATATTTGGTGAGGTTCCTCTGGTAGCAGGGTCACAGAGGTCAGATGGCCGTCGCTCCACTGTAATTATCTGATCTGCCAAAATCCTGGATCATGGTCAAGGCGGACCCCGGGCCCTTATGCGCGAGAGCACAACCGGGACATAAGCGCCAAGGTAGGCGACTATTTTTTATATAGCCTAGAATATATTGATTATGCAATTGAATCCTGCGGTGGGTATGGCATGGCCTGCGTGATTAGATTCCAGTCTAGCACGAGGTCTTGGCTCGTAATACAGTCTCTTTACAGCACGTGAAAAATTCAAATACTTTATAATAAGTAAACTCAATGGCGGCCTTAACGCTTTAATAATGTAATCTTTAGTTCAGGCAATGAGGTAAACTAGGTACAATAATTAACTATACAAAGCCCATATATTGTTAGTAGTCAACTTAAAAGTAAGGATTATTTGTGCTTTTAACGCTTTCAGCGATGTAACTTCATTTCATTGCGTTGTGTACTTATTACCTACCTATCTAAGGCCAGTAAAGAGACGGCGTGTAGGTATTTGTGTACTTAGGTTAAAGTACATAATGTACCGTAGGTATTTCCCCCAATAAACTCATCGCGAAATAAATATTAACCACAATAAAGTGATAAGAAATATACCACCGGCTCCCGAGCTAACCTAAAAAGCGGTTCGAAATGTCATTCATCCGAAGATTTCGCTCCATTTTTGACCTCTTTCCTAACGACGTCGTCAAGAAAATCAGTCATTATGGAAAGAATGACAGTTCAGACGATGAAAAATAGAAAAATAATAGTTATGGTAATGGTATTTAAAGTATTTCATGCTTCCGTAAACAATAAATAAAGATAGAACTTACCCCGAGCACTGGCAGTTGTTCTCACAATTTTGGCTGCTTTCACCCCACATTTTGGTTAAATAAAGTTTATCACTAAAGTTCGATGCACAACTTCAAACTAATATTAAATTATTAACACAAAAATCACAAGTCCATTTTGTATTATCAGTCTTTTCTCTCTCAGCTGATTACAAGTATCAGAGCGCGCGCGCCAACCGTCCGTGTGCACGGTTCGCCGACGACTGATTTTGAATTTCGAAGTCCCCGGCTGCCCCTAGCAAGCAATGCCACCCCTGAAGATAAGCGCGACAATGCACAGAATTTCTACCATTTTGGTAGATTCTAATGTATACTTCGCCCAGTGGTATTTACGGTTATACTATGTAGTTTAGTAATACCTATTACAATTATTTTAATATTCTTAACTAAACTAGGTGCATAAATTTAGAATCAGTAACAAGATATCGTTTGAATAAAATATATATGTCTTGAGTGGCTCAATATCCACCTATCGAGCACGTGGGATATATGATTCCCATTATTAGTTAAGATTATAATTATTGTGAACTGTATTACAGTTCAAAATATTTATATAGGTTGCGTATAATCTCGCTAGATAGATTATAACCTAACGGCTTTCACTATCTTACTGTGACATAAATATAGCCACGAGTGTAAATGAAATAGGTAGATAAATTCACACATTAAATAAACACCATGGTGCAGATTGCAATGACACTCTGCCAGGCCTGTAAAATCTGTTCAGACAAATCTGCTACAGCGCGTAAGCGCTCATACATTGACCGAATGCTATGACTACTTGCACTTATAGCATATCACGAGCATATAGCATAGATCACGATATAGTAGCAAGGAAGTTGTAGGTAAAGCTGGTATCCGCTCTCCGAATAAAAAAAGGCAAAGTATTTTCTAATTATCCCTACGTCTCTTTCTAACTCATTGTTGTGTCAATTGGGGTTTAGTTTTTACATAGGTACCCCTGGGTACCACTATACCGGGGTTTCCCAAAGTGGGGTACGCGAACCTCTAGAGTTCGCCATTCGACATGACGTGGGGTTCGCGACAAGATTTACGTAATGCTGTATGACTGCTAGGCGCGTGCGAAATGCATGTTGGCGCAAAGCGGTGATTTTTCTCTAACCCTTGCTACAACATACTTACGTAAGGACTAAGTTTTAGTACCTGGTCATGATGGTTAGAGTCAAGGTTAAAATTATCCAAAATTACTCCTAATGGCTCCAAATATGACCAGAAAAAGCCCACCCATCCCATTAATATTAAAAAGGGATTTGTTTCTAGCACTGAATTTGTTGCCGTCTTCTACAGATAAGCTTCTTCTGCAACGTGAAATCTTCCAAAAAGACTAAACATTAGTAAAGCTGTTAGCTCATGGACATTCACACGGATGTGGTATTTACTTGACTTAACATTGTTAGTTGAGAAATTGGATTATACTTTCAGTTTGGTTCAGGCGGATCAAGTTAAATTTTTTACAGGAACTTGAATGAAATAAAAGACAACACTAACAGAGTAAACTATTTGTTTTTTCATTTTGACCCCCCTTCCCCAACGGCGACCATGGTATATTCCAAGACACCCCCTCCCCTCACCCCTAGTGTTCACGTGGTAATTTACAAAAATGGTTTTAAATATTTGTTTGCATGCCGACAGATAAAAACATATTTGGCTCATTGTGACGGCAAGAGTGTGTGCATATGCATACCTACAATTATTACAAGTGAAAAAAATGAAATATACTTAGATCGACAAAGGGCGAGATTTTCTTAGAGAATATTGACTACGTTACGAAGACCTAAAGTCTCCCCTCCGCTGTAACCAAGCATGGTATTTTGGAATCACCCCTCCCCCCCTGAACGGGTCAAGTAAGATGGGTACGTTCCCTTATTGGTGGGACGTGTGTAGAAGTACCTACTTACAAAAGATATTGCTCTATCACCTAACCCGATATCGGGTTAACAAAAAGTCAAACGTGGGCGCGCGAGCAACGAGGTTAAAATATCTGTTTCAACGTACTTAAAACTATGTTCCTAATTGACTTATATGATAAAAATATATTTAAATGTAATGTTTTTAAAACCAATTTTAATGGAATCATATTCAATTTCAATTTCAATTTATTTATTCGTCAACACAGGTTACAAAGTTGCTTACAGATATTTTGCAGATAGCCATGTTGCAGCTAATGGTATACGAAATACGATTCGGACAATTAAATCAAATACAATTCCAATAATTAAATCGAAAATTAATTGCAATGGCATGCCTCTTTTATTAATCATGGAAAGAATTAGAGTTCTCAATCTGGCAACACTCTGCGCAAGAGCAAACCGACCCGTCTGGGCTCGGCAACTAACTAGATCGCCTATCCTACCCCTAAAGCACTCGATATTCACCCTTATGTGCTACTTGATACGGTGTAAATTAAAACCATACCAAGGCAATGGAATGTCAGACAAAAATCATATGGGAAGAATATCCTGTTCCTAACTCACACTTGTGCAATCACGTTATTCTAAAAGCTTTATTACAGCATTAGCATAGAGTTGAAATTGCATTGGTGTAACGAAAAAATCCGGTATTTTACGAACACAACGACATCGATGAAAGCTAAGTCATATGGTCTTTTTGTTTGTAAAACATGCGATAGTCAACCTTAACTGTGTTGCATTGAATTGAAATTGCTTCGCCAAATCAACCCTTGATTGTACGAAGGAGCATTCAACCAAAAAACATTGAAATCATGTTTAAAGCTTAACATTTATATATTTACGTAATCGGAAGGACGATAAGTAAATAATAAGTAATACCATAAAGATATTAAAATCTAAACCTATGACATACAAATCACAAAAACAAATATAATAAGTCTAGACTAACGCTCCTATTACCAGGCAATAGAGCTCAAAATGATTTTTTCAAACGCTTGAATAAAATTGTAACTTGGCGTTCCAAAGCGTTCCTGCAAATCATATGGTTGGGTTCTGTGGAATCCCTTTAAAGAGCCCGCCTGTACCTACTATGGTAATTTGGTAGAATTTGGTTAATATTTGCTTTGTAGATGTACGTACCTACGTTTGTATTGACAATACGCGTACTTTCAACTTGAATTTACATTGACGCGATAAGTACGTGTGTGAGAACCATGATAAACGATAAAATAGTTCATTCATGCGTGTCGTTAGCGAGTTGAAGTGACTCGTTCCGTTGTAGCTTGTAGGTAATGCGCGTAATCAGTGGGATAGATGGAATGGAACCTTGTCGAAGTAAACCGGAACAAAATGGAGGTCGATTTATGTCGACATGGAACCTTGTCTCATTTGTGTATTACTTCTATATCAACATCATTTTCCGGGCGGTTATCCGTCCCCTATCCGACTCTTTCTTCTCCACTTTGCCCGGTCTCGGGCAAGAGTCGCAAGGATTAATTCAGCGCCATGGCGTCAGCCGTAGCTCATGCTGAGTATGGCCCCGTTGCACGTCTCCCTATGGCGCAGGTAACGAAGTAACGATAGCATTGTCACTTTCTCATTGTTTCTTGTATGCTGTATTATGACCAAATGTACTGTGCCATGTGTGAATAGATGTAATAAATGATTTTTATTTATTTTTATTTACTTGACCGAGTACATAGCGAGTATATCCGTGGCAGCCTTGGCGTAAAGGTTATCGCAGATAAGATTGAACGCTCGCCTGCGGTAGTTTTGCCACGTGTAGCGTAAGTGTGAAGGATACGTGGGAAATAGGTTACATGCCAGTTTCAGGAAAGAGGTCCCGCGGAAGACCCAAGAAATGGTGGATCGACATCGCCGAGTCGGATGCGAGAGCCAGTGGCATACGACGCGAGGATGCCCTTGACCGGGCGTAATGGAGGTGAATGTGAGGAAAGCGGACCGTGGCAGTATCCTAATATAAATACCACGGAGACTAAATGCTACAGTCATAATATTTACATATCCCATTACCGAGAAATGGGAACAAAAGCCCTCAAATATGTAGGTACCTGGTTAAATCAATGGAATTATCCGAAAATAGCGAAGGCACAGGCAAAATATTTCAGTAAACACTGGCCAGTAGGCGACCGGTAGACGATCTCTTTGTTGTGCTGTTTTTTTCTTTCTACTAAGTTCGTTCCAACGGCCAAGCTTATCGTCATATCCATTTTGCTTTTGTCTTATTATTGGATAGATAGGTCTTTCTATAGATTTCTACTAAAGTTAAATTGATAAGGGTAGTGTTTGACAGAGGAGTTAAGAATACAGAAATAAATGTTAGGATTCATTTTCTTTATCGTAAAACAAAAAGTTTTGTAAATACAAAAATATATTTAAATAGAACTAGTTTCCTATATGTATTCCTTTGTCCAAAAAAATTTCACATACAATAATAAATATCATCATCTTGTCGTTAAATCCCGGTTGAGCTCTCGCACGGCACGCGAGGGCCCGGGGTCCGTCTTCCGACTCCCCTTTCCTCTTGGTCCTATTCGCTCTGTCTTCGGCATCCTTGGTGCTGAGTTTATTGGCACGCATGTCATCCTTAACGAGCCATTGCTCCTTGAACAGGCCTCTCCTACCCGTGCCTGGCGGGGGTGGCATGGCCGGACATTTTTTTTTTTTTTTTTATGTTACTTAGCTGACAAACAGGCTAGCGGGCCACCTGATGGAAAGTGGTCACCGCCGCCTATGGACATCAGCAACACCAGGGGAGTCACCAATGCGTTGCCCGCCTCTAAAGAGACCTCTAATATACCTCTTGAACGATCCCATGTCATAGTCCAAAGGAAACACTGTTTCGTACATAATTTGTCGGTCCGCACGAGCCGTCGCATAACATCGAAGACGGGACGGAACTTTTGCAGCTTATCTGCGACGTCGTAGAAGTCAAGGTTGCTATGGGCGTTTCGGACGGAGCGTAATACGTAATCTCGATATATCAAACATCGATGTATGCTACCACGATGTTACGAGATATATATACGGCGAAAGATTCACTTGGAAGCCACTACATTTCAATGCACGTTCGTAAAAGACCTTCACTACGAAGGCACACGCGGCAATACGCGAAATTCCATACTTACATCCACTGCAGCTCCTGCGCTATTATTTTCTGACACTACACTGAAGAAGACTCCACCTAGCAGAAGCTAGTAAGTATCTAATGCCTGATTGCTCTAAACTTAGGACGCCATGATATTCCTAAGCATTTAGGCGCTTTGAAATCGGTGTCGTCAAGTTAAGAGTGACATATGGCCGTTTTCATTAAATATAGGAATCGACTAAGTTCTTACTTATTTCAATTTGAACGTTGCTGATTGGTTAAAATCTAGTTACGACGGAACTTAGGGGCTTCCTAAGTTTAGTAAAAACGCCATTAGTGAGTTTAGGTTTTACCTTAGTGCATTGCTTTTTCTTAGGAATTTTTAAATTATTTAAATTACTTACCTATCACATATATTATGTCTATTAGAATAGAATATAATTGAATTGTCTTTATTGTTAAACTGTGTAAGTATACAGGTATGCAGATGTTATTACATAAGTAGTTCCAACAGCTTGTCTATTACGGACGTACAATACTTTTAAAATTATATAAAATTTAATGTACTTGTCAACCACGTCAACATTCCAATCTAATGTCAAGATCCATATTTATCGCCATCATTTCTATTATATTCTTGGTGGTCAAAGTCAAAACCTTTACAACGAAATTAAAGTTTTAATCTTGGTTCTAATTTCTAACCATACTCTATCCTAACCTGTAACAGTGTAATATTGATAAATTGGCCACATTACCCCCACGAATTCCTTTCATATTACATTTTATATTTAATTGTTGTGTGGAGACCTCCCATGGTTCAGTTTTAAGGTCGAACGAAATGAAAAAAAGAATGGCGGCCGACCATCGCGCCAAACATGCCAATTTGGTTTCTTTTTTTCACCTTTTGCATGAAATGGCCTGTATTCTCTACGGCTAGCGGAACTTTTTGAAACTGTATGCATACACTAGAGACTCCTTTGAAGGTATTTAAAGAAAAATAAGGCAGGCGAATCTTGGAATTGGTAATTTGTTAATATGTCAGTAATTTTGTGGTTTCAATTGAACATTTCTGCAAAAATAGATGTCATGTTTATCTTTAATAATGATCTCTATTTGGCTGTCGGTCATACTCCTTTCTGCGTAGTATACAAAAGGGATACACCTTTCATGCGTACGCACTTGAATATCACATGAAGGATATTGAACTCAAAAAAGCAGTAGGACTGAAAACAGCAGTAAACTTATAAATAAATACAGCGTCAGAGTTACAATAAGACCACGCTAAGTCCGAATCGCTTATTAAAAAAAACTTTGTACTTATGGCAAGTTTTTAAACGTCATTGAACGTCATTCATAAAAGTCATAACAAACAATTTGATTTCTGTAGGATTGTTTATTTTCGTGAATTATGAAAAGTATTAATAAATAATAGGCAAAACAATTAAAAAGAAAGTGCGGGAGATAATTTTCAGCATGATCAATAATTTAGACAAACTAAAAGTACAAGTTCAAGCTAATAGTGACCAAATAACTGATTGTTTACAAGAAGGACTGATAAGGACAGATTATCCCCAGATTATGCCATAACCACACTTTAATTTTTACTACTGTCAGTCAATAGGGACTTATCGTGGTCCTATTATACCTACCTATATTAATAACCTCGAGGTTTTTACCCACGCGCAGTTCGTATCTCTGTAAATATTCAGTTGTCCCTCCCGCGGGACTACCTATATCATTTCTCTGGCATGATAAGTAGCGTATGATACTCACAAATGTAGCTTTCAATAAGTGAAATAATTTTTAGAATCGGTTCAGTAGTCTCGGAGATTACCGCCCAAGGCCACCAACATCACACTTCCTTATTTAACATGCACTGTTCGTTTTGTAAGTTGTCCTAAAAAATTTGGAAACCGTTTTTCGACCATTTATTGGTATCCGATTGAGCTGCAATTTGGTATACCTATGTAACTTGTATGGTACCATGGAGCTGGTCTGATGATGGAGTCGGAAAGTGGTCATAGCAACTAATGAATGCAATAAAAGGCCCATAGTGTATGGGCTCTTCGTAATAGTCATGTAGAGTAGGTACAGCTCGTCTAGTCTAAAATGACGCGCCCCACTACTTAGTTAGTTGATTTCGATGTGTGAGTGCAAATATTGATAACAACACTTCATCTGTGTGGGAGCCAATGAACGACGCGTGCTCCTACGTTTGAATCTCATCGGCAACTGAATGACCAATTACAACGGCATTTGTATATGTATTGCGTCCATATTTTAAACTTGCTTGTGTGCGTTAATGCGATAGTGGGGCGCGTCATTTTAGATTAGACGAGCTCTACTAAGTATACCGTGCGATAAAAGCTTGTTATGAAAAAATATTTTTCATTTGAGAAATTATTTATTATTATTATTATTATTTATTTAATCCTTACAATATTTCGTACATTCAGTCTTACTTCTAGTTACCCTGCCAAACTGCATAACAGTTTGATGGCAATGGTGTTTCTCTCGTAATACAATCCGGATAATGTTTACAATTGGTTAACAGATTCATTACTTACTCATTTCAATATCTACTTATTACTATTAGATAGTATAGATGAGTATAATTTCATTATCTCGGCCCCAATGTCAAGGCCCGAATCTCCGCAGCTTTTGCCAAATGGGTCCCGCGGGAGACTTAAGCAGCGATGGATTGACATCGCCGAGTCAGACGCGAGAGTACGACGCGAGGATGCCGAAGATCGGACGAAGTGGAGAAAACAAAGCAGGAAAGTGGACCCTGGCAGTAGCCGGGATTGACCGCTCGGTAATGATGATGACATTCAATTTCATTAGACTCTAACGACGAGGTCTACAAGGCCTATCATCTATCCACCCCCGTTGACGAGAAAATAGCCTGCTATGTGAGGTAGGTATTCAGTTGTCAAAATAAATAAAACAACAGACTATACAAACACAGAAGCGTCCAGCATTCATGCAAAACTCGGCAGGAAACGTACCCACATTGGTACATGAATTGTGAATGGGTGACAATACTTACTGCTTACTTTCCACTCTGGCCGTGAGAGTTCTGGGAAACGAGGGCCACAGACTATTTATATCGTAGATGGTTGTGTTGAGGGCGTCGGTGGCTTACTTGCTGACGGGTCGGAGTAGTAAGCTAGAGGTTCGATTCGCAGGTTCGAACCAACGATTGTTTCAGCGTAGGTAGGTAGTAAGTATATAAGTTTGACCGCCGATGCTCTTGCGGTGAAGGAAAACATCGTAAGGAAATCGTGCATTTAGGTTGTTGTCCGGCTTGCACCAAATTCTTAAACGCGTTTGAGAATGACGTACATAGTTTTTTGTTTAAGTATCAATTTAAATACGTTTCAGAGTTTGGTGTAAGCAATGCCTGGTTCCAATGTTAACATAGTTGCTATACCTGACTAGCGCAGTTCGCACGTTTTCTTGACTATAATATCAATGTATTACACATATAAACCTTCCGGGTGAAATTCTCTAACTGGTGGTGAAAACCGCATCAAAATCCGTTGCGTAGTTTAGAAGATTGTGGAAATACTTACAGACTCTTAATTGCAATAAAGATTTACATACATACATACATACACGGAAAGCGACTTCAATTTATACTTGTATGTATAAATTGCCAAATCCTGGATCAAGTAAAAATAAACAAAGGTGGGCACCAACCCATACATTCTTAGGTAAACAACGTTTTCAATTCCGATTTATTTATTCAGATAACAGATATCCATTTTGTCTATATTTGGTAGCATAAGATTAACACAGAATTATGCCTGTTAATACTGGTTGAACATGTGTGAGCCGCTATATGACGATTATCTTAAGACTTATAATTGTAACCATGTTATGAGCAAATAAATATTCTATTCCTTTCTATTCTATTCTAATTCTTAATGGAAGGACACAATCAGCACATTCAGATAGGCCACCGAAGCTCCAGCTTCCATAAGTCTGGTATAACGTCTTCGAGCTATACTGTCGGTGCCTCCAAAGCTTTGGGTTATCACACACGTTTGATAACGCATGACGTAACAACCGATAAAGTAACGGTCGTTCGCGATCATATGGACGTGATACGGGACAATAATAATAATAATAAATAACGAGTACGTACCTACAGTATCAGGGAAGAGGTTCCGCGGCCTCAGGAGGCGATTGACTTCGCTGTCGCGTGCGAGTGTCGGATTACCGCGAGGACGCTGAAGACCGAAGTGGAGGGGTTAGGTTAGGACTACACAATCTAGGATTTGTAGTCTGTGGTTAGGACCTAGCCAAAGAAATTGGACATAGAGGCATAGATGAAGTCGCAATCTATATTTTGTTTACTTTTTTTAAAGGTGCATATAACGAGTCCTAAAGGGACGGCTATATGTTTTCGAATACCTCTCCATAACCGCTGCTATTGTCAAATTTGGTGGCCTTGGTCATCTCAATGAACTAGCATTTTATATGTAATTTACTTATTTGTATAGAATTGTGACAGATTGGCGGTGTACATTCTTTAAAGGTCAGGGTATGTCCAAGATCTTTGGACCTAACCCTGGCACGGCAGTTTCATCGCTAGGATGATGAACCGTATTGCAAATGACATTTTCTTCTTTTAAAGTGTCACATTTAAAGATTTTGACATACAGTCCTTTTACTGTAGGTTGGCGTTAATTATAATATTCTTGGCATCAATATCTCTTTCGTGCTCTCGCGCGAAGGCCCGGGGTCCGCCTTGACCATGATCCAGGACTTGGCAGATCAGTCATTTTAGTAGAGCGATTGGTTCACGGTTACACATTCAGTCGCCTGAACGAGCAGGTTTACTCACGATGTTTGCCTTCACTTTTCTTTACTATGCACTCACTCTAAGAGCATCGATTAGGGTTCCACTAATGTAGGGACGTAACTCAGAAAAAGTCATGGTACATCATGGTACATGGTACAGTCAACTGTGGATCGAACTCGCTATCTCTCGCTTACGAGTGGGCCGCGCTAGAAATTAGACCACCGACGCTCGACCGAGGTTAGTGATACTAACCTAATTAAATTATGTTGTTTTGAAATGCTACACTGTCCATAGGTTCATGGGCATACGTGACCACTCGCCATCAGGTGGCCCGCTTCTCTGTTTCTTGACATAAAAACTAATTTAGACAAGCCTCTTTGCTTCAAAGAGGTTTACCGGTATATCACGTCACGAGATGCTGTAAATTAAAATTTTTATTCGCAACAATAAGCAAAATAGTGCTGCCTAAATATGTACGGGAAAGTAGAAATTTGCGTCTAAATCATTCTATAAGAAACTGTAGAAGACCAGACTCTTCCTGGCTGAGTTCGTGTCTTCGTGACAAAGCTTTATTTTGAAATAGATTATTGCTTGTTTTAGAATAGCAAAATATTTGAACTAGACTTGCTTCTTAACGTAAAGCTTTATAGGTATTACACAGCCATATCACAAGTAGTTATAAATAGGTAGGCGGTACGTACTAGAATACTTCACTTTATTTATTACATTTAACTTACCGGCGGACTTTACTGCCTGGGTCGTAAAACAAAATTTAAAACTAATAAAACGAACGCCCGGCGGCGCATCTCTATAAGGTTCCCGCCAACCAAAATGACGTTTACGGTTCGACTTTCACAGATAAGGTTTCAACAAACTTAACTGATACGGTGGCCAAAACTGGAATTAAGTGTCGTCATTTTGAAATGTCGTCTGGTTGTCAACAACAGCGACGTTGTCACCGGTTTAATTAAGTTTGTGGACAGTATTCCTTCCGTAGGGATTCTTTTCTCAAGATTTATGAATTTGAAGCTGACCGATCCGTCAAATAGCGGTTTAGTCTTTTTTCTTTGTGTTTTTGTTGTCTTGTCTTGAAACTCGTACCCGTGACCATCGGTGATGGTAATCGCATACTCTCGGAGTTTTAGAAAGGAGTTTTTGCTATAATTACCAGCCTATAGGTATGTTACAGGTACGTACAGATATGTAACTAATAAATAAGGATATTATTATTATGCTACCTACTCTGCATCATCATCACAGCCCATAACAGTCCACTGCAGGCCTTAGGGCCTCTCCCACGAAAGGGGAGGTTATTGCTGTAATCTCCACGCTCGGCAGGCGGGTTGAAATTCGCAGTGTTACAATGGAAAACGCTGCTGTCCATTTTGCAGCCTACAGAGACTCCAGATCTTTTGGCTCGATAACATTTACGTCGTTGTACGACACAGTGTAAGAGGTTGGTGCGACTACCATCTGACCTCCGTGACCCTGTTACCAGGGCAACCTAACCAGATTGGATCATGGTTACACATTTAGTCGTCCAATTGTGCAGGCTTCCTCTCGCCGTAAGAGCATCAGTTGTACTTAGATAACTCAAAAATAACATTGGCACTTGAGTTCGAAACTTCGAACCCCGTACTTCTAGCTTACGAGTCTAACCCGCTTGCCAATAACATATACACAGATACACACGCCAAACTTTGAAGTACCTATGTGCTATAAATTTGACGTATGTAAGGCATCTGTATTTCCCAGTGTCATCGTATCTAGCTCCCGAACGGAAGGATTGTTGTCGATACAGTTTTCTTTATTTGAAAACCATTTTAATCATGACGATTCTTTGTTTTTTTTCAATAAAACGCTTCTAGGCGCCTTTTTTCCCGCTGTGATATGTCAAATTGAGATGTATTTTTTTATATTTATTGTTTAGGTATAAATTGATGTGTGTGCATGGAGTGCCAAATAAACGCCTTTCTATTCTATTCTACTCTTAAATTCGACATTATCCGTCTCTAGCCAGAAATCTTTATTAATTTTTTTATACCGCAAAGGTGGCAAACAAGCTTACGGCCTGCCTGCGCAGTCACCGCAGCCTATGGCCGTTTGCAATACCAGGGGCATCACCCGCGCGTTGCCGACGCCGTAAAACCTGTATAAAACGTAACTGAAATCGATCTTCACCATTATAATATTGCCGAAGACTGTAATAGACATTTCAGTGTCATTATTAATGGAGATTAGTGGCTAGAAAACGACTAATTTGAGATGTCATAGCGCGTAAATAGTCCTCCTCCTTTTTACTCAAGTAGTTTTGTGAGTTTTTTGTCTTTCTTTTCCTGCACCGCCTACCTTTCTCAGGTTTAGATTATCCCGGTTGACTGGTAGATAAGGCTATTTTAGCTTTAAGTCCGCCACTGTACTTTTGTGCATAATGCTTTAATAAATAAATAAATAAAGTTTTCGAAATCTGTCAGTTATCGAGGTTATTTTACATTTTAACGGTTTAGTGTAGGTATACAGTGTTATTTTTTCTAAGAAACTTACCTACCTACTTATATTATTAATGAATTACGTAAGAATCGGTGGCCCAGAATAACAAGCAGATATTATCAGGCAACCTAGGAAGAATTCTACTAATTAATTACTTCTTAGATATATTTTAGGTTGGTAGGTAAGGTAAGGCTACGTTGTTTCGGCTTATACGCTTGACTAGATACGAAAATATATAGGTAGAGCTCGTCTAATCTAAAATGACGCGCCCCACTATCGCATTAACGCACACAAGCAAGTTTAAAATATGGACGCAATACATATACAAATGCCGTTGTAATTGGTCATTCAGTTGCCGGTGAAATACAAAAACGTAGGAGCACGCATCGTTCATTGGCTCCCACACAGATGAAGTGTCGTTATCAATATATGCACTCACACATCGAAATCAACTTACTAAGTAGTGGGGCGCGGCATTTTAGAATAGACGAGCTCTACTTCGATAGTTTCCATCAGGTGAGTTAAGGTCAAATGCAAGCCTATTGATAACAATAATAAAAAAATTAAACCCTTTATTGCTCATGTCATAAAACACAACAATAGCAATCACTTACAAATTACGAGTAAAGGTAGCCTTATCGCTATAAGCGATCTCTTTCAGACAACCTTCACAGAAATTGAGACGGGAATTTTACAACAGGTACCTAGTATTGAGCCCCTGGATACAAAAGAATGCGTTGTACTTTTATCTAAACACCAGCAAACATAATCATTAACTGTTTAGTATTATTTTCTGTGATGGAACCTTGTCGAAGTAAGTCAGCCTTCATTTCGTTAATCTTCGTCAATTTTCTATCCCATTCTTTTTTAATTTAACTCTTGAGTTGCTATTTTCTTTTTAAATTGTATACTTTGGTGCCTATTTGCCAATGGCTTCATGTACAGCTCAAGACGGCTGAAAAAAAATCATTTTCACATCAATAAAGAAACAGTTTCTGATTTGACTACACGCTTCTTATTTTTTCTATGCCTAAAACCTTCATGCTATGGCAAGTACTAGAAAGCCAACTTTCTTCCCATCTCCCTATAGTTAAAAATGGAACCTCGCAAAATAGCTCGACCATATTGGCGGGACTCTCGCATTCCGGATTTGAACACAGCAACGTCCGCAACGGTACTGTAACCGACGCGAAGAGCCGTTTCGCGCGCTTTCTACGCAGGATGCTGTGGCTGTACCGAGAAAGGTCCTTTGCCGTAACGCCTAAATGCAAAAAATTTTAACGAACTTTTTAATCATACTTTCGCCTATAATTATTGCATTTATTCAGAAACTGTACCATTACATACTAAAATATAATCTATAATTAAGCAAGACACTTTTGGAAACGTTCAGAGCAAACGTACATACTTAAACAAACATAGTTGTATTCCAGTGTGAAGGATAAGGTAGCCAGCGCAATTACAGGCATGAGGCACTTCATCTTAGTCCTAACACACAGTGACAACGCACCTGCGGTTCTGCATTTTTATAACATAAAACTTATGTGGATGAATCATTGGTGTTATGGAAGACTGTTTGTCTTCAATCAGGTACCTAGGCTTTCTATCTGTTTGAAAGAGATATGCATGATTTATTGACGACCTCACCGTTCTACACCATTCTTTTTTAGGTTGTGCGTCTACAATATATATCATCATCACCATCTTGGCGTTAAAGTCTCGGTTGTGCTCCATGCTAGGGCCCGGGGTCCGCCTTGACCATGATCCAGGACTCAGCAGGAGCGACTGCCGTCTGATCTCCGTGACTACCTGAACAGATTGGATCATGGGACACATTTAGTCGTCTGCATGTGCAGGTTTCACGATGTTTACACTATAGGGATGTCTTTGTGTAAGTATGCCTTGCATCTATAAAAGGACAAGTTTTCCTCGCGTAAAGTACCTATATTGGTTGAGTAAATATACCACATCCGCGAGAATGTCTCTCGCTCGGCTAACAGCATATTTCTAAGGAAAACAAACACCTAGGTGCCTACGGGAAGTAAGTATCCTTTCTGTAAGCACTTATATTAGCAGTTCATAACTGAGTGCCTAGTAGGGATGCGTCGGATACCGATACAAAAATATCGACTTTATGATATACTTAATATTCGTCGATATCAGCGATTCTTTTTTCATAGCACACATTCCTTCATTTAAAGTTACAGAAAAGTTAAACAAAGTGCAGTACCCTGTGTTCTGTAGCTGTAATTTGCGATTTAGTGAACTGAAAGCAATTAAAGACCAGTAATTGTTACAATTGGAGTAGAATAGCACCAATCCTTTACTCTTGTAGGTGTCGTACAATGCGACTAATGATTCCGAGACAAACGATATAGACTCTCCGTAGGCTGGAAAATGGGCAGCAGCGTTTTCCAATGTTATATTTATAACACTGCGATCTTCAACCCACCTGCCTAGCGTGGAGATTATGGCAATAACTTCCCCTTTCGTAGGAGAGGCGTTAAATCGTGAAGCGTGATGATGAATTGTTACAATAAATAATGATTCGTACGAGAGTCCATGCACAAAGTGAGATTATAATTTGATTTTCGGTTATCGGTATCATATCGATAGATCGGTAATCAGTATCATATTAGACTGGACTCACACGCGACGTACCTTGTCGATTTGTTTTCACGACGTTTCGGTAGGGTTACACCCACCGTGGTAACGAGAAGACCCACCGAAACGCCGGGAAAACAAATCGAAAAGGTACATTGCGTGTACGTCCCATTTAATATAATAATATGATACTGTTTACCGTAGTATGATACCAGAAAATATTATAAGCAAATGATACACCTAACGTGTAAAGAACGCGAGTTTAGTTTGAAATAAAAATGAGTATAATCCGCGTCTTGAAAGAAGAGACTTGTCGAATGGCAGTGGAGGGGATTTCGCGCAGGTAATCGCCTACTGCGCAAGTCGAACCACGTGACCCGCCAAGTCTCTTCTTACATGACACTAGTTATATCATATCGATATAACTGCCTAACGATGCATCCTTACAAGCAAGTCTATTTGCCCTCTTATTAGAGGTCGATGCATAAAAATAGCGGTGTAGTGGTAGTTACTTTCATGAACATTGTAGAGGCCATATACTTTGCATCGTAAAGTAAATAGCTTAAGCAATTTAGAAAATGGCTTTCATGGGAGCTTCGATAGTTATTAGGAAATTCACATTGCTGTAATAGACGGTGAGGGTGATGTAGGTTATTCTACATCGAGTACAAGAAAAATTATAGTTTGTAGCGATAGGAGATATTTAGGAGATTCACAAAACGTTGGTCTGCCCGTGCTCAAATTGGCAAAAAAATATTTTTGATACCCAACCTTCAGGCAGGCAGAGACTATGGACCGCCACTTTGCTCTGTCCTGACACAAGTCGCTAGCCTCGCATATTTCCACAACTCTTTTCATACATTTCCTTGACACTCCGGTGCCCAGCTATTTTAGAACATTACTGATCTGATCAGTGAATGTTATTCTGGGTCCGGTTTTCCAGATTCGCGCTATGATACCTCTTTCGTCAACCTTCTTTCATCAATTCTACGACATGGCCGAACCATCTTAACATCCCTCCTAAAAATGTGATGTTAAAAACTTGCGTAAATTATACGCAAGATCATCTTATACGTAGGTATGCCTAAATAAGACTATCTTTCTATCATATCATAGGTTACTCAAACTTCAAATCCATAAAATCTGTAAGACAATTTATGACTTTGACGATATGCCGAGCGCACTTGACCAATTTATGCTTGATAAAAATCTATCGTGAGAACACAACTAACTCATTTAAAAGTAAACTGTATGACTCAGCACATAAAGTTAAAATTCCGGTGCGACCCTACGATATACCTGTTCGTTGCGACAATGACCTTACAGAAAAGCGCGGGAAAAATGGGTATTGTAAATATGGCTCTCATGTCGTTAGGCATACGGTTGCTTTTTAATCGTGCAGTGTCAGGTTATATGATACGCGTGACATAATAGACACATGTGAGCCTTGCGTCACGGAGAAAAAAAGTTGATAACATTTTTGGACCTTTTTTTGTTTTGATTCTAAATTCAGTTGACCGGAACGCACCGAAATGTCTTTTCCGTGACGGGCTGCTAAACAGCCTGTTTTAACCGCGTTTCATCGGTATTAACCTATTAGAAGGCTCTTACGAGTGGTGAGCTCATTGCAGTGCTGAATTCTACTAGCTTCAGAGTACGATCACCCTCCTAGTTTCCGGATTTTACGTTTCTTTTTCTAGTCTCCCAAGCAGGCTACCACTAGGCCGGGGTCGCTTCTGTTTGGAGATTTCTATTCTCTTTCAAGTGGCAGCCTACTCAACCAAATCTCAAACACACTATGATTTAATTCTCTATCTCAGAAATTATAATGGAAGTTAGAGTTTCATCTGCAAATACAGTACGGCTGTAGAGCTCGTCTAATCTAAAATGACGCGCCCCACTATCGCATTAACGCACACAAGCAAGTTTAAAATATGGACGCAACACATATACAAATGCTGTTGTAATTGGTCATTCAGTTGCCGGTGAGATCCAAACGTAGGAACACGCGTCGTTCCAATGAACTAGCCAATGCTCCCACACAGATGAAGTGTCGTTATCAATATTTGCACTCACACATCAAAATCAACTAACTAAGTAGTGGGGCGCGTCATTTTAGACTAGACGAGCTCTACACCAGCTTGACAAATAACATGAACAATCGCATGATAACAACTTCGTCTTCTCATGTTGCCCGTGATGCAAAATGTCAGATAAAATACAATTGATTTATCAAGCCACAATAGGTTCATAACTCTTTTAACTGTTATTAAGTTGTCAGCTCTCATTAGGTGTAAGCCAAGCGATTAAATCGACAAGGGCTGCTAGAGCTATATCTACAATCGTGGCCATGTATGATTTGTTTGAGGTTTTATCAGGTGGTAGAACTCTGTCAAGCCTGACGAGTCCGCCCGGGTGAGTACCACCGCCTTATCTATTTCTGCCGCCAAGCAACAATGCTTGCATTGTGTGTTCCGGTTTGAAGGATAAGGTAGCCAGCGGAATTACAGGCATGAGGCATTTCATCTTAAACCTCAAAGTGACAACGCTGCTGCGGTTTTGCATTTTTGTTATCTGCAAATAAGAATCGTAGATGTTGTTGGCGGCAGTTACCACTTGCCATCAGGTAGGCTGTTTGCTCGCTTGTCACTGAATAGCATTAAAAAATTTATGGCTAGACCAGTTCGCTACTGTCGCACAAAATCTAGCTCCTACCCATAGGTAGGGCATTGCATGACTTGGTCTTATGGTCAGAAATTGCGTCTACAAGTTTATACCAACTGACCTCCGTAACGCTATTAACTGGGGAACCTGACCAGATTGGATTATGATTACACAATAAATTGCTTACAGGTTCCTGGAAATTGTAAGAAATTTATCAATAAAATCACAAATGTTAATAATAGCGCTCTAAGGATTGCCAGGCTGAAGTGGCAGTGGGCAGGGCACATAGCTCGAAGAACAGATGGCCGATGGGGCAGTAAAGTTCTTGAGTGGCGACCACGTACCGGAAGACGCAGCGTGGGTAGGCCTCCCACGAGGTTGACCGACGACCTGGTAAAGATCGCAGGTACAGGCTGGTAAGGCAGGCAGGCAACATCCGTGAAGGCCGTCATGATATGGTTCCATTCGGGCAGTTGCCGGATCACAGTTACAGCTATTATATTGTTATTTAGGTAGTTAAGAAAACCCTTAGTAGTTGTACTGTTCCGCTAAGAGATAAATATTTTTTTGCGGTTCCTTTTCAACAAAAATAAACCTCCACGACCCATAAACAGGGCTTTTGTTGTCATATTTGTCTGCAAAGACTAGTTTTTTTATTGCTCACAGCTGTTTTAACGATTGTCATTATCTTCCTGTGAGAATTTTCAATAATGATCAGTAGCTAATTTAAGTGAAAGTTCATTTGAGAACTCTGCGCATATATTTTTTCTGCATCCAGCGATTTCAATTGACAAAAGAATATTTTTTTCACTATTTAATAAGCAGATACATTTTGACCGCCATCTCAGCTAGGAAGCGAAGATGCGGCCGAAGATGGAGCTTGCCTGTCTAGAAACAGCCTATCCTCTACAGCTGGCAACGCGTTCTATTCCTTAGCCGTACGCATTATAAACTTTCCTACCCCCCTCCTTTTTGACGATTGAGAGAGATATTTAATGTCCTAATCAATAAATAAATTTTTAATTTTTGAAGGTTGAATCAAATGCTTGTATGTTGAAGATAGTGTTATTTAATTTTTAACCCCTAACGAAAAAAGAGGGTGTCATAATTTTGACGTGTTAATCTGTAGCTTTGTGTATCTGTCTGTGACATCATAGCTCCTAAACCGATGATCCGATTTAGATGCGGTTTTCACTATTTAAAAGCCAGTTTAATCAAGAAGGTTTTAAGCTTTGTTTTATTAAAATCCGTTATGTAGTTTAGAATATATTTGAGTTTAAGTGAACTTGGTCGGGGTTATCCGGCTTTTTCTGTCGGTTAGTTTACCTTATAGAATAGAAAAGAATAGAATACATTTATTGCACAGAAAAACAACACCACAAAATAAAATATACAAAGTAAAAAGTAAAAAAGAAATTAACAATAAAAAGAATATACCATTAGAAAAACACAGTTATTTTTTAAATATTATTGCTACACAGTGACGTTGCATATGCATGGGTGTGTTGTGGTGTGGTGATGTGTGCAAAAGGGACCCCACTCAGCATAAAGCTCCGGCGAGACCGAAGCGCTGGTTTTCAGTGAGCCCTGCCGAGTGAGGTACGGACGAAGAAGCTATATTAAATTAAATATAATATAATAATTGTGTGTGTAGTGTTCTAACGAGTGCAGTGTCATAGTAAATATAAATAAAGGTAAAGAGGGGTTTGGAATTACTTAAGGATTAAAATTATAAGTCCTACATACGTGGCTCGTCGTCGGTGACAAACGACGAGACATCCCACAAGATGGAAGGCAGTAATTACTGCCCATAACGTCGATATACATACACATTTGGTTTCATGAAACAAAAATGCTGTACAGCAGGTGCGGTGCTACCGGACTGAGATGGCGACCCTTCGTACCTGTCCTCCAAACCAGAACACAACGCAAGCGACTTGATGAAAGTAATATAAATGTGAAATGATTATCATTATATCACCATTATGCACCGCATACCTTTTGTCAACTGTTATCTCTCCTGGTAGACTGGTAGATAATGCTATTTTAGCTTTAAGTCCGCCAATGTACTGTTTGTGCATGAAGTATAAATAAATAAATATCACTACGTATAAGCATAAAAAAGGAATCTACGGCATAAGTACGACTCATATCTATATTTCTGTTGCATGTAATTCAGAACCATGGACGCTGACCATCATCATCATCATCATAACCATATTGACTTTAAATCCCGGCTGCACTCCTGCGCAACACGCGGAGTTCCTGCTTTTCTTAGTTCACTTTGCTCGGTCTTCGGCTCAGTCTGTTGCTGATCATCAGTCAGGACCATTTACCGTCGAAGCCTATATGTATCGTACAATAGTTTTATGTAACGGGCAAGTCATACTTTCTTATCAAAATATAGATTTGGAGAGTAACGGGCTTGGCTCTTCATGTGATCAGGGGCCCTATATTTGAACCGCTCGCGTCCACGCGAGCGCTCGTGTACATTACATGTCTCTTTCGTATTCGTGGTAAGTTGCTGGAAATAGAAAAGACAGACATTAGAAGGATCAGCTCGGCAGATCAGCAGAAGAAGCTCTCGTGGATGCAATCGGTTCAAAAATTGACCAATCATAGAGCCGTTTAACCGCAGTGCGTTCACTTAGGAGACGAGCATTGTGAGAACACGTATTATAATGCTAATTGCTTACACAAGTATTGTTTCTGCAGCCATCTTGACGTTAGTATCCAGATTGTAGTCAGCCAGGGGTCCACCTTGACCATGATTTGGCAGATCAGATAATTACTCTTACCATTATTAATTAGATCGAGCACTATGAGAACGCATAGTTAACGCTTAATGTGTTAAACAAACAAACAAACTTGGCCGTGTGGTGTCCGGCAGAGTAGAATAGCACCAACCCCTTACGCTCATGGGTGTCGTACAAGGCGACTAATGTTTTCGAGGCAAAAGATCAAGAGTCTCCGTAGTCTGGAAAATGGGCAGCAGCATTTTCCATTGTTATATTTAAACACTGCGATCTCCAACCCGCCTGCCAAGCGTGGAGATTATGGCAATAATCTCCCCTTTCGTGGGAGAGGGCCTAAGTCCTGCAGTGGACTGTTACGGGCCACAGCCCGGGCCACATCACAATGAATGTCTTAAAAATGTATTTTTCTTTAAATCTCTAAGCTCTATAATACTCTACATTCCTTACCACTACGTGACCAAACCAAATCAACTATGTGAAAAAGAAATCTAACCTGCCTAATATTTTTGGCCAAAGCTTCCAGAGAACCGTTTCTGAAACTAAGTAAGTAGGTAAAATTGTGAATTACCGGGATTGGTATCGGCACCCAATACAATTTCGTTGCATTTGGTGTCGAGACCCTGGGTCCGTGGGGCCCCGGGGAGCTTACTTTGTACAGAGAACTTGCGAAGATATTGGTCGACACCACAGGTGATCGAAGAGCTGGCAGCTACCTCGCACAAAGAATAAGCGTTGCTATTCAGAGAGGTAATGCTGCCAGCATCTTGGGTACGCTTCCACACGGCCCAAATTTTTTACATATTTTAAGATGGGTAATTACTTTTTCTTTTACATATTAATTATTATGTTAGTAGGTAGGTATGTGATATATTTAGTGGATGTTTAAGGCTGTGACCCCGAAATTACAGGGAGTAAAGCTTCATAATTTGAGGTCCAATTAATAAAGTCCCGCGAATTAACGACTGATGAATAACTATTGCAATCAATCCTTGAATTAAACGTCGATAGCGTAGTAATGAGTGGGTCCGACTCGTAAGCGAGAGGTCCCGGGTCTGAATCGCACTGCCGCAATGTACCATGTTGTTGAACACTAACCGATGCTCTTACCAATCCAAACGCTGGATCATGATCATGGAGGAACACGGCCGGATGGTTCACCTGATGGAAAGTGGTCACCGTCGTCCAGGACATCTGCAAAGGTTAGCGGATGCGGTGCCAGCCTTTGAGGTACCTGTAGACATGCCTTCCGAAGAACCTCATGTGGTAGTGTGAAGGAAAGGACCGATTTTAAAAATGCTTCTACTAATAGAATGCTAAATTATCACTAAGTAACATAGGCTACTCTTTATCCCGGGGAAATAATAGGTTTGCGCGGAAAAGTCGATTCCAGAGATCCAAACTCCGCGCGAGTAAAAGCCGCTGAACGGCTAGTCTTATAAAACAATATTAATATGCAACGCATGTAAGTAAGTCTATAAATATTCGGCAAACTTCTCATGGCCACTTCCTTGGAATAACTTTTCGAAAGAAAAAGAATTTGAAGAAAGAGTTCTTGAGAAGAATAACTTACCTACCAAACCGTAAATGGTCTATGCGGCTTACATATTTCATGGTCGCCGCCCATTTTAGATTGGGTATTTATCCATTCACACACACTGAAGATCACAAGTGCCTTATAACCGAAGTACATATCCGGAAACCGAAAAGGCGTCCTCGTAAAAGACCTACCTGCACGCCCTAAAGCGTTAGAGAGTATTGCCAAGAAAAAACTGTATAAAAACGCATGCCGAAGCCATGGCTTCTTCTCAGAACAGCAAAGTCCAAAAGCGCCGGCGATTACAAAGCTCAGACCTGTTTGGGAATAATGATGTTGGGCAAAAAAAGGTGGAAAAAAGCCGGTCCACTCAGCTGATTCTGCCATTCTGAGGCGCCCCTGTACCACGTTACTAGGGGTTGGTAACCTGTCGTTTCCGTAAAGGATATTCAAGTTGGCTAACTTTGTTCCCTTTAAGTTATTACGAGCTATGTATATTATTTATAACTAGGTTAGTATGTACTTCTGACTACTGATTTACGATATCATATGCAGTGACTGTATTGTCAGCATAATGTGTTGCAAAAAGCATGGCCCGTTTGGTTAGACTTTAGAGTCATATATGTCTAGGTAAGCACTTATTTTGATATTTTAAACGTTAAGCATCTACTTGCCTGTGTATATTGTATTTATGGACAAGAAAATTTGTTTAATTTACTAATGTAATCAACTTTGGTAAAAGAAAAAGAAAGAAGTCGGCCTTTTACAACGGTCACGGTGAATCCACAAGTTTCATGGTACAAGGCGACGTCAGACATGTTTTGGCGTCACAGCTGATTCCCGCCAAAAACAGGCGTCGGCCGTCGAGCTCGCGGACAATAACACAATAAATACATC
This sequence comes from Blastobasis lacticolella, assembly GCA_905147135.1. NCBI lineage: Eukaryota > Metazoa > Arthropoda > Insecta > Lepidoptera > Blastobasidae > Blastobasis > Blastobasis lacticolella. Next base: position 11,932,371 of record LR990065.1, read on the forward strand.
CTTTTATAATTGCCTTTGTACTAAATATCTACCCAAATATCGCGTTTTACGGTTGACAATGCTTTCTGACCAGTTACCAGGGGCACTTTGTTAAATAAATGCGATTTTAGTTCTCACGTGCGAAACAGCTGATTTTGGCGGGCGATTGCGTCCACCATTTTGGAGTTGGACCAAGGAGTCCGTTCACGAAACAGGTTCAGTTGCCATGCATGTTATGGGTGACGTTACTTGCATACCTCAGCCTTAGTAACAGTAGGTACTGTACAGTATTATGTATTTTATAGCCGACCGCCTGCGTGACTCGATTCATCAATCGAACTTTAGTTCGATGGTGAATAAGTGGGTATTCCAAGCTATGGGTTATAGTTAAGACTTAACTTTATAGGTGATTGGTTGGGATAGATAACATATAGGCTGTTTTGATCAATGCCTCCAAAGGCATTTCATATAAAATTGGTTTGCCAAACCTCGTAAGCTCACAATACAACGGTGTGGCTGTGAAAAAGTTATCAGATATAATGAAGAGCCCCTATAGCGCTACACACTCTGCATTTTGTTAAAAAAATATGGCTTGGCAGTTTCATAGAATTATTAAATGGCACTTTAGCTTGGATTCTGAGTTCGAATCCCACTATGGCCATTATCAATGACGCTTTTCTGAGTTATGTACATTAGTTGAATTCTAATGATCTTACGGTGAGGGATGAAACCTGCACATTCAGATGACTAAATGTGTAACCATGATCCTTAGCTGGGTCACGAAAGTGAGATAACAATCGCTCCACTGTAATTATCTGATCTGGATCTGATAATCTGTTATACTAGATCTTGGTCAAGGCGGACCCCGGAGCACAATCGGGACATTAACGCCAAGATCATCATCACAGCCCGTAACAGCCCACTGCAGGACTTAGGGCCTCTCCCACGAAAGGGGAGGTTATTGCCATAATCTCCACGCTTGGCAGGCGGGTTGGAGATCGCAGTGTTTAAATATAACAATGGAAAATGCTGCTGCCCATTTTCCAGACTATGGAGACTCTTGATCTTTTGCCTCGAAAACATAAGTCACCTTGTACGCCACCCATGAGTGTAAGGGGTTGGTGCTATTCTACTCTGCCGGACACCACACGGCCAACGCCAAGATGACATCACAAAATACTTGTCTAAATATAGGTTACCTACTATAACGCGTTCTCACAGCACTCGTCTGATAGGAACGCACTGCGCTCAATAAGGCTCTATGGTTGGTCAATTTCGGTCATATTGACGGACGCGTAGTGCCGATCGCCACTTAAGTATTTCTTGAAACCCTACGCGTTCGCGCACACTGTGAGACCTCAAGCATTTCTGAATACGGATGAGACACCCACTAAATTAAAACTGATGAGAACCGGTTATTACCGGTTTACATTTTTCAAAGTATGGAAGACTGCGTCACAACTGCCAAGTATGTCCCTAATCCATCTAATGACGCACAAATCCTTATAGATGTGGTTAAATCAACCGTGGCTGTTCGTGGACGCCGCCCTTGCCCACCCAGTAATATTTAAAAATACACAATACTATTTTTTCAAGTCAAAATATAGCTGAGGGATATTCAAATCAGCTGGCTTAGATCGCTCCCATTGTTGTGGTCCAGTTTGAAGGATAAGGTCGCCAGCGCAATTACAGCGCATTTCATCTTAGTCGTCACAGTGACAACGCACCTGCGGTTTTGCATTTTTGTTGTCTGTAACCTAAAAGCATTAGTCGTAGATGTTGGGCGATAGTTACCGCTTATCATCAGGTGGCACCGCTTAACATCACCACCTTACAGAATACCGCAGCTAAACAATACTCTTTTAAATTGTATTGTGTTTCTGCCAGTTAGTAAGGCTCCATGGGGTGCGATTTGGGGAACCGTGACTTTGGCAGTGGTGGGGCATTTGCCTGTTTGCTGCCAGAGCAACGTGTGATATAGGTGGTAAACGCATTGGCGATACTATTGGTGTTGCTAATGTCTATAGGCAGTGGTGACCACTTTCCATCAGGTGGCTCACTTGCCTGTTTGCCTACTCTATGAGATAAAAAAAAGGTAGGCTGTCGTTTGTCAATGCGTAGTAAAAAAAACACTGAACGTTGCAAGTACATAAACAGACAAGAGTAAACTGATTTTGAATATCTTGTATATGTATGGAAATATCCTTTACGTTCATATGGTCCACTACTTATATTAAAATGTCCACTGTGGATGTCCTTCACAGAATCGGGGAATCAGCCATCGGGCACATTTTTGTGCCTTTTATAAGGTTAGCCAGGCATTTGACCCCCATCTTACCTGACGGTAAGTGACGATGCGGCCGAATATGGAGCATGCCAGTCTAGGAACAGCCTATTCACTCTAGCCTTGAAGCCTGTTCCTAGACCGTATGTGAGATTGTTGTCAAATGAATGGCCTAGCTCTTATAAAAAATCCTTTGATACATTGGCCTTAACTCTTAATGAAATCGTAACAAATGGGTAGGTACGTGTGGCTCTACAATGACCTTTTGACAACATTTTTATACTCCCCAATGCTATGAATAGGCACCTACGCCTACCTGTTCTCGATAACAAAGGCTTCACGTAAATTCTTCCGATCCCGCGCCTTTTCAAGTCGGTTATTGCGGTCATTTACTTAATACTATGATTTATATGTTGTGAAACGTTTTTATGGGTCTCACGGGTTTGATGTTCTGTCCTACTGATATTATAAGGGGAGTTATAAGTCAAGCCACTTGTTTTTTGGCCGCGGAAATCAACCTCCGATATTATAACTAAGCAACGGGAAATATGGAGAAAGCTTCCTAAAATGCCACCTGAATATTTCAAAGAAAGCGTCAAGTAAAGCACCACTGGCCGTGTGGTGTCCGGCAGAGTAGAATAGCACCAACCCCTTACACTCATGGGTGTCGTACAAGGCGACTAATGTTTTCGAGGCAAAAGATCAAGAGTCTCCGTAGTCTGGAAAATGGGCAGCAGCATTTTCCATTGTATTATTTAAACACTGCGATCTCCAACCCGCCTGCCAAGCGTGGAGATTATGGCAATAACCTCCCCTTTCGTGGGAGAGGCCCTAAGTCCTGCAGTGGACTGTTACGGGCTGGGATGATGAAAGAACCACATTTATTTTTGCTTGTCCCACTGTTGTAAACACACATTAAATCACAGCGCATAGCAGTCCCCTGCAGGACTGTTAGAGTGAATAACTCTAGCCTTGATGAAATCCAGACTGTAATGTTGAGGGAACACACTCGCAGTAAAGTGTTCCATTCCTTAGCCGTACACATTTATAAAGATTGAATCTTAGTTTGTGCGAATAACTGGAAGACGTCAGCCAGGACACCGTTTCTAGATGGCGGAAAGGGATTACCGGGATAGGGTCGTACAACAATTTAGTACGAAAAAAAATATTTTCGAATTATTTACGTAGGGAGAGGGAGGTACCTCGAGTCTCGGAAACTAAATGATAGAGAAATCCTGTCTGTACAATACAACAACAATATACCTATCTCTAAACTAGCCGTATTCACAATTATTCGAAACCGTTTCCGAACGATTCGACACGAAATTCGTGAGCGGCGAATCCGTGTCGATCGATTCGAAAACTGTTATTCAGAATCCCGATAGATTCCACGGAACCTCTACTCTCTATAACATATGAAAATTTAATCAAAATTAACTGAAACCACATTTCCCTAAGAACTTTTGCGGGGTCCTTTGTCGATTCCGTATCCGAATCCGATTTCCGAGCCATTGTGAATACGGCTATTCATTATTTTTTCCCTTACATAATGATAAGAGCAATTTTTCTACTATATAACTTATCACTGTGCCATCTCAGGCGTTGTGTACAATCTAGTTATGTCAAACCGTTCCTCTGGTCCGGGAAAACACAAATATTCCGGAATCGAATATGTTATTTCGAATTTCATAACACAGTGCAGCGCAGATCTTGCAAAACGAATGGGACGAAAAGGGAATGAAGTATATACATATAAGGAGCAAAGTATTTATTTATGTGAAACTATAGATTATAATGATAAATATACATTTATAATTACCTACTATTTAATTAGGTAATACTTGACATTGTTAAATTGATACATTTTTAAGACATTTTATTGTTATGACATTTATTATTTTATTAATCTAATTGTCATTTTTACTGGCCTACAATATTCAGTAGGTACGACATGAATCTTAAATTACTTCTGTAATTTTTATTTATTCCAATTTGTGCTGACTTTAACTATTGTATACGACGTGATGATAATGTAACTAAATGACCTGTGACTATTGTTATCAATAAAGTATCTGAATCTGTAGCCGTATTCACAATGGCTCGGAAATCGGATTCGGATACGGAATCGACAAAGGACCCCGCAATAGTTCTTAGGAAAATGTGGTTTCAGTTAATTTTGATTTAATTTTCATATGTTATAGAGAGTAGGGTTGTCGTGGAATCTATCGGGATTCTGGATAACAGTTTTCGAATCGATCGACACGGATTCGCCGCTCACGAATTTCATGTTGAATCGTTCGGAAACGGTTTCGAATCATTGTGAATACGGCTACAGAATCTGAATCATAACTAGGATCCGTGCTCCAACGTCAATTCCCGTATCTCACCGGTATAGGCCAAATGTGTGCCCAAAGTGTCTGTGAAGCTCAAGAGGTTCTTTTGTTCAATTGTAGACGATCACAATGAGGAGTTTTCCAGTAGGTATTGTCAATTAGTTACAAAAAGCATCAATAGATGGCACTCCTACAATTTTGGTAATTTTTTACCAAAAGGTTCAACGAAATGTATTTTAAAACAAACCTTTTATATTTGTATTGCGTCCATTCTTGATCCTAGTGTCCATGAAACGAATTAACTCAGTCAAATTGATGTTTGTTTTGTTTGTAATAATTTATTACGACCTCTAAAATGGTTGAAAACTATTGATAAATACAATACTATCCAATACAACGTACCCAGTGTTTATATCCTCAAGCGATTATCAATTACCAAAATTGTCGGGGCGCCATCTAGGGGGAGGTTAGAAATGCTATAGATACCTATTGGAAAACTGCTCATTAATATACAAAAGTCCGCGAACTCCACTCCAAAAAAATTAAATACTTATTTCGGTGGAAGTGCGGCGACTCGACCGAAACCGCAAAGAGTAGATATATCTGACGACCTGAATGGTTCAGTGGTCAACATGCCAGTCAGCCACGCAAGAGGTCCCGGGTCGATTTCCGGCCGGGCAGAAATTTCAATATTGAATTTTAATTTCTGCTACGGGTCTGGGTGTATATATAATAAGTATGTATTTAAAAGTATATAAGTAGTATATCAGTTAGCTAGCACCCATAGTACAAGCTTTGGGGCTAGATGGCGCTGTGTGAATTTGTCCATGATTATTTATTTATATTTATTTATCTAGGCATCTGGGGCAACCAAGCCGTGATAGTCGAGGATAATATTTATGCGCCTGCTAGATAAGGAAGTCATAGGAAAATTCAAAACGGTAATGGTAACGAATAGGTTTAAAAACGATGAAAACGCAGCCCAGAGGGTGATGAATTTAGATATTTACTTGTAGTTTTAGTGTTCATTAATTACCTAGATTATAATTAGCGACTCGGCTATTAATGCCATGCGAATAAATAAATAGGTTAAAGAGATATCCCCTAATCTGGATTCATGTTTATCTGCCTGCTCTCAGCGGTTGCGTCTTCGAGAAACAGCGCTTGAAAGAGGCATAGAATGTTACTAAGTAAACGTGTATAGTATTGTATTTTAGTGATATCGGTTTAACACTTTGTGTTGTCGCTTTATGATGGAATTCATGATTTAATTATGTATTATGTTGACATACTGTACATTTCTCTGCACTGTGACATGTCGGTACCCCCATCAATTTTAAATTATTATTTATCGGTACCTACATATAGCTTGTAAACAAAATATAAAATAATTGCCTGAAGATGAGTAATTCGAAACCGGTTGCAATTTAATAAAATTGTATAAGAAAGTAAAACTAGTGTACAAAAAGTTATTTAATTGATATCGGTTTATTTGTATTAATGAAATATGCCACAGTAATGTTCTGTAGAAGACTTACCACCTATCCTAGAGTATATTCTGTTTCTAGGTGTCCAAGGCTGCCTGGAAGAAATCGCTTTAAGCGATAAGGCCGCTCTGGCTCTGTTTTTGTTTTATTGTATGTATAAGCAATAAAGAATTTATCATTCATTCAGTTCATTCAATTAAGCTATCTCAAATTGGTTTCCATACAATTTGTACGAAATGCTTACCAATCCATCTAGAATATTACTCGTGAAGTGATGCGTCGTCGAATACTAGGCAAACAAAGTGTAAGGGGAAGTTAAGTCCATCGACTCGATAGGAAGAAAAAGAAGTGATCGCTACCGCCACGCGACCGCGACCGCGGACGGACTGAATCAATTTTAAGAAAAGAATGAAAACTTTCGTTCTTATTCTTACTGGAACGGGTCAAAACTAAAGAGATTGGAATGTTAGCGACCTTCATAGACTGGCAAGAAGGTAGCTAACTTTTCAAACTCTTTGGTCAAAACGGGGTCCCAGCAATCTGCATCATTTTTGTTTTTCTTTTTCCAAAAAGAAAAAAACGGTTTGCATAAACTGTGACTAGGCAGTATGGCTCAAATAGTGCGACTTGAAAAATTGTAAAATAAAAAACATGTTTCGTGTTATTTATAATTTTCAGTTCCAAATTATATTTTTACACGAAAATGTCGTAAAGCGATACTGATCTAAATCCGGAGTTCAATATTCAATTTATTCAATGTCTTTAGATAATAAATACTTTCGTCGCTTCATCAGGTACTGTACTGTCTTTGTCGATAATATTTGTAATTTTCATTGGAGATTGTACCGTGATTGACTTATTAACTAATTCATCAGGCATTTTACTTTCTACTAGAAACGGTGCCTCCGTATTTATATAAAAATCATTATTCACAGAGTTCTTTCTCACATCAGCGGCAGCCATTGCATATGACGGCGCTTTATCAAGGAGGCCTGGAGAGTAAGTTATAAGTAAAGCTTTTGTAGCCTTACTCCTAATAACTTCTTTATTATTTACAAACGTATCATCAGTATTCTCTTTAACCTTTTCATTGTTGACATAAGTATCCAATTCTACAGGACTCACATTTTCGTTACTAAATGTATGAGCAGTTGTAGTATCTTCTCTATGTACATGTTTCTTGGCTACAGTCGCTATTTGAGTCACTACAGTAGAGGCCGAATCGTTGCCTCTGAACATACCCATCTTTCGAGCTAAATCCGGACCAACCGGTTCGACATGAGACAGATTTTGATTTTGAGCTCTTTGGTCGATTGTCACTAATTTACTCTTGACGAAAGCCAGTTCCTTCTCAAGGTGGTCGATCCACTTGACCACCTTATCGGTGGGTAGGGACTCGAAGCTTTTGTCCGGATGCCAGTTGGTGTCGTGGTCAGCGTTGGATTTCTCAATGAAATCTTCGATGGAGAGTCCCTCGTCTGATTCGGGTATTTCGTGTTGCATTGCCTGTATCTTTTCATTTCGTTGCTTCTGAATCGCTGACTCTCTTTCTATTTCCCTATGCTGTTGTTCTGACTCGTAATCCCCTACAGGCTCTTCAGTAGTTCTGGAGAAGGGAGAATGTAATGAGTTGACGGATGTGTTGTTCTGCACATTTGAAAGCGTAACCTGCATCGTCAATGAACTCGTATCGTGGTAAATGGTGATGCAGGCTTTTTCAAATTATTTGGAACTTATTTATTTATACTATAAAGTACAAAGATCTAACAGTGGACTGGCTGTTGAAATTGTTCCAAAATGTCCATGTAGTGTCCAGAGGAGGAGAATTGAATACCCCTGCCTCTTAGAGAGTAGAAGCAGACCAGTTAGGACCTTAGCAGCATTTTCTGTTATGTATTTTCATTGCTATGATTTCCAACCCGCCTGCCTAGCCTGCTGGTTATAGCAAAATCGTTTACTATCAAAATAAAAATAAATACTGAGTCTTAACTATGTACTAGTAAATATACTTACGTTTTTTTTGTAGCTTTCATTGCTTCCTTAACATTATTGAGATATTGATATTCTTTTTTGGGTTTTGTCTCAATTACTTCTTCTGAAACTTCGAACGATTTTTCAGCTGGATCGTCCCAATTGATACTAACACCATCCCATTCACCCGATGGCGTCGTCGCTTGGCTACTAGTTGTGGTAAATTCGTCAAGCCTTTTATTCTTAAACTTTTTAATTTTATCTCGGACTTCCACGGCTATGTTTTTTCTTGTCGTGTCTAAGAGTTCCCTTGAGGTTATTAAGGGTGTAGACGTCGTCCATTTTGGATTTTCAGTAAACTCTATTTGCATTTCCTGCTGATCAGGGGGGTCCCATTTGAATGTAACTTCCATTCGAGCGGGATTGTTTTTAAAATATTTGTCTTCGTCATATTTTATCGTTGCCCTGTCGTTTTTGATAGGAGCATCTGGCTTCTTGAGTCCTAGATTGTACTCGTTCTCATTCGATAAGTTAGACGTATTATCTTCGGTTTTGGATGGTCTCTTTTTGGATGGTGATTTACTACTTAACTCGTTATAGAGAGTCTTTAGAAATGAGTTGACTGGTGCTTTTTCTGTCGTTATTTGTCGTGTCCTGGTCTGATCGCTCTGTCTAAGTAAATGCGGCGGATACTTGTATTGATATACTGGCTTATCCCGAAACTGTCCAATTGATTGCTTGGTAGGTCTTATTGTGTGCTTTTGTTTTATTCTAAACACTTCTTCGGTTGAAGTCTTTGTAGAATCATAACTTGAGGATACATCCGTTTCGCTCTGACTTCGGTATTCATGTGTTTCTTCGGAGCGTTCATTTATAACGTGTGCTCTTTCACTAGTTGTTCTTTTAGGAACAGTATTTATCATTTTATGCTCAATTTTCTTATTCAGATTGATATAATCGTGCCAGTAGCTTTCGAGTCGCATGTTGAAGTTTCTTCTCAGTGTCGGATCCATATTCATGTAAGGATTATAAAATATGTTTCTCAAGCCGTGTCTTACTATCTTGGAAAGATTGTGGATTGATCTCTTCGTTTTGCTTTTGTAAGTTTGCAAGTTGTACAGCACGTTTATCATCTTTTGGGATCCCAGACGTTGGTACACTCCGTTGAGAAGGTCTAGGAATGCGGACTCTTCCTTCTTCATCTTCTGTATATGTCTGTGAACGTTATTCAGTTTCTTCCTCATTATCTTTGCTGACGTATTCTGGATCTCACTCAATGTCATAACTACGTACTTCCTTAATTTCTCTTCTTCTAAAAACTGATTGATTTTTTGATCTCGTTTGTATCTCCCAATCTCTGCCGCAACTACGCCTATTAGATCTTCCAGGTCATCGTCGGAGTAAGATATCAGAATAAGTATTGAATTCTCTACGAATTCGATAAAGGCCATATTGGATGAGCTAAAAACGCGTCGAGTGAACTGTTCTCCTTTGAGGGCATCCTTCATTGTATTTAAGAACTTCTTCACGTTACTTATAAGATTGAGGTCTGACCTCCGGTCGCCGTTTACGAACTCCAGGACTGTCTCCAGGGCAAAGTTGACGGCTCTGCCGTCCTCTGCTTTTTGAATATTGATCCCTATGAAAACAAATAAATCTTTTTTATGCTATGCGGTTGAAAAACTGCCAGACGGGCCACCTGATTGAAAGTGGTTGCCCTCGTCTGAGATTATAAGACAATATGTAAAGTGTGAAATACGGAAAAGACCCTGCATCCCCACAGCTGGAACTCCAGTTTCGCCATATACTACAGGGAATAGTTACTGTAATTTGATAATTGATTCCAAAAAATGATCACATACCATCAGAAGAACCGCTTGCTCCCATGTCTCTCTCTGATAAAAAAAATATACAAAGCATTAGATACTATTACTAAATATAGAGTGGAATCATGGGATTTCAAGGAACTGGTTTATCTACGTGAGCTAAGATAATCAAAGATGTATCTGTCAAGCGTCGAGATTATGACAAATCCTCACTGACGTGGAGGAGACAAGTCCTGGACTTTCATAAGTGGACTGGACTGCTGTTGATAGAAGGATTATTCTCGGTGGACGTGTACTAGCTGTCAACATTTATCGGTCCCTTGAACGTAGAACATAGATTGAATTGAAGACTGTGTAATCATTTACTCGCAAGGCTCTTAGATTTTCGAAAACGGGAAAACATCTGCCAGTATGAATTCTTTCATAAATGGGAAATGACTATCTGAATTTGGTATCATCTAAAATGAGTAATAAATAATATGAATACCTATTGAAGTGATTTAATTAAGCTGTAAAGTCAAACCGACCTGTCATTTTGTCAAAGCATTTGACTCAAACACTTAAACAAAGAAACATTAAAGTAGATAAACAATAACTTTGCGGAAAACGCCAAAGCGGAATATGCAGGAACCTACCGAAACTGGCAAGAGTGACGAGTATCCATAACAGCCTCATAGTCTTGCACTACATTTTATGTGTTTAACGGCTGATATAAAAATAACTCTCCACAATTTCATTGTTGAAATAAAAGGGATATCGCGCAGCAATAAACCGCGTTTACGACGCGGCCTGCGCTTGCGCAAGGCGCGGAGTCGGCGCGACTATGAGCGCGCATGTATTCTCAATTTTTGCACAACTCACTGTGGTCAGTTCATTGTATGCCTTTGATGATGCACGCTCTGGCGGCCGAGGTAAGATTTCGACGATCAATTTCCTAAAATCTTTCAGTTTAATTGACATTATATTTTTGATTACATTATTAGGTTTGTCAAACCAACGCTCGTTATGCTGAAGTTTCTAACGAGAAACATTATGTTTACCGATTTTTCATGGCAAATCCCACAAATTATTTGTCGTTTCAATTTAGTTGTAGTTTTCGGTGGTGATGATTAAATTAAAAGGCAAATTTTTCTTAAATTTTAGTATTTCCAAGAGCATTGGCTGCCAATAAGAACAACCTGAAGATCTACTCGGCCAGTTTCGGATTGCTTAACGAATACATGGGTGGCACATATTTAGAAGCTAACCGTAAAGAGAAAGATATTAAAAAACGTTATATAGTAGAGCCACATCCATTAAGTGACGCTTATTTTAAGCCTGTAGCATATCGTGGTCAAGACAAGGTCAAGAAGACGTCTGAATTGGATATTGGGTTTAAGAAAGATACATCAAAAGACTATGCTTTCGATAGGAGACCCCGATACCCAGCTTCAAAAGCACCAGCTGCAAACGATCGCTATAAGTCCGACTTCAATGATTATGCAACTAAAGCCACCAAGAATCTGAAAGACAGAAACCTAACTATGATTTCTGGAAGACGACATTTTCGCGATGTTAACGCCAATCTAGAAGTTCCAGATTTGGATGAAACAAGACTCAATATAGCTTATCCACCACCAGGTTTAGGTTTCAATCCTAGAGCCGCTGTTAGTGCAATGGACGTTGAAAGACGATTCAGCGATAGAAATGGTAAGTATAGTTTTAAATGCTTTGGATTCGCAATCTAACGCAAGCTTGAACTTGAACTTTTTAATGAAAGAGTTTAATCATGAGCCCCGGCAATCTTCTTTAACAAGGCGACTAGTGCCTGCGCAAAATCGCACTACGTCAAAAATGTTCAATGAGATTGCTGGCACCTATTCCTAACTGACAGTACTAGAATTGAACAGAATTAATTTGCAAGCAAAATTGAGAAATATTCTTCTCTTATCAATGTTATTCGAAAACTTATTTTAAAAATTTACTTTTATCAGCTGGTCCACCACCAGACTACGGCCGTAATCGTGGAATGGGTGCCGGCGGAAGGATGCCCGAAAACTACGTTGATAGGTCGAAAACGCCACGTGAAATGAGAGCTGAAGATATGGGACCATCATATAGACCAGGAAGGGGAAATGGACCAGGAGGGGGTGACATGGGACCATCATTTGAAACAGCAAGGAGGAGACCTATAGAACATATAGGCCCTTCGTATAGCCCTGGAAGGGGAAAAGGACGGATTGAAGATACGGAACCATCGTTTGGACGTGAAAGGGGGACAGGACCGAGAGGAGACATGGGGCCTTCATTTGGACATGGAGGAGGAATACGACCAGGAGATGTCGGAGGTGCTGAGCCTGGGGTGGGATTCCTGACATGGCCACCCGGGGGCTTTGAACCTGAAAGAGACATGGAGGTTCCTGGAGGTGATATGGAGGTACCTGGAGGAATGGAGGTCCCTGGAGGTGGAATGGCTGAGTATGGGCCCGATGGAGTGGGACCGCCGGGAGTATACAGGGTTAACGATCGAATAGGGCAAGAAAGAGAGATGAAAAGGAGGCCTGATAATGGGATGGGAGTTAAAAACGGGATAGCAATAGATGATTCTAGACCACAAGGTTTTGGATCTGGTGGGATAAGGGGAACTGACGGGGTAGGTCCTAGACCGGAAGGAATACGACACAGAGATGAAATCTGTGATCAAGGACCAGTTAACATGGTGTCACCAGGTGGTCTTGAAACTTGCGGAGGAAATAGGGGACCTGAGACTGGGTTGGGAGGAACTGGGGTTGGAATGCGAGCAGAAAACAGACCGCAAATGAACGAAATGGGGCCACCAGGAGGGATGGAGTCTCCAGGAGACAATTTAGTGGGGTCCCATCCCTCCCATACACAAAGAGGAGAAAGGAGACCACCTGGAGATGTGACAAAAACACCAGAAACATGGGGAGGGTCAGAGGGTGTGAAATCTTTAGGAGAGGTGAGACCTCCAGCTGAGGGAATGGAACCGTCAGTCCGAGCAGTGGAACCGGGCCCAGCTATCGCAGTCTTGTGGCCGCCACGAGGTAAGAACTTTAATAAAGGTTATTTTGTACCACAAGGGGAAGACAGATTTGTAGTGTCTATTGAAAATAAATATGTATTAGATTCCCAAGGTAAAGAAATACGTGAGAACAACCTGGCACGAGCTCCAGAAGAAACTAAGATGTTAATTAGCAAAATAGAAGAGTTTCTAGGAGATATTGCACACCTGGGCAATACGGGAAATTTTGGGACCACGCCTAACCTGACCGAGCAGCCAATGCTTAAATCACCAAACTATTTAGGGGGGTGCTAGGAAGCTATAACATAATAGCGGTATGATTCTTAAAAAATGCAAAAATAAAGCAATTCAACCTCTATATTTAGCCGTTCAATCTTTTAAAATATCAAGTGCCATTTTAAATTATCCAACATTCCAGTACAAATCAATGATACGACTTCATCCCTACACCCTGAAACCGTTACTAAATTAAACAGCTGAGTAATCTAATACTTCAGCTACAGATGGAGTAAAAACATTGTTAGGCATAAACGGTAGATCTACTTACATGACGTTATGTATGTATATAAATCTACTGATGGCATAATAATTGATAAATCGTCATTCCATATTTCCCTTCGTAAATGCGAAATTGATCTTACTATCACTCCATCTGTGGTTAACAAGTATATCTGTCTGGTAGGTAACTGATTCCTTGCCAAACAAACTTGCATTACGACCAAAAATTTGAAAGGACTACTTTCTCAATTTTTTTCTGCTCCGTAAAATTTGCCGGGAAATCTTTTTCTTATCCCTTTAAAGCGTTCCAATCCACAAGACCATTGATGCCACCAACTACATCGTATAAAAACTGATTTTGAAACTTAAGTTAGAATTCGATGACCTAGCTATTCGATGAGCAGCTTCTTTCGATAGAGGGAATTTCTATTCAGAAACATGAGTAACACATAAGGTCCTGCAGTCCTAGTTCCTTCAAGTATTTGAAAAGGCGAGAAAATCCTCAAGGGTAAGGCTGTAACAAGGTATTTCTACCACGCAGATTCACCCCTTATTGAAATTTTGGTCTTGATAAATGCCTCCTGAGACTGTTCAAATATTTCCGTCTTTTTCTTTACAGATTTTAAGTGATGGTAAATATCCTGAAATTACGCAGTCGGATAAAAAAGTCTCCAAAAACCCACCATATAGACAGTATGGAAAGTGGCCAATGATTTGAGAGCGAGCAATTTGGGTTGTGGATGCATGATATTCGTGATATCCATGATATTTCTTATTAAATAACACTTTAATACCAAAAATGGGGACAAGTAGAAAATTTTATTATGGGAAAAATGTGACACACTAACAGATAGGTTTGTAGAACCAGCTTCTTTTGAAGTAGGTATTATCAAAAGATTGGTATTGAATTGATTCACCCTTTACTTGTAATTACCTCTTTAGGTACTTGTAACGGTAAAAATATACCGTCACCGAATCACAAGACGTTCGTTTGCTCGAATATTCTTTTTATTTGACATTACCTTATTCGTTCGTATATGTTCGTATTAGTTATTATTAGCTAAACTGGTCGTAATGGCTAAAAATGTATTATCAAAAGCAGTCTACTGCTAATGACTTCTTACCTCCTTGCTGTTTCTTTGCCAGAGAGGCATAGTGGTAGGAATAAAGAACATAACTATGTTCAGCTGTAGCTGAAATCTTTTATTCATCAGTTTATCTATCTAAATGTAGACGCGGTAGGTATCACTCGACTTGTTAGAACGTTCTCAGATGCCTGCTAGATAGTTGAATAATTTCACATGCCACTTGGATTAATACAAAGACTGTAACTGTGTTGAATTGCTTTATTTTGATTTGGCAATCGAGTATTGTAGATCTCGCCATCTGTAGGTCCTGCATGACTGCCAGAAGTTGCAGCGTTGGGAATGGTCCCGGTTGAGACTTGCGCGCAAATAGTATAATATGGTTATGTTGGTAATCATCTGGAAGAAAATAAACGTTTTCCATCGTGATGCTTACATGAGAAAAGCTGAGTCCTTCACCTTTTTTTGTGAACTCTTAAAATATTCTTCATTATTATTACTTCTATGTATAAATATTGTTATTTTATGCCGACGTATAAAATAACTCTATTTATGATAACAGAAACTTCAACTCTGCTTCGATTTACTATACAACTATTATCTACATTTAAGGGCCACCGTCAAGTAAAGTCGTTTTGAAGACTACTATGGCGAGTATTACGCCTACCACAAACACTACACAGTCTACCCGCGGGACACAGCCGAACGCCACATATCAGAACTCCGCCAGAAAACACTTACCACACAGTAAAAAAAGTTACCACAAGGAAGTAATACATTTGAAATACAACCATCCCAAAATATACGACAAATACATAAAGCATCATAAGAAACATGGTTATCCACACCAGAGATCCCATATGCATAAATACGATAAGCTTATAGATAATTATCTAAAGGACGTAAATTCGGATGATGATCGTTCGCATAAGAAGCATAAGAAGAAAAAGAGTAAACATAAGAAAAGACATGGCCACTCCAAAGGTCAGAAACGCCATGAAAAATTGCGCCTAAACGTAAATAGATTACTGCCTTCAAACGGTGCAAATCGCAGACTGATGCCAAATGAAAACGGAAATGATACAGGGATTGGTAATAACACTTCTGCTTCTCAAGGTACGTTGATCTATTTTGCTTCTTAGTTTTACCTTATTAAAACTTCAGTAGTCCAAAGACAGACAGAACTTATTTTGATCTAACAAACATATCTAAATAACAGTTTCTATTGTAATAATTTAAGTTTGTATTGTATTTTTTGTGTAAAGTTTCAGCTTCAGAATCGAATGAATATACATCTGAAGATAATAACAGAAGACAGTTTCATTATATGACTGATGAACACAAAACTGAATCGGGAGCACTCAATGAATTTGCCGAACAAATTTATGAGAATCACATGGTTGAGCCTAAAGTGGATACAACTTTGGGAGATTTTACCAAAAAAAGTAATGTATATAGTGTTTGGCCATATAAGATCAAAGAAAGACACACTGACAATAAAATGAATACATCAGTAGAAAATGACAAAGATAAAAGTAACAGTGTTGATAACGATAAACAGAAGAATATAATCGACTTTAAAGAAAATCAACAGCAAGATAAGAAAGTAGCACATGATAAAATCGAACCAATCTATGAAATGCATAATGGGAATGAATCACAGAAAAATAAAACTAAATTAAAACCAGACATACTCAAGAAGACAGTAAAAGAGTTCATAGATAGACTCAAACACCAAATTGAATCACTAAAACTTAGGGTAGAAGAGGCACAGAAGAAAGAAAGACTTGGAAATGATAGAAAATCTTACGTAAGTCCCAATGATTTGCTGCGTCGTAATACCAAAAATCGTCAACAACCAACAACAACTGTTTCTATTGGTCCCCTTAATACACTACAAAACGGTTTTCTGAAACTGATTAAACATGCAATTAACGTAATTGGTCACGGCGTATTACCTGGTGAAAGTTCAAATCCTTTGGATTTGGAGACAAGTACACCAATCCGTCTAACGGAACAAACATTTGAGCCGAATATCGAATGGCAACCACCTCCAAACACTCCAAGCCGCAAACGAACGCAGCTACCAACATTAGAACCAAATCATTTACGTCAAGAAACTCCTACTGAGAAACCTTTGGAAACGAGGAACAAGTCGGAAAGCGTTCTTCGAATCAAAACGCAGTCAATTAATAACCGCAATAAGATTAAGGTTGAACTTGATTTGTCTGACGGACCAGTAGGGTTCTACCCAAAATTGCGAGACGAAACCGACAAACTTAGAAAAGGACTGGGATTTGAAAACAGTGAATCGGACGTCAGTTCCTTTCGAGATAATTCAGACCCATTCGAACCGCGAGAGAACGAAAACATATCTCCAAGAATAAACTTAAGAGTAAGATCCCAAGAATTTCAAGTTACGGCACATAACTCCTCTGAATCCGTTTTAGAACTATTTTCTAGCGATGATTCTGAACGTATAGACAACGAAGGTGAACCAACAAATTTGTCTGTCCAAGACAAAATAGACAAGACAAGCAATGAAACGATAGGTGGTGGATCGAAAAATCCAAGTTTAAGAAAGATACTTGAAGATACGAGCTACAGTGATGAAGAGTTAACATTAAAATTGAATTTGCAAAATGCAATGTTCCATCCCAATGAACGCAGGAGTATGTCAGGCGTTGGGCCTTCGCAGGAAACGCATCATATAGCCAATCGGAGTAACAATATACCAGACATTAAAAAAATATTCGACTACATAGAAACACATGATAATGTTCTTGAACGGTGACTGGTCAGTGATTCTACGACCTTTGTTGTGCCAATAAACAGTTATTTTGATATTTTAGCATTAGAACTTAATTGATTAAATGCCCGGTTAGTTTGATGATGCCTTTGGTATTTAATAAAGCCTTCTTCATTTGAATGACTTATATATCCGGTGTGTCACATTTTTCATGATATAACATGCTGATGATGTAAAATGCAACTGAAATGACCTACGTGAACCTATGTGTTCTTCATCAGAGTACAATTTAGCAACAACTCCTAGTCTCGGTTACCGCATGTCTTTTGTTGATTATGGTCCAGTCCAGCAATGGACTGTTCATATGATAAGAATTATGCAGGGTAACCTTTAACTCATGATATCAGAGGGTATGCATACGCCCGTGATAAGATAACAAACAATTTTACTATAGCACCAACTCTGAAATCGCTAAAACAAAAGAAATAGCTGTTTTATACATTTGGCAGAATCTGTTTAGAATTTTGCATGAACTCATTTCAGAATTAATTTCTAAAACTTCTTTAAAAAGGTTAATTTTGAGATATTGGGTTACCTATAAAATTTGTGATTTTTCCGCAATCACACATTTGTTCACATATTTTAATTGTACATAACATATCTAAATTAATACTTAACTTCAAAAATAGATAATGTTTAGATATCAGTACTTAAGTCCCTAAAATTTAATAAAAAATAAAATTTTCAAGTTTCAAAGTCGTGATTGTTTGAAAAGACTGCGGCATAAAGCGTATTCTAGCGTATCTAGCTATTATCTATTCTAGCGTGGTAGTACCAGACAAGAAGTTCCGTGAAAATGGAAATCTTCCCTGCTTGGTGACCTTGGTTCGCTTGTGGATCTCCTCCTTTCTGATAAAACTACGAGCCACTTTGGGTGACTGTATGCTTTCTTTTAAGGCCCACAGCGGGCGCCCACGTCGCTATTCGGTAGGTCATCACTGGCAACACATATTTGTCAAAGACCTTCGCTTTGAGAGACTTCAAAAGAAAATATATTATGGCGTAACTTCAACAAACGCTGACCACGCTGTGGTCTACGAACCAGCAGCATTACGGTGATGACCTATGGATTGGGGTGCCTCAGCTGCATATTTGTACAAGATGGCATCAAAATCCGTCACGGCAGTTTCGAGAAAAAGCATTCTTTTGTCACATTTGTATAACAAGTGCCGTAAGTGAGTATAGACAGAGCACCATCAACCATGTTCTTATGCCGCACAACACCAAAATCGGTCCCGGCAGTTTCGAGAAAAAAGAATTTATTTATCACATGTTTGAATGGCAATTTCCGTATTCTTAAAACCAGCAGCGACATGGTTACGAGCATATGTTGAGCACCTTCAACTGTGTTCTTATGTCATACGACATCAAAATCGATCATGGCAGTTTTGTGGAAAAAGCATTCTTTTGTCACACAGAAGAATGCTTTTTTCTCGAAACTAACTAGTGGCATAAGAACATAGTTGAAGGTCCTCAACTTATACTCCGTAACCATGTTGCTGCTGGTTTAAAAAATACGTCACTTGTCATGCAACTGTGCGAAAGACATGCATTTTTCTCAAAACTGCCGGGACCGATTTTCATGTTGTGCGGCATAAGAACAAAGCGTAAGGTCCTCAACCTATACTCCGTAACCAAGTCGCTGCTGGTTCAAGGAATACGGAAATTGCCATAAAAGCATGTGACAAAGAAATGCATTTTTCTCGAAACTGCCGGGGCCGATTTTGATGTCGTTCAGCATAAGAACATAGCTTAAGGTCCTCAACCTATACTTCGTAACCATGTCGCAGCTGGTTCCAATCATACGTCACTTGTCATACAAGTGTGACAAAAGAATGCTTTTTTCTCGAAACTGCCGGGACGGATTTGATGTCGTGTGACATAAGAACATAGTTGAGGGCGCTCAACCTATAATTTGTAACCATTTCGCTGCTGGTTAAAAAAATACGGCACTTGTCATACAAATGTGACAAATGAATGCTTTTTTCTCGAAACTGCTGGGTTCGATTTTGATATCATGCAGTATAAGAATAGAGTTGAAGGTGTTCAACCCATATACTGTACCTAACGATAACTCCATCGGTTCATAGTAAAGGGCACTTCTCATACAAAATGCGCCAAGTAAATCTTTTTTTTTTAAGAATTGCCGGTCAGATTTTGATGCCCTTTTCTACAAGGATGTACATGAGGGTGCTAAATGTAAATACTACACCGATGTTGTTATTTGGCCATAGACCACTTCCCCTGCATACTTACCCAGTCTCCTTTCTCCTAGGACTGTATGGTCGTCAACAACTTCAAGCGGTGCCTCCAAACGTCATCGGCATATGCACAACATGGACATTTGACACAATAATTTGTCTTCTCCATGTTAATTTTAAGACCTACTTATTGGGAAGCACCACGCAGTTCATCGAGCATTTCGAGCCTCCTTCCAGGGTTTTAACCATAATTCAACCAAAATCAGCAAATATTAGGTGAATAGATTGTGAGTTCTGGCCCTGGAGACGTACTGATATGGTGGTGTTTTCGTACAAACACTTCAATTCTTCGATAAATAGATAGTTGATTTGCCACCGTTCTAGAGACTGGAGAACTTGGCTCTGGGGTCTTTTGTCTTACTGGTAACAGATGGGAACAGGTGGTGTCGTGTATACTGTGTGTGTTTTATATGAAACCTGCCTTAAGAGCTCGGATTTGGTTGAAATAACTTTGCCGTCATTAGTTTTCAATCTGAGGGCCTATCGGCTATGCCAGTGGACAACTGAATTTGACATAAAAAAATCGGACACTACTCTAATTTGGTAGACGCTATTGCCAGTTTTCAACGTAGATGACGTGGTGTAGAATTATCTAGTATCAAATACAGTTGTCAACTGAGTTAGCCAATAGCCCCGCTGGTCAGCTGGCTCTGTCCAATCGACAAATCTCTCGCAACGACTTCAGAGCCTTTGTTCCGCTCGACAAAATGACATTTCAAAACACTTAGTTCCAGTTTGTAGCGCTGCGTACTGTCAACATAATATAATCGTTATATATATTGCAGTAAACTTATAGATAATACTGCGCTATTGCATTAAACTTTAATTTAAGATATTCCAACAAGAAAAAGCATTGATCCAACACCAACCATAAATGAAAACTTAGGTCACTGAGTCACTCTCAGTCATTATATGACACCGATTTTGTGACATATTGTTTTGTGTCTTAAAAGTCGCCTAAGTTTAGTTCCGGTTTGAAGGATAAGGTAGCCAGCGCAATTATTGGCATGAGTCATCATCATAAGATTTCATCAGTCCTCACAGTGACAAATCATTTGCTGTTCTGCAACTCTTGTTGCGTGCGAACCTACGAGCCAACATATACAGCCAGGGCCCTCCGCTCCCTCTCAATATCTGCATCGTCCGACAGATCCTCAGCGACCCAGTGTCCCAGGTACTTAAACCTCGAGACGAGCTTCAGCTGCCTTGCACCAAGCGCGACCGACGGCACCTTCGCAGGTTTTTTGTTGCCCGCTTTAAAAATACGTTATGAGCGACAGTTATCGCTTATTATCGGAAGCGCTGTCTGCTTTTATTTATAGTTTGAAACTGGGTAGAATTTTAAAAAATCCTCACGTCGTAGGCCGTTGGCTCTAGTAAGTATATCCGACACAGCGACCATATACATACCCATAACACTCACTAGGCGCGGATTATATGAAGCAAGCGTCTCGACAACGCAAGCTGCGTCGCGGAAGCAAACGTGCGTTGCTGTTGCTTTATATATATTATATATATAATCCACGCCATATTCATACACTATGACGGCAAGCCGAGTGGTGTCCGGCAGAGTAGAATAGCACTAACCACTTACCTTCGTGGGTGTCGTACAAGGCGACTCAAGGCATAATATCTAGAGTCTCCGTAGGCTGGAAAATAGGCAGCAGCTTTTTCCATTGTTATATTTATAGCACTGAGATCTCTAACCCGCCTGCCGAGCGTAGAGATTATGACAAAAATCCTTCGAGGGAGAGGCTCTACGGCCTGCAGTGAACTGTTATGGGCTGTGATGATGATGGTGGCAAACAATTTAATTCTTATCCACTGCTGAAGGTAATATATATGTCGCAGCCGGATGGTTAAATTAGCTGGTTAATTAAATGGCTAGCTTTTTAAGCAACTATTTAATTGAATATTTGCCAAATCAATAAACTTTGAAAGTAACGTCTAATGAACGATATTTAGCCTACTTTACGGAGCTCCTCCATGCATTGTCACAACATTAAATTAACTTAACCGAAGCAAAACCTAAAGTGAACTATTATTATTGTTTGAGGTTATTGTGGTAAGGTTAGCGTTGTAACAATGTATGAAGGAGCTCCGTAAGCTCGGGACAATACTGTTCTTTCAACATTATGTTAAAATCTCATGCAATTGGCAAATTTTCAATTAAATAATTGCTCAAAAAACTAGCCGTTCAATTAACCGGCTAATTTAACCATCCGGCTGCGACATATAAAATTTAAAACGCTCATCCAAGCTAGCTTATGTACCGAGGTACCCATAATCCTATTCGTTTATTCTGAACTATGAAAGAATACAACGAAGACGTCTTTATTTGTCCAAAATAACATGCGCAGTCCTATTTACTTGTACTCCAACTATTTGTGACAATAAACCCATTCTTCTGAGACACTTTTTGGGACAAAGTATAATAGTTTAGCGCCTTCGTTCCACCGGAAACTACGACAATCGACAATGGCAACCCTATAATACACATCCTTACCAATAACTATCAATTGTAAAAGTAAAAGACTCAAATAGACACGCGTATTATGTAAATTACCACTAGAATACAGAAGAAACGTTTGGTCTCTTGAGATTGTATTGTTAATGAGTAATGTATCATATCTATTTGACTAGCTTTAATAAGTATCAAATTTCGAAACGACGAATGCTGTATGAAAATGTAATGTAAATAAAAAACTGAGTAATGCTGAGCAAAAACATGGTAGATTGTTGAAAGGTTTAGCTAGCTACTGCAAATTTTCTATAGACATCCTGCCTCGGTGGCCGAGTGGTAACGGTATCCGAGTCGCAAGCGAGAGGTTCCGGGTTCGACTTACATTGCCGCCATGTAGCAATGATTCATTCCTGAGTTATGTACATTAGTTGAATACTAACCGACACTCTTACAATGAGGGAAAACATCCTGATGAAACCTGCACATTCAGGCGCCTGAATGTGTAACCATGATCCAATCTGGTCAGCTTCACCTGGTAGCGAGGTCGCGGAGGTTAGATGGCAATCACTCTACTGTAATTATCTGATCTGCCAAATCCTGGATCAAGGTCAAGGCGGGCCCGTGCGCGAGAACACAATCGGGACATTAACGCCAAGATGATTATTATCCTGCCTGCGTGTAATAAGATGATTGTAATTTGACGACCTGAGTAGTTCAGTGGTCAATATGCCGTCTGCCACGCAAGAGGTCCCGGGTTCGATTCGTTCATCCATCCATCCATCCGTTCGGGAGCTACGACGCCACAGACAGACACACACCTTCACTGATACAGTCGTCTTTATAGCACCCCTCCTTTTTCGTTGGGGGTTATTTAAAATAAACCAGCACAGCAAAGCAAACACGACTATCATACGAAAGATAGAAAGAAAGAAAGAAAATATTTATTACAAAGGACGCCAAGACATGATAATTTACATTTAACACAAAAGAAAAGTACATAAAACACGGAGACAATCATACGGTTCCCAGTGGCATTTTTCGTGGGCATCCAGCGTAAATGGACCCTCCTCAGCATAATGTTATGGCCGCTTGCCGCGAAACACAACGCTGGTTTTAGTGGGCCCCGTCATACGGAACTTATTACTTACTTTACTCTGAACGCAGTCCACTGCTGGAGTCCTATTTTTGAACCGCTCGCGTCGAGCTTTACATTTTTACGGTTTTAAATTTGTACAAGATTTTATATTTTAGTTGCACTGTTTTCGACCATTTGTTGGTGTTCGATTGAGCTGCAATTTGGTATACCTGTATAGCTTGGATGACAATGCGTTAATATGGTACTATAGCGCTGGTCCAATATCGGAATCTAAAGGTAGTCATAGGAACTAAATAAATAAATAAATAATCGTAGACAAATTCACACAGCGCCATCTAGACCCAAAGTAAGCAAAGCTTGTGTTACGGGTGCTAGATAACTGATAAACTACTTATATACTTTTAAATACCCAGATACTACTAATATCCTTTTGAGATATACTTTTAATATCTAGAACACCCAGACCCGTAACAGAAATTAAAATTCATCATTTCAATTTCTGCTCGGCCGGGAATCGAACCCGGGACCTCTTACGTGACAGACATGTTGACCACTGAACCACTCAGGTCAAAATGCCGCAGTAAAATAAACCCTATCGTGTTTGGGCTCTTTGGAATGGTCTTGATGAGTAGGTACTAGCTATACCGCGTGATAAAAGCTTGTTATGAAGAAATTTTTCATTTGATAACTTATTTCGGCATGAAAACTACAACACTTTCATGCAAGACACTGATATTCACTATTTTTACCCGGCTGCGTTAGAATGAGGGCTATTCTTTGACATGGGCTACAGTAACAGCCCTAATAGCTCAATGGATTTCAAGATATGAGGCGTTGTTAGATTCGTCTTGGTTGTGCGAGTGACAACCGGTACATTCAAATGTAAAAAAATTGCGGCTTTAGGTCATCACGCCCACTTCTGGGCTTCCTGCAGATATCTCCACAAAGGCCGGTCCTGTGCCTTCCGCATCCAGCTGGTACCTGCGATTTTTACCAGGTCGTCGGTCCATCTTGTGGGAGCCCTCCCTACGCTACGTCTTCCGTTACCCCGTTGCCACTTTAGATCTATGTGCTCTGCCCACTGCCACTTTAGAATGGCAATCCTTTAGGCTGGCTATGTCGTCTACCCAGGTTCGCTTCTCTCATTTCGGATCTCCTCATTTCTGATTCTGTTGTGAAATTCGGTAAAAGCCGATTCGTCAGAACCTCGTCCGTCTGTCAGCAGTGGGACCACGAAGAGTGAGGATGGCTTGGGCCCTTGATATGGTCCCACCACCCCCCAATCAATTCCTCGTTGATTACTAGATTTTTACTCTCCATGTTGGTGTATTTCCCGCCAAAAGTTCCCGCCAAAACATGGCGTCGCACGCCTCTGTCAATATTTTGGCGCCGCGTTCCGAAGTACTCGAATTACTTCGAATAAAAACTGGCGCTATACGAATGGCCGCCCCCATGTTTGCGAGTGGATTCCTGCCCATTGTATGTCTCCAATTGTATTTTTGTGTACATGGGAAATGTACTTGTCGGTATATTTGAATGGGAGTAGCGCGCGCGATTCCCGAGAAGCCTTTGATAGCATTTTTTTCCGCAGCGAAGGAATTTTTGTGAGATTTCGATGCAGATTTCGGACCCGGATGTATTGACGTAGCTGTGTCGCGTGGCTGAGCCATTTGATTCGGTATTTCGGAATCCGTTTGGAATTTGATCAATGAAATGTTGGTCACACGAGAAAGTATCAAGATCTTGACGTGGCATCCTGGATTAAAAAGGTGGGTAAGTTTAATTTGTGTGGTTAAGAGATATCGAGTGAGATGGTTAAAGGGAAGCGAGAGACACGTCGTGCCCAAATAGTGAGACGAGTGCAAGGGACTGATGAATAATTGTTAATAAATATTTAGATATCGATCGATAGAGATGTTGTTTCCCGGTTGTAATCTCGCGCGCGAGAGCCCGAGGTCCAACTTGACCATGATTTAGACATAGACATAGACATAGACATGATTTATTTTGACATCACAAAAATCCATAAGCGTTTACATAATATGAAAATTTTAGAACACTTCAATACTAAACAAAAATAAAGTAGGTACAAACACACAAACACAACAAATCATGGACCAATGCGATGCCAAAACAAGACCCCAGCTCAGCATTAGCTACAACAAATGCTGCAGCGCTAATTTTCAGTGGGATCTTGAAGGTAAGGAGACCTGCATGAAGTACACAGCATATATAAAATAAATAAACAAATGAAATATATACGTAATTAAATTAAAGTATACGTGTAAAAAAGGACAAAGTTAATGTGTTTTAACGAAACATAATTAATTAATTAAACACTATGTAGGCGTAGGCATCTTTTATAAAGAACGAATATACATACTTAGATAAATAAATAATTCATATATCTATATTTAAATGATAAATTCATATATCATTATTCATATCATTTGGCAGATCAGGTAATTATAGTTGAGCGACTGGCATCTCACCTCCATGACCCTGTAAACAGGGGAACCTGACTAGATTGGATCATGGTTACACATTCAGTAACATGAATGTGGAGGTTTCATAACGATGTTTTCCCTCACCGTAAGAGCATAGGTTGGTGTTCATCTACTGGTCATAACACAGAAAAGAGTCATTCGTACGCGTCGGCACTGGGGTTTGATCCCGGTACTTCGGGGTACAAGTCGGACCCCTTAACCATTAGGTCACCGACGCTCTTTCAGTATTAAACCTCGTTTATAACGTCCATAGGCTGTGGTGACTGCTTACCATCAGGCGGGCCGTAACCTTGTTTTGTTTGCAAACTTGGTGGTTCAAACGGGATGAAATTGGTAAAGAAAACACGGTGTAGCATTTAAATTTTCATGTAATATATAAGTTTAGGTTCTGGAAGAACATTTTACATTCTGGCAGCTGAGCGCATTTGCATTCAGAGAAGTGCTTGAATTTTTTACAAGTATCCCACGGAGACCGCACTCAATTATTGCCTTCCACGACTCATTTTGTTGGATAACGTTTGTAGACTTTGCTTTTAAAAAATAATAAGTAGGTACTTAAATGACTACTTTCTAGATATGCTTTCATCAACATTAGAGACCGCAGATGTAGTGCCTGCAAAAAAAGCATTAGCAATTTATTTTAACTAAATATTTGCGCACAACTTCTAAGCAGGCGTTTGTTTTCGTGCTTTCTCAAACAGCAGGAACATATGATATCAGAAAGGGGGATAGAAACCCACTAACCTTCTGACTTATACGCTGATGCTATAGCGATCACAAATTTCATCGAAATATTTATCAAAATATCAACTTTTACAAACTTTCGCATCGTAGTAGAATGAAAAAAGGAATACTACTTATGTAGAGAGCTATCTTGTACTTTTTTGAGAGTAACTGTTTCTCACCTCGAGTCAGATACGAGTGTACCGGCAACTGTAGTTTGATCTTGTAATTCGTATATTTTATAAGTTTCGCGTACGAGTTCAGAAGCCAGGATAACCTTCGAATTCTGTGCATAATTGTTCTCTGCTCTTTATATAGGACTCGCTTGTAGGGGTTCATAAATATCTGCAGAATAAATTAAAACACATAGACGTACAGCCACTAAAGATCGAGCACACAACTGCAACACACGTAATTATTTTATACAGATACTTCATTAACATTAAATTAGCTTTCAAATGCCGCAGCCAAATCGGTCCGTCCGTTCGGGAACTACCCTCTTTTTCGTCAGGGACTAAAAATAACATTGTTGTGTTGACGGTAGAAATATAGATAGTGGTTTGAGAGTCTAGGAAGATTCTTTATAGTTTTCATAGCTAACCAAGAAGAACTACATAGAAAACAATATAAACAAATGAGGTAATTTACGTGCCCAACCTTATGCTAGAACTAGATGCCAGGCTTCCAACTAATTTCCGTGCATCGCGAGCTTCTCTAATGAAAGATCTCGTTTCTGAAGTTTTTCTTTTGCTCTACAACTTGGGGTTCTTCAAAAGGCTTGGGGTTCGCTCTCTTTCGGTTACAGATGTCCTGGACCACTGTAGCTGCTGTAGGTGGACCGCCCGTCCTTGTGCCTCCATAGGCAATAGAAAAATGCATGACACAGGTACCTCATAGGCCGATGTACTGGATAACGGTGGCCGCTTTCCATCAGATGGACCATCTGACCGCATCCTACCCTAATCAATACCAAAGACAGAACTCACTTCATTGATCAATGTCCTCATCATAACAGACAGCGAAGGAAAATCCAAATCATCGCTCGGATATTTTTTAAACTTGTCCCATACATTCACAACAAATTGTACCGCTCTATCGTCCATGAACAGCTCGTAGTGGTCCAAAATGAGATTTAGTTCATGCCAATAGTCCTGGCGGTTCTTCAGCTGATGGCAATATCGGCTTAAGTTACCTGCATTTAGGAAAATTAATCTGAACAATATAAATTGAAAGTGTAACCATGATCCAATCTGGGCAAGTTCTCCTGGTATCTGGGTCACGGAGGTCAAGCAGTCGCTCCACTTTAATTACCTGTAGCCGTATTCACAATGGCTCGGAAATCGGATTCGGATACGGAATCGACAAAGGACCCCGCAAAAGTTCTTAGGAAAATGGGGTTTCAGTTAATTTTAATGAAATTTTCATATGTTATAGAGAGTAGAATTTCCGTGGAATCTACCGGGATTCTGAATAACAGTTTTCGAATCGATCGACACGGATTCGCCGCTCACGAAATTCGTGTCGAATCGTTCGGAAACGGTTTCGAATCATTGTGAATACGGCTACTGATCTACCAAATCCCGGATCATGGTCAAGGCGGATCCCGGGCCCTCGTGCGCGAGAGCACAACCGGGACATTAACGCCAAGATGATAATTTCTTTTTATAAATCTAATTAATATAACACATCAATAGACCGACCTGAGAGACCCACCATATGATTTGGACTAGGGCCAACTCCACATTGGTGGAGGGCATTGGAATGCATTGCCTTCCACCCATGTGAAAGTGACAGCGGTCTTTAACCCCTGGGTGCGGGAGGGGAATGATAAATACAACTCTCCCGTTTATCACACAATCGAAATATCTACGATACGAATTTTTTGATGTTCTTGACAATAGCTTCTCTTCCTATTCACGATTTTTAGTGTGATGTGATTCTTTCTGTGCAGCAGATGTATTGTTATAATCTGTTTCAACATTTTGTACTTTTGGAGAGTGGCACTGTTGTCTCTAGACTAGCTATATTTACTTAGCTTATATTTGTAGTTCCACTTAAAACCACGGGACTTTAAAGATGGAACGCTGTCTACTGGAAGGCCCAAGTTATTAGGCGTCGACGACACACGTTGTGCTGTCAACAAATATCTTTTTTGTCACTTGTCACAAAATTGCATGAAATTCACCTCATCAGCGTAACGCGCGTCGCCAATGCTTGATTCAACTTGGGCCCAACTAGGCTTGGTATGTCTCATGCCTGTGATTGCGATAACACGTTATGCTTCCAAACGAAACACAACACCACCTTTAGTAGTACTTACCAAGATGGACAGAATTCTGACTCCTGACAGATTAGTAAAAAATAAAACGATGTATTCATATGATCAAATATGGTTCTACGATTTAGCATAAATCTTACCTCTAGCCTCTTTCTCGTCCCAAGTCTTGATCCTCAGAGCAAAGTCCTTGAAGGCTTGATCGATTGGCGTCCCAAGGTACTTCATTTCATTTTTGTTCTCTTCAGCTACCCTAGAAAATGCAGTGTAGTTAGGAGAAAAAAATCTCAGACTCTGCTCAATCCATCGTCAAGAGTCGGCAAGCTAAGGATTTTTTAAGGAAACAGGCAAGCTGGCCACCTGATGGAAAGTGGTCACCGCCGCCGCTGTCAGCAACACCAAGGCAGTTACCAATGCGTTGCCCGGCTCTGAAGCGACCTCTAATATACCTCTTGAACGATCCCATGTCATAGTCCAAAGGAAACATTGTGGCTGTTAACTCATTCCACATCTGAATCGTATAAGCCAGAAACGATTTCGAACCTTCGCGTGGAGACAAACAGAGGCTTTACGTAGTTGGGTTCCCAGTTGGGTATCCAGCCCACGGTTTGTGGTGGGGATTGTTCACAATAACAGCGTAGAAAAAAAGTTTGCTCAGCTGTGAAGATTGCTACTTTCCAATATTTTTGGATGAATGGCCACAGTGACATTCATCACTTCAACGGTTAAAAGTCTCGGTCTTTCATGTTCTATACAGAAAGTAGTAGATGCCTTTTTTCTTATAATTGTCACTGCAGTCTCAATCTGGAAAAATATGACTAAACACTCCACTGATATGCAGGAACCACAAGTCCAGAAGCGAAGTGTTATGCGCTATTTATGTGATGATTGTATTGTTAAGAGGAAGGATTTGTTTATTTGTAAGCTGTGTCTTTCCCTAACTAGACATTAGAAGATAAATAAGATTATTACGTTCCTCAACTGGGGTAACAGCGCACTGCTGGGTGTGCGCCTCCTCCACATTGCCATAATCTATATGGTTATGCAAAGTTCCCAGAAAATCCTGCTGCCCATACACTTTCTGGGTTATAGAATGTTAAGATGGTTAAGGGGTACCAGTCCCTTACACTCGTGGGTGTCGTACGAGGCGACTAATGTTTTCGAGGCAAAAGATCTAGAGTCTCTATAGACTGGAAAATGGGCAGCAGCTTTTTCCATTGTTACATTTATCACTGCGATCTCCAACCCGCCTTGCAAGCGTGGAGGTTATGGAAATATTCTCCCCTTTCGTGGGAGAGGCCCGAAGTCCTGCAGTGGACTGTTTTGGACTGTGATGATGATGAGGAAAGTGGACCCTGTCAGATGATGACGATGAATGAATATTACTCACGCAGCGAACTCATAAGCGAAACTGATAGCCACATCATGTAGTTTCTCCCAGGGTTGCACGTCTTTCAAATGGCAGACCATCTTTATACCAAACGATACTATGTATGTCTCATCAGGAAACGCAACAGACGCATAAAATTGTGATATGGGGTCCGCATTACTCGCCGTCGACGTTAGTGGCTTAGCCATACCTGTAAAGATATGTATTCAGATATTTTATGCATGTGTTATTGTTAGGTTTATGTATGTAATATTAATAAATACAGTAACGATATATAAAAACCACATAACTACTACATAATTAATATTCTGCCTTCCATAATCACAACCGTCGTTCACCCGAGGCTAACGTTCGAATCCCTTTTTTCTATAAAAACACGGCCGGCGTATTGGCTGAACTGAAGGGTTCGCCGTGCCAGTGTCATCTATGGCGTTAAGCCTAAACTATCATAGTATTATCCAATAATGTTGCTAACTTAAAATTAACGCATTCATCATAAAAAAAAATATGAATAATCTTGTATTTTCCGGCTCGCAGATATTAGACAAGGCCTTTTTAGGCCCTTATTCTTTATTTTTTGTATATTATTATAATTTCTTTCTTCTTTACAATTAGAGCTATGGGCAGACACAAAATAAGACCTCCGTAATCATCATAATCATCATCGTCATCATCATCATTATACGTACTTGATGAAGCTTACGCCTCTGTCGCACAGGTGAGGTAGGCAGCGACTACGAACCGCCACTATGCTCTGTACTGACACAACTTTCTAGAGTCATTAACCTATATCCATTATTCTTTTCACAAAGGTATCTCCAATATCTCCTAAATATTATAGGTACTATTAGATAAATTGGGAATACAATAGAACCATTAACATTGGATATTATTTTCCCGTTGAGCAACAGCGTTATCGACACTAAGGACTGTGACTCAATGGGAACAAAATATATCAACAAGCCTGTAAAACACGAAGACTACGACAAAACCATATAATAAGCAGGAGGTTCATATTATCAAACCACGGATTCTTAGATTTAAGCCTTCTATTACAGTTTGTGATGATGGTGATGACCTGTCAAGCATGGAGGAAATTAAACATGTCGCCAGTCTACAAGATACAACAAATCTTTAGTTAGAACTTGTGTAGATACTTACGTCTATATGACTGGCTTGTAACGCTAGACAAAGTTGTTGGCGCGGGTGTTAATGTGGTACTAATGGTTTGGATTTTCAACGTAGTGGGAGAACTTGAAATCTCATTTGTTTTATTCAGGTTTAAATCTTGTGAATTGTTCAATGATGCATTTATTTTTTGCAAAGCCTGACTCCTGAATACTACGACAGTATCTTTTATAGTTGGCGTAGTAACATCCTCGGTCTCGTAGTAGTCTTCATTTTTAATTGAGTATAGTTTTGCTAAATTCTCACCGATGCTGTTAGATATAATATTTAACGGATCATCATATTCGAATACCATAGGATCATCAAAATGACTCAAATTGAAATAAAACTCCGGCTCTGTTGTAAGCTTAGGTGATTCGTAGAGTGTAACGTTTTTGAAACTTTCCTGGAACATTGTTTTATTATTTTCTTCCTTGACGCCTTCCTTAGTATTTGTATTAGTGTTTAGTTCACTTGTGAGGTTTGTAGGAGCCCCAAGCCTTAGAGTTTTGTTTTTCGGCGTAAAGTCCACTCTAACCGATAAATACTGTTTAGTAGTAGATACTGCTTCAGTATTGACGTCTGCGTCGTTGGTTATTTGTTTAGTATCGATAGTTAGTATTTGACTGTATTCCTTATTACTTGCAAAATCTTTTATTGATTTTTTAGTGCTTCTTGCGATAATATGTTTAGTAGTAGACGTAACTGGTCTAATTGATGTCTCATTGATATTAACTTTATTTGGTTTTTTATTGTGTTTCTCGTAATCAATCAATTTTTTTAAAACATTCACTTTATTTGTTATTTCATTTTGTTTCTCGTGATTAGTCAATTTTTTATGAACATTAACATTATTTGTTATATCATTTTGTTTCTCGTGATTAATTAATTTTTTATGAACATTAACATTATTTTTTATTTCAGTTTGTTTCTCGTAATTAACCATTTTTTTAAGAACATTAACTTTATTTGTTATTTCATTTTGTTTATCGTAATTAGTATTTTTTTTAAGAATGTTAACATTATTTGTTATTGCAGTTTGTTTCCCGTAATTAATAAATTTTTCAGAAACATTAACATTATTTGTTATGTCATTTTGTTTCTCTTCAAGTTCTGGAGGTTCGCTGAATTCTATTAGTGTCTTAACAGAGTCTTCTGTCATTTTCGGCGCCTCTGCTTCTATTCCCGCTTTAGCGACCTTTTCTATTATGTCAATGGCAATGTTATCTATTGAACTATCTTTAGCAGTATCATTGAAACCATATAGTACTTTTAGAAGCTGCAAAATTTTTTTCGAAGGATATGACCCGGCATTTCGGTAGTTTTCCGTTAATAATTTATTTACATTGACATCGTACTTTACGTTTTGGGGATCCGATGGTGCGTCTTTCACAAATAAATTAGATCGACCAGGCATAATAACCATATTCTGCGGACTAAATTCAACTATACTGATATTGTTATGTTCGATAATATGAGGATTGTTGATTATACGTTTATCATCACTCTCGGTCGTTACATTTCGCTTCGACTCAACTCTTTCTCCTTTTTTCTCTTCATCTTTTGGTAGTTTTAATGAGTGCTCATCAGATAATTCTAAAAATGCAATTGTAGAATAAATTAGGGTTAAATAGTGTTTATATTGCATTGGTCGCTGAGTGCACGGGTAATGGGTTCGGATCCCACTGCGGCCATGTACCAATGACTCTTTTCTGAGTTATGTACATTAGTTGAATGCTAACCGATATTCTTACGGTGAAGGAAAACATAGTGATGTTTCATCTATACATTCAGGCGACTGAATCTGTAGCCATGATCCAATCTGATCAGGTACCCCTGGTAGCGGGGTCGCGGAGGTCAGATGGCAATCGCTTCACTGTAATTATCTGATCTGCCAAATCCTGGACCATGGTCAAGGGGGATCTCGGAGCCTCGAGCGCGAGAGCACAACCAGAAGCACAAGATTATTAGTTTTAATGCTCTTACCATATGGTGCACTTGGATTTCCATAAAAATGGGCAACGGCGTTTTTCTATGCGGGAAGATTAACGCAAAATCCCACAGCGTAGAAAATGTTTTCCCTTATATTATTTTTATCTATCATTCTCCCTTCATATATCTCAGCTTCTGTATCAGCGCAATTACAAGCATTTCAACACGCCTGTGGTGGCAACGCACCTGCGGTTATGCAGTTTTGTTGCCTGCAACCTAAATGCGTCAATCGTATATGTTATGGGCGACAGTTACCGCTTACCATCTGACTGTCTGCTCGTTTGTCACTACGTAGCATGAACTGCTTCTTTCTTAAGGACAAAACTCTTCTTCAACGTGGACTGTCAGCTTCCGCAACGGAGTTGCATTCGTCGATTGACCTCTCGAAATTTGACCTACCTAGCTTACCTAGCATGAAGTAGTCCCCACAGACAACGGTAATGCAGCAGAGATACGCGAGCGACCGCAAAGCCATGTCGCAGTGACTGGGCACCAGCGCAGGCGCTGCGCGTACGCAAGTGATGGGCAATGGACAAATTTCGAATGGAATCGAAGAATTCATTAAGTTTTCCATTTTTTCTCACAGAAGTACTTAAGCCATGAGTACCTACATTTTAATCCTCTTTTCTGTCTACGCTAGACAGGACTAAGGTTTTTTTTATTTTTAAATAATTTATTGTTTTCACACTTTTCAAAACTTACATTACTACAGTTACATAAAAACCAAAGAGGTTTGTTCGCGTAATATAGCGGAGTCTTGTGTTAATAAGTTAATAATGTGTATATAACTTAATGAAATAAAGCTACAAATGCGTGTGTGAGTGAAGTGTCATGCCATATATTCAAAAGTTCAAAATTCAAATTGGAATGTCTATCCGAACACGTCACTTACACACGCAAGAGGGGCTAAACTTGAGTTTCTTAACCAATACCACACCACCCATCTAGCTATGTAGAGCTCGTCTAATCTAAAATGACGCGCCCCACTATCGCATTACCGCACACAAGCAAGTTTAAAATATGGACGCTATACATATACAAATGCCGTTGTAATTGGTCATTCAGTTGCCGGTGAGATTCAAACGTAGGAACACGCGTCGTTCATTGGCTCCCACACAGATGAAGTGTCGTTATTAATATTTGCACTTACACATCGAAATCAACTAAGTAGTGGGGCGCGTCATTTTAGACTAGACGAGCTCTACATATTTATTTTTGCCGCCAAGCAACGTTTTCTGCTTTGCAGTGATCCAGCTGTTATAATTATTTAACAATTCAATCTATTTCAAAACATTACTTTAAAATCCCTTTTTCGTCTACAATATTTGCCAGTAACACCTATTACTGTATTTTTTCTTAGAAAATTCAAATTTTTTCCACCAGTAAATAACTTCGGAAAAGTGCCCATCACTAAGCCGCGTGTGTTACGCAAACGTGAAGTTTAACTCTAGCTCGTTAAAGTTGTTTATTGATCGGCGATATTCCTTTTATTTCAATCGTAAAATACCTTTAGAGTTATTTTTGACATGCTTTTATTCGTTTCACTTGTAGTATGTATGTCGTATCTGCGTTACTTTAGTCTAGCATCTCTCTTCTGTAGGCCTGCTGGAAGGAATTTCTTTTTAGAAATAAGCAGCACCTGTTGTGTCTTTATCTTTTAAATATAACAGTGAAATAAATAAATAAATATGTTCACTGCACCGCTTGACAGTGTAATACATTAAGTAGGTAGAGCTCGTCTAGTCTAAAATGACGCGCCCCACTACTTAGTTAGTTGATTTCGATGTGTGAGTGCAAATATTGATAACGACACTTCATCTGTGTGGGAGCGTCGACTGCTCCAATCGAACGACGCGAGCTCCTACGTTTGAATCTCACCGGCAACTGAATGACCAATTACAACGGCATTTGTATATGTATTGCGTCCATATTTTAAACTTGCTTGTGTGCGTTAATGCGATAGTGGGGCGCGTCATTTTAGATTAGACGAGCTCTACTAACAGCTCCCACGGTTTATCTCTACATAAAACACAACGCATTCTCTCGTATCCTGTGGCTCAACACTACCCGCTGTAATATTCCTGTCTCAATTTCTGTAAAGGTTGCCTGGAAGAGATCGCTTGTAGCGATAAGGCCGCCTTTGCTCATATGTGTTCCTTGTTACTGTAACTGATTGATACTGTTATGTTTTGTGAGTAATAAAGTGTTTATCTAGCTATCTATCTACATAGTATAAAACAAAGTCGCTTCCCGCCGTCTGCCCCTATGTATGTATCTATGTACGCTTAGATCTTTTAAACTACGCAACGGATTTTAATGCGGTTTCCAACAATAGATAGAGTGATTCAAGTGGTGAGGAAGGTTTATAAGCAAGAAAAAAAGGGTAGATAGGGGTAAAGCAGGTGTATGTAGGGGTACACGCCACACGAACGAAGTCGCGAAGGTCCACTACTTAATAATATTTTGTTCTTATTGTATACAGCGAACGCATTCTTAGTTAACGTTTAACTATCCCGCCGAATTCAATTATTCTTCCGGGATTAAAAGCACCTAAAAACACTCGGTAATAGTGTAGCTTCCTGTTAGTAGAAGAATTTTCAAAATTGGTTCAGTGGCTTCGGAGTGTTACCCCCAACAAATTTACAAACTTACAGTATAGATTAATGGTTATAACTCATATCCGCGGTTTAAATTAGTTAATATCTTGCGGACAAATACGCGGCTAAAACTTACTTAGTACCTAGATACTTCACTTATAAAACGAATGGCATTACTATAACTTATTTTTATAAAGTGCAAATACTTGAAATCTGTAATACTTGTCGTATAGCGCTCCAGAGGGAAATTAGTACCCCTGCTTCTTGTTATCGTTTCAATAATCAATAGGTTAAGTATGTATGTAAACTCTTTATTGCAATTTAAAAATAATTATATATATGAACTAAATCACTTTTTGTACACTAGTTCCACTTTATTATACAATTTTATTAAATTGCAACCGGTTTCGAATTACTCATCTTCAGGCAATTATTTTATATTTTGTTTACAAGCTATATGTAGGTACCGACAAATAATAATGTAAAATTGATGTGGGTACCGACAGTATACAATAATGTTAGGATGTCACAGTGCAGAGAAATGTACAGTATGTCAACATAATACAAATTAAAAGTAGTCAAAATTTTTTAAGGTATGTCAATTGTTATACATTTAAATAAATGCCAAATAATATAAATTATACCGAAGGTATGTCATTTAAAATAATTTAAAATAGGTGATGTCGATAAGGAAATTTGGTCATTAATTATATTATCTTTCTTCATTCTGTTCACTTCTATAGCTTCTAGTCCATCTAGTCTACGTCCTTTCCCAGCTATATGAAGGTATTTTATGCCATTATCTGGGTTAAAAATATGGTTTTCCTTATTAAGGTGTTCCGCAAAGGTCGAGGTTTGTGTCTTTTTTCTCCAGCTGGCTATATGTTCTTTAATTCTTGTTTTAAACTTCCTTCCTGTTTGACCTATGTATATTTTAGCACACGTGTCACATGTCAGACTATAAATTCCACTTTGATTTTCAATGGGTATTTTATCCTTATTGTTGCAAATCAAGGACCCCAGCGATTTTATGCTATAAAATGCAGTGTTTTGCTGATCGCTATTGCAAATTTTCCTCAATTTGTGTGTGATAGGTCCAACATAGGGAATTGTTGCCCATCTTTTCGTAGGTTTGTTAATTTCTAAAGCCGCGGGTGCCAACATTTTCCTAGTTATTACTCTTTGCTTGCGTATGAGAATATTGTTTATTAGTTTTTTGGAGTAGCCATTGTTTATCGCTATCCGTTCTATAGTTTTCAACTCCTTAGTAAAGTTTTCTCGACTCATTGGTACACTTAATAATCTTTGGATAAACGCGTGGAAAGCAGCATGTTTATGACTGGAGTTCCATCATGAAGTGACAACACAAAGTGTTAAATATTTAATTATATATAATGAGAAAAATGTCATTTTACAAAGCAAAGGCGATCTTATCCCACAATGGGATTTCTTCCAGCCAACCTTAGACCCTCTGAAAGGAGATCTAAAGAGCGGTATAATATTATTATTTATTTATTATTAGGTACTTATATTTTCCCAGACCAAAACCGAGCAGCGCGAATGGCACTGTCTGAGGCACTGAATACATCTGTACATACATATGTACCCCTACAAAATACATAATATATGATAAAGGCAGCACCTTGGGCCGTATTTTTGAACTGGCCGTATTTGTGAAGAAGATAGGTAGCTAATTCGCATACGAATTAAATTCGAACGGGCAACAATACGGCGCATGAACTTAGACTGACTTTGGATTGATTGTCTACGATTTGTACGCGTATCCATAGTGATGGTAGTTCATTTTATGCTGGTGGTAGGTATATGTTGACTACTGTACCTAATATTATTTACATTATGCGGTTATTATCAAACATTTTATAAGTACCTACATATTTCCCGGATTTCTTAACGAGCGAGCAAATCGACCTTCCAAAACCAGTAAGTGTAGGAGGAGCTAAGTGTAAAATCTCGCGTCGGTAGAGTCTGGTTTTGGGTAGGTCCATTTGCTGTTGACTGTACACCGTGTGGTGTCTGTTTCAGCAGAATAATAGCACCAATCTGCGGCCTAATTTGTATCGATATCGGCTTCAATTTGACGGATTGATGAATTAGTCCGTGGTAGTGTCTACGGCTCCTACACGACGTGTGTTTCGCACAATGGACTGTAGCGTAAAAAAGAAAATTAATTGTAGTGATTTCAATACCCAGCAATCGCTCATTTTTAATTTAAGAAGAACATTTAAGTCTCGCCATTTACCCATCACTTATCTTGCAACCCGCTCCTTTTTTGAGATTAGCAACAGACAGACGGATATATTAAAACTATAAGGATTCCTCGTTTAACTACGGAACCCTAAAATCGGCTCTCTTCCACCTGCGTATGTGTACAACAATGTAGAAGACTGGATTGTTAGGTTGATGTGTATTGATTGATCCTCCTACGCCGCTCCCATGCTACATGACCCAGGAACACTCGATGATTCCAGAAGCGATAGATTAACATCGCCCAATTGGATGCGAGAGCCAGCGACTTACTACGCGAAGATGTGGCAAGCGGTTCTTAGCAGTAGCCATGATCGATTGCGGATTCAATGAAAATGGTATTGGTCTTAAGCAGGCGCCCAACGTGGACCTGAGAACTGGCGCCCAACGTGGGCCTGAGAACTGGCGCCCAACGTGGGCCTAAAAACTGGCGCCCAACGTGGGACTAAGAACTGGCGGCTAAGGCTCGGGCTCCACTCATGCAGTGCAGTGCACTGCGCGGTGCACCGCACGGTGCCACGTCACGGTGACAACAAAGAAAACGGTGGTGTTATTCTGGTTTTTCAAGTTAGGCAACGTTCGCACGAGAGATTTACGAAATATTGTGAGTTAGGCAACGTTTGCACGAGAGCTTTTCGACGCTTTTACGCGCATTATTTTAAACGACTCGCATGATTATTGACCATATGTCTCCGACTGTCTGATCACACACAGGCGTAAAAAGTGACCGGAGATTTTTTATCTCCAGTCACTTTGCAACCAAGAAACTGTCTCAAATGCAACCAAGAGAAACGTATGAAAAGGATGTCATTCATTTTAGATAAAAACGCTGAAAGTGCCGGCCAGAAAATTATTATGCAATTTTCAGAGACAGGTTCAGACAGGTTCTATTATTTCTTACTATGGTGCCAAACGAGTACGCCCACCACCACCACCACTATGTACCACCGGGCGTACAGTAGGTACTAAGTATCGCTTTTCTAAAAGCCAATAACAATCGACCGTCGGACGTGTGGATTTGACGTCACAGTAAACAATGTTAAGAACTGTTTTCTCTATTGGAAACTAATAATTTTGTTCTGGCCGACACTTAAATTTTTGATCCAAAAATGTATGAAACGCTAATGTTGCTTTTTTTTAACTAAAAAGTATAACAAAAGAAATATGTCAAGAAATTGGACCACCTCGATTGATCTTCCGCGAATACTATACTATAACTGATACTTTTTACCCGACTACGATAGAGCTAAAGGAGGGTAATGAAGTTAACAATCTATGTACGTAAAGTTGATAAACGTGGAAGAATCGACAGAGATTTGTCAGGACCATAGCAAGTGGAACAATGTCGTCTCTACCTACTCTTGCGGGAGAAAGGGGTTTGTATGTATGTATGTGGATATGAATGTTTGTATGGATGTTAATTCTAGCTCAAAAACTACTTGGCCGATTTTTGTTAAAAGCGTATTGATTGTCCGATGGTTACAGGCACTATGATAATACATTCAATATATTATCTTGAGGATATAAGAACATAAAAACTTCAAAATTTTTCAATTCAGAAGATTGATTCGGTCATGTTGGGAATTTTTATTCACATTGGTTGATTCTGTTGTGGGATAAACCGCACTGCTTAAATTTGTCCTCAACTGGTTGAAGACATGATTTTGGGACAATATTACGACAAAATGTCTTAAAACGTATAACAAAGTATAACATCAGTAGTAAGTATAAAGGCCTTGCCACATACAAAGCTCGGCGCGAGCGCGGCGTGAGCGCGGTGCGATATTTGCTAGGCAACCATCGCGCGGCGCGATAGTTGCTAGGCAACCATCGCGCGGCGCGTTATTTGCTAGGCAACCATCGCGCCGCGCGATGGTTGCCTAGCAAATAACGCGCCGCGCTCGCGCCGAGCTTTGTATGTGGCAAGGCCTTAAAGAGAGTGTATAAAACTTAAATAACTCGGAAACCATTACTCTTAGAAAACTAGATCCTAAAAATAAATGATAGTGCCCGTCGATATCTATAAGTATTTTCTGTTCTGGAACAAGCGTTATAAGGCCAATAGTTTCAGAGTTATTACAGTATTAAGTTTGACAGCTGTCAACCGAAATGTAGATCTCGACGAGCACTATCATTTCTCTTCAGAAACTAGTGTTCTAGAAGCGATAGTTTAAGAGTTATTGCAGCATTAAATTTGACAGCTATCATCCGGAATGTAGATTTCTACGAGTACCAGCATTTCTTTTTAGAAACTAGTGTTCTAGAATCAAACATGCCTTATTTATAATTCGGGATGAACTGAGAAGAGAATGACGACAGGATCACGAAAGCGAAACCAGTTCGATAATGTTAAAGAATCAGAAAAAGGGTAGGGGCTTACGCATCAGCGGTCAAACTTTCTTTGACATTTTGGTTTCCTATTTCCAAATTTCTTTGGTTTCCTATTTCATTCACACGCGTTGTATCTGTACTAAAAAAAAGTAGACAGATATATGTGTGTGAACTGTGTAACATAAAGAGGAAAGATTCGAACTGTTGGTAAAAAGAAACAGTCAGATGTGACGTTTCATGTTGACATCTACTGACATCGCACCGCACGCTGCACGATGGGGCCATATTGAAAAACGTACAGAATTGTCATTTCGGGCTTGGATTGCGGGTTTTGCCCCATCATGCAGTGCGCCGCGCGGCGCGCTGCACAGTGGGATATTTCGCCATCTGTCAATGTACTTGCATACTAATTGCTCGGCGTGTAACAAGTTTTGCCACATCGTCTGAGTGTGTCTTCAAGATAACGTGTACCAAATGTGCTTATTACATTTGGCTAAATTCAGTCCTCTAAATTTAAAAGTAAAAAGCGTGAGAGCAAGATCAAAATGAAAATAAGGTAAATTTTTCTATCACTTATACAGGGTGTATTAAGACCGCTAGCATTAATTGAAACCTCATATTCTACCCATGAAACTGAACCACTTTCCCCAAGAAACATACCCACAGAAACTCATAGTTTAGGCAGAAATCGAGTTTCTTTTAAAAAATAAAGTTGTATTTTTGTACTAAAAATATCAAGTATTGATAACTACATCGTTCACAATTAATTTAGACACTCAAAGTTCAAATTTAAGTTGAAATAAATGCACTTTATGTAAAAGTACGCAATGTAAAGCGTGCAGGCCGGCCGGCCGCGTGACGTCAGTGGCCACTGAGAGGCGTGCGCCGAACGATGTACATTGCGCGTCGCAATTAATTATTTATTTTAGGTAGCGAAATTATGAAGTCATTTCCGCGGGTTTGTTTCTTGGGGAAAGTTGTTCAGTTTCATGGGTAGAATATGGGGTTTCAATTTATGCTAGCGGTCTTTTTACACCCTGTATTATGGTACGCGTCGCTCCGCCCTTCGAAAGGTGCGATACAAAAATGGACCTTATTTTTGAGCAATACATTCCACTTACATTTTCTATCACACTTTTTGCTTCTGAAATTAGGCGACTGAATATAACCAAATCTAATAAACACCCAAGATGGCCTGGTTACCCAACGTGGCCTACCATGTCAGTCAGGCCCACGTTGGACTCCATTTCAGTTACTTAAATACGTTTCAATAGGAGAACGCAAAAATAGAGCAAAATAATCTGACATTAACCGTCAAAACAGCATTTTCCACAGATATCTAAATCATCATCACAGCCCGTAACAGTCCACTGCAGGACTTAGGGCCTCTCCCACGAAAGGGGAGGTTATTGCCATAATCTCCACGCTTGGCAGGCGGGTTGGAGATCGCAGTGTTTAAATATAATAATGGAAAATGCTGCTGCCCATTTTCCAGACTACGGAGACTCTTGATCTTTTGCCTCGAAAACATTAGTCGCCTTGTACGACACCCACGAGCGTAAGGGGTTGGTGCTATTCTACTCTGCCGGTCACCACACGGCCAATATATCTAAATAAATTGCCTTAATTAAATGTATAATACATTATATTTCTGTGAATAATACTTACCGTTGCCGTGCTCCACTTTTGTCTTTTTCTATAACAGCGTACTGTAGGCGTAATATCGAAACTATTGATTTTCTCATGTGGCAAAAAATTTATCAAAATTCCCGGAAGATTCCGAATCAAGTGACTTAACCATGCGACACAAAACTACTTGAATACCGAACTCTCATCGAATTCCTTGTTGTTCCGAAAAAAATATATCGTATGAAATAATTCTCCATTCAAACCAACCGACAAGCATATTCCCATGTATACAAATAACACAATAAAGTGTGTACAATGCGAATTCCATTACAATTAAAAATGTGAGCGGCCATTTTTTATCTTCTGACGCCGCGCCTCGACAATCGACGAGTTTTGGCGGGAAATATATAGTAGGTATTGTTGATCAAAATGGTTGACACGTTATTAGAATAGAAAATACTGAAATTATATATAAATCCATGATTTCAGACGAAGTAGTCCATATTACATTACAATGTAACAGTTATAAGTGCAACGTAAAATAATTAAAATATAATTTATACCTCATAATTATTAGTTAATAATAATTGAAGTGTCAAGATGTAAATAAAATATCATTGCCATGTAAAAAATTTAAATGTAATGTCACAAACTACATTTTCAGACAAATTTAGATTAAAAATTCGAATATATTTAATATAAAACTGAATAAATACACTATTATATTCATCATCATCATCACAGCCCGTTACAGTCCACTGCAGGACTTCGGGCCTCTCCCAAGAAAGGGGAGGTTATTGCCATAATCTCCACGCTTAGCAGGCGGGTTGGAGATCGCAGTGTTTAAAAATAACAATGGAAAATGCTGCTGCCCATTTTCCAGACTACGGAGACTCTTAATCTTTTGCCTCGAAAACTTTAGTCGCCTTGGACGACACCCACAAGTGTAAGGGGTTGATGCTATTCTACTCTGCCGGACGCCACACGGCCAACTATTATATTAAGGGCCGATTTTTCAATCCTCAGATAACATTTATCTGCCTAATAAAATAATATACTGCCAAATTAAAACAAACAGTTATCCTTCACTTATACATGAATACAGGTACGTTTTTATTTTAGTCGCATAATAACTTATCAGACTGATATATTTTATCTGAGGATTGAACAATCGGCCCTAAACTAACTAATTTATATCATACTAATAAATTAAATTTAAACAATAAAATGCAAAAATACCCAGTGTCTCTGCATGGGGCAAGCCACCTTGCGTGCTAGGATGCCTTGGGATCTTGGCCAGGTGGCCCATATGGCCGGGTGTGATGGCTTTATCACCGGATGCAGTGCCTACTTATATTGTGGAAGTTGGAACACATCGGTCACCTTCCCTAATGGAGTGATAGATGTCGCTACATGCTCATTTCAACATTTTGAAACCGTCTTTAAAACATTTCTACCTCTGCATGCTACTTAACAGCACCAGCGTTCACATCATAGGGCATAGCGGGGTATCTCGTTCGAATCGGAGCCGCCCGACTGGGGAAGTACCTCCACCTTACAGAATATCGCAGCTAAATAATACTCTTTTAAATAGTATTGTGT
Source organism: Blastobasis lacticolella (assembly GCA_905147135.1). Classification (NCBI taxonomy): domain Eukaryota; kingdom Metazoa; phylum Arthropoda; class Insecta; order Lepidoptera; family Blastobasidae; genus Blastobasis; species Blastobasis lacticolella. Next base: position 11,975,964 of record LR990065.1, read on the forward strand.
TTCTGCCGGTGAGTAAGGTTTCCAGTGCTCCATGGGGAACCATGGCTTTGGCAGTGGAGTGGCATTTGCTTTTTGCTGCCAGAGCAACGTGTTATAGAGGTGGGCAACGCATTAGCGATACTCTTGGTGTTGCTAATGTCTATAGGCAGTGGTGACCACTTTCCATCAGGTGGCCCGCTTGCCTGTTTGCCTACCGTATGACATAAAAAAAAAAAAAAAACTTCGTTATGGGGAACTTGAATGGCAAATTGGAAGTCATCAAGACTGACTACGAGTTCACAGTAGTTTCGGGAGAAGGAATCACAGGGAGTAAATGCTGCTTGGCTAGTACAAGTTACAAGAAAGGACCTTCTTTCCTTCTCTCAATACTAAAATGCAGTCATCAATCATTTCTATGGGGAGACCGTTTCAGTGCTGGGCACTCTGGCTGTGTTTTCTGTCACGACCCGTTACGCCGGGACGGTCGTTGTAGTCGCCTTCTTAATGCCCCTCGCGGTCAAGCGCGTAAATCACCGTTGGGTGAAGTCCAGCCAGCGACCCAAGCTTAGGGGCGGTTTTCAGAGACGTCTGCGGTGTGGCAAAGGCGTCGCCGGAGCTTCACAGAACTGTCGACCCGAAGAGATGGTTCTGTTGCTACCGGGGTCCTCTTCCGGTTGTGGTAGCAGCATCAATGTAGCGCCTTTTCGCTTGTCCTTCTCGCGCTCACTTGTGCTAGACGCGCTGGTTATTGTCCTATCGAGCGAGGAGCATTGGCGTATCTAGGGCTATTTTCCAGGGGGGGGCTGGTCCCTGAGGTGGCCGATGAAGCCGAGTCGATCGCCAATGTACAAACAGTGACAGGCGCGGATCCAGGATTTGGTTAAGGGGGGGGGCTAATGTCAATATTATAGTTATTATCTACACAATGAGCGAACGCCCTGAGTAAAAAAAATTGCCCTTTTTAGTGGGGTGGGGAACAATAAATGAATGAGCGAAATGAGGGAAATTGTAGGTTTTAAAACGTGCGGGATAACAACGAATATGTAAGCGAGCGGAGCGAGCTCGAAATTTTTTACATTTTGGATCTTAAACGCTGCGGTGATCAATAAATGAGAGATCGGTGAGAGCTCGACATTTTTTACCTTTGAGGTCTTAAAAACTGGTGTAAATTGAATGAATAAGCGCGGAGTGAGCTTGTAATTTGTGATTTTTTAGGTAATAAAAGCTTGAGGTGATCATTAAATTGAACGAGCGAGCGAAGCGAGCTCGCTATTTTAGACGTATTTGGTCTTAACAGCAATGGGTGATCCTCACAATAGTAAATTAAGGAAATCAATTAATGAGTAACCGCAACGAAATAGGTAAATGATAAGGAAAGTATCTGAAACCTATGAATGAGCGACCTCAGCGAGCTTGGGATTTTATACGGCGGTTACATAATCAAAACTTCATTGAGTAAATTTTGAAAGGACAACAAATGAAACAACAACATTTGAAAGACAAAGTTTTATTATCCAAATGTATGTTTCATCAAATGGACGACTGACCAAAAGTTGTTAGAAAAAATATGTTTTAAAGTACCAAATCATCCCTAATCAAATTATATAATCACAAATTATTTCCTAAACAGTATTTTATTTCCCTTCCTTAGTCTAATTGTTAGAGAGTATGATTCATGATTCAGAAGTCGGCTAGTTCAGAAACTATTAATTTATTTGTCACAAATTCGAATCTATCAAAAACGTCGTTTGTGTTTTGTTAGTTGCAGCGAGTTCCAGAACTATTTAAAGGCGTTTTTCGTTAATTAATTGATTTAATTTCTTTTGAACTTTATGATTTGAACGATTTTATCAATAGAGTAAAAGATAAGTTATTTAAACGTGGGTATTCCAGACTTTGGTCAGTAAAACTTTTGATAAAATGACTATTATTAATTTAAAATTTGCTCAATAAACTTTTGAATTTCTAATATGTAACCGACGCGGCGCAGGTAGTGTAATTATTTCAAAAAATTAGCCAGCAAGTACTGCTCGAAATTTTTCAAATTTTGTCTCAAATAGGCGCCTCAGGCGAACATAATAGATAACAATAACAAATTTATTAAGGAGCGAGCTCGGAGTTTGACTTTAAAACGCGGCGCTGGCAGTGTGTACACAAAATCTGCCCTGTCTATATCGCGCGTCTACACTACATTGGCAATTACTGTTGGAGGCAGTATACGACTTTGTGCCATTTGCTGCAGAAACTGCGCAGGGGGCCCGAGGTGCTCGAATCAGCATAAAAAACTATATCAGGAGTTGGGGCGTCGGTTAAGGCGTAGGGTCCCACGATCTGGACACTTTTTGGGTCAGCAAATATAACTCGCCGTCCATCGGGGAACCATTGACTATATTATATACTGGTGGACTGAAATTTTTTCTCTTAATTTGATTTCCCGACTTTTGGAAAAATAACTCAATCTAGCTTTCATTGTAATTTAATTTAATTGTAATGAAATGTCGTTGTCATTTGAAGGGCTAAGAGTCTTCCTTTCAGAATTCGACATTTTGTTTTAAAAAATGCGACACAGGCTGAAAAGAGCAAAAGTCAGGCAACCAACCTGAAGTCGAGGTTTTAGTCCACCACTATGCAATATATACCTACACTCCTTTGCAAAAGTTTGTGGATTCCTCGGTTGTATTTCATTGAAATTATGTTTGGGTGCAGTTTTATAAGTGTCCAGCCAAGAATTTCGTATCGGTACATCCTGGGGTGGGCACGGCCCCCCCTTCCTACGCATAGGCGTAGGGTCACCATAGGGTGAGGAGCACTTTTGAAGTAATACTGCAAAGGAAGTAAAAAGACCAAAACGTAGGCGACCAGAATCCTACTAAGAACGGCCAATAAATTTCGAGCTCGCTGCTCTCTCTCTGAGTCTCATTTTTAATTTTCAATAGAGTTCTATTTTAATTTTTTTGGATATTCCAATTACGAGCTGACTATGCTCGCATATTATTTTATTGTTACAACTGATGTTTTATTGACACAAAAATTTCATACTTGATTGTTTTAATTACCTAATTAGAAGTAGGTACAGATACTTTTTAGATAATGAGCGAGCGCAGCGAGCTTATAAAGTTTTTGAGTTCGCCGCGCTCGCAGATTATTTTCATTTAGTTTAATTTAAATTAAGTAGGTAAGTTGAACTTGCTGTTCTACTCCTTAATTGTTTCAGTCAAGAAGTGAGCGGGCGGTGGGGAGGGTGCCAAACGGGTATGTCCATATATCACTCAAAGTGGCTACAATTTCTAACAAGCTTAAAGAAGTCAGGTTCAATTAAGCTGTTTTTAACATCAGCATACAGCCAAGCGCTAGAGGCAGGCCACCAACCACATGGTGATCAACTATCGTAAAGCACCTAAAAACCGTAAACCTGGAACCGATGACAACCCGGGATAGACGTTTCTGGCGCGAGTGCACAAAGAGCCCGGCCTCAGCTAATCTAGGACAAGGGTAGAAGGTAGAAGAAGAAGAAGAAGCTTTCAGATAGCACCCAATAATGTTGAGCTCGCTGCGCTCGCTCATTAATTGTAAAAATAATTACGCGGCGACACAACTTTCTAGATACAGGTACAGAAAAGTAAAAAAAATTCAAGCTCGCTACGCACGCTCATTAATTGATACTCTACCTACCTGGATCTTTATAGTTACTACTGCTACCCGACGGCAACCGCACAGCTTCTATCGAATGAGCGTGGTTTGTTGATAGTTTTCATAACTTACTAAGACTTAAACTAACTTAAAAGTTTCCTAAAGGAAGAGAAACATCAAATTGATGAAATCGCACCTCGGCCGTCAGAGCGAACATACAATGAACTGACCACAGTGAGTTGTGCAAAAATTGAGAATACATGCGCGCTCATAGTCGCGCCGACTCCGCGCCTTGCGCAAGCGCAGGCCGCGTCGTAAACGCGGTTTATTGCTGCGCGATATCCCTTTTATTTCAACAATGAAATAGTCGCCAGTTATTATTTTTATATCAGCCGTTAAACACATAAAATGTAGTGCAAGACTATGAGGCTGTTATGGATACTCGTCACTCTTGCCGGGATCGGTAGGTTGGCTTTATGGTTAATTCGTGTTTCTGTACCAGTGCTAGTTATTTGCTGTACCTACAGCGTTTATGATCATTTTTTCCTGGGTACCTACCATAAATAAATTAGATGATACAAAAATAATATAAGATAATCTTAGGTCACTAATAATGAACGAAGTTTTACCACTAGTTCCTTCCGTTGCAACTCCTGTTTAACCAGGATCTATAGTGTTCACTTAGTTCACTGTTCCTTAATTTTCAATCAGCAGTAGCAATTTAAATAATATTCCTAAACAAATCATGCGCACCTTTATCTTCGCACAAAAAATTCAAAAATTTAGATCTTATATATATATAACTTGTGAGGGGTAAGAAGTGGAGTGCACTATGTAAAAGAGACTCTGTGCTCACAAACATATCTTTATATTACAGGTTACACAAAAGCCCTCAAAGATAAAGACCTCAACTTTGAGCTCGAGACTGTATTAGAGTTTGTGAACGCAGATAGGAAGAAGGACATCAGATTTATCGAAAATATGAAGAACTTCCTCGACCAACTGCAAAACGCTCTCGAAGGTCAATCACAAAGGGCAGGCCCAAAGACTCGTCAGTTGAGTCGAAGACGGTTCAGCTCGGCTACTATGGACTTCATTGAATTCGTTGAAAATACGCTGGTTATTCTGACATCGTACTCTGATGATGATCTGGAAGATCTAATAGCAGTGGTGGCATCACAGATCAAAAAATACAAACAGGATCATCGAATGAATGAGTTGTTTGAAGAAGAGAAAATAAGGAGTTATGTGAGCATTTGCTTGAATGAGATAGAGGATATGACAATAAAGAATATGAGGAAGAAATTGGACGACTTGTATGAGCATATTCAGGAGTTGAAGAGAGAGGAGTCATCATTCCTTGCCTTTCTTAACGAATTGCATAGTCATGTAGGATCTCATAAAATGATTAACGTATTAGAGAACTTGAAAACTTACAAAGCCAAATCGAAGAGGTCAGTAACTGACCTTTCTAAGATAGTGCAATATGGCTTCAAAAATATATTTTACGACCACTATATGAATATGGATCCGGAGTTGCGAAGAGATTTCCAGATTCGATTCGAAACCTACTGGCAGGACTATAATAACCCAAATAAGAAACGTGGCTATAAAATATTTGATTTAGTTTCTAAAAAAACCACGCCCCCAACATCGCAAATTGTCAAAAAGCACGTCATTGAACCCGAGGATTTTCAATATCAAAACGAATATATTCCTATAACCCCAACCACTGATACAGTGCAAATTCTCAAACAACGCCCCATTGAACCTGAACAATATGATTTTCAAAACGAATTTATGTCTGAAAGCCCAACGACTGAGACAATGCAAATTCCCAAAAGACACCCCATAGAAAGCGAGGATTACAAAATTCAGAGCGACAGAGAGAAGTCATCTAGTTACGAGTCCGGGAAGGTTTCAGCCGAAGATGTAACACAAAAAGATACCATAGTACCTACTAAACCATCAATGAAAGACAAGCATACGGAAAAAGGAATGCACATGGGCAAGGATTCATCGGATTTAATAAAGGAGCCCGCAAATACATCAAAGAAACACAGAATTAAACCAATCAAACCTCCAGACGACTCATTTCTAAAATCTCTCTGGGAAGAGTTAAAAAACGAATCACTATCTGAAGAACCATCCCCCAAAAAACATAAACAGGCAAAATTAAAATCGATTTCAGAAAATTTTGATAATGAAATAAAACCTATCAAAAAGTCGAGCAAAAAAAGGATAGAACGTTACAAACAAACTAAAAGATTCGCAAGTCTTATCCAAGAGGAGATAGTATTGACTGAAAAGCCGAAACGGAAAAGATCTAAATACTTAAAACGACCACAACAAAAAGAAGCCATTAGAACCTTGAAAGAAACCTCGGTAAAAAAATCGAAAAAAAAGAAACTAGAACGCTACAAGAAAACTAAAAGATACGCAACTCTTATTGAAGAAGAGATAGTACTAACTGCTGAGCCCGAACCGGAGATTATACACTTAACACGGTCAGAGGAACACACAAAAACGACAAAGCCGATGAAAGAAGCCAGACCAATTCGACACAAAGTTAAAAAGTATAGAGAAAAGTCCAAAAGGATTTACCCGACTTCACCAGTATTGTATGGGCACTTGGGAAGGAAGCCTAAAATACGTAAATTAAAACACAAGGTTAAGATTATTAATAAAAAAAATACAGATATGGAAACTCAAGCAAAACACGAGATAGTATCTCAGATTGTCAAGAATAAAATAAAACACAGACCGACGTAAGTATCTTCCATGATAGACAATATTCATAACATTGTGACACTTACAACATACTAAGGAATTTAACATTTCTAGATTTCTGTCGATTTCACCGATTGGCTTATTAATTTCTTGCGTATTTTTTTGTGGTAGTTAGTATTGCATAGACTGTCCTAGGAGCTAGGATACCTTACAACAGATGTTCTGAGAAAGTTGACGATCTCAGCAGCGTAATAAGTATGTCGATATGCTCAGTAGAGAGTCCCATAAAGTAAGATATACAGAGTGTTACATAATATATGTATGAAGCCGTAAACCGGTTGGAGTGCTAAATGTATGAAAACGATAGGTACGAAAATTCCACGTACGACAGAAATAATTGTACCTATCGTTTCAAATATGTTTAGCACTTCATCCAGTTCACGGCTTCATACATATATTATGTAACACCCTGTATATCTAGGTATAGTAACTGCATTAACCGCCAGAAATTGAAGTTATAATTTTGTTGTAAAAGTGAATGAAATATATTGCACATTTTAAAACATCTTTAAAGTTTCATGTAATTTAAAGAGGATGTAGTACATAAAAGCAGCTATATGTTTTTTTTGTTGGAACTTCATTTAATTTCGGGACAAATTATATCATTTGCTATTCTGATGTGACAACCACACAATATTGAAGATTAATAAAAGTATATGTGCGATAGTTGCAAGAAGGAGTAGTACTTTACCTTCTAACTAACTTACAGAAACGTTTGCATATAATTTCAGTGTGATTTGATTAACCTCACTTATTATATATTCCACAGAACTACAGAAACTAATATAGTGGATTACGAAGAATCGGAGCTAAATAGACGACGGTCCAGGAATCGTGTGCTACCAAAGAAGCCGATGCAGGCTGGAGCTTTAAGACATCCGGACTCAGGCGACGGGCTCTCCATTGAAGACGTTATTGAGCTGCCCAGATTTAGGAACGGAAATCCTTGGCAATCTCCTAAAGCCTTAGAGTCCGCCAATAAAGTTGTAAAGCGAATAGGCCTTCTGGAGAAAGAGCTAGCTCTCGTCAAAAGCAAAATACTGACAATTACCCATAACGATCAGAAACTAAATGTGACTGATATTGCTCCTGTGACGTTGAAGTTGACAACAGGATTGTCAAAACTCAACTACACCAGCACGACCGTAGTAAACGTTGGAGCTTATTATGCTGTACCAGAGAAGAACAGAAGTAATTTTACCACTTAAATAGAAAATAATTGCAGATTCGATGGAAATGTACTACGTTACAGAAGTAGTACGTAGGTACGGAAGCACATATACTTCTAGATAGATAGTGCCTCCGCTGCGGTCCGGATGTTATTCGGATGCCGGCACTGGTTATATGCACAAATGATGCCGCAGACGCAGTTTAAGTTATTATTATTATTATCCTTTTTTTCATTTCTCCTCTTTATGAGGTACATAATATCCTATATATAATGTGATAGGAGATAACTGTAATTTGTCATCATAACTGTATGAATATGGATGTGATGGTCGATGAAATCAAAAAGTGTCAGGTGATGCGTCAGGTGTTGAGAACGACGGCTTTCTGTAGCATGTGGGTGATGTGTAATGGCATTTGCAACTGAAATTGAATTTTTTTATTTCAGACAGATACATCCATAGTGTTAGTAACAATATCTCTTACATACTAGTGTTAGTAGTTATTGTATAAGACGTTTGTCTTCAAAATTAGTGTTCGATGTGGATCTTTACCCAGTGACGCAGCAGAGGGGAATCCAACCGGTCCTTGAACACATTTAGGAGACTGTTGGTGCTGGAGCGGACCCGAGCAATGTTTCGAAGCTCTGACTCAGTGATTTTGGTACTACTCCAGATGAGGACAGAACTATGATTTGCACTATTTTGAATTTCCATTGAGTTTTCAGCTGTATTGCAAGATCCTGATATTTACTAAGCTTATCTGAAATAGTGGCCTGGATGTTATGGATATTTGGTATAGCTATGTCTATTAGGTATACTGTTTGTTGACTTTTCAAATTAAAGACTGTGATGTCCGGTCTATGGCAGTGACAGTCTATTGACCGCCATCTCACCTGCGGGGCTATTGGCTAACTCAGTTGACAACTGTATTTGACACTAGATAATTCTACACCACGTCATCTACGTTGAAAACTGGCAATAGCGTCTACCAAATTAGAGTAGTGTCAGATTTATTTATGTCAAATTCAGTTGTCCACTGAGATAGCCGATAGGCCCTCTGGTGGTAACTGAAAAAAAATGTTTTCTTCTCCACGTCTGGGCGGTGTCGACAAGCTCAAAGGAAGTATATGTTATTGTAGGTAGCCTACGCGCCATGGACCGCCATGTACCGACAGCCGATGTTGTAAATTTACGCTAAAGGACTACTTTGGCCCACTAGGGCGGTTCCCAATGACGTAACTTTTTGTGAGCCAGCATGGCACCGCAGCGGTGACACTCCCCTTCTAGATATATGTTCAACAAAACAAATTAGACTAGAATAAGATAACGAGACTAGTAAGTAATTAAAACTTTTTGGAATAATGATTAATTTCTGTTCGATGCCCTAAAGTCATCCTCGTCCTCTTGCGTTTCCCTAAAAAATCAATTAAAATAGATAAATATGCTTGAACAATTCACACAGTGCCATCTAGCCCGAAAGTAAGCAAAGCTTGTGTTATGGATGCCAGAGAACTGTTAAACTTCTTATATATATTTAAATACATACCTATTATAAATATAACACACAGAGACGTAACAGAAATTAATATTCATCATTTAATCTTTTGCCCGGCCGGTGACCGGTGACCGGTGTTAGACCGAGATGTTAAGCTGCTGAACCACTCAGGTCGTCAAAAATGTTGCACTTCGCAAGAGGAATTTTTCAATTGTTTTTTTGGGAAAGCGGAAGGTGATGAGGATTTTCAAAATATGTGTAACTTTTGTACTAAGAGGAAGAGGAAGCCTCATCAACCCGAGTTCTGGAGGTAGAGCCGGATGGTGCCCATAAGGCAAGCGCGGATCTACCGTTGTGGGCACGATGGGCATGCCCACAACCCTAATTTATGTCCATGTGTCCAACGGTAAAGGTATTAAAGTAAGGTAAAAAAAACCTGTACAACAGAATGACATTTTAGAGTGGAGACACTTAATTCCAGTTTCGGCCACCGGGTCAGACAAATTTGTGCCGTCGTATTTATATGTGAATTGGACTCACAAATAAATCTTAAGTTAACGACAAGGACCCAGAAGGTGCCAGAGTAACATATAGGTGGTCGTGCCCACAATCTTTTTAAGGGGCTGGATCCGTGCCTGTTAAAAGATTTTAAGAGCATTAGTTACATACATTATGTGTGGTCTGACTTCCTGCTTTGCCGTGCATTCCAGCGACAGTGATTGACTGACAAAGACGTCCATCTGTATACAACAAGAAGATAGATAGTAGCAAATTAGCAATAGTGTTGAAACGTGTGCGAGTTCGTGTAAAATGGGCTGTCGTAACTATGAGAGCTATGTTACAATATGAGGAGGAAGATTTGGACATATGATAAAAAGAAATATCGACATCGATTAGGCACGTGGTAGCTAAGCGGGGCTATGCGAGTATGCGAGGCGTCCCCCCTTCCGCGCGTACCTAATACCGCGATTGCCATATCGCCATGTCGTCACCAGTAGTTTTAGTGGCACAGTCAGCATTCTAGGTAGCTTGACATGTGACACTTTCCATAAAAACTTCATTTTCTTACTTTTAAATATTTAGAAACTGTAGCCGTATTCACAATGGCTCGGAAATCGGATTCGGATACGGAATCGACAAAGGACCTCGCAAAAGTTCTTAGGAAAATGTGGTTTCAGTTAATTTTGATGAAATTTTGTTGAGAGTAGAGTTTCCGTGGAATCTATCGGGATTCTGAATAACAGTTTTCGAATCGATCGACACGGATTCGCAGCTCACGAATCTCGTGTCGAATCGTTCGGAAACGGTTTCGAATCATTGTGAATACGGCTACAGGAAACCAGTTGGTATAAGAAAATAAGCCCCCTGGAAAGACCTTCGTCTTGAGACTGCGATATAGTAGGTATAGTTAGGACGAAAATTATCAGGAGTAGGTACATGTAACTCTTTCTCGAAGTTAAGCCTACCTATACTGGATTATGTCCTAGGCATGTACGTCCAGTTCTAGAACAAGACCACGCTAATGCGCTTATTACACATGACTAAATTCAGAAGCAACTAACTTCTAAGAGAAGCTTCTGATTCCACTTTTCGAAATTCTTTACTGGTTGAAGCGTTACGAAGTCGGACGTGTCGTGTACGAGAATGGCTCCAGTATTTTTGCTTTCCAACCAATCTGTTTTACTTTTTATTTAGATGTTGCGTTCGAAAACTGCACTGCTTGACATTGATATGAAAACAAAACATGACTCTTATAAGTAAGCGATCATCATGACGTTAATGTCCCAGTTGTGCGAGGGCCTGGAGTCCATGACCATTATCCAGGATTTGGCAGGTCAGGTAATAACAGTGGAGCGACTACCATCTGACCTCCGTGACCCTGTTACCCGGGGAACCTGACCATGGTTACACATTCAGTCACCTGAATGTGCAGGTTTCATCACGATGTTTTCCCTCGCCATAAGAGCATCGGTTGTTCATCAACTAATGTACATAACTCAGAAAAGAGCCATTGGTACATGGCGGCAGTGGGATTCGAACCCGGCACCTCTCGCTTCCGAGTCGGATACTGTTACCACTCGACCACCGATGCTAGAAATCGTTAAAAATATGAAACGCTCATGTGGCCTTTTTAGACACCCTGGTCTTCCGGAGGGGACCCGGAGACTGGTTGAACACTTTATAATAAATAATTTATACATTGTAGGTATACAACAAAGTCGCTTCCCGCCGTCTGTCCTATGTATGTAAGATTAGATCTTTGAAACTACGCAACGAATTTTTAGATTTTAGCAATAGATAAGAGTGATTTAAAAGGAAGGTTTAATCATGAAAAAAGGTACGTAGGGGTTAGGTAGGTGTAGTGTAGATGAAGGGTAGGTTTAGGGTAGCTGTAGGGTATGTGTAGGGTAGGGTAGGGTAGGGGTAGGACGCCACGCTAACGAAGTGGCGCCGGGGAGACTAGTTTATAAAAAAATAACACGATTGTTATGAAAATTCGTTTTATTTCATTATTTATACAATAGCCTTAACTAATTTCACATCAAGCTATCCAATATAAATAATACTAGTGGTCTAAGATCTAGACATAGAATATCTTACCTCATCTGTTATTCAAAAATATCGTGAATTATATGAAAGAATATTACTTAATTTAGAAAAAATTATATGAGTTGCCTACTTTCACCCTGGTAGAGCTCGTCTAATCTAAAATGACGCGCCCCACTATCGCATTAACGCACACAAGCAAGTTTAAAATATGGACGCAATAGATATACAAATGCCGTTGTAATTGGTCATTCGGTTGCCGGTGAGATTCAAACGTAGGAGCACGCGTCGTTCATTGGCTCCCACACAGATGAAGTGTCGTTATCAATATTTGCACTCACACATCGAAATCAACTAACTAAGTAGTGGGGCGCGTCATTTTAGACTAGACGAGCTCTACTTCTATGGTTGCCATGGAGACAATCTACCCTCATCTGTTATTTAATCGAGTTATATGTCTATGTGAAAGATATTTCTTTCCCCTATCCCATATATGGTTGCTTGGGCAAAACTTAGTCCGAACGGAAATATTGGTAAACATTAATAAAAAAAATTTTTTATGAATATTCACCTATGTTTCCGTTCTGACCACGTTTTGTCTAGGCAATACCTTACATTTGACAGCTAACTCGATTAAATAACATATGAGGGTAGATTGTCTCCACGGCAACCGCATAGAAGGACCAGGGTGAGAGTAACAAACCTATATATTTTTTCTTAATTAGAAATATTCTTTCGTATAATACACGATTTTTTAAATTTTAAAATGCAGTTTTGCCATTGGCATTTCAACCATAATGTACTTATATTTTATATGTATTAAGCTGCTTTAAAACTGTGAAATGAATGAAAAAATAAATAACAGATGAGGGAAGATATTAGTATGGCCGGATCTCCTACTATAGACTTCAATAAATAGTACACAGAATTAAGGCATCTAAAACTTAAATCTATAATAATGTAACCTATATGAGAATTATATGTAAACCTAATTCTAATAATGGGTATCAAATCCTCGACTTTATGGCAGAAGGCTTACACAGTACCGTCAGTACCAGCTGAACTATTGACAGCAATATTGAATGGGAGGCTAATAACATAACTCTGTTGCTAACAATTTCCTGATTTCAATGATTGAAATTGTTACTTTTGCGATTCCGTATCATTGATTCCATGGGTTCACTAGATAACAACATTTTTTAATTGAATCGATCCCACGTAATCGCAAAAGTAACCATTTCAATCATTGAAATCAGAGAATTGTTGGCAACAGAGTTACTTAATTAGCCAACTGTCTTTTGTTCACCGACCGGCCCTTAGAGTGATATAAAAAATCTTTTATATTGCTTCATATTATCACTTCTTGCATACTTTTATCACTAATTATAAAAAAGGTGGAGTATTTTTCAAATAGGCAATTATAACTCGCACGAGTTATTTCTACTACAACTACGCTACACTAAGAATAAATAAAAAAATATGTTCTTAAATAGGTACATCAAAATATTTACTACTCATGTAGGTGATTCATGTTCAATCATCATCATCTTGGCGTTAATGTCCCGGTTGTGCTCTCGCGCACGAGGGCCCGGGGTCCGCCTTGACCATGATCAGGATTTGGCAGGTCAGGTAATTACAGTGGAGCGACTGACATCTGTCCTCCGTGACCCTGCTACCAGGGGAGCTTGACCAGATTGGATCTCGGTTACACATTCAGTCGTCTGAATGTGCAGGTACAGATACAGGTAATTCATGCTCAATAAATAATTTTTCACTTCAATTCGTCACTTCTGAGTATTCGTACATCTAAGGCGTGACGTCTGGCAACATTTCAACGCACTGCGGCGTTATTTTTTGTTTATATAATAAAATAAAAAATACTTGTCCAATAATTTTTGATAATCTGACAGACTAAAATAATGTTTAGACATCATCCATATTGTCTATACTCGGAGATGAAATTTAAGAACAAAACTGACAACAAACAAGTGGTGGATTATTCAAAATCATCGAAATATTGATAAAAATTATCACATTCAAAATGAAATAAAATCCTATGAATATTTTGGAAAGCACAATTTTAAACAGTCCGCACCTTGGGTTTATTTTTTATACGGAAAATTTCCTTACACTTTTAATCTTGAATTTCATCTCCGAGTTTACAGTCCACAATGCCACAAACTTATCTGTGAAACGGCTAAATTACGAACTACCGGCAGGTTGAAATGTCATTCGATTGTCATTGTCTATGGTGTCTTTCTAATACGCTTATAAAATTGCCTATATTCAGAAGCAAAAAGCGTGAGAGCAATTAAAAGTGGAATGTATTGCTAATAGAATAGGGTCAATTTTTGTATACCTTATGTTGGTTTAGGCGCCGCTCCGCTTTTAAAAAGCCATACTCTTCACTTTGATTTGCTCTCACGCTTTTTGCCTGAATTTAGGTTACTGACTTTAGTCAAATGTAATAAGCTCCATTATCTATGAAATGGCGAAATTTGGAACTACAACCGGCAGGTTGAAATGTCATTTGATTGACAGTGTCTATAATGTCTTTCGACGTTGGAATACGACGGTGGCGCCAAATGTCAGTTCACCGATAAGTCACTATCTGAAAGATCCCTTAAGACAATTTTCACCTACAACTTCATGTTCAAGTACAGCAGAAAACCAGAGATTCTTTCCCCCAGATCATATCTTGAGATTGTAGTACACGGGCTTGTCGATAGAGGGCGGTAGGTCCAGCTTCTCGCACGGCCATACTTGCTGCTGGGGTAGCGCTATCTCGCTCGCACCCGGCATCGGCTGGGGCGGGACCGAGCCCTGGATAGAGAGGGATAGCACGTTTAGGTCAAGAAAGAACAAAAGTGGTGCCTATATCATACATACAATTTGACAAAATGTATGAATGAATTAATGAAAATTGCAACGGTATTGCAAACATTCATAGGCTGTACCATCAGGCAGGCTGTAAGCTTGTTTGCTACCTTAGTGGTAATAAAAAGGAGGCCTTAGCCCAGCAGTGAGATGATTCATATATTTCATGTGTCTTTTCAAATATTGTTGTGTTATTGTGTCAATAAATGTTCTTTCTTTCTTTCTATTTCCTAGTCGAGGGTGTAGAAAATGGCCAATTTTGCGGTATAAAAAAATGTCGACCTGAGTGGTCAACATGCCAATCTGCCACGCAAGAGGTCCCGGGTGCGATTCCCGGCCGGACAGAAATTTATATTGAATTTAAATTTCTGTTACGGGTCTGGGTGTTCTATGTGTAATAAGTATGTATTTAAAACTATATCGGTCGTGACTAGCGTGGGGTAAGTTTGCTGCGGCCATGGGGCGATCAGCGTGACACTGTGTGCTTCCTTCCTACTTTCCTTCATTCATTTTTGTCGATTGAAAGAGATATTTAATGTCCTAATCAATAAATAAATTTTGAATTTATAAGTAGTTTATCAGTTATCTAGCACCCATAACACAAGCTTTGCTTACTTCGGGGCTAGATGGCGTGAATTTGGCCACGATTATTTATTTATTTATTTATTTTATGTGTAGAAAACAATGACCAAAACCCACCTGCCGCTCGCTTCTCCGCTTCCCGCGGCTCCGCTTGGGCCAGGGCTTCTTGAGGTGCACGTACGTGATGTGCGCGCGCTTCTCGCTCGCGTGCTTGAAGCACTTCCCGCACATCTCGCACTTGAATGGCTTCAGGCCCGTGTGGATCTGAATGAATAAATAAATAAGTCATTCATTATAACTAGACACGTCACAACACATCATAAAAAAAAAGACATCTAGAGCTTGTCTAAGCTGAAATGAGGCGCCCCACTACTTAGTTAGTTGATTTCGATGTGTGAGCGCAAATATTAATAACGACACTTCATCTGTGTGGGAGCGTCGGCAGCTCCAATCGAACGACGCGTGCTCCTACGTTTGAGTCTCACCGGCAACTGAATGACCAATTACAACGGCATTTGTATATGTATTGCGTCCATATTTTAAACTTGCTTGTGTGCGTTAATGCGATAGTGGGGCGCGGCATTTTAGATTAGACGAGCTCTACACCATGCAAAGTACACGAATACTCACAAACATATGCCGCTGCCGGTTGCTGTGCGTCGAGAAGTGTTTCCCGCAGAGGTTGCAGAGGTAGCTCGCTTTCTCCTGTAATCATAAAATATATAGTAAAGTGACAGGACACCTCGCCCTGAACAAACTACTGTTCACGATAGGAGCTACAGACAGCCCTTTAAGCAGGGGATGCCTAGTAGACAAGGAAACAGCGGCCCATGTGGTCTTGGACTGTGAGGGACTTAAGGACTAAAGGGTAAAAGTCACATTAGGAACGGGGTCCCTCCGAGAGATCTGCGAGCGTTCGAAGAGACTGCTGGACTTCTAGAGGGAGCTGGGCTGGCTAAATTAGCATGCCTTAACTACGTACAAAGGACCGAGTTTGAGTTCAAGTGCAGAAAAAGGAGCCCATTAACCTAACCTATAAAGTAAAGATTTTCTTTTCTCTTATTTCCATTTTCTCCTGTTGCTATCTGCTGTCGATGTCCAGCAATGGACAACACTTTTGTTTGCTTTCGCTGGGGAATATGTTTATGTTGGAGCCGCCCGACTAGGGAAGTACCTCCACCTTACAGAATACCGCAGCTAAACAATACTCTTTTAAATAGTGTTGCGTTTCTGCCGGTGAGTAAGGTCTCCAGTGCTCCATGGGGTGGGGATTTGGGGAACCGTGGTTTTGGCAGTGGAGGGGCATTTGTCTTTTTGCTGCCAGAGCAACGTGTTATAGAGGTGGGCAACGCATT
This sequence comes from Blastobasis lacticolella, assembly GCA_905147135.1. Lineage (NCBI taxonomy): Eukaryota > Metazoa > Arthropoda > Insecta > Lepidoptera > Blastobasidae > Blastobasis > Blastobasis lacticolella. Next base: position 11,992,388 of record LR990065.1, read on the forward strand.
GGCGATACTCTTGGTGTTGCTAATGTCTATAGGCAGTGGTGACCACTTTCCAGCAGATGGCCCGCTTGCCTGTTTGCCTACTGAATGACATTAAAAAAAAACCGCATTCCTCAAATGTTGTTCGGCTCCATTCAGAGTCTTGATCGTGGACTAGTTACGCTATGTCTCCCTAATCTGGTGTATTGCATATTATAGTGAAGTAAACTAGATAAAGACAAAACAATGAGGTCAACAAGAATACAGAAACATCTCGCTTGTGTAGGCCTACGGGAAGATATTTCTTTTTATAAATAAGTAGCAAGGAGCCGGGTTCCACCTGAAGGTGAAGGTGATAAATAATGATCGAGGATTTGGCAGATCAGGTAATCACAGTGAAGCGACTGCCATCTGAACTCTGTGACCCTGCTAACAGTCTAGTCAGGTACCTCTGGTATCGTGTGCTATCGTTTACTTTTGTGTGCTATCGTTTACTTTTGTGTGCTATCGTTTGTTATCGTGTGCTATCGTTTACTTTTGTGTGCTATCGTTTACTTTTGTATGCTATCGTTTGTTATCATGTGCTATCGTTTACTTTGTGTGATATCGTTTGTTATCATGTGCTATCGTTTACTTTTGTGTGCTATCGTTTGTTATCATGTGCTATCGTTTACTTTTGTGTGATATCGTTTGTTATCGTGTGCTATCGTTTACTTTTGTGTGCTATCGTTTGTTAACGTGTGCCATCGTTTACTTTTGTGTGCTATCGTTTGTTATCATGTGCTATCGTTTACTTTTGTGTGATATCGTTTACTTTTGTGTGATATCGTTTGTTATCGTGTGCTATCGTTTACTTTTGTGTGCTATCGTTTGTTATCATGAGCTATCGTTTACTTTTGTGTGATATCGTTTGTTAACGTGTGCTATCGTTTACTTTTGTGTGCTATCGTTTGTTATCATGTGCTATCGTTTACTTTTGTGTGATATCGTTTGTTAACGTGTGATATCGTTTGTTAACGTGTGATATCGTTTGTTAACGTGTGCTATCGTTTGTTATCATGTGCTATCGTTTACTTTTGTGTGATATCGTTTGTTAACGTGTGCTATCGTTTACTTTTGTGTGCTATCGTTTACTTTTGTATGCTGTCGTTTGTTATCATGTGCTATCGTTTACTTTGTGTGATATCGTTTGTTATCGTGTGCTATCGTTTACTTTTGTGTGCTATCGTTTGTTATCATGTGCTATCGTTTACTTTTGTGTGATATCGTTTGTTATCGTGTGCTATCGTTTACTTTTGTGTGCTATCGTTTGTTAACGTGTGCCATCGTTTACTTTTGTGTGCTATCGTTTGTTATCATGTGCTATCGTTTACTTTTGTGTGATATCGTTTGTTAACGTGTGATATCGTTTGTTAACGTGTGCTATCGTTTGTTATCATGTGCTATCGTTTACTTTTGTGTGATATCGTTTGTTAACGTGTGCTATCGTTTACTTTTGTGTGATATCGTTTGTTAACGTGTGGGGCCGCCGCGGCGCCTGAGCATTTTAATTTTATTTACGTAAATTTATTTTAATGTCTAAGATTCCGACATTCATGTGTGTTTGTAAAAGACCTAAACTGAATATTTATTTTTTATTTTATTTATTTATTTTCTCCCAACAAAATTTACAATGACAGTTAAAATATCAAATAGTTGATTGGGAGACAGGAGTCCAAACCAGGTTAATCTGTGTTATGGACCTCCTGGCCCCCCCTTATCTAAGAGATAAGTGTACAACTTAAAATAACAAAAAGAAATAATAAAGTAATCATTTTAAAAATAATAAAGTTACCTCTTAGTACTGTATGTGTGTGTGTGTGTGTGTCTGTGTCTGTGAGAGTGTGTGTGTGTGTCTGTGTCTGTGAGAGTGTGTGTGTATGGGGTGTGTGTGTAATGATAATGGTGTCTGGATAATGGTTACACATTCAGTCACCTGAATGTGCAGGTTTCATCGCCGATCAAGAGCATCGGTTAGCAGGTGTGTGTGCGTGTGTGTGTGTGCGTTCTTTTTTTATTATTATTATTTGATAAAAACGTGTTTTGATTTGATTTGTTTACCAGGCTATGCACTCGGCGATGCGCGACGAGTCTTTGCCGCATCCGGAACCGCTTTCCGCACGAATCGCAGCCGAATGGACGCTCGCCGGTGTGGGTCCAGCGGTGGTCTTTTAGGAGGGCGTAGCTCTGTGAATAATGTACAGGTGTATAGGGTTACGATAGAATAGATTATTTATTTATTACGCGACCGATTAATGTACAGATGTATAGGATAGATTATTTATTTATTAGGCGACCGATGTAATATTAAGATATCTTTTACTTAAAATTAAAAACGTACATAAACTATCGTACATAAACATACTCTACCGACGACCTGGTAAGGATCGCAGGTGCCAGCTGGATGCGGAAAGCACAGGACCGGTCTTTGTGGAGATCTCTGGGGGAGGCCTATGCCCAGCAGTGGGCGTCTTCTGGCTGATATGATAATGATAAACTATCGCGGTTATTATCACACATTTTAAGGGTATGTTCCGGGATGCATGCAACTGCGTCGAAATATCGGGCTACTTGTCAACAAAGGTAAGGTAAAGGAAGGAAACCCGGAACATACCCTTAAAATGTGTAATAGAAAAAGTCTCATTCATTCATCATCTCGCAGAACTGCAGGCCTTCCTCACACACATCCACCCATCGCCAGAGAACTATATCACAGTCGGATGCCGATACTAGGAGCGCGTTGGACATACCTAACGCCCTGACAACGGGCAAGTTGGCGTGGGAGACGATTGGATTACAAATACTAATAAGTTTATTGAAAAAATCAAATAAATATTTCGCAGAAAATAATACATTTTCCATTTTTTATTAAGATTCAGCGCTCTCTGCGTTCGGCTGTCCTAGACATAAGAGAACGAGTTCCTCAATGACACACTCTTGACCGAAACTACAGATTCTCGGAAACCGTTACTTCATTCCGTTCATTTTGCCCAGCAAATTCGATAGATGGCATTGTACAAACCAGCAGTCAAACACTTAGACATTCTCAGGATAAAAAAAAAATAATCATCTTGGCGTTAATGTCCCGGTTGTGCTCTCGCGCAGGAGGGCCCGGGGTCCGCCTTGACCATGATCCAGGATTTGGCAGGTCAGGTAATTACAGTGGAGCGACTGCCATCTGACCTCTATGACCCTGCTACCAGGGGAACCTGACCAGATTGGATCATGGTTACATATCCAGTCGCCTGAATGTGCAGGTTTCATCACGATGTTGTCCCTCACCGTAAGAGCATCGGTTAGTATTCAACTAATGTACATAACTCAGAAAACAGTCATTGGTACATAGCCGGAGCGGGATTCGAACCCGGGACCTCTGGCTTACAGTTGCATACTCTAACCGCTCGGCCACCGACGCTCTTAGACATTCTCAGGATAGCTGGCGCTAGTAGTACCGAAATAATTATCTCTCACAAATACATATTAATTGGAGTTGCCGACGTGGTCTGAGTTGCCATCTGGGGACAGGAGGTAATAAAAGCTGCACTACTCGGTTTACCAGATCCAAACAGTCCGACTCACCACGCAATATGCGACACACCATTATCAAAAGATATAATGCTATGCTCCCATGGCCAATGAGGGCTATCGTTTTAGTGCTCACCAGGGGCGCCACTGTCGAGCTAAGTCTTGTCACTGTCAAAATAACGCCGTCCTATTTGCTGAAATCCAACTGGCGTTTGATTTTGACAAATAGTGCTATGTATTTTGACAACGGACCTTACTCGCCAGTGGCGTCATCTAGTGAAATATTGAACGCATACGCGCATGCACGCGCACACACACACACACACGCACACACACACGCGCACACCACGCACACGCACACGCGCACACGCACACGCACACACCACGCACACGCACACGCGCACACGCACACGCACACACGCACGCATACACACACACACAAATATGAATACAATACAATAGAAAAGCTGCCGTTGCCGTGGCCGACTACTGGGCAAGCCAGATCTAGATAATGAATAAATAAATAGGGTTTTCGAAAATTTACTCGACGAAGAATAGAAAAGCTTTCCGTTACACGTTATATCTTGTTAGTGGAGGGGTATAAAAAGGAGCATATTTCCATCTTCAGGTGCTAACCTATCTCCATACCGTATTTTATCAAAATCGGTGCAGAGGTTTAGCCGTGAAACCACTGATTCTCAAAACACAAGTTTCATTTAGCTTGAGAATCAGGGGACATAAAAAAGTGTTTGATTTAACAAACGCCACAATGTAACTACGCTATAATCTTAAGTTTCTCATTATTGTACTGGCGGTACTGTAAAATCATTATAATTTACATAGCTGGATGCGGAAGACCGCCGTGGAGAGCTCTGAGGGAGGCCTATGCCCAGCAGTGGGCGTCTTCTGGCTGGTTTTATTTTGTATAAGCCATGAAGGAATTCGTATAAAAGAACATACCTGGAACATCCGGCCGCACACCTCGCACATACACGGCGACTTCATCGACGGATAGTTGGTCCGGTTCTTATCCGGATGCACGCGCCGGAAGTGGCCGTGGTACGCCCGGGAGTCCTCCAATTGGAGACCACACTACGGGAGAAGAATAACGATATTATTCATAGAAAGTTATGGAAGGTTCATCATCGTAGGTATTCTGTTACGAATGTGCAGTTGATATTAATTCGATATATTTATATTTTCCTTTAAATTTTGACAATTTTTCATTTAATTTCATTTTGATTATTATATTATGACGAAATCTCTGTGAGTTGCTTATATGAAATGTGTATATAGTAATTTTCATTTATTATTAAATTAATCTAATCTAATCTAATCATCACAGCCCATAACAGTCCACTGCAGGACTAAGGGCCATGAAAGAGGCGGTTATTGCCGTAGTCTCCACGTTTGGCAGGCGAGTTAAAGATCGCAGTGTTATAAATGTAACAATGTGAAACGCTGCTGCACATTTACAAGCGTATGGGGACTAGATCTTTTGCCTTGAAAACATTAGTGGCCTTGTCCGACACCCGCGAGTGTAAGGGGTTGGTGCTATTCTACTCTGCCGGACACCACACGGCCAAATATTTCATTGTTATATTTATAACGCTGCGATCTCCAACCCGCCTGCCAAGCGTGGAGATTATGGCAATAACCACCCCTTTCATGGGAGAGGCCCTAAGTCCTGCAGTGGACTGTTATAAACTGTGATGACACCTGCAAAAAACCGTCAATTTCGCAGGTAAACACTTAATAAAAGACTAAAGAAATTCAAGTTACCTGCTCGCAAGGTATGGGCCCCTCAGCCTTCCGCATCTGACTGGGATACAAGGGTCTGTCGTCCATGTCTTTGTCATTCTTATCCCTTAGTCTTCGCTCCCTTTCCTTAGCCTCTTTGGACTTTCTACCCTTGCGAGGTTTGTTCGCTTCCCTGGAGTCCCTGTGGGAGATAAGTGTTTTGATTTTTAGTTTGGGGTTAAAATTAACAAGTCATCTCAATTATCCAAACAACTGACCAACAGAAAATAAAGCTCACTAATTCAGTCAATGGAATAAACGACAAAAACATCTCACTTAATCTCAATTAGGTCGTATGGAAGGGCGGGGCGTGACGTTATTTATTTGTTTATTTAACACTTTATTGTACACTAGCTGCGAAACCCGGCGTTGCACGGGTTAAAATATACTCCGTATGTTTAATAGTGTAAAAAATACATGAAGATACATTTTTGATGTAGATATTATAGATTCCTATCGTAGATATTAAGACTTATTCGACCATTAAACTTACGGTGGATATAGAGTACATCTTATAGACTAATAATATAAATTTTCAGAACTTTCCCGAAGTTCTAATGAGTTAGAAAAGGACAGATTATTAATTTCAGTACTTTCTAGATCATTCTAGAAATTTTCATCACTTTGCCGAAGTTCTAATAAGTTAGAAAAGGACAGATTATTAATTTCAGTACTTTCTAGATCATTCTAGAAATTTTCAGAACTTTCCCGAAGTTCTAATGAGTTAGAAAAGGACAGATATATATATCTTATATTACATTTTTGCCTCCCACAACCACCCACTTCCACCCACCTCGCCCAAACTCCCTTACTTCCTTCTAGGACCCAAGGGGTGTCTACCACCCCAATGGGGTGTTGATTGGAATTGGTGGTGATAAAGAAAACCGGTCACACACGTACCCACACAAGCATTTTATATATGACGGATCACGGTCAATAGTATGGACTCATGTGGTCAATAGTACGGACTCATGACGATGAAAACGGAAGTGGGAGTGCGCCCTCTGGTGGGGCGTGCTGACAGAGTCTCGACGGCACGACTCGGGCCGAGTGGCGGCCATTCCTGGCGCGACCGCCGCCGAGGAGTGACGCGTCTTGAAACTGTCTCCACATTTCGTTTGTTTACGTTTGAAGTTCGTTAATAGAAAGTGTTATTTACGTTTAAAAATAAAGTAATTTTAAAATCACCTTTGAAATAAAAAAGTAAATTACCTCAACTGCCTACATTTGTAATACCGCTCTGAATTCTAGTGAAATTATAAGTGATGTGCAAAAATGAAATGGAATAAATACAGTGGAGTAAATGTGAACCTTTTCTTTAATTTATCTGGACGAATACGACCTAATACTGATATCACCACCCTGATGACAATGATCCTGATACACCCCTTTCGTTCACGCGACGACATATATATATTAAGATTAAGATTATCTAAGCGCTTAGTCGAAATTACGAAGGACCAGAAGGCCTCTTCTTGGGTCAGCGTATAAGCCGCTATTCAGCGGGGCAACGCGGCCAGCGTTTAGTTAGAGTAAGGGATTTTTCTATAGATAAAATTATATTTGTTTCATTTGTTGTATATAGTCTTTAAGATGTTGTTCAATAAATTCCTTTCATCGGTGCATAGTTAAGTTATGTACGTATGTATGTATGTATGATACTCACAAATCCCCACCACTGTGTCTCGCAGAAACCCTGAGATGTTGCCTCAGCGCGTCGGACGACACGAACCGTACGTTGCACGGCTCGCACAGCGGGCCGTCCTCCGGGATCTGGGGCAATGGAATACCATGTCAGATACCCAGAACTTTGGAATATCGGCGGAATAATGGCCAGCAGACCCAACTCGGAAACGAGAGAGACCGGATGCGAACCCTAGTACTGCGATTAAACAGACTTCTTACAACCATTTATGTAATGAGCAGTTTTCCAATAGGTATCTAAAGCATTCCTAACCACTCACTAGATGGCGCCCCGACAATTTTGGTAATTGATAATCGCTTGAAATAGGTTCTTAGCAACCAGGATATAAACACTGGGTACGTTGTATTGGATAATATTGTATTTGTCAATAGTTTTCAACCATTTTAGAGGTTGTAATAATAATGGAACACAGTGCCAACTACTATAAATATTTCTTTTTACACTTCGTTCAACCTTTAACAGTTGTTTATATTAATAAACATTTTATTTTTAGGTTTAGTATTAGTTGTCTGCATGAAATCACTGCCACCATCATACAGATTATAAAAAGATTACCAAAATTGTAGGAGCGCCATCTATTGATGCTTTTTGAAACCAACTATCAATACCTACTGGAAAACTCCGCATTCTGTACAAACTGTAATCCTACTTCTAGTATCCCGTATCATTTAAATAACCACCTGCGAGCACCTGTTAATGGCCTCGCTGTTATATATGTTTGTAAGTATTACTTTTTTTTTTTAATGTCATATGGTAGGCAAACAGGCAAGCGGGCCACCTGATGGAAAGTGGTCACCACTGCCTATAGACATTAGCAACACCGAGAGTATCGCCAATGCGTTGCCCACCTCTATAACACGTTGCTCTGGCAGCAAAAGGCAAATGCCCCTCCACTGCCAAAGCCACGGTTCCCCAAATCCCCACCCCATGGAGCACTATTAACTATTTTTATTTACTCATCAGGTCTTGAATGCGTCCTACCCAAAAATCGCCTACTGCATTTTTAATTCGTCGAATGACCGGTGACGATGCGGCCGATGATGGAGCATGCCTGTCCAGGAACAGCCTTCACTCTAGCCTTGAAGGCGTCTAGATTATAATGATCGGTGAACACACTCGCAGGCAACGTGTTCCATTCCTTAGCCGTACGCATTATAAGTTACTAGCTGCGAAACCCGGCGTTGCACGGGTTAAAATATACACCGAACTTTCTGGAACGTTCCAGAATGATAATAACCGATATTATTAATTTCAGTACTTTCTAGATCATTCTAGAAATTTTCAGAACTTTCCCGAAGTTCTAATGAGTTAGAAAAGGACAGATTATTAATTTCAGTACTTTCTAGATCATTCTAGAAATTTTCAGAACTTTCCCGAAGTTCAAATAAGTTAAAAAAGGACAGATTATTAATTTCAGTACTTTCTAGATCATACTAGAAATTTCTTTCCCGAAGTTCTAATGAGTTAGAAAAGGACAAATTAAGAATATATTAAGAATATTAAGAATTAAGATTTGAAACATACAATCAAGGGAATATCGCCCTACCCGAAACCAGTATAAGATGAGCTAGCGTCTCTATAGACCGCATAGTAATGTTAGCTCCTTTTATACTAATTTTGGGTAGATTAATACGCTGCCTTCTGAACTGTACTAACAAACCATTCACTCACCCTCACCTCATCCAACTCACCTCCAAAGTGTCCACTCTGTGTTTCAGTTTCTTGTGTAGCTCTATCCCCTTCTGACTGACGAACGAATACCCGCAGAGGGCGCACACGAAGTCCGAGGGATGCTTTATCCTTATGTGACCCATGTAGGTTGTGAATTTGCTGTAACAATAATAAGTTCTCAAATCATCATCATCATCATCACAGCCCATAACAGTCCACAGGACTTAGAGCCTCTCTCACATGAAAGGGGAGGTCGTTGCCATAAACTCCACTCGGCAGGCGGGTTGGAGATCGCAGTGTTGTAAATATGACAATGGAAAACGCTTTGGAAACATTAGTCGGCTTGTCCGACACCCGCGAGTGTAAGGGGTTGGTGCTATTCTAATCTGCCGGACACCACACTGTGGAGCGACTGCCATCTAACCTCCGTGACCCTGCTACCAGGGGAATCTGACCAGATTGGATCATGGTTATACATTCAGTCGCCTGAATATGCAGGTTTCCTTACAATGTTTTCCCTCACCGTAAGACCATCGGTTAATGTGCAACTTTATGTAATTTCTCGCCTGAAACACAGAGTATCATATTATCATAGCTCAGGCAAAAAATATGTTTTATTTTTACCTTTAACGTGTTTTTTACATCTAAAATTGAAATGTATTTCACAAGATTTAATAAACTTTTTATTTATTTTATTTATTTTTTAACTAATGTACATAACTCAGAAAAGAGTCACTGGTACGTGGCGGCAGTGGGATTCGAACCCGGTACCTCTCACTTACGAGACGGATACCCTAACCGCTCGGCCATCGACGCTCCTATTCACCAATACGCTATTTATCATCTCTAGCACTTTTCGAAGTGATATTCGTGAGAGGCCGCGTTTTTAGCAAAAAGAATAGGGTAGCACACACAAAGATTGCGAGGTAAATGAAAGCTTGTAAAGTGAACGTTCAACTCACACAAATTCGTCTTGACAATGTGGACATTGGTATTTGGTGCCTTTATGCCATCTCTCGTGCAGTCGCGCTGTCTGTCTGTAACAACATAATTATAGATTAAGGACGACTTGCACTAAATTCTCAAACGTATTTAAGTTAGTAATAAAATAATAAAACAAATTACTTCATGCAAAAAAAAAAGTTATAGGTCATTTTAAACGTGTCTAAGAGCTTGGTGCAAGCCAGGCTAAATAAAAATCATCTTAGCGTTAATGATCAGGTAATTACAGTGGAGCGACTGCCATCTGACCTCCGTGACCCTGCTACCAGGGGAACCTGACCAGATTGAGCCGGGCTAAATAATACATTTGGTTAAAACTGAACCATAAGTATATTGTAACATAGGTATAGCTTGAACGCGACAGAGGTGACCTGTCAATGGTGGCGCTAGTTCTGCGTTTTATGTAGCAACACCGGAAGCATGTAGTATTCTGTGACAGAATTCGAATGTCGCCAACAATGGGACATGGATAAGAAGGAACGTGACAGCAAAATAAACTAACATGTCCCGATTGTGAAATAAGAATAATGACGTTTCGGAAAAAGACCTAGCGCCCTCCTTCACGGAATTATGATTCTTGTCAAATAAGTCAACATTTGACGTAGTGGACATTGACTCAAAGATTAGACAGTATAAACCAACTAATTTTAAATGGTGTACAATAACGAAGGCGGCTTATTAAGGTTATAGACTACTGGACAGCGTCGAGTTATATTTTCTCTATATAGTTTATTATTGCCAGTAAAATAAATTCGGTACGCTAATTTTTCCGCAATCTGTAAGAGTGACCTGAAGTCCAATGTTTACTATATTCTATTGGTCTTGTTACCTGATATAAATAAATACCTAAAAGCCCTCCATCAGGTAAAATTGTGATCAAATGGGTGTGATGTAATATGACAACACATTCAATTATACACATGTAATACCCTGTAGAGCTCGTCTAATCTAAAATGACGCGCCCCACTATCGCATTAACGCACACAAGCAAGTTTAAAATATGGACACAATACATATACAAATGCCGTTGTAATTGGTCATTCAGTTGCCGGTGAGATTCAAACGTAGGAGCACGCGTCGTTCATTGGCTCCCACACAGATGAAGTGTCGTTATCAATATTTGCACTCACACATCGAAATCAATTAACTAAGTAGTGGGGCGCGTCATTTTAGACTAGACGAGCTCTACCCTGGTTTTAACATGTTATACCTATCATAATTGATATTGTTACAACTTTTTTGATATCATCATCATCCGAGCTGTCAATCCCGGCTATTGTCAGAGTCCGCTTTCCTGCTTTGTTTTCTCCACTTTGCCTGATCTTCGGCATCCTCACGTCGTAAGCCGTTAGCTCAAATTATATCAAACAACTAGTTTGATATAATTGTAGCAATTGCCAAGTAAAATCTATGTCTAACATAACAACAACTCACCGATGCGTAGTGACATACGGACACTGGTTGCAGCTGAACCGTTGCGTGTGGTGCGCAGTTATATGCTTCCGCAGCGCGTGCGAGTGTCGGAAGTATGTCTTGCATATGTCGCATTGGTGGTCGCCGCATTCCTGCGAACATACAATATTGTTTATTTATTTATTCTATATGAGATATAACTTTAGGAGAGTTGAGACCGAGTGGTAACGTTACGGAGTATACGATGCGAGACTTGTCTTGTGGTAGCTTGTAACCAGTAGGCTACTTACATAAGTCAGTTGCCAATAATTATCTGATTTAAATAATTGAAATTGTTATTTTTGCGATTACGTATAATCGAATTCATGGGTTCAGTTGCTAATTAATTTCATTGCAATAAACCGAAACTATTAATTCGATGATACTTAATTGCAAAGGTAAACATTTCAATCATTGAAATCAGAGAAATGTTGGCAACAGAGTTACCTAATCAGCGAAATTAGGCCTAATTTTGTTAGAAATACTTATACATACAAATACATACATACATATTGCAACCTACGTGGTTCGGTGGATTACAAACCGGTCTGCCATGCAATAGGTCCCGGGTTCAATTCCCAGCCGAGCAGAAATTTAATCAATGTATCTTAATTATTTTTTTATGTCATACGGTAGGCAAACAGGCAAGCGGGCCACCTGATGGAAAGTGGAATTTCTGATACGGGTCTGGGTGTTATGTATAATAAGTATGTATTTAAAAATATATATAAGTAGTTTATCAGTTGTCTAGCACCCGTAACACAAGCTGTGCTTACTTTGGGGCTAGATGGCGCTGTGTGAATTTGTCTAAACATTTTTATTTTTTTTATTTTTTTATTCTTTATTCTCACTAACCTAACATGCCGCCGATTGGGAAACTACTGATCAAAAGACACTGACGCTGTTGCTAACAAAATGTTTTAAATTTTCACTTTTATCGATTACTTATCATCGATTTCACGGGTTCTGTAGGCTGAATACGTAACTCCGTTGCTAACATATCTGATTTCAATGATTGAAATTATTACCTTTGCGATTATCATCAATCAGCATCATTTCAATAATTGAAATCAGATAATTGTTAGCAACAGCGCAATGATTATTGCAAAGTTTCATTGCAATAATCATTTTGTTAGCAAAAGCGCCAGAAATGGTGATCTGCCAAATCCTGGATGATGGTCAAAGCGGACCCCAGGCCCGCTTGCGCGACAACAAAACCAGGATATTTATTTATTATTTATTTACGGTCTACTATTGGTCAACTTACATGCGTATGTCGACTCATGTGTCCGTTGTAAGCGTCTTCGTCCAGAAAACCTTTGAAGCATTCCGTGCATTTGTAGACGGAATTCTTGTAGTTGGCGCTCTCCTGCCGCTTCTGGATTTCGGCTACCTGGAAGATTACACCTTCATGAGGAATCCAGCAGGTAAGGGCGACAGTATTGGGTCCTTAGCTATGAAATTGGCGTTATTTTTCGCTAGTACATATTTACATAAATATTTTTAACTTGTGGACCCGGCGCGACTTCATTCGCGTGGCGTCTTATCCCTACATACACCTACCATACCCCTACCACCCTTTTTTTGCTCGCAATAAACTTTCTCTTCAATAAATCTATCTATTGTTGAAAACGGTATTAAAATCCATTGCGTAGTTTAAAATATGTTGCGACTATGTTTTATACTGTGTATAAATTGTTAATAAAATACTAAAATGAATCCAGATCTTTTGCCTCGAAAGAACGCACTATCATGTGACGAAAAAGACCTTATGGACGACTGCTACAGATATCAATTTTATCAGGTGGTAGGACTCTATCAAGCCTGAGGAGTCCGCTTGGGTGAGTACCACCGCCTTATCTATTTCCGCCACCAAGCAACGATGCTTGCATTGTTGTGTTCCGGTTTGAAGGATAAGGTAGCCAGCGCTATTACAGCCATGAGGCGTTTCATCTTAGTCCTCACAGTGACAACGCACATTGCCGTTCTGCATTTGTGTTAGCTGCAACCTGTATATGAATTGTAGATGTAATGGGCGACAGTTACCGCTTACAATCGGATGAACTATCTGCTCGTTTGTTGCTGAGTAGCAAAAGAATTAGCCATTTCTATGATTGTATTAAATAAAGACATTCTAACTTGGCCGTGTGGTGTCCGGTAGAGTAGAATAGCACCAACCCCTTACACTCGTGGGTGTCGTACAAGGCGACTAATGTTTTCGAGGCAAAAGATCAAGAGTCTCCGTTGTCTGGGAAATGGGCAGCAGCATTTTTCATTGTTATATATTAACACTGCGATCTCCAACCCGCCTGCCGAGCGTGGAGATTATGACAATAACCTCCTATTATGATAAAGCATTAATGGCTTTAAGTCCGCCAATTGTATTATTGTGCAATAAAGTTTTAAATAAGTAAATAAACCTCCCCTTTCGTGGGAGAGGCCCTAAGTCCTGCAGTGGACTGTTATGGGCTGTGATGATGATTCTAACTTACCTGCTCTTCAAACGTCAAATCCGTAATAGTAAATAGAGTCTCATTAAGCTCATCGCTCAGGAATGGTTTTCTTCTTCTGTCAATTTTGGGCTCACTCTGCTCCTTCTTCAACTGTCTCTTCCTCGTTGTCTTAATTTTCTCCTCTTTCTTCTTCGTCTTAACTTTCTTCTTCGTCCTACTCAATTCTAGAGGCATACTGTCATCTGTCGAGAACTCTTCTCCATCTTTCGGTGATATACTAAAGTCTACGTCCATTGCTTCATTTGTATCGTCATTCTGATTCTCATTATCTATGTAGCCTCCATTTTCATCATTGACGATAATATTTTCTTTGTGTACAGCGAGATCGTCTTTCATATCGTCTGTTTGGTTGAAATCCTCATTTTCAGATATAAAAACCTCGTTGTTACTCGATTCGACCTTGATATCGAAGTTCGACACAATATCGTTTTGTAATAATGAATGATTGTGGTCATTACTACTTGTATTGACATCTGTGACGTCATCGTATTCTATTTGGAGGTCGTAGTGACAACTGTTGTAGAGTTTAAGTGATAGGGGTGATGATAACAGTTTCTTGTCTCTGTTTATGGATTTTACAGCTTCTAACGTTAGCTGGAAATATGGCGGAAACAATTATGTCTTATTTTCTTTAATAAAGTACTTATATAAGTAGTTTATCAGTTATCTAACACCACTTTGCTTACTTTGGAACTAGATGGCGCTGTGTGAATTTGTCCAAGCATAGTTTATACGACTACATACGGTTTATAGCTTATCTAAGGTTAGCTGTAAGAAATCCCATTGTGGGATAAGCCCGCCTTTGCAATGTATTTTATATCACTTTTGTTATATAGTTCTAAGGTATTTAATGCAATAATGAGTTTACATACATACATACATACTACAACTACTACTAAAATGACATCGTATCCTTCAAAAGGTGTATTAGAAATGGGCAAGGCACTGGTGACGTCTCAGGTTAAGCTGGTGTCCATAGGTGGTGGTGACCAATTTCCATCAGGTGGCACGCTTGCCTGTTTGTCCGTATGACATTAAAAACCTTTGATGCATCATCTTGGCTCTCACGCACGAGGGCCCGGGGTTCACCTTGACCATGATCCAGACCATGATGCATAAAAAACTTTGATAGATATGAGGTAATAAAAATAATTGAAAAACACATGACACGACTATGTGAAAATCTACAGTTTTGGACTTGTCGCCTTGACAGGCTGACTCGATCTTACTAATGCTTACGACTTGTATATGGATGTATGAAACTATACTGATGCTCTTACGGTGAGGGAAAACATCGTGAAACCTGCACTGCACCTGCTGCAGTCGCACCAATGTAATTACCTGCAGGCTAACACGTAACTTTGTTGCTAACCATTCTCGCGCTGTTGCTAACAAAATGATTGAAAGTAACGATTACGTAGAATCGATTTCACGGGTTCAGTTGCTCGCAATTACTGCAAAAGCTCCATTGCAATAAATTGGAGCTGCGAAATCGATCATACATAATCGCAAAAGAAATAATTTCTATCACTTTGTTAGCAACAGCGCGAGAATTGTTAGCAACAGAATTACGTAATCAGCCTGCTGATCTGCCAAATCATGGATCTTGGTCAAGGCGGAACTCGGACGGCAAGATGTTTTTATATGGATATGTAAAACACTTACCACATCATGTTTCCTGACCAGCTCCAGCATTATAGAGTTGGCTGCGTGGCTTTTCCTTACGAACTTAACATGATTCTGTATCCTTTGGGCACATTCCACGCATAGCATCTGAGGCAATTTGTCTTCGGGGCTTAGCTGGAAACAACAACATCATCATTATCAGTGAGTAAAGCTTAAGGCAGGTTGGCCGCTGCAAAGACTCTCTGGCTAAGTGGGGCTTCATTGACCAGACACAGCAGCGATGCGACTGTGGACCTCCATCCCAAACCATGGAGCATCTGCTTTCTTGTCCTCTTTGTCCTGCTACCTGCACTAGGGAGGAACTGTTCCTGGCGACTGATAATGCCGTTGCCGTGGCCAACTACTGGGCATGCCAGATCTAGGGTATTCGAAAAATTTACTCGACAAAGAAGAAGAAGAATAAGTAAAGCTTATCAGGTGATAGGAATCTGTGAGTACCACCGCCTTATCTATTTCTGCCGCCACGCAACAACGCTTGATTTTTAATTTGCTTGATACTTACTTAAAAATATACAGCATACCACCTTACCACGTTATCAGGTAAAGCAACGGGTATCACAATGGCTGCAATCATTAAATTATAATGATACCGAACGCCTTCTAACGGTAATATCCTAGATTAATAAGTAAATAGTGCAAACACACACACACGCACGCACGCGCGCACACGCGCACACATACACACACACGCACGCACATACACACTCACTCGTACATGTCTCATATATAAGCATTCACACAACAGATGGTCATTTAACAAAGTTGTGCAGGTAAAAGCTAAACTGCTATGAGAACAATTTGAATGCGGACGAAGTCGCGAGCAGAAGCTTGTAATATTATATACAGGACCGACGACCTGTAGGCCTAGCACAAATTGCTCTCGGGCGCGATAAGCGAGAAAAAGCGCGACATAGATATTGCTATCTCTTTCGTCTTAGTATTGAGAGAAAGAGACAAACGCTCTCTCGCGGCGCGAGCTTTGTCGCGGACACACTTGTGCTAGGGCCACTGAGTGGTTCAATGGTCAACATGCCACGCAAGGTCCAGGGTTCGATTCCTGGCCGGGCAGAAATTGAAATGATGAATTTTAATATCTGTTACGGGTCTGGGTGTTCTATGTATAATAAGTATGTATTTAAAAAGTATTTAAGTAGTATATCAGTTATCTAGCACCCATAGCACAAGCTTTGCTTAGTTTGGGGCTAGATGGCGCTGATGTGAAGTTGTCCACGAATATTCTTATATTCTTCTTATTCTAATGGACCCGGCGCCACTTCGTGCGCGTGTGCGCGCACGCGCGCACACGCGCACACATACACACACACGCACGCACATACACACTCACTCGTACACGTCTCATATATAAGCATTCACACTTTATTTTTTATTTTTTATCTTTTTCTGTTATATTGATCTCATTTGTGGGGGGGAGCCTGGAGATCTGTAGTACAGATATTCAGCCTTTTTCAGACTCCAGGTTCCCACAAAGGCGTTGTGTTAGTACCTTATATGATTATCAACGAATTTATGTAACCTTTGTGTGAAATAATAAATCAAATTTTTATTTATTTATTTATTTACTTACTGATTTCAATTATTGATATGGTTACTTTTGCGATTCCGTATCATCGATTTCATGAGTTCAGTTGCTAACAACATTCCCATAGCAATAGACTGAAACTATAAAATCGATCCTACGTAATCGCAAAACTATTTCAATCATTGAAATTAGAGAATTGTTGATAACAGAGTTACGTAATTAGCTTAATGGTTTTATCAGGTGTTAGGACTCTGTCAAGCCTGAGGAATCCGCCTGGGTGAGTACCACCGCCTTATCTATTTCTGCTGCCACGCAACAATGCTTGCATTGTTGTGTTCCGGTTTAAAGGATATGGTAGCCAATGCCATTACAGGCATGAGGCATTTCATCTTAGTCCTCAGTGACAACGCACCTGCGGTTCTGCACAATTGTTGTATACAACCTAAATGCATGAATCGTAGATGTAATGGGTGACAGTCACCGCTTACCGTCAGGTAGGCTGTCTGCTTGTTCAATAGAAAAAGGCAGAAGATCCACGCTAGCTTCGCAAAAATCCCGTAGATGGCGCTCTTTTGGTGGCGAAGGGATAAGGCAGCCACCAATGCTGGCAAGCGAAGATGGAGAAGGTGGAAAAGGGTTACCCCCCTGGCCGGGTGTCGTGACCAGGGGGCCAGGGGTCCGACAGTTTATCGTAGGATTTATGCCGCGGAAGTTGGCACATTTCTCTAGCGCGATATAGGACGGTCAGCGCCATCTATATGCGGATGCTTGCCAACCTTGTGGTCGTGTACTCGTAATATGAGTATTGTTGAGTTTCCCTATAGGAGCGATAGATGTCGCTACACTCTCAAAGTACTCAACCTATGTCACAGTGACTTGAACTTTTCTTTTGGCATGATAGATGGCGCTACAAGCACAAACAAAACATATAGATGTCACACTCACCGATAGCCCCGTAACGCTCGCGTACGCTTCATCCAGGTTATACTCTTTCATTGCGTACATCTTAGTTTCTGTCGCTAAGCAGATCCGGCAAGCCTGTAACAATAAAATCTATATCAGTCCTCTCTAAGTATCTATACCAATATTATAAAGATGAAAGGTTTGATTTTTTGTTTGTTTGTTTGTATTGAATAGGCTTCGAAACTACTGGACCGATTTCAAAAATTCTTTCACTGTTGGGAAGCTACACTATCCCCGGGTGACATAGGCTATATACCCGTGTACCCGTAGTGGTACCCATGCGAAGCCGGAGCGGCTGCTAGTCTATAGTAAAATAATGACGACACTAGTGGCTCAGTTGGTTAACATGCCGGTCGCCACACAGAGGTCCCAGGTTCGATTCCCGGCTGAGCAGAAATTGAAATAATGAATTTTAATTTCTGTTACGGGTCTGAGTGTAGTACATATAATAAGTATCTAACACCCATAACACAAGCTTTGCTTACTTTGGGGCTAGATTTAAGAGAGGTAGGGCATAGCGGGGTATCCCGTTCGAATTGGAGCCGCCCGACTGGGGAAGCACCTCCACCTTACAGAATACCGCAGCTAAACAATACTTTTTTAAATAGTGTTGTGTTTCTGCCGGTGAGTAAGGTTTCCAGTGCTCCATGGGGTGGGGATTTGGGGAACCGTGGCTTTGGCAGTGGAGGGGCATTTGTCTTTTTGCTGCCAGAGCAACGTGTTATAGAGGTGGGCAACGCATTGGCGATGCTCTTGGTGTTGCTAATGTCTATAGGCAGTGGAGACCACTGTGTGTGAATTTGTCCAAGCACATTTATAAATAAATATTGACAGCTTGGGGGCCAACATAACTGTAAGCCACGTTTCATCTAATTAGGGTAGAACTAGCATTCACACAACGAATGGTCATTTAACAAAGTTGTGTGTAAAAGCTAAACTGCTACGAGAACTATTTGAATGCGGACGAAGTCACGAGCAGAAGCTTGTAATATTATACAGGGTGTAAAAAGACCTGAATATTCTGAATTTAAAAGATTCGATTTCTGCCTAAACTATGAGTTTCCGCGGGTATGTTTTTTGGGGAAAGTTGTTCTGTTTCAATTAATGCTAGCGGTCTTTTTACACCCTGTATTACTAATGGACCCGGCGCCACTTCGTTCGCGCACACCTACTTAACCCCCCCCTACCTACCTTCCTCTTGAATCACTCTTATAGCTAGTGTCAAATAAGAAGAGACTTGGCGGGTCACGTGGTTCGACTTGCGCTGCATACGATTACCTGCCGCGAAATCCCCTCCACTGCCATTTGAAAAGTCTCTTCTTTCGTGACGCAAGTTATATCTACCTCTGAAAAGCGCATTAAATTCCGTTGCGTAGTGTATAAGATCTAAGTGTACCCAGGGACAGATGGAGGGAAGCCACTTTGTTTTATACGTATAGATTATTGAATGAATGAATGAAAAATTCTTTATTGCTTATACATAAAATAAAACAAAAACAGAGGAAACAAAAAAGAAAAGCAACCGGCGGCCTTATCGCTTAAAGCGATTTCTTTCAGGCAACCTTAGACATCTAGAAACAAAATATACACTAGGATAGATAAGTCTGTTCTACTGAACATTACTGTAGCATATTTCATTAATACTAATAAACCTATATCACTAAAATACAATCCTATAAATACGTAATATCTACTTATTAAACATCACAAAACAATATAAAGATGATAAAATAAAAATAAAATACAAATTTTGATTTTTATCATGTATCCGCCCATGAGTAAAGTGAGACGTTGATGATGATGGATCCCTATGTGACAGTTTTGAGAAAGTGTGCTTTAACCAGCTTTTTAAAGGATTATTGTCGTGTTATTGCATTGTGTTATGTTATAATTTATTATTTACAATTAGAATGTCTGCTATGTATAAGAAAAGTACACACAATCTTTAGACTTACCAATAAAGGAACCATCTCCTGATATCCACAATTCGTCCTGCCCTGAAAACAGATACTTAATTATATGATTTCTATTGCATTGTCTGTGTGGCTGTTAATAGAGCTGAGTTATTAAAAGATATTTAAATGCTTTAACGAATTTAAGCGTCTACATTGATTAAACAAAGTTGATCAAAGGTAATGTTCTAACTTATTTTCGTCATTGCTACAACAGGTCCTAAGTCATACAATCTGTTTGGTTACTGACTCTAAACATGGCCAGTTATTTCCAGGTTTCCTACCGCATTCCTTTGTACAAACATACCCTTAAAATGTGTGATAATAACTGCAATAGTTTGAAATATTATGGCCAGTAATACTCAATCATTAACAATCAATAAGACTCAGCGTGGGTGCGTCGTGGCTGAGCGGTTAGAGTATGCAACTCGTAAGACAGACGTACCGGGTTCGAATCCTGCTCCGGCCATGTACCAACGACTGTTTATTAGTTGAATACTAACCGATGCTCTTACAGTGAGGGAAAACATTGTGCACATTCAGGCGACTGGATGTGTAACCATGATCCAATCTGGTCAAGTAGGCCTCCCACAAGGTGGACCGACCTGGTAAAGATCGCAGGTACCAGCTGGACTAGGAAGGCACAGGACCGACTGCCATGGAGATCTCTGGGGGAGGCCTATGCCCAGCAGTTGGCGTCTTTCGGCTGATATGATGATGATGATAATGAACAACCAACATACCTTTAACAACATCGGCACAGCCCCAACTCTGATTTTCCTCATGCCACTTTTTGTTTCATACATATCGTCAATTTGGAAATGTTTGGAGCACACGGCACTGTGATCTCTAGGTGTCCAGTTGTCTATATTGAGAGCTTTCACCCAGCATGACCGCAGAGTTTGTTCTGATGGGAAGCTAGAATGTGTAATTTAATTTAATGTACCACTGAGCCAGTAAGCAAAGGAGAGGCCCTAAGTCCTTCAGTGGACTGTTATGGGCTGAGATGATGATATACAGTATAAGATAACTTAGAGCGTTTTCCAGAGCCAATTTGTAGGACTGCAAGCAACTGGTACAACCAATAAATTGTTCTTATTGGCTCCATGTAAGGGCTGCTTTCATGCAGTTTTGGTAATTATTTTTCACAAGGTGAAAATTAGCCTTTAGTCTGTTTTGCTTAATGTTTTTATACTAGGTACCTACTGTCAATACAATTTGCCTCATGCTCTCATGGATATTACATTCACCAAGTAGCTTTTCTGCTAGTGGGCAGATTGTCATTCAGGGAAGGAGGAGATTATGTTTGATAAGTAGTAAAAACAATAAAGAATTGGACAGGTATTTTTAGAGCCTTAATTGCTTTTACGGAAAGTAGTCTCTAAACATTATGAACTACGAATAAGAAAAGAACCAGGGTTGAATCAATTAGATTAAGGTTCAGACTGATTCAAACATTGGAGTATTCCAATGCCTCTAAGGAACATATTTACTTACACGTGAAAAGTAATTCCTTGAGCTTTTTTGTTCTGCTTAGAGTTGCTCTTACATCCAGGCACGCAACAACGCATTTTCAGTGAGAATTTAATATAATATAGCGGAAAAACTAACTCATTTTGCTCAAATTCTAATAGGAACTTACATTCACTTTCACACTTGTATTTAAAGAATTTAGATTATTTTTTCCGGATTAAAATGACATAAATTCTAATTTAAAAATAGTAAACACAATAAAACATTAGGTTGTGTTGATGTTTTTCATAAAAAATTAAATAAAAGCAAATTACAATCTACTGTCAATAACCTTGCCGACAAGCTTATGCGACTGAATAAAAAACCTTCGCTATCGATATCTTTTTCACTTTCTTTCATTGAAGATATATGACATCATAGAAAGAGATGCAAAATGTTAGCTGTCAAAATTATGGTCTCTTCAATTCTGCCGCTTTGTAATGGCATCTCTGTCTAACTTACGGCATATTACCTTTTAGTGAACGAGATGACAAACCAAGCGAAAATTAGAGATGATCCACTTATTACGATTACTGTACGGTTTTTGAGAAGTTAAAAAAAATAAAGAAAATGGCGAAGAATATTTTGTTGTTTGACATTTGCGGTGCGTTTGCGTTTGTTTATTTTGTGTAATGGAAGGAAATTCGCTTGGAAATTGGTTTAAACTATAAATAAATATTGTATTCTATGATTGATTTATACTACAATGGATTCAATTAGGAATTACTAACTAATCTCAGTATAAAGCATTGTTTTAAATGTAATTCTATAGTATAAAAAACAGTCATGATCATTCGTCTTCTATTTGTTTTTTGTGACTAAAATATACACTGAAAATGCGCTGCAGTGTTCCTAGTTGTAACAACGACACCAAAATAACTACTAAAAGTGATGGAATCACATTTCACATGTAAGTTTCTTATTGGATTCTTGTTTCTCAAGTCTATAGAAAACATTGCCACTAGAGGTATTAAATCAAACATAAAGTCATTAAGAATAGTAGATCATAACGTGTGGCCTGACCTGTATTTTTTCTACAGAAAAAGCTAATCATTTACTATTGTACCAAACACCACCAAATATGTTACCTTGGAAAAGGAGCTATCTTATTTTCCTTCTGTACAGGTTCCCGAAGGAAGAGGTGTTGCGTACAGCATGGGTAGAGGCCCTCAGTCTATCAGAGTGGGACCCAAAGGACCGCAGCACCGTCTGCTCTGAACACTTCCGCCATGAAGACTTTTATGAGACAAAGTGTGGACTAAGGAAGATCAAGAGGAGTGCCGTGCCAGATCTAAATCAGGTATTCATTGTTTTTAAATTGTTTGTAACCAGATGTGAGTCAACCATTATTTACAAAATTTTCAGAATATATTCAAGACATAAGACATTGCAAATAAATAAAAAATTATCCTGAGTGGGTACTTAATTATACTGGAATTTAAACGACAATAAATCCTGTCATTTCCTAACTCAAATTAATGTTTGCTGCAACTTATTGCTACATGCAACCTCAATGTAACAGAGACCAAATCTGTTTATGGCTCGTGGCTTACTGCAGATGGAATACTTAAATAAAAACCCAACTAATCCCTATTTGTATTTATTTGTAGGACAATATGGACCTAGATGCACCAGCCACATTAAGAGTAAGTCAGAAAAATTTATTATAATGTAAAATGGCATACCTTTTCATTTCCTGTATCACTGTTAATTCCTAATCAGCTGTAAAACTACCTGCCTTATTAAAGATAATCATCATCACAGCCCGTAACAGTCCACTGCAGGACTTAGGGCCTCTCCCACGATAGGGGAGGTTATTGCCATAATCTCCACGCTTGGCAGGCGGGTTGGAGATAGCAGTGTTTAAATATAATAATGGAAAATGCTGCTGCCCATTTTCCAGACTATGGAGACTTTGGTTAGAGGATATCAAAGGGTGCAACTCAAAAAGACTTTAAAAATTCGAGAAAAGGCACCCGAAAGGGGTTTTAGCGTTGGGGTGTAGGGGGGCACAGGGACTTTTGATCTTTTGCCTCGAAAACATTTGTTGCCTTGTACGACACCCATGAGTGTAAGGGGTTGGTGCTATTCTACTCTGCCGGACACCACACGGCCAATACTGTATATAGATGTCTTGAATTATAAAAGAAACACATACAATGTGAATTAAAGACAATAATAATTTTTTTTTTTTTTTTTTCGCTCTCTACCCTCAAAAGTGTAAACAGTGTTGAAATTTACTTATCAGTTTTTATTGTCGAATAATATTTTAATTCACGAATATTTACACAGTAAACGTGTTAATTGTGCTTAGTATTGTCGGCTTGTTGTGTGGAAGTGTTATCCAGTGTAACATCGAAGTATTAGTGCAGATTGTCTGAACTGTGAAATTGTACCAACCCACCTTTGTTACATTATCCAAGTTTAACATTATACCCAACAATATGAAGTGCTTTGTTTGCAACAATGACTTTAATGAGGAAAATACGGTGCAATGTGATGGATGCAAGCGAAATATCTGCCTACAATGTAGCAACTTGACGAGTAGTGAGGCTCGTGTGATGGGGCTAAAGGGCAAGAGAACCCTTCTATACCTATGCCCCCCGTGCCGTGAAGCTCTTTTCCAGGTGCAAAGCTCATAAAGGCTTATGATGGTCTACGGGAGGAACTAAATAATGTTAAAAAGCAGCTAGCAGAGACACATGTGACGCCCGTCGGAAATTCTTCCGTAGCAACCCCGCCCCTGCCTGACACTGGCGCATTGCTCGAGGAAATTGCGGAACGTGAACGAAGGGCTAATAATGTGATTATTGTGGGTGTTCAAGAGTGCGATTTGGATAATGGCAGTGAGAGAAAACTACATGATGAATCGATTATAAAGAAGATTTTGTTGGGCGTAAACAATGGAGATGATTTTTCGGACAAGGTAATCGCGGTGCATCGTCTGGGTCGCCGCGAACCAGATGCCGCGCGCCCGCGACCAATAAAAGTGGTGCTCCGGTCCCGCCGTGATGCTATCTCAGTTTTGAAGAACAAAAGTAAGGCCTGCAAAGAGGTAAGAGTTTATGATGATAAGACCCCTACTCAGCGCGAAGAACTAAACCAACTTCGTGACACTCTTAAATCGAGAATCGAAAATGGAGAGACTGATTTAACAATAAAATATGTGAAAGGAACTCCAAAGATCATTAAAAAAAACTAATTACCGACTCGAAGAACCCCTACGTCGACATTTCATTTATGTACACCAATTTATGCTCATTACAATCCAAATTTGATCTTTTCTTGCTTTATGTAACTGCGAATAAACCTTCAATTATTATTCTTACTGAAACCTGGCTTAACAGTAAAGACCCCAATAGTACATATAAAATCCCTGGCTATACCCTATTTAGATTGGACCGAAAACATAAGAACAAAAAATCAGAGGGAAAGACTCGAGGCGGAGGTGTGGCAATGTATATAACGGATAGTGTCAGAGGAGTTCCCTTGGTAGCGAGACCAAACACAAGATACATGTGTGAAGATGTCGAGGCACTCTATGTAGATGTTCAGTACAGCTCTCATCATTTTCTGGTGGTGGGGGTATACAGACCTGATTCTAAAGATGCAGATATATGGACACCACGTGACACTAAAATAATGGAAAATCTTTCTGCTGCTGTGCATAATAATACTGTGATAATCGCTGGTGATTTCAACTATCCCTCCATTAACTGGCCTATTTACATGGGTCAACATCAATCTGGACCGGAAGAATTATTTACTAACATGTTTCTCAGCAGCAATCTCATTCAATTAGTAGAGAACCCTACAAGATTTAGACAAGGGAATGAACCATCTCTACTGGACTTGGTAATGGTTAATGAAGACTCTTTGATTAAGGAAATCATTCATAAGCCCCCAATTGGTAAAAGTGATCACTGTGTCTTAGAATTTTGCTTTCAATGTCTGTCACATAAAACAAACAATGTCCCTATACTCAGACGTCAGTACCAGTTTATTGACTATGAAAAATTTAATTCAGATCTATCTGACTCTCTAAAAAATGTGAACCTGTCCGGCGACACTGATCTGCTATGGGGGGACACATTATCCGCAATCAACTCTACTCTTAATAGGCATGCTCCTGAAAAGCTAATTAGAAACAAACCTCGAAACAAGCCCTGGATTGATGACAGTGTTATGAGACTAGTCAAAGAGAAAAAAGTTTGTTGGGACAAGTACCGAACATCTAGAAGTGAGGAACAATACTCAAAATATAGAGCGATTAATAACGAATGTGTTGCACTGACAAGGAAACGTCGCAGCATGTATGAGAAAAAACTACTGGACTTTGGGAATAAAGCCTTTTACTCTCACATAAGGCAGTCGATCACATCCAAAGTAGGTATTCCCCCAGCGATAAAAAATCAGAATGGTGACCTAGTTACCAACCCTATTGATATTGCCAATTGTTTTGCGGAGGAGTTTCAAAAAGCATACTCTAGGGAGTCAGTATTACAGCCTCATGCGGATCTGCTTAAAGGGGTGCGAGTAGAGAATAGCCTAAGTGAAATAAATTTCACTGTAGCTGACGTGGAAAAAGCCATATCTGTAATGAATCCGACATCAGCCCCTGGGCCGGATCAAATTCCAAGCTGTATTCTTAAAAACTGTATTAAGACTCTGTCACCGGTATTTTCAGTGCTGATGAATGAATCGTTCCGCAGTGGCTGTGTACCTCAAGACTGGAAGCACGCTATTGTTACGCCAATTTATAAAAAGGGGGACAAAACTCGGTTAGAAAACTTTAGGCCAGTTAGCCTTACAAGTAATCCGGTGAAAGTTATGGAGAGAATAATCAGTGAACGGTTGTCATTATTCCTCAGTCAAGAGTGCATATTATCCACCAAACAACATGGTTTTGTCAAGAAAAGGTCAACTGTTACTAATCTGCTGTCCTGTGTACGTTGGTGGTCAACAGAAATAGATAATAGGAATCCAGTAGATGTCATATACCTGGACTTCCAGCGCGCCTTCGACAGGGTGCCTCACCAGCGGCTGTTGATGAAACTAGATCACTTCGGAATAAGAGGCCCCCTGCTCACTTGGATTAAAAACTTCCTCAAAGATAGAACGTTCCAAGTACGAATTGGTAGCTCCCTATCCCAGCGAAGGCAGGTATTAAGTGGAGTACCGCAGGGTTCAGTACTCTCAGCTCATCTATTCGGCATCTATATAACGGATCTGATTGAATGCATTGAATCACAATCTGAATTCTTTGCCGATGATGGCAAGTTCTTTGGTAACCCACTCGTCAGCTCTGGGCAGCTACAGCATGACCTCGATCGCATTCAACATTGGACAAAGGATTGGATCATCAGCCTTAATCATTCGAAGTGCAGTGTTCTACACTTGGGTGCAAATAACCCTGGTATGGGGTATTATATAGAGGGGACTACAGTGCAACCAGTTACATCCCAGAAGGACTTGGGTGTCACAGTGACACATAATCTGAAATGGGAGGATCACATATCCAGCATAGTGAAGAAGGCCAACTCATTTGTTTACATGATAAGAAGATCATTCCAAACAATTACAATAGATATGTTCCTCAAAATATACAAGACCTACATAAGACCGCTTCTGGAATATGGATTCTTGGTGTGGAGCCCGTACTTTCGAAAGGACATCAATCTTCTAGAAAGTGTTCAAAGAAGAGCTACTAAAATACCGACTGGCCTACGTCGCAAATCCTATGAAGAAAGACTTCGCATACTACGCCTCACTACTCTGGAAGAGAGACGGCAGCGCGGTGATCTCATTGAAACATATAAGATTTTATCATACCAGTACAATCTCCCTCACATTCATGAAATGTTTATTACAAAAAAGGGCTGCAAGTCGCACAGAGGTCACGAAATGCAATTAGAACGCGCACCATCCAACACCAATACTGCACATCACTTCTTCTCTAACAGAGTGGTATCAAACTGGAACAAATTACCACAAAATGTTGTGACAGCTGTGTCAGTGAATTCCTTCAAGAACAGACTGGACGAGTGGTTGAAGTCAAACAAACTGTCTCTACTTGATTTAAAATAACTTTCAACACTGTGTGATATAGACACATCAGCAACAATGCTGCTCGTCTATAACCTAATAAATAAATAAATAAATAAATAAATAATAATTTAATGCCCAATTACAATATATAACATTTTCACACAAGTGCAAAGTTAATCTGTATTTCCTCTTTAAACTATTTTTGTACTTTTCTGTAAACAGGTGTGCAGAGTCTGTCTGGCCATAGACTCGAAAATGTTTCACATAAAGGACAATCAACTTGAGCAACCATATCTACAAGCCACGGGAGTAACTGTGAGTATTTATAAGCTCACATGATTGCCAACATAAACCATCCATAACTGTCTGACTAGACGTGAGCCTCTCTACAAAAGTGATGGGTTTTGCCATAATCTCCATGCTTGGCTGGCAGGCTGGAGGCCTCAGTGTTTGAAACACAAAACAGAAAATATTGCTGCCCTAAGCTGCTGGTCTAAGACATTAAACATATTTTACGACATCCAGTCACATCACCACACAGCCAATATCATCATCATAGTAGTAAACCTAGCCACTTTTTTTCCACTGGTTCCGCTTTTCTACTTGGACCAATCTTCGCCATCCTGGTGTCTGTCACATCCAACTCAGCAATGTCGATCCATCACTTAGTGTGAAGCGCACACACATAACCACTTGTTTTTGCAAAACAATGGGTGCTATCGTAGCTGAGGACCGAGACAAGAGGACAGATCAATGCTATTTCCTTTATTTGAAAATCTTACATCCGGGCCTAGTGGTAAAGGTATCCGACTCGCAAGCAACAGTAACGAATCCCACTGTCTCCATGTACTGATGACGTTTTTCTGAGTTATGTTCTACCATGTTAAACACTAAGAGAGGTAGGGCATAGCGGGGTATCCCGTTTGAATTGGAGCCGCCTGACTGGGGAGGTACCTCCACCTTACAGAATACCGCAGCTTAACAATACTCTTTTAAATTGTATTGTGTTTCTGCCGGTGAGTAAGGTCTCCAGTGCTCCATGGGGTGGGGATTTCGGGAAACGTGGCTTTGGCAGTGGAGAGGCATTTGCCCGTTTTGCTGCCAGAGCAACGAGCTACAGAGGTAGGCAACGCATTGGCTATACACTTGGTGTTGCTAATGTCTATAGGCAGTGGTGACCACTTTCCATGAGGTGGTCCGCTTGCCTGTTTGCCTACCGTATGACATAAAATAAATATATATTTCTCCCACCTCCCTTCCCAGGTATCACCATCAGATCACCTCCCGCAGTCCGTATGCTTCGAATGCGCCGCGCGGCTGGCCGACTGGCGGCGGTTCAGTGCGAGGGCTTCCACCGCTCAGGGTCTGATGGCCGATGTGGTGGCTAGGGGGGATTACGTGAGTATATACATATGATCAGTTTAAAGTGACTTATTGGTGAACAAACCATGCCCAATCAATCACGCTATGTATATTGTGTAAGATGTCTTGAATTATACAAGAAACCCATAGAATGGGAATTTCAACTAATACTGCTGCACATTATCCATTTAAATACATAATTTCCTTAACCAAATAAGACAAGTCTGTCTGGACAGATTAATTTTTACAAACACTCACACCCGTATCCTATAGGAGTAGGCTGTAGCCAGAGGCTATCGAGTGCCACAAGCTACAAGGAGAGTGAGTATAATGTCTACATATAGCGTCACGGACTACGACACGACAAAAAATAAACAAAGTTACTTATAAATAATAAGACGACGGTTTGACGACCTGAGTGGTTCAGTTGTCAACATGCCGGTCTGCCACGCAAGAGGTCCCGGGTTCGATTCCCGGCCGAGCAGGAATTGAAATGATGAATTTTAATTTCTGTTACGGGTCTGGGTGTTCTTTGTATAATAAGTATGTATTTAAAAAGCATATAAGTAGTTTATCAGTTATCTAGCACCCATAACACAAGCTTTGCTTACTTTGGGGCTAGATGGCGCTGTGTGAATTTGTCCACGACTATTAAACGAATACATATCCGCGTCGTTATAAGAATTTCAAGTGTCCATTATTATTTATCGATTATTTTCTTTTCTCCCCACAGCTAACCATCCGAGACGTGAAGGCCATGACACTAGAACACAAGCATCTCAAGTCTACACTTATAACCAAGTGTTACGAACCGAACGACTATGATATGTGGATGAAGGATAACCAGGTGGTCCTCAAAGCTGATGAGAGACGGCAGGAGGTTGATGAGGATGAGGACCTGAAGGAAGATTGTGATCTCATTAGCAATGATGAGAGTGGTGAGTCTATCCAGCATCATTATCCTACCGATGTAAGGGTGGATAAAACTACTGAACGGATTTTGATGAAATTCGGTAGTAATCCTACTAATATTATTAATGGTAAAGGTGGATGTTTGTTACATTCTCGCAAAAACTTCTGAACCAGTTTTGTTAAAAGAACTGAACCAATGAATGAAGTATAGCCCAGAATAGCACGTAGGCTATAATTTATCCCGAAATTCAATGTGGTTCCCGGGGAACGAAACCGGAATGTAAAAACCTAACTTTAAGCGGACAATGTCGCGGCAAAAGATAGTTTATAATAATTATCATCACGGGTCGAAATAACGTTTCTTGCTCGTACTATTTGAACATAATGTTTATTTGGACTGTGAAATGAGCCTTCAAGAGGTATATTAGAGGTAGAGGCAACGCATCGGTATCGCCCCTGGCGTTGCCGATGTCCATAGGCGGCGGTGACCACGCACCATCAGGTGGCCCGCGCGGCCTGCCAGTCTGCCGTATAACATAAAAATATTATCTCTCCCCCACGACTTTCACATTGACTGTGAGTCTATATGATCCACAGTGGTGATTTCTCTTAAGTTGGCGAGGTTTGCGCCGCATTTTTAACCTGAATGTGCAGGTTTCATCACGTTTTCCCTCACCGTTAGAGCTTCGGTTAGTGTTTAGATAAGAGTCATTGGTACATGGCAGCACTGGGATTCGAACCCAGTACCTTGGAGTACGAGTCGGTCCCTTTATCCCGGCCTCAGCCAGGGTCCGCTTACGTACTCATTCTTGTCCTCTTCACACGGTCTTCGGCATAAGCCAAACCAAACCAGCGCAGGCGAGCCTCTTTAATCTTATCCGCGATATCCCTCACGCCAAGGCTGCCACGGATGTACTCGTTACGTAATCGATCGAGTCGCATAACTCCGCACATCCACCACAACATTTTAATTTCGTTGACGTGGACCACCATGGCCACTGTGGCCACCGATGATTAAGTATTATGTTGCATGTTATTTTTCAGTACCGATGCCACCAATAATGGAGGTGGAGATAAAGTATGAGCAGCCCAACGACATTTTCTACGAGGAATTCCCCGACAACTTCGAATCGGACGACGACATCAAGCTGAGCGAAGTGCAGAGCGAGAGAGAAGCGAAGAAGAGCGAAGCGAGCGCAGAGAAGCAGACGGTTAAGCGGACTAAGAAGCTGAAGAAGAAAAAGATTAAAGTAGAGAGGAAGAGAGTGGTGAAGGAGAGAGAGAAGAAGGAGCCCAAGCAGGATGAGGATGAGGATCCTAATACTACTATGGATAAGTAAGTTGGTTTTTATAAGCTTTTATTTAGTTTCACATGAAATTATGTAGAGCTCGTCTAGTCTAAAATAACGCGCCCCACTACTTAGTTAGTTGATTTCGATGTGTGAGTGCAAATATTGATAACGACACTTCATCTGTGTGGGAGCCAATGAACGACGCGTGCTCCTACGTTGAGTCTCACCGGCATAGAATGACCAATTACAACGGCATTTGTATATGTATTGCGTCCATATTTTAAACTTGCTTGTGTGCGTTAATGCGATAGTGGGGCGCGTCATTTTAGATTAGACGAGCTCTA
Source organism: Blastobasis lacticolella (assembly GCA_905147135.1). NCBI lineage: Eukaryota > Metazoa > Arthropoda > Insecta > Lepidoptera > Blastobasidae > Blastobasis > Blastobasis lacticolella. Next base: position 12,023,682 of record LR990065.1, read on the forward strand.
CCAATGTACCTTTTCTGAGTTATGTACATTAGTTGAATGCTAACCGATGCTCTTACGGTGAGGGAAAACATCGTGATGAAACTTGCACGTTCAGGTGACTGAATGTGCAAGTCCAATCTGGTCAGATTCCTGTGGTTGAAGGGTCACTGAGGTCGGGTGACAGTCGCTCCACTGTAATTATCTGATCTGCCCTGCATCATGGTTAAGGCGGACCCAGGGCCCTTGTGCGCGAGGCACAATCGGGATACTAACGCCAAGATGTTTTTTTTTTATTTATTCTGTTCGTAAATCTTGTAAGTTCAATTTGACCTATTTCCCGGTATACCCGGATGACAATGTAATTATATGTTACCATCGAGCTGATCGAAAAGATGATTTTTTTTCACTGTCATTTAGATAATTCCTTCTAACAGACAGTGACAACTAACCATATTATAATAGAGAAACCGGGGCAGGTTGCTAGTCCATCATCACAGCCCGTAACAGTCCACTGCAGGACTTAGGGCCTCTCCCACGAAAGGGGAGGTAATTGCCATAATCTTCACGCTCGGCAGGCGGGTTGGAGATCGCAGTGCTCAAATATAACAATGAAAAACGCTGCTGCCCATCTTCCAGACTACGGAGACTTTTGATATTTTGCCTCGAATACATTAGTCGCCTTTTACGACACCTATGAGCGTAAGGGGTTGGTGCTATTCTACTCTGCCGGACACCACACGGCCAGGTTGCTAGTAAATTAATTAATTAATCCTTAGATACAATCTGGCCTCACAATACAGGCCAGGCCTGCAGTGTGGAGGCCATAATATCCATTCCATTTATCTTTAACACTAGTTGATGTGCTGGAAACGTGTATTGTTGGTCAGCAGTTCAACACATCCAACCAATAACGACCAAACCTCCCCAGGTACAAGAAATCAGACGTGAAGCGTCGGAAAACGCACGACGGACTCGACGAGTCGCTGTTCACCATCACCACGCTCACCTACCAGGAACAGATAGCGGAGGTACTGTATCATTCTTTTTCTATGTCAATCGCTATAGACGTTCACCAATGCTTTGCCCGCCTCTAAAATCCCGGACACGTCGCTCAGGCAAGAAACAAGCAAATATTGGGTCTTTACTAGTGATGGGCCGAATGTGATTTGCAAAATTCGGCCGAAATTCGGTTCTTTTCATTGTGCTTTCTTGACTGTCCTTCTGCCGCACTCCAGGAAGCGCTGTAAAACTGTCCTGAGTTCTTTAGCGATAATATTTCTATCATATTCTGGACGGTCGATATATCCTCAACGACTTTCTTGAAGTAATAATAATAATAAATATTCGTGGACTAATTCACACAGCGCCATCTAGCCCCAAACTAAGCAAAGCTTGTACTATGGGTGCTAGATAACTGATATACTACTGACATAATTTTTTTTTTTTTAATACTTATTATTCATAGAACACCCAGACCCGCAACAGAAATTAAAATTCATCATTTCAATTTCTGCCCGGCCGGGAATCGAACCCGGGACCTCTTGCGTGGCAGACCGCTTGTTGACCATTGAACCACTCAGGTCGTCAAAGTGTTAGAACACATTTGGGATACCTACTTACCGCCAATCTTTAGAGCTCACATCGATTGTGGACAAAATTACAAACAAACACTTTCCTATAGAAAATCTCTTAGTGTGCTGTTTTTTACGTCATGCGTAAGGTAAACAGGCAATCGGCATTTTATCCGAAATAATCCACATCAAAGTTTTGAAACAGATAGTCGAATACCTCGCTTATATTTTTGCCTTGCCTATTCTAATCTACCTACCTAATATACTAAATAATTAAATAGTCCAACAGTCTTGGGAGCCGATTGGCACCCCGTGATGGTAAGAAAGCGAATCTTCCGTTTTTCACCCCGACTGCGGCAAAGCTCAGTCACAGAAACAGGCTGAATACACAAACAGAGAAGTTGTGTATTCAGCCTGTCTATATGTTTAAACGTGTGGTATTAATGTCTGTCTTAGTCTTTTAGCCAATATAGTTGAGTATTTAAATGTTTTCTGGTAAGGAATGTTCGCTTTTTAACCGAATTTCGGTCGAACGCCGAAGTGCGGTTTGAGCCACCGAAATTCGGTTAAACCGAATGTGAAACGAACTTCGGCCCATCCTTAGTCTTTACCAAATTAACGTTTAATTAGCGTTTTTTTCGCATATTATGTAGTTATAACACTGCGATCTCCAGCCCGCCTGCCAAGCGTGGAGATTATAGCAATGACCTCCCCTTTCGTGGAAGAGGCCCTAAGTCCTGCAGTGGACTTTTATGGGCTGTGATGATGATTTATAGATTTATTTACTTCTTACAGGTGGAAAGACGCCAAGAGTCAGCTGCGTACAAGGCGGCGGCCTTCCGGTGTTCAATTTGCTACCGCGGATTCCTCGTCAGAGACCGATACGACGCGCACTGCGTACGGCATAGCGAGGTAAGACGCTGTCCTAATTGGCAGCGGTCGTACGACTGTGGTCGTGCGAAGAACGGTGTTGAGATCTCCTATTGGTCTGCCAATTCGACAGCCTGTTATACATTCATTCATTCATGGTGTTTTCAAAATCTGGGGGCCTAAGAAGGCCACTTTTCACAAGAAAAGTAACATAACTTACATACTTACTTCGCTGGCACAGCGACTCAAAATGGATCTTGGCCTCCGAATTCGCCATTGGTTCCTATTCTGGGCCATTTGTTCTCAGTTTGCTATCTGGAGTTCACGCAGGTCTTTCCGGACTTCGTCCATCAATCGAAACCTGGAAAAGTGACATTATTTAATTTTATATTTTTATAGTTAAAATGTTACTTTTTGAACTGCATTGTGCTACTTTTGAATATCGGCCACTGGCAACACTGCCCGTAACGGGCATGCCAACATGTGGAGCTTCCTTTATGTAGGAGCCTAAAGTAGGGTGTGTGTAATCGCAGCCTTACTCGGTAGTTTTAAAGTACGCGTATTTAGGCTGACACACGAGCGGGCAAGATCGTCAAGCCACAAGTTCGCGTACTTACTCGCACGTCTGCCAGCCACTTAATATGTGTAAGAACGCGAATTTAGTTTAAAACAAGAATCGGTTAATATTTTTTGCAACGGTCAATGAGGAGTTTTCCAGTAGGTATTGATAGTTGGTTTCAAAAAGCATCAATAGATGGCGCTCCTACAATTTTGGTAATCTTTTTTTAATCTGTATGATGGTGGCAGTGATTTCATGCAACCAACTAATACTAAATTTAAAAATAAAATGTTTATTAATATAAACATAACTGTTAAAGGTTGAACGAAATGTAAAAAGAAATATTTATATAAGTTGGCACAATGTTTCATTATTATTACAACCTCTAAAATGGTTGAAAACTATTGACAAATACAATATTATCCAATACAACGTACCCGGTGTTTATATCCTGTTTGCTAAGAATCTATTTCAAGCGATTATCAATTACCAAAATGGTCGGGGCGCCATCTAGTGAGTGGTTAGGAATGCTTTAGATACCTATTGGAAAACTCCTCATTGCTAGCCAAGTGCGTGTGCGTTCGTGTGCGCGTGTGCGTGCGTGTGTGTGTGTATGTCTGTTAGTGTGTTTAAAGAATAGCCACCCTCCCCCCAGGCGAGCGGTGCGTACGAATGCTTCATCTGCAAGACCCGTCTGAAGTCTGCGCGTGCGCTGCGGAAGCACCTCACCGCGCAGCACACCGAGCAGTTCAGCTGCAAGGGCTGCCCCTTCCTCACTAGGAACCGGTAAGGTCATCATCATAATTGACATAGCCACACCGAATACGCACAATCTGTCCTCGACATACACGGATAAAATCACCAAATACACCGACCTATCAATAGAAATAATATCTCAATGGAGAACAACTACAGTAGAAACCATACCATACTCTCCTCCATGGGTATGATACCAAACACTCTCTACACAAGTTTAGAGCAATTAAACATACATCCACTTACATACATACAACTTCAGAAAGCCGTAATACTCAATAACTGTCCGAAAATTTCTTAATGTGTGACACCAGTTCTTTGCAAACTCAAGAATATATTTGTACTATATAAGCACATCATAATTGTTTGGCCAAAAGCCCGCCATTACGATTAACCCTCAGAAATGAGAGAATATCTTACATAAACACATTACAATAACACACAACCTCCAGAATACTATAGCAGAAAAAATTTTGTAAATGTGTAGATAGAGATGAAATAGTCCGGATGTGGAAGCTACAAAAAGCAATAATTATACCAATAGTCTTGTCAACCACAGGCGTGATCCCTAAAAAACTGCACCAATCAATAGAAACCCTAAACTTATTCCATTTCACGTATTCCATGCTCCAAAAGGCAGCTATCCTGAACACGTGTAGAATTGTGCGAAAGTTTTAACAAAGCTGAAAGCTTTTCGCCGCAACAATAACTAACCAATAACCATCCTCGACAACACGCAACTTTGATTTTCGTAATTATACATGACACTCACATGGCGAGTCCCATGTAACTATGATGTTCATAATTATACATGGGACTCGCCTACTCCCCCACTGGTCTACCTACCAACTTGTCATCGTCCTAACTAGCCTACTCCCCCACCGGTCTCCCTGCCAACCTGTCATCGTCCTGACTAGCCTATTCCCCCACTGGTCTTCTTCCAAATTCTACTACACTTCTCTTCCGATACTCGAATTAGTAGCAGACTACCCGACTTTTGATGTTACTTGTCATTGATTTACTACCAACCGTAGATAAAGCACTTCATACAAAAATGCGCTTGAAATCTGTCGCCTAATTGACTATACATTTGTACGTAGCAATTTTATGCCAAATACGCACGCCCCAATCAAAATGCCATTACGTACAGTATCGTATTTACCAAATATCAACTTTTTTTCATACTTATAAAGCTCAAAATTGCTTTGTGTAATATGCGCTGTGGATAATGCTGCGACTCCATTTCTTTAAGTAAGCAATCATTGTTTTCGCTTTAACGCATGCGCATGATTGAGACAACTGACGTGATGTCTGACACTGACAATATGTCTATGACTCAAATAATTATTTTTGATTTGTGTAAATCGCTATATTTATGCATGATAAGATGTATAATGTGTTTATTCACGCAAAGTATGAAATTCCATCCTTTTTTCGTCGTTTAAGGCCATTGTTTCGACAATTTTTGAACGCGCACTTAGGCATGCTTACGTGCCGACGGCTAATGACGGACTACGGAAAAGGACTGCTTGACTAGCGATTAAGCAGTCCTGCACCGGCCCACTTTTCAAGCGTTCATGTGCTATCTACGGTTAGTAATAAATCACTGTTACTTGTAGTTATAACTTGTCATCGTTCGAACTCGATTACTACCCGAACTTTCAGTATATCTATCTTCTACTTGTCAGCTCGTCTTGATTCGAAGTTATATTTCCCCAGGGGCGTGGCACGGGAGCATGAGAAATGGCACGCGGGAACCAAGTACCAGTGCCCGCACTGCCCCAGCGAGTTCGAGTGAGTATTTATTACAATCATCACAGCCCATAACAGTCCACTGCAGGACTTAGGGCCCCTCCTACGAAAGGGGAAGTCATTGCCTTAATCTCCACGCTCGGCAGGCGGGTTGGAGATCGCAGTGTTATAAATATAACAATGGAAAACGCTGCTGCCCATTTTCCAGTCTATAGAGACTCTAGATCTTTTCCCTCGAAAACATTAGTCGCGGTGTCCGACACCCACGAGTGTAAGGGGTTGGTGCTATTCTGCTCTGCCGGACACCACACGGCCGATACTACCAATGCCAATACCACGTATAAAATAGTGCTACTACGATCCGACGAAAATCCTGCTATCCAAGACACAGGTCTCTGACCTACTTTGGTGAGTAGGTACGCAAACATTGTGCACAAATTGATGATGCAGTCAAGTATGAAACATGCCTGTCAAGAGATAGCACGTAAATAATAAATAATCGTGGACAAATCCACACAGCGCCATCTAGCCCCAAAGTAAGCAAAGCTTGTGTTATGGGTGCTAGATAACTGATAAACTACTTATATACTTTTAAATATATACTTATATAATATTTATTTATATTGCAATAAGGAATCGTTTAATACATTACTCACATATGATCCTTACCTCCAGCAAACTAACGACGTACATGGGCCACATCCGCATAAAGCACGTGTCGGCGTTCGTGTGCGAGCTGTGCGGGTACACGTTCGTCAGCCGGAAGGGGATCGACGTGCACAAGAAGAAGAAGCACCGCCTCGTCGATAAGGCGGTCAGTTTATTCATTTATTCATTCATTCAACAAGAATTTACAGGGTGTCCGTGGATTCAGGGTGGCTCTTATTTCCGACTCGAGGCTCTGCTGGTACAGTCATATTCTTAACATCAGCACACAGTCCCACAGACCTATGCAGGCCACCAGTTACGTGGTGGTTGCGATAGCAAGGGACCTATAAAAATTGAAAACCTGGCATCCATGACAACCCGGGATAGACGGTCCTTCCGCAAGTGCAAATAGTATTGTGTTTCTGCCGGTGAGTAAGGTTTCCAGTGCTCCATGGGGTGGGGTTTGGGGAACCGTGGCTTTGGCAGTGGAGGGGCTTTTGCCTTTTTGCTGCCAGAGCAACGTGTTATAGAGGCGGGCAACGCACTGGCGATACTCTTGGTGTTGCTAATGTCTATAGGCAGTGGTGGTGGCCCGCGTGCCTGTTTTCCTATCGTATGACATAAAAAAGCGCACAGGGGGCCCGACCCCGGCTAACTTGGGACAAGGGCAGGGGGAAGAAGAGAAGAATCTACATGTTTGTATGACATTGTTAATGTTTGCTAGCTTCTACCAGCGATTACCTCCATCTTGGCGTCAATATCGCGCACCAAGGCCTAGGGCCCGCCGTGACCATGATCCACCATTTAGCAGATCTGGTAATTACAGTGGAGCGACTGCCATCTGACCTCCGTGACCCTACTACCAGGGGAACCTGACCAGATTGGATCATGGTTACGCATTCAGTCGTCCGAATGTTACAGCTATACTCTATTTCTTTTTAACTATAAAGTACTGGGATGACGTTCGCCTTTCTTATTGGTTACAAGCCGGCGTTCACATCGACCACCAATCAATCCACGCCGTGAAAGCCGCCTCAGCGTACTTAATTTAAATGAATTTAATTTGTATTCAACCTCAGTAGACCTCGTCTAATCTAAAATGCCGCGCCCCACTATCGCATTAACGCACACAAGCAAGTTTAAAATATGGACGCAATACATATACAAATGCCGTTGTAATTGGTCATTCAGTTGCCGGTGAGATTCAAACGTAGGAGCACGCGTCGTTCATTGGCTCCCACACAGATGAAGTGTCGTTATCAATATTTGCACTCACACATCGAAATCAACTAACTAAGTAGTGGGGCGAGTCATTTTAGACTAGACGAGCTCTACTTTATAGTTAAAAAAAAGAGTATAGTTGAATATACTTTTAAGCAGCATGTGTAGATATTTTAAACATTTATACACTAACTATCCCGCTCCAATTCCCAGGTGACACTGGAAGGCCCGTACTGCGAATTGTGCGACGTGAGATTCATATCAGAAGAGGCCCACGACAGGCATCTCAAGCTGTCCTCCAAACACAGCAGTGATAATGACCCGTGAGTATTACATACTGAACTGATCATCATTTTTATACTATGCTATGTAGGGACAAATGAGTAGACAGCCTACCTGTAGGCTAATTACGTAACGCTGTTGCCAACAATTATCTGATTTCAATGATTGAAATTGTTGTTTTTGCGATTCCGTATGATCAATTTAATAGTGTCAGTTTATTGAAATGGAACTTTGTTAGCAACTGAACCCATGAAATTGATCATACGTAATCGTAAAAGGAATAATTTCAATCAGAGAAATGTTGATAACAGAGTTACGTAACTAGGTAGCGGTAATGGGTTTGCCGGGTACTCGGCGGTTCTATCTGCCGGGTAGCTGCCTTTATAGTTGCGTAACTGCTTGGCTATTTGAAAAAGGGCCGGATCCGCCGGGTACCGGATCCAAACCGGTCACCCGGCTCATGCATACTCTTGACTAATATAAAAAAATCTCTATCTCCTAACAGCAACCGCATCCGAAACGACTCGCAAAGCATGCACGCGGACCGCGGGAACCGGAACGGACGACGCTCGGAGAGAAGACTAGCTATCCACGACAGGGACGGAGTTAGTGTGGAGAGGAGCAGCGGCCCTGTCACTTGCGAGCAGGTACTGTACACAATATACCTGGTGGATTTTGGTGACGTTTGTAAAACCTGTGAGAAGACTAGCGATACACGACAGGGACGGAGTTAGCGTGGAGAGGAGCAGCGGCCCTGTCACTTGCGAGCAGGTACTGTACACAATATACCTGGTGGGTTGTGGTGACGTTTGTAAAACCTGTGAGAATACTGGCGATACACGACAGGGACGGAGTTAGCGTGGAGAGGAGCAGCGGCCCTGTCACTTGCGAGCAGGTACTGTACACAATATACCTGGTGGGTTGTGGTGACGTTTCTAGAAGCTGTTGCTTGGCAGCAGGTACGGTGCACCCACTTAAACATATTTATTCAATTTTAGGTTTACAAGAAACACTTATGAACGTCAACAATAAATACATAACAGATGAATAGTACAGGTTAGGTAGTAGTTTGGGTATCTAGTTGTCGAGATAATTAAACTGTCTCTTGGTCGTGTGAGTATCGCGGTTATTATCACACATTTTAAAATTTAGTTTACACTCTATAAACACGTAAATTAAAATTTTAAATCTAAACCTTATTTCCACGACACTCCAACGAATTTTCATTTCCATTCTATTTCCCACGGAACATCTTTCAACAAAGTCTGTCTGTCCGGCAGTGCGGCGTGTCTCTCCGCGACTTACGGCTCTACGCGCAACACTTCCGGCGCGCGCACCCGGATAAGAACCGGACCAAGTACCCGGCCATGAAGACGCCGGCTATGTGCGAGCAGTGCGGACGGATATTCCAGGTGGGTGGGAAATTAATATGTATGTAAGAGTTTGACGGGCGGCTCAGGCCAAGTGGTGGGATTTGCCTGTCCGTCAGGGATGAGGGTCGTCGCAAAACACCAGTTAAACGATGCCTCATTTTAAACCATATATGTTTATTTTAATATTTGTATTACATAACAAACATTAACAATTATCACTTAGGCAAATGCTTCATTAAACGATTAACAGAACTGATTTAACATATAATGAAGTATACGTAGGTACCCATCTCTTCCCGTGGGTGTCGTAAGAGGCGATTAAGGGACAAATCCGAAAGATGGGCAGCAGCATCTTTCTGGGTAGATTTACATCAACTGCACTGCGATCTCCAACCCGCCTGCCAAGCGTGGGGATTATGGCAATGACCTCCCCTTTCGGGGGAGAGGCCCGAAGTCCTGCAGTGGACTGTTACGGACTGTAAAAATGATCATCATCATCATCTTGGCGTTACTTGTTCCCGGTTGTTCTCTCGCACACGAGGGCCCGGGGTCCGCCTTGCCCATGATCCAGGATTTGGCAGGTCAGGCAATTACAGTGGAGCGACTGCGGTCTGACCTCCATGACCTGCCAGGGGAAGCTGACCAGATTGGATCATAGTTACACATCCAGTCGCCTGTATGTGCGGGTTTCATCACGATGTTTTCCCTCACCGTAAGAGCATCGGTTGGTATTCAACTAATGCTGTGAAAATGATAATGAATACAAATTATAAAAGTCATATTTTTAATTAATAATGTATAATAACTTCACTCTTCCAGAGCATGGCCCTTCTAAAAGACCACATGTGGGTGCACACCGGCGAGAAGAGATTCAAATGCGAGCGCTGCGATAAGTCCTTCACGCAGAAGACTAACCTGGTATTCCATCAGAGAGTGCATTCGGCTACCAGACCGACTTACGAGTGTCCACTCTGTGGGAAGCACTTTGCGTTCTTCAATAATCGGCGGAGGCATATGTTTGTGAGTATAATTAGACTATTTTTAAAGCTAAACTAAAAGCATATCTATTGGAGAAGTGCTGCTATAGTATTAATGAGTTTTAATTTAGGTTTTAAGACTCTACCATTATTTAAATATCATATTTTTGGCATTTAATGTTAATTTTTTGCTAACGACATGTGCTGTAATTCATCATCATCATCTTGGCGTTAATGTTTCGAGGGCCCGGGGTCCGCTATGACCATGATCCAGGATTTGGCAGGTCAGGTAATTACAGGGGAGCGACTGCCGTCTGACCTCCATGACGCTGCTACCAGGGGAACCTGACCAGATTGGATCATGGTTACACATTCAGTTGCCTGAATGTGCAGGTTTCATCACGATGTTTTCCCTCACCGTAAGAGCATCGGTTAGTATTCAACTAATGTACATAACTCAAAACAGTCATTGGTACATGGCCGGAGCGGGATTCGAACCCGGGACCTCTGGCTTACAAGTTGCATACTCTAACCGCTCGGCCACCGACATGTGCTGTAATTATTTTGTACTATTTCGAACACAATGTATTTTGCTATCCGAGTAAATGAATTGAATTGAATTAAACCTGAGTGGTTCAGTTGGTTAACGTGCCGCTCTGCCAAGCAGAGGTCCCAGGTTCTATTCCCAGCCGAGCAGAAATTACGAAACGGTCACCCGTCCAGTTCCACGCGGGCATACCGCGTAAAAATATTAACATGAACTTAAGGTTATTTTTGGCGTTTGAAGTTCACTCTCTGGAATTTGATTAAAACTTATCTGCACCGGTAACGGCGTCGCTATTGTTGTAATGACATGGCAATTCAATATGACGATAACTAGTTTCACTTTTAGCCACCGGGACAGATAAGTTATAGACTGTGACGGTATCGTAGGACGCCTACGTCATTGAGTAAAAATATGCCATTTTGTTGCGATAGTAGTAGGCAGTATGAGGCATTTCATCTTAATCCTCACAGTGACAACGCTGCATGTTTATTGCACCTGACGACCTGAGTGGTTCAGTGGTCAACATGCTGGTCTGCCACGCAAGAGGTCCCGGGTTCGATTAAATAAATAAATAAATATTCGTGGACAAATTCACACAGCGCCATCTAGCCCCAAACTAAGCAAAGCTTGTGCTATGGGTGCTAGATAACTGATATACTACTTAAATACTTTTAAATACATACTTATTATACATAGAACACCCAGATTCCCGGCCGGGCAGAAATTGAAATGATGAATTTTAATTTCTGTTACGGGTCTGGATGTTATTATGTATTAAAATAGTATGTATTAAATTATTAAATAAAATAAATTAAGTATGTATTAAAAAAAAAAGTATTTAAGTAGTGTATCAGTTATCTAGCACCCATATTACAAGCTTTGCTTAGTTTGGGGCTAGATGGCGCTGTGTGAATTTGTCCACGAATTTTTGTATTTTATATTTATATTGCCTGCAGCCTAAATGCATGAATCGTAGATGTTAGACAGCTACCGTTTATCATCAGGGTTGTCTGCTCCTTTGTCACTGCGTAGCATAAAAATCATGATGATGATGACGATGACTTCCCTGTCCAGATCCACACTGGTCTGAAGCCGTTCAAGTGCGAGTCGTGCGGGAAGACGTTCACGACGGCGGGCGAGCAGCGGGCACACGTTGACCACGTGCATCTCAAGAAGCCGTGGCCTAAGGTAACGGAGAAACAGACTACTTAAACAATGGTTTCTCAAAGTAATACAGTTGAAAAGATAAAAGTTTCAGACCATAAACAAGTCACTTTAAACCCATCTCCGTCAAAACATTACTTTGATTATTTGCGATAAACACTTGGGAAACTTTTTCTGCCGGTGAGTGTAGTAAAACCTGGAATAAAAGCGGGTATTAGCGGCGGGAAATTCGTTTCACTACCTTCACGTTTATCTATTGATTTGCTTCAAACAAGACAAAATATTTATAATCGCTAATAACAGCAATTAGAAAAGAATGTTCTATATATATTAACTGTACTGGCCGTGTGGTGTCCGGCAGAGTAGAATAGCACCAACCCCTTACAGTCGTAGGTGTCGTACAACGCGACAAATGTTTCCGAGGGGAAAGATCTAAGAATCTCCGTAGGCTGGGAAATGGGCAGCAGCGTTTTCCATTGTTATATTTATAATACTGCGATCTCCAACCCGGCGGCCAAGCGTGGAGATTATGGCAATGACCTCCCCTCTCACGGAAGAGGCCCAAGTCCACCAGTGGACTGTTACGGGCTGTGATGATGAAACAAGGCACTTACAACCCATTCCTATCAAAACATATAGACATGGACATAACTTTATTTGGTCCAATAACACATTAAAAAAATCGAAAACTAACAGAATAAGTACGTGATAAGGAAGCAACTTAGGAAGGATAACTTTGGTTCCTTGTGATAAGCACTTTTTCTGGCGGTGAGTATAGTATATATAAACTGATTTTTTTTATCTATTTTACAGAGAGCCCGCGCCCAGAGACAATCTCTGTCCTCCCAACCAATGGACGCTTGGCAGAAATGCCCGGCGCCTCCGCTGGAGGACTGAACATCGGATAATGCTCCTTAATACCTCTAGCATAGAGTTTAGAATTCAACGAGCCTTTGATATCGAAATGTTGTACCATAGACTGTAGAGTGTGCGAATCTCGTATTCTGTTTTACACTCATGGGCAAAAATAACTAGTCACTTACGTAAACTGGTGAAGTTAGCTACGTGGAATGAAATTTATGTTAAAAAGGGTTTTTATACGTTATAGAAATAGAAAATATTAATTTATTTTATAACCCAGCAGATTTTGATTGAATACCCTTCAATGTTCGTTTTACTTCATGGAGCTATCACGAGTTGTTTATGTATGTGTATAATTATTTTTGCTCATGACTTTTTAGAAAGTAGCATCTTTCATTTAAGCGGTACGTTTTTCATACAAATTTATTTCAACCTTATTTTTCCATTCTTTCAAGGGTTTCACATTTTTAATGTCTTAAGTTTTCTGCAACTGGCCGTATTAGTAAATGTATCCAAATAAGCGTGAAATGGATTTCTACATGTTAATCATATAAAACAAAGCAATGAAAAGAAAAATAATGAAATCACAAAACAACACCATCTATCGGCGAATTGTGGTTCTTTCGATTTAACTGCTTTATTTTATATCATTAAGCTATAGAAAACCATTTGCCGTACCTCTGAATACATTTACTAAGAGTATAAACCATAATTCAATTACTAAACACTCAAATGCATAAAAGAATGGAAAAATAAATTTAGGGTGGCTTGCACCAAATTATTAATTTTTTTCTTCTCTTTTTATAGCTCTAAGGTGGCAAACAAGCTTGCGGCCTGCCTCAAATGCATTTAAGCTGATACTTAAACAACAAACTTCATCCAATAAAACGTTAAATGTCATTTTTAAACGTGTTTAAGAGTTTGGTGCAAGCGGGTATGGAATATGAAAAGTATGGAAATCGAACCCCCTAAACATTTCTGTGGTTTTTATCTGTGTATATTTTTTCCCCAGAGCGTATCTAGGGTACCTAGTATGAACCGGGCCATTGCCTAGTATTTAAATAAAAATAAAGCTGTAATTACCTGATCTGCCAAATCCTGGATCACGGTCAAGGCGGACCCCAGGCCCTCGCGCGAGAGCACAACCGGGACATTAACGGCAACATGATTATTTTTTTATTGCTGTGGTTTACTTTCACGTATGCTGCTTTTTTAAACGTCAGAGTCTCAGTAGCGACATCTGGTGGATTGGCCTAAGTGTCTTAAAAGGCCACATTTGCGTTTCATAATATGATTCAGCCACAGTGTTTCCTTTGAACTATGACATGGGATCGTTCAAGAGGTATATTAGAGGTCTCTTTAGAGGTAACGCATTGGTGACTCCCCTGGTGTTGCTGATGTCCATAGGCGGCGGTGACCTCGCACCATCAGGTGGCCCGCTTGCCTGTTTGTCTGCTGAGTAACATAAAAAAAAAATTAATTTGTCACAAATTTATCTGCAGCGTCGCTGTTGTTGACATTGATATGACAATTCAAAATGTCGTCACTTAGTTCCAGTATTGGCCACCGCCTCAGATATGTTTGTGGCACACTAAGGTTGTGGAATGAACTACCTGGAGAGGTTTTCCCTGGAGAGTGCAACATGGAGTTCTTCAAGAAAGGGGTGAAAGGGTTTTCACGGGGTCGGCAACGCGTGCCCTTGTTCCTTGTAGATAACCAAGTTTGATAACTGGTATTCTACTAGGAAAAATAATTCCTTCTAGTTATAAAACGGGATTATTTTTTTCCTCGTAGAAAATTTGGTTTTCTACGACGAATACACTTTTCTTCCTAGCTAACTCGGTTGTCAAATGGGATTATTTTTTCCTTGTAGAAAACTACGAAAATAACATATATACAAGGAACAAGGGAACGCGTAGGTGATGCCCCTGGTATTGCAAACGTCCATTTGCAGCGGTGACAGCTTACCATCAGGCAGGCCGCAAGCTTGTTTGCCACCTTGGTGGTCATAATCTGAAACGCCAATGTGTTTTTTTTCGATTCCCTGATCGGGATAACCTTCATTGCTTGATGCTTGGTTAATTTTACAAGTACACGTAGAGCTCGTCTAGTCTAAGATGACGCGCCCCACTACTTAGTTAGTTGATTTCGATGTGTGAGTGCAAATATTGATAACGACACTTCATCTGTGTGGGAGCCAATGAACGACGCGAGCTCCGACGTTTGAATCTCACCGGCAACTGAATGACCAATTACAACGGCATTTGTATACGTATTGCGTCCATATTTTAAACTTGCTTGTGTGCGTTAATGCGATAGTGGGGCGCGGCATTTTAGATTAGACGAGCTCTACATATAAATTAAGTATGAATTTTCGTAGCTTTTTGCTATAATTATTATTTTAATGCCGAACAATATCAGTCTCAACTGAAATACTCGAAAGTATTATTTTAATGAACTAAGTTATTTTTTTTTATATTATTTTATTATTTGAATTTTTTATTATTCGAACGATCTCATGATGGAGGAGTGTATGATTCTCTGATTTGTTAAATATATTTAGTGCTAAGTAAATAAAAATATAGGTCAAAATCTTTACCCGAAGGACATTATGAAGTGATAGAAAAATACATAACATTGCGCCACGCCAGTTGTTTTTATTTTACGACGACCTGAGTGGTTCAGTGGTCATCATGCCGGTCTGCCACGCAAGAGGTCCCGGGTTTGATCCCGGCCGGACAGAAATTGAAATTATTTATTTTAATTTCTGTTACGGGTCTGGGTGTTCTTTGTATAATAAGTATGTATTTAACAGTATATAAGTAGTTTATCAGTTATCTAGCACCCATAACACAAGCTTTGCTTACTTTGGGGCTAGATGGCGCTGTGCGAATTTGTCCACGATTATTTGTTATTATTATTATTTATTATATAGTTCCCAATGACCCGTCCTCAAGAATAGCTTCTCAAAAATTCACATTGATGGCAGGCTTCAAGGACTCAAATATAATTATAATCTCTTGAGTATATATATGGGGCTATTGTTGTAGTTGTATGGCAAATCTGAAGTGAGACTGTCGTCATTCATTGCCTCATAACAATTTAAACCGCGACAAACTGGTTATTTTTCAATATTTACTAAAGTGCTTTCATACTAGTCTAAACTAGATGATGACGGACAAAGGCGGATTTTAAGTTACACAGCTTTATCTTCCAGTCAACCAGAAATCGATTGATAAAATTTATGAAGTTGAGCCCCAAGGAGCACTGACATTCAAAACCCGTTAAATTAGATCTGAATGAATGTGGGGATATCAGGGGGAACCCTTTGCCCAGCAGTGGGCGTCTTTCGGATGATATGATGATGGAGACAAACCGGCTCTATGGCGACATGTTAGTTCGGCACATAGGTGACCCGTTAGTTCCTTTGATGACAACGTCTTATAATTCGATGGAGCCGGCTGCACGCACGAAAAAACATGACTCATGCGGCGTTACCTCGCTCTGAGGCGTTCCATTTACGGCTTGAAGTGCGAGCGAGAGCGCGGAACGAGCAACAGAGGCACACTCGGCCTCCGCGTTCGGCAGCGTTCGACATCTGTCTCTCTCCTACAAATTAAAACTTTCTTTTGAATAATGCAACCATTCCATCAGTATTTTCTTATGACGTTGTCACGTTCAACTATCGTCAGTAAACCGACTTTACAGACAACAGATTTTATTACGACACATTTAGTGTTGTCTCTGTCGCGGTGCATTGTTCTGTCTTTTTCTATCGCAACGTACTTCACGTACCTATCATGATACTGTGTGAACAGCCGCGTCTGACTTTGGTAGTAGTACATTGTATGGATTTAAGTTTAGATTTAAATATGAATTTAACGTATGTGTGTGTGAGATAATAAAACCTGTTGCAAAAAAACGTACACATGGACATTAATACATAGACGTATATTTATTTGGTCCAATAACACATACGTAAAACTTAAATTGGGGACCTTGGATCTCTCCCTGGGAACTTTCTGGGTGCAATCTGATTATGCATATCTAGAGTATGGATGGAGGAGGCCTAGAGTTCCTAAGGTAACTCATCATAACAGTCCATAACAACAGTCCACTGCAGAACTTAGGGCCTCCCACGAAAGGGGAGGTTATTGCCATAATGTCCACGCTTGGAAGGCGGGTTGGAGATCGAAGGAATTATAAATATAACAATGGAAATAGTTGCTGCCGTTTTTCAGCCTACGGAGGCGCTAGATTTTTTGCCTCGAAATCATTAGTCGCCGGCACCCGCGAGTGTAAGGGGTTGATGCTATTCTACTCTGCCGGACACCACACGGCACCTAAGGTACCTAACCGAAAAAACTTGAAAAGGCCGTTTACACCACAGTGGGATAATTTACGACTGGAAAACGGACAGCAGCTTTGTCCATTGTTATATTTGTAACATTACGATCTCCAACCCGCCTGCCAAGCGTGGAGATTACGGCAGTAACCTCTCCTTTTGTGGGAGAGGCCCTAAGTCCTGCAATGGACTGTTATGGGCTGTGATGATTAGGCCTTAGGAAATCTAGGCCTCCTCCATCCATGGTCTAGATATGCATAATCAGATTGCACCCAGAAAGTTCTCAGGGAGAGATCCAAGGTCTCCAAATTGTCTCGATTGTATGAAAATTGCCCGTGTGCCCGTTTTTTTGCAATTGAGTGTATTAGCTTTGGCTTTTGACTACTTAGTAGATTTTTGTATGGATTCCAGCAACGTTCATAGGTTGTAAATTTAATAATAGAAATGGAACAGTAATATGGTTGTACATGTAGTTTGTGTGGTCTAATATTTATTTTGTTTAGTGTAAGGCGCTATTCCTTGATGTCTGGAATTATCCAGAAATAAATTTTAGAATTTTTAAAGAGAATCCTGCTCATTCTGGCAACTGAATGTGTAACCATGATCCAATCTGGTCAGGCTCCCCCGGTAGTAGGGTCACGGAGGTCAGATGGCAGTCGCTCCACTGTAATAACCTGATCTGCCAAATCCTGGATCATGGTCAAAGCTGACCTCGGGTCATTGCGAGAGCATAAACAAGCTATTGAGGCCAAGATTATTTTTATATTCAAGGCAAATACATTTTTTAGTTGGTTGATTCTGAGATATCACCTGAATAGTGCCAATGGATAATGCGTTTTGTAGGTATTGTATTATGGTCTAAAGATCAAAATGAACTCCAATGATGTAATAAATTGCTATATTTATTATGAAGTATTGTATTTTTATTCATATGATTTTTACCTACCTTGGTTGGAAGAGACTGGAAACCACCAACCCTATATTTTATTAAATTATTATTGTACTAGGACCTTGATGGACGGATCATCAGAAGTTCGCACTCAAGAGTCAAATTATCAAACCCTATGAGAAACAGTCGTGTGGTGTCTGGCAGAGTAGAATAGCACCAACCCCTTACACTCGTGGGTGTCGTACAAGGCGACTAATGTTCTCGAGACAAAAGTTCTAGTCTCCGTAGGCTGGAAAATGGGCAGCGGCGTTTTCTATTGTTATATTTATAACACTGTGATCTAACCTGCCAAGCGATATGGCAATAACCTCCCCTTACGAGGGAGAGGCCCTAAGTCCAGCAGTGGACTGTTATGGGCTGTGATGATGATGAGAAAGAGTCAGTGTGCTGTGCTCCAGAACTCAAATGGCATATGTGGGCAAAAAAGATTAAATTTGTTTTCTGCTTATTCCTACAACTTTCGCTGTGGCCGACTCAACAATTAGGTCGAAATCGGCGCTACGTGTGTTCGCACGACTCACCTGGCCGGTCCATTTAATACGCGCTACGATACTTAGCAGTGCTGTAGCCTCTGGTATTTGAGTTAGCAGGGAAAGTGATAAGAGGCGATCTCCAACCAGCTCCAACCCTATACTGACAACAGAACTACTACTGGTAGCACAGAAAGCTGTGTCATTGCTCACAATGTGTGCTACACACCTCCATACACATAGAGCTACAGATATCGAGACACACATCAAAGTTATATTCTATATCGTCATATTGTTTATACTCGGAATTGCCTTCACCGCTCATCAAAGGTCCTCTCGGCTTATCAAAGGTTAGCTGGAAGAAATCCCGTTGTGGGATAAGCTCGCCTTTGTATTATAAACTGTAATATTATTTTTCTGGTGACGTTATAAATTGATGCAATAAAGATTATAGGTAGATACATACTTTAACCCTTTAACCGCCACGCTTAGAATCAGTTGGCGTGCCCTCAGCGCCACGCACAGTAAAACGAAAAATAAATACCTACAACAAATAGTGATGTTCAATAGTATATCGATATGGGTAATTCCCCTTCAAACGCTTACAATTTCATCTAAATATCGTAACAGACAGTAGATAGAAAACGTTACTTTGTAATTTTATTTCTAATATTAGCAGGTATTTTGGTAACACAATGAAACAAAAAGCGTTTACAGATATTGAAAGATTTATTGATTTCCGCACAATAAAATTGGTCATGAAAAGAATTTTGTTATTCTTATTTTTCAATGCAGTCCTATAGAGTATTCTTTATCTAAATGCAATAGTTAACAAACAACATTGGTCAGTTTTTTAACAAACATGATTATACTTATTTCAACAATATAAATATCAGTTTACCGAATCGAACCTTGACAGATTCTAATGATATTTAACAATATATCACCTTCCAGAATGCGTATTAATTCTTCAGCTGTAATCATGTTTAATCACATTAATCGATAACACGAACATAATAATAACACGCATAAGCACAACACCAATGGAAATATCCAGAAGGCGGCACTCGTTTATGACGTCAGAAGCGGTCGTCTTTTTCCGTCCGTGGCGCTGGGTGTACTAGCAACATTAGTTTCTAAACATGCAGACTAGGGATGGGAATTGTCGATTCAGTCACTGACATTTTTAAGCTTTATTTATTATAACAAAACAAAATAAACACATTTACTTATAGAAATAAATGTGTTTACTATAGAGTAACATTTGCTTTATTTGTTTTATAATAAATTAGTAAGTATAAACAGAAATAATTTAATTTATGTGGATTTTTCTACCAGTAAATCATTGCTTATGTCCCATCCTTATTGTCGGATTTTTTCGTCACTGGCGCTGGACACCAATACACTTTTCGAATAATACTATCAGAAATTTATTCAACTTTAGACATTATTTTTAAGTCTTCTAATTAAGAAACTAAAGTGTAAGCAATTGTATTCTATTGCTTCATCAACTATTTACCAAATTATGAACATAATTTTAATATAATACAGTGCTATCAAACAAAAAGGCAGATTAACCGAGTAGTGGTATTTGGTCGTAAATATCCGTCCTTGGCGAAATGAGCACGAAAATTTTTGTCGGATATATCCGACCTTGGCGGTTAAAGGGTTAAATACTTTCTTTTTTCGTCGGACGCTAAAAAGACTGGATTGCTGCTTTGAAATTAAATCTCGAGTAAATTTAAATACTTTATTATAAATATTTACATTCTCTTATAATATACAAACATTTAAAACATAATTTCATTAATAGCTGCAAAAATGGGAATGTAAAAACATTAAGATGGTCGATAACATACATTTTTGTCTGTTATATAAAGTTTTACAAATATCTATACAAAGTATATAAAAAGCAAAGAACACGACACTATTGAAAGCTTTGTATCAATGTCACTGTGTAGGACATTTGTGTCAATATAAAACGAACTTTTCGCCATTGAAATAGAGTTTAAAATATCGTATTTGTTCTGAACATTTCGATGATTCTGTTGATTACTGTACACAGGTAAAGAATAATAAATAAAAACTATAATACACTCAATATAATGTACTTCCTGAATACATTACTGTAAATTTATTCACATTATTTTCACACGAATGGATTTTATAAATAATAATTATAATTTTAAAATTGTAAAGATTAAAACGCCTGTGTAAAAATGTATTACGGCGAAATTTCATTTATAATTATAACCATTTTAAAATATTATTGCACTGATAGATCATGAATAAATTCCACAGCTTGGAAGGCTGCCTAAACATGAAAATAATAAATATGGTTCAAGGTTTCAACTTTCTTTCAAGGCTTTGACGTTTTTATCAGATATATGTTTGTGCTATTGGCTGTTAGTAAATGTATCAAATTGCCCGCGAAGTGGATTCCTAAATGTTCATAATATAAAGCAAATAACAATGAAATAACAAAACAACGCCATCTAGCGGCGACTTGTAGTTTTTATTTAACTGCTTATCAATAATAACCTATAGAAACCCATTTCGCGCACCACTGAATACATTTACTAAGAGTATAAACCACAATGAGCAGTTTTCCAATAGGTATCTAAAGCATTCCTAACCACTCCCTAGATGGCACCCCGACAATTTTGGTAATTGATAATCGCTTGAAATGGGTTCTTAGCAAACAGGATATAAACACTGGGTACGTTGTATTGGATAATATTGTATTTGTCAATAGTTTTAACCATTTTAGAGGTTGTAATAAATTATTACATACAAAACAAACATCAATTTGACTGAGTCAATTCGTTTCATGGACACTAGGATCAAGAATGGACGCAATACAAATCACAAATAATATGAAAGGTTTGTATTAAAATACATTTCGTTTAACCTTTTGGTAAAAAATTGCCAAAATTGTAGGAGCGCCATCTATTGATGCTTTTTGAAACCAATTGACAATACCTACTGGAAAACGCCTCATTACTAAACACAAACGAATGAAAGAGCGACAAGAGAAATTTAGTAAGTACGGGTGTCGAACTACCTTCAAACATAATGATAAATTTTGTATTGAGATCCACCTCCTCCATTAGTAAATTGTCTGTCTGTGTGAACTTCATCACATCGGCGGCATCATGTGGAGATCAGCTGACGAGAGTAGCAGCTGGTGTTGAGGATTCTGAAAGAAATTTTTTTATATAACTCGTTTGAAAAACATGCTTTTAAAATGTTGGACATTTAGATAGGACAGAGTATTAGTACGGTCAGATTTAGGATATTAGAAGCCTGGAAACCTATTATACAGGTTTTCAATAACCTACTACATACTCCAGCTCTCAATAAGGGTTCGAATGCTATGTACAATGTATAAAATAAAGTATATATATAACAACTAGTGGACCCGGCGCGACTTCGTACGCGTACACCTATTTTACCCTTACCTACCCTTTTTTTCTTACTTAAAAACCTTCCTCTTGAATCACTCTATCTATTAAAAAAACCGCATCAAAATCCGTTGCGTAGTTTCAAAGATTTAAGCATACAAAGGGACATAGGGACAGAGAAAGCGACTTTGTTTTATACTATGTAGTGATGTAACCTAACGTCTTTTTGTGAGAAATAAATGTCTTTGTATTGTATTACATTGCAGATACTTTTCTTTACCGATATAACGCGTCTTAAAATCTAAACAGGCAACAGGAACGGTGGTTATGATCGTTAAGGCTCCGGATTTAGTATGTAAAATGGAAAGAACTAACAATATCGCAATGCCAAACGGTAACCTTTTTAGTAATTTAAATGTCCACGGGCGACCGTACTATACTCCTTTCGAATTGCAGCCGCCTGGCTAGGGAAGTACCTTCGCCTTACAGAATACCGCAGACAAACAATACTATTTTAAATAGCAGTGTGTTTCTGCCGGTGAGTAAGGTCTCCGGTGCTCCATGGGGTGGGGATTTGGCGAACCGTGGCTTTGGCAGTGGAGGGGCATTTGTCTTTTTGCTGCCAGAGAAACGTGTTATAGAGGTGGGCAACGCATTGGCGATACTCTTGGTGTTGCTCATGTCTATAGGCAGTGGTCGCTAGTTTGAAATAAGTTCTCAAATGAAAAATAAATTTACATATCAAGATTTTATGCCTGCCATATGACTAAATAAAATAAATAAATAAAAAAACCCACTTACCACACCGTAATCCGTCCCCATCATCCCATCACCTCTGCGCTTGTCTCTATTCCGTTTCGGCCACGGCTTCTTCAGATGCACGTACGTGAAATGGTTCCTCCTATCGCCCGAGTTGGAGAATCCTTTGCCGCATGTCTCGCATTTGTAGGGCTTCAGGCCTGAGTGGATCTGTGGGGGGAGACTCGTCATCATCACAACCATATATGTATAAAAGGTTCTCGTCAAGATACATTTGGCGGTGCAGTTGGCAAGCGAAGATGGAGGGAAGGTAGAAAAGGGTAATTACCCACCTGGCCGGGTGTTGTGACCAGGGGCCAAGGGCCCGACAGTTGATCGTCGGAAGTTGCATATATGCCGTGGAAGTTGGCACATTTCTCTAGCGCGATGTAGGATTGTTAGCGCCATCTATGTGCGGATGCTTGCCAACCTTGTGTTTTGTGTACTCGTAATGTGAGTATCGTTGAGTCTTCCCTATTGGAGCAGTAGAGCGATAGATGTCGCCACATACACATTATCGGTGTCACCGTACACCCAAACCGTTCCGGTCCCAAATATGAATTCGTTTATCGTCCTGTTCCCAAATGAACCCACTTCTAGGTCGTCGTGTTACCAGATGTCCCATTCCTAATTAGTCCTGTTCCCTGATGGACCCTTTCCCAGATTGTCTTGTTCCCAGTTGGTCCCATTCCAAACTCGTGCCGCTCCCAGACGATCCCAGTCTCAGGTCGTTCCGATCCTAGATGATCCAATCTCAGGTCGTTCCGATCCTAGATGATCCAATCTCAGGTCGTTCCGATCCTAGATGATCCATTCCCAGGTTGTGCCGTTCCCCGCTGATCCCATTCCCAGGTCGTTTCGTACCCCGATGGTTCCATTCCCAGGTCGTGGCGTCCCCAGACGATCCCATTCCCAGATTGTGCCGTTCCTAAGTGACCCCTTCCCAGACGAGCTTAGTCTCAGGTCGTTCCGATCCCAGATCCCATTCCCAGGTCGTGTCGTTCCCAGATGATCCTACCTACCAATCCAGGTTGGATTGGTACCCAAACCCAGTATAAAAGGAGCCAACATTGCCATACCCGTCTATAAAGCCGCTAGCTCATCTTACACTGGTTTTGCATAGGACGATCTGCTGGTGACTGTACCTTAACATGTCGGTTCACGTTGCTCCGGTTGGCGAATCGCTTCCCGCAGACAGCACACGGGTAGCGTAGTCTCACTTCTTCATGCATCCTCTGGTGTACTAGCAACCTAAGATGCAGATGACAAGGTTATTATTTGGTGGAGTGGTAATCATCATCATTATCATCAGCCTATACTTATAGTGAATTCTCGATAAGAATATAGTGAGTCATCGTAGTCCGCCGGCCTAGCCCCGCCCCTCGACCAATCGGGCCGCAGCGAATTAGAAAGCTAACTTCACAGTGACCAGCTGACAACAGAAAATAAAAATGAAGACTTCACTGATTGGAAAGGGATATCCTTGACTTTAGAGATGATTGAGTTAATTTTTATCCATTAATAAATTTAAAAGCGGCTTGCACCAAATCCTTAAACGCATTTAATTTGATACTTAAACAAAAACGTCATACAAAACATCGTTAAACGTCATTGTTAATATTTTTTGTAACATAAATTGTTTGAAAATCGATGCTCTTACGGTGAGGGAAAACATCGCGATGAAACCTGCACATTCAGGCGACTGGATGTGTAACCGTGATCCGATCTGGTCAGGTTCCCCTGGTAGCAGGGTCACGGAGGTCAGATGGCAGTCGCTCTACTGTCATTAGCTGATCTGCCAAATCCATGGGCGAGGCGGGCCCCGGGCCCTCACGCGAGACCACAACCGTAATATTAACGCCACGATGATAATTTTATATTTTTCCTAGAGCAGATTAAACAGGGTAGAACTCTAAAAACCATACCTTTTTAATTAAAGCCTTTTTACGACACACGAGCCTTTCCTCTACAACTTTGGATTCTTCAAAAGGCTACCAGGTCTCCCAAAGTCACCGCATCCGCTCCCCTGTCGGTAGCAGGTGTCCTGGACGACTGTGGCCACTCTCCATCAGGTGGCCCGTCAGTGTGCCTCCCAAGGTAATAAAAAAAATTACCTGTATCGTCTCTGGAAGGTCTTCCCGCAGTGCTCGCACTCGAATTGCTTGGTGTCGCTGTGGGCGAAGCTGTGATCCTTCAGTTGGGTGTGGTTCTAGAACGAAGGCATATTATTATCGTAACTATCATAATATTTTTTAAATTGTCATTTTATGTTTGCCATAAATGAATAAATTGGCCGTGTGGTGTCCGGCAGAGTAGAATAGCACCAACCCCTTACACTCTTGGGTGTCGTACAAGGCGACTAATGTTTTCGAGGCAAAAGATCAAGAGTCTCCGTAGTCTGGAAAATGGGCAGCAGCATTTTCCATTATTATATTTTATCACTGCGATCTCCAACCCGCCTGCCAAGCGTAGAGATTATGGCAATTACCTCCCCTTTCGTGGGAGAGGCCCTAAGTCCTGCAGTGGATTGTTACGGGCTGTGATGATGAAATGAATAAAATGAATTTGTTATTTAATTTATAAAAAAATAATCATCATCTTGGCGTTAATGTCCCGGTTGTGCTCTCGCGCACGAGGGCCCGGGGTCCGCCTTGACCATGATCCAGGATTCGGCAGGTCAGGTAATTACAGTGGAGCGACTGCCGTCTGACCTCCATGACCCTGCTATCTATCTGGATAATGAATCTATCTATGTGGTATTACGTTGCTTATTGACATTGCACTGTTTCCTTTGCCATGTTTAATATTTTCAACGTTGTCTGTCTGTTGACATTGCCAGTTTTATATTGTGCAATTTTATCGTATGTTCTATCATTACTAATTGAGATCGCAGTGTTGTAAATATAACAATGGAAAACGCTGCTGCCCATTTATAAAGCTACGGCGGAGCCTTTCTACCCTCGCCCCTGGCAGCAACATTTTTTTTATTGGGGCCCGCGCTATAAATACTTTTTTTTTTCCATACAGTTTTACAGCAATTAAATTTAGTTATAAAAGTACAATTCAAAATTGCAATTCCAATAACAAAACTGCGGTTTAAAATTTCGAGTATCAAACCATTTAGCAGTATGATAACTTAATGACTAAAGAGTTAGAATTACTTAAGGAAAAAATGTGGGCCCATAACCTTAGAAAATTTTTGAAAGTTCTGTATGGGAGCGATCCAATAGAGCCTCCACAACCTTGTTATGGGCCGTACGGGGGGCTTACCATGAGCTCTTATAGCAGGACCTAAACAGAACTGCTCTGAATTAGAACGAGACAGCGCTATACGTGTCACATAAGCTTGTCTCGTTCTAAGCAGGGCAGCGGCCTTAGCCAAGAGGTTGCGTTAATCTACAACCGTTTGTGGTAGAAAAAATGTATGGGATTTGACATAAGCTAACGTTATCTGACATAAGCTGTTTGTGGTAGAAATTCTTGGTCCATAGACAATTCACGTACTTTCGGTGTACAAAGGAGGCGGATTGGCGGAGGATCCTACACAATCAGAGTCAATGTTGGTAGAAATAGTCGAACTTCGACCTGTCAATTTTCCACCATACACGCATCACGCAAGCGGAGCTGTCAAAGATGGCTAGACCGGCAGTTCTGTTCAGGTCCTGCTATAAGAGCTCATGGTAAGCCCCCTGTAGGCCTAGCACAAGTTGCTCCTGCGCGCGATATGCGAGAAAAAGCGCGACATGGGTATTGCTATCTCTTCCGTCTGAGTATTGAGAGAAAGAGACAAACGCTCTCTCGCGGCGCGAGCTTTGTCGCGGACACACTTGTGCTAGGGCCACTGGTGGTGATTGAAAAAAAAAACTACTCTCACCTGGAATATCCGTCCGCACACCTCGCACATGCACTTGGCCTTGTACGACTTGGACGGGAAATGGGTCCGGTTCTTGCCCGGGTGCTCCAATCGGAAGTGGCTGTTGTACGCGTGCGGGGTCGCCAGTTGTTTGTCGCACTGGGGGGGAGGAAAACAATTGTTATTTATTCATTTCCATACAGTTTTACAGCAATGAGCAGTTTTCCAATAGGTATCTAAAGCATTCCTAACCACTCCCTAGATGGCGCCCCGACAATTTCGGTAATTGATAATCGCTTGTAATAGGTTCTTAGCAAAGAGGATATAAACACTGGGTACATTGTATTGGATAATATTGTATTCATCAATAGTTTTTAGCCCTTTTAGAGATTGTAATAAATTATTGCAAACCAAACAAACATCAATTTGACCGAGTCAATTCGTTTCATGGACACTAGGATCAAGAATGGACGCAATACAAATCACAGATAATATGAAAGGTTTGTATTAAAATACATTTCGTTGAACCTTTTGGTAAAAAATTACCAAATTTGTAGGAGCGCCATCTATTGATGCTTTTTGAAACCAATGGACAATACCTACTGGAAAACTCCTCATTACATTTAGTAAACTGTATAATTCAAAGCTGCGGTTTAAAATTTTAAGTATCAAACCATCCAACAGTATGATAACCTAATGACAAAATCGAAAAGAAAAAGCTTTCATTTAATTTAAAGTATTTAATATATTTGTCTTTCTCCCACTAACTCTGTATGTGTGTTTGTGTATATGCGTGTTAGATTGGACGAGAGAGAGAAAGAGGGAAAAGAAAAAATACGGAGAGAAAAGGCTCGATGGTAAGAACGGACCGATCCAAAAAGAGTGGTCACGTGGAACAAGTGGGAACTACGTAGATCGGGCAGTTTGCCACACTCTATTCGGAACAAGGTGGACCACCCACCCCCGCACCCCATACGCTCAAAATCAGGCGTATAGCCTTTCTTGTTACAGTCTACTCGACACAATGATTACACAACCCAGCCTCTCACTATCATGTTCTGGAGCAGGGATGGCCAAGAGGTCGATCGCGGTCCACCGGTCGACCACGAAGGCGATTTAAGTAGCCCGCGAGAGTTAATTAAAATAAATAGGGAATTTAGTTAATGAGAAGGCTAGTCAGTCAGTTGATGCCGGCATTCAATTGAGTGGCTAAAGTACAACCAGCCAAGTAGTTGAATGTAACGTTCAGCTACTTGGCTAAACGTTATTTAGCCGTTTCGTTAAATGGGATGTTAAGTTAGAGTGACGTAACTTATGTAATAAAGAAATTATTAGTGGCAACAAATTCATTCAGTCAGTATACAATTAATTGTATTGCGATTACCTATGCATTTACAACAATAAAAACTGTAAATATGCAATGGCACTTTGACAGTCATTTATGTTTCTAATTATAAGTATAAATAGAAACTGAACAAATTAAGGTAATTTAATTCTTATTTAAATCGTATAGGTGCCACAGTTAAAACCAAAAATATACAAAAACATTGCTTGCTGTGAGAGCTCTTTGACGCCATATTTGTATTAGCACTACCAGCGCCGAAGTGGATAAAATTTGAACTACATTTAAATCACCTGCCTGATTTAGCGTCAGCCGTCTTTAAAGGGCTAGCTTACTATAAGCCATCTAGTTAAACGTTGAGTGTTGCTAGTCTAATGAACGATCGGCCTAGGCATTAAATTGAATGCCGGCGTGTAGTTAACGGGCTAGCCTTCTCATTAAATAGCTGATTTAACCAGATGGCTGCGACATATATATTGTAATATGAGGGTAATGTGTGAATTGTGTTTCGGCGCCAACCCGCCAAAAAATGGAGTCACTTTAATCGGCTGTGTCATTGAACCTCGGCCTTTCGCTATCAAATCGGTATAAACTAGTTTTAAAATAGGGCTGGATAAGGTTTTAAAGTGAATTATTGTGCCAAAGAATCCCACTGCTGCGGATTGCACAACTAAGCGGTCAATTCCGGGTTCCGTTCTCTTACTCTTCTTCTCCACTTCTCTCGGTCTCACTACCACAGTTTTTTATTGTAAAATAAGTAGAGCTCGTCTAGTCTAAGATGACGCGCCCACTACTTAGTTAGTTGATTTCGATGTGTGAGTGCAAATATTAATAACGACACTTCATCTGTGTGGGAGCCAATGAACGACGCGTGCTCCTACGTTTGAATCTCACCGGCAACTGAATGACCAATTACAACGGCATTTGTATATGTATTGCGTCCATATTTTAAACTTGCTTGTGTGCGTTAATGCGATAGTGGGGCGCGGCATTTTAAATTAGACGAGCTCTAATACATTTCAATAACAAAATAAATTAATGTCAACAAATATCAATATAATTAAATAATAATACAACCGTCAACACAATGTAATTCACAATAATGCTTCGTCCAAAATGCGGGTAGTCAATGAGGGTAGTAAATAATGTAACGTCAAAGAAATGGGAAAAAGAAAAACCAGCAACACAACCAAAATAACCTGCATAAGTCACCAGACATCGTGAAAGAGCGACAAGGACTACTCGAATACTCGAATCTCGGTCTTGGGAATCCTATCAGCTTTAAGTTAATCCATCGCTCGAATCAAACGCAGATAAGCCTCGTCAAGCTTATCCGCCATTAAAAATGGGTATTTCCAATCTTATCACAAACTTGTTTATTTATTTATTTATACTTCATGCATAAACAGTACATTGGCGGACTCAAAGCTAAAATAACATTATCTACCAGTCTACCAGGAGAGATAACAGTTGACAAAAGGTATGCGGTGCAGGAAGATTACTTACAAGTAAAGATTACACATAAGCTTATTCAACCACAATCAAATTTATAAAATTACATAAATAATAATACTGTCTCTCTTTTAAATTGCAATGAGGAGTTTTCCAGTAGGTATTGATAGTTTGTTTTAAAAAGCATCAATAGATGGCGCTCCTACAATTTTGGTAATCTTCTTTAAATCTGTATGATGGTGGCAGTGATTTCATGCAGCCAAATAATATTAAACTTGAAAATAAAGTGTTTATTAATATAAACATAACTGTTAAAGGTTGAACGAAGTGTAAAAAGAAATATTTATAAAAGTTGGCACTATGTTCCATTATTATTACAAGCTCTAAAATGGTTGAAACTAATGACAAATATAATATTATCCAATACAACCTGCCCAGTGTTTATATCCTGTTTGCTAAGAACCCATTTCAAGCGATTATCAATTACCAAAATTGTCGGGGCGCCATCTAGGGAGTGGTTAGGAATGCTTTAGATACCTATTGGAAAACTACTCATTGACAAAAGTTTGGCTGTTCTATATTGTAAAATAGCCAAGGTGTATAACTCACCCGCTCGCACTGTATAGGCTCCCCCTTGTACTTCCGTCGCTTCCCTCCGCCCTCCGCTTGCTTCTTCAGGAGAGCCTTGCGCTTTACCTCCTCCGCCGCTTCGCTGGAAGGTCACGGTAGAGATGATACACGTGAGAAGTGTCTACAGCAAAGACATTCAGTAGGAAGTAATTCATATTTTCTAAATCATCATTATCATACTTATTATTTACGTCATTTGACATTTTTTATTGACATTGTTTAGTTATTAAATCAATAGACATGTTAAATTTATAAAAATTTTATGTCACATACCTTATGTATGTATCTTTATTTAATTTTTATATATATTTATAATGACATTGATATATATACATTTATGGAGTTCAATTTTGTTGTTGTTGACAATATCATTGTGAATTGACTTACAATTAGTGCTATATTATGTACATTTAATTTTCAATGATAGATAAATAAACTAAAACTAAAACTAAAAAATGTGTCAGTGTGCGTGACAGTCAGTCACTGTCTATATTTAAAAAGAGGGTCAAGGAATATTATCTTTCCCTGTCTAGTCCATAACTTATATATTTATGTATTTTATATAGCTTGTTTTAATAATATGTCACCTAATTTATATTAGCTTTATATACCTATATATTATAATATAATATATTTATATATTTATATATTCAATTATTGTGCACGTCGTATCTGCGTTACTTTAGTCTAACATCTCTCGTCTGTAGGCCTGCTGGAAGAAATTTCTTTTTAGAAATAAGCAGCGCCTGTTGGGTCTTTTGTTCTATTATATTTCTCTGTATATCATTATTGTGTACAATAAAAAGTTAAATAATAAATAATAATAAAAAAGAAAGTATTTATTTCCGTAAAAACCAGTTACTAGGACATATAGTATACATCAGCTTTTTCAAATCTTACAAAGGTTTGAGTTAATAGAAAATGTAATTGGAGTGTACCCCTGACCCGGAACTAGGTAACTGTGATATAAAGGTCAGTGATTCCTCATTAATAAAATAAATAAAAAATAAATATTCGTGGACAAATTCACACAGCGCCATCTAGCCCCAAAGTAAGCAAAGCTTGTGTTATGGGTGCTAGATAACTGATAAACTGCTTATATACTTTTAAATACATACTTATTATACATAACACCCAGACCCGTAACAGAAATTAAAATTCATCATTTCAATTTCTGCCCGGCCGGGAATCGAACCCGGGACCTCTTGCGTGACAGACCGTGACCGACCACTGAACCACTCAAGTTGTCGAACATTGACATAAAATAAAATTTTAGAGGCAGCGTGCTATAGGTAAGTAAAAAAGAAATAGTAATTTACTAACTGGAAGTAGTGAAAGAAAAGTTTTAACTGAATATGTAGTTACATGTGCGTACGTGCGCGTATACATTGCCCTGCCACCTCCTGTCTCTGTTGCTCCCGCGTAAATATATTGGCATCACGCTCGCACAGAGTCCTTGAATCGCGCTAGCGTGATAGGATGCTTCATAGTATAGATAGGGCACTTCCCATGCGAAATGTGTTAAGTAATTATCTGTGTTTTTTGTAGAACTGCCGGTAAAATTTTGATGCCATTCTCTACAAGGATATATTTGAGAATGCTAAACGTAAATACTAAACAGATGTCTCCTCTAACATAATTTGGTAGGTTAGAAACCTTAGGACACCACGCGAACGAAGTCCACCTTACAGAATACCGCAGCTAAATAATACTCTTTTAAATAGTGTTGTGTTTCTGCCGGTGAGTAAGGTCTCCAGTGCTCCATGGGGTGGGGATTTGGGGAACCGTGGCTTTGGCAGTGGAGGGACATTTGTCTTTTTGCTGCCAGAGCAACGTGTTATAGAGGTGGGCAACGCATTGGCGATACTCTTGGTGTTGCTAATGTCTATAGGCAGTGGTGACCACTTTCCATCAGGTGGCCCGCTTGCCTGTTTGCTTACCGTATGACATAAAAAAAAAAGCAATGGCTGGCAAGACTTCACTATATTTCGGTCTTGTCTATACTTTAATCACTTATTTTTAAGTCAAAAGAACACTTATGCGCGCGTGAATTTGTCGCCATGCAGATGATCCAATCATCTTTTGCTTACAGTATCTCTTAAAGCGTATGTAAGAGCTTAATACCCGCAGTGGCCGATAGATGGCGCTGTCAATAAGATCGATATTTTTCTACATCGCGGTAACGAGTTTGCGTTGCACAAATGGTTAGTCAAATTGTTTTTGTTTTTATTAAATAGACACTTTCTACCCCTGTGAACTGTGGGTACTTCATTTAATCCCATTTTTTTTATTCTGGTTCACCCTTGGGGTTCCCCGACAATTCACGATTTTAATCTGGGGTTTTCAGTATATGACACCTGACTGAGGTGGCGACAAACGCACACGACATTTCAATTTACTTACATTATTTTGATTTATTTATTTTGGCGATTGCTCCACCGACAAGAGTAATTTTCTTAAATATATGATGATGATGATTTCGATATCTGTCACAGCAATACTTACGGGGTGTCCTTATGTCTCTCCGAGAGCTCGAAGTGTTTGTGCAGCGCCTCTTCCGTGGCGAAGCGAAGCTCGCACTTCTCGCAGTAGGGGCCGTTCTCTGGGATCTGACGGCATAGATGTTGACAAAGAACGAATGAATGATTGAATCAACACTTTATAGATATTTTAGTCTCCGATTTTAGCTTCTGTACGACTTCGTTCTTATGGTCCGCCATATTTCATTCATACATGTATATATGTAATTAAAACTGATTAATTGATTAATTATAATGTATTGACATGGTTAAATTTAAGATTTAATGAAATTGTTTGAGATTGATATTTTTAGTTAATTGACATAAGTATGGAATTTGACATTGTTATTACATATTTTCATATTTTTGGTAATGAATTTAAAAACTACTTACGTACTTAAAAAGATATGGAATTGTAAATTCTGAAATAAATGATTATTTATTTATTTATTTAAACCTCCGACGAAAAAAAAGGGGTGTACGGTGTATAGGTTTGACGTTTGTATCTGTGGCATCACACTCCCGAATGGATGGACCTAATTGGATGCGGTTAAATTGATGTCACTTTTATCTTTTGTGAATAAAATGTGCTGAAAAGCGAAACTGCCAAGAAGGTTTGCGGCACCCATTTTTTTTACTTACAGAACCGACACAAAAGGATATGTAAGTATGATATCTACGAAATGTCAAAGACTGGGTCACTAAAAAAAATGTTGTTCATGTTATTCAGTGACAAACGAGCAGTGATGGTAAGTTGACGACCTGAGTGGTTCAATGGTCAACATGCCGGTCTGCCACGCAAGAGGTCCCGGGTTCGATTCCCGCCCGGCAGAAATTGAAATGATGAATTTTAATTTCTGTTACGGGTCTGGGTGTTCTATGTATAATAAGTATGTATTAAAAAGTATATAAGTAGTTTATCAGTTATCTAGCACCCATAACACAAGCTTTGCTTACTTTGGGGCTAGATGGCACTGTGTGGATTTGTCCACGATTATTTATTTATTTATTTTATTATTTAAGTGGTAACTGTCGCCCACATCATCAACAATTCATACATTCAGGTTGCAGGTAACCAAAATGCAGAACCGCAGGTGCGTTGTCACTGTGAGTACTAAGATGAAATGCCTCATGTCTGTAATTGCGCTGGCTGCCTTATCCTTCAAACCGGAACACGACAACGCAAACATCGTCACTCAGCGGCAGAAACAGATAAGGCGGTGGTACTCACCCAGGCGGACTCCTCAGGCTTGAGAGTCCTACCACCTGATAAAATAGGCATTTGCTAACCTACACTTTCACTAGACAAGTTATCGGGTTTGTTAGAGCTCGTCTAGTCTAAGATGACGCGCCCCACTACTTAGTTAGTTGATTTCGATGTGTGAGTGCAAATATTGATAACGACACTGTGTGTGGGAGCCAATGAACGACGCGTGCTCCTACGTTGAGTCTCACCGGCAACTGAATGACCAATTACAACGGCATTTGTATATGTATTGCGTCCATATTTTAAACTTGCTTGTGTGCGTTAATGCGATAGTGGGGCGCGTCATTTTAAACTAGACGAGCTCTACCACGGTTAGTATCGTTCTTACAACGTTGTTCGTGGTAACAAACCCGATATACCCAATAACATGTTTGGCGGTGCAAGATAATATAGCCGCCAATGTTGGCAAGCGAAGATGGTGGAAAGGTAGAAAAGGGTTACTACCCACCTGGCCGGGTGTCGTGACCAGGGGACCGAGGGCCCAACAGTTGATCGTCGGAAGTTGTATATATGCCGTGGAAGTTGGGACATTTCTCTAGCGCGATGCAGGACGGTTAGCGCCTTCTATGTGCGGATGCTTGCCAACCTTGTGTTCGTGTACTCGTAATGTGAGTATCGTTGAGTTTCCCCTAGTGGAGCGATAGATGTCGCTACACATGTGTAGTGAATGTGTAGTGAATAACCACGAAAGTCTTGAAAACTATATTAGCTAACCTGTTGCTCATCAAAGCGATGTTTCAAGTTCTTGTGCTGGTCCAGCCCCTTCTGGCTGACGAAGGAGTTCCCGCAGAAGCCGCACACGAAGTCCGACGGGTGCTTTATCCGCAGGTGGCTCATGTACGATGTGTATTTACTGTGGATATAGTTGTAAGAACATTTTATGTCACGCCAATACTGGTTAATTTTTAGACTTAAAGTAGGTAATGAAATACCCTGGACGCAAAAGTTTATCACATAATTAGAGCTCGTCTAGTCTAAGATGACGCGCCCCACTACTTAGTTAGTTGATTTCGATGTGTGAGTGCAAATATTAATAACGACACTTCATCTGTGTGGGAGCCAATGAACGGCGCGTGCTCCGACGTTTGAATTTTACCGGCAACTGAATGACCAATTACAACGGCATTTGTATATGTATTGCGTCCATACTTTAAACTTGCTTGTGTGTGTTAATGCGATAGTGGGGCGCGGCATTTTAGATTAGACGAGCTCTACTAGCGTATTTGGACAACATGGGCCCGAGATTATGGCCCAACATATTTCTAAATACAATTGTTTTGCTACGCGTATTTTGCACAGCATTGGCAATGGGAGCTATGTATTGATACTGAGTTGTCTGATGGGGAGCTGTCACAATGAGCAGTTTTCCAATAGGTATCTAAAGCATTCCTAACAACTCACTAGATGGCGCCCCGACAATTTTGGTAATTGATAATCGTTTGAAATAGGTTCTTAGCAAGCAGGATATAAACACTGGGTACGTTGCATTGGATAATATTATATTTGTCAATAGCTTTCAACCATTTTAGAAGTTGTAATAATAATGGAACATAGTGCCAACTTCTATAAAAATTTCTTATTACACTTCGTTCAACCTTTAACAGTTATATTTATATTAATAAACATTGTATTTTTAAGTTTAGTATTAGTCGGCTTCATGAAATCACAGCCACCATCACACAGATTATAAAAAGATAACCAAAATTGTAGGAGCGCCATCTATTGATGCTTTTTGAAACCAACTATCAATACCTACTGGAAAACTCCTCATTGTTGCAAACTTGACGTGCGCACATAGAGTTGAATTTTTCTTAAATATCATTTATTATTATTAAATATCATTTATTAATAGAGTCATGGATTCTGAATATTCATTGATTAGTTAACGATTTAGATCAGTATTAGGTGGCCTGATTGGCTGTTTGATATAAAAAAAACACGTAAGGAAAACATTCTAGCGGTCCACCTGATATGTCCAAATCTCGCATTAAAAAAGACGGTTGGTTATACTCTAACTTCACAGGGGTGGAAATTTATGTTCCAATCTTATCATCATTATCATCACAGCCCGTAACAGTCCACTGCAGGACTTAGGGCCTCCCCCATGAGAGGGGAGGTTATTGCCATAATCTCCACGCTCGGCAGGCGGGTTGGAGATCGCAGTGTTGTAAATATAACAATGGAAAATCTTTCAGCCTACAGAGACTCTAGATCGTTTGCCTCGAAAACGTTAGTCGCCTTGTACGACACCCACGAGTGTAAAGGGTTGGTGCTATTCTACTCTGCCGGACACCACACGGCTTCATGTACGGCTTCTGTTCCGTTCTACTAACATAATTTTCTTGGTTTTAGTTCTAAATATCACTATAATAATCTGGACGCCTTCAAAGCTAGAGTGAAGGCTGTTCCTAGACAGGTATGCTCTAGCTTCGGCCGCATCGTCACTTACCACCAGGTGAAAGGTGGTCAAATGCCTGTCTAGTTCTAATAAAAAAGGCGATACATTCATTCTATCTGACCTTATGTCCACCATCGCAGAGGTTATTTCGACCTTTTCATTCGTTCTAAACGAATAACATACAAAAAAAATTATGTTATGAAGTCCTCACCCAAAGTCCAGTTGACAGTGTGGACACTGGTATTTGGTCCCGTTGTGGAACTGTTCGTGGAGTTTCGCGTCGTGTCTGCAACAGATAACAACTGACTGTTAACCAAAATTAAGCAACGCTCGCAGGGTCAGGGCACTGGATGGGGTGACCGTTTGGTACTTTGAGGCCAGTCGAACTTGAGTAATGCAACGAGCTCGCCACTTGTTAGGTGTGCTTTCTAATGCCGTTAGCGAAGTGAGGTTGACCAAAATCTTTCGCTGGGGACTCAAGAGACTGGTTCAACAGTCTCAGTCAGAATCAGTACGGTCAGTACGGTCACGTAGACTCTTGATGTAGACTTCAGATAGGTGCTGTGGTGCCTAGTATTCATTTTATATTATAATTGTGACGTTCATAAGTGTTTGTAAAAACCTAAACTGAATAAACGTATTTGAGTTTGAGTTTGATCCCAATGGCGGTTGACGTATAAACAGGAACCCGACCTAACTCGAATGAGGATATTCGCGATTTCAGATGGCGCTAGTGAGTTGTAAGGTCTTTTGTCAAAATACTGCCGTGCTATTGGACAGAAACAACAGCTGTAAAATTACGACTCTATTCCAGCCAATGACAGGACTTTATTCTGACAGCAGACCTTACGCAGTAACGACATCTCGTGGATTTGGAATCGCGTAAACAATCATTGGTGGCAAACGCTATCGGATGATGCATTGCCATCTCACGCGGTTGCTGTTTGAGCGGTTGATTATGATCATTATAATCAAGACTGGAGTGAATAGGCTGTTCCTAAACAGGCTAGCTCTATCAGCGGCCGTATCGTCAGTTACCACCAGATGAGATGGCGGTCAAATGCCCGGCTAGTTCAAATAAAAAAAGGCGATACATTCATTCCACCTAGAGTCTATTTCCACCATCGCAGCGGCTATTTCGAACATTCCATTCGTTCTGAACGAATAAATGATAAATGGCAATCATCATCATCATCATATCAGCCAGAAGACGCCCATTGCTGGGCATAGGCTTCCCCCAGAGATCTCCACAAAGACCGGTCCTGTGCTTTCCGCATCCAGCTGGTACCTGCGATCCTTACCAGGTCGTCGGCCCACCTTGTAGGAGGCCTACCCACGCTGCGTCTACCGGTACGTGGTCGCCACTCGAGAACTCGAGAAAAATGGCAAATCCGATAAAAAAAAGTTAGAAACAACTACTCACCTTCTAGTCCCAACGAAATTGCACTCCTTACACGTGTATTTATGCGTATGAGATATTGCGTGTCGCAGTAAAGTGTGTCGTTTTGCAAACCTCATTTTGCATATATCACACTCGTACTTCCCAGCTAAATCACTATGCCTCGCCATATGGGTCTTATGGGCTTCCTCATCCCTGAAACCTTTGAAACACTTCTCGCATTTGAACTCGGAGTTTTTGTAGTTGGACGTCTCCTTTCTTTTCTCTATCTCAGCATATTGCTCCTCCATTGTCAACGCTATAATGTCAAACATATCTGTGTTGACAACTTCGTGTACTGGCTTGATGCGTCTATCGACTTTTTCCGCTGGCTTTTCTATGCTGGGTTTCTTTTTCGATTTTACCGTCTTTTTCGATTTCGTTTTCGCTTTCTTCGTTGTAACTTTTCTTTTCTTCCTAACTGGTTCGCTTTTAACGCTATCCGATAGTGTAAAGTCTTCATCATCGAAGTCTTGTTCTTGATAATTTTCATCGTCATTAAAGCTGTCCTGAGTCGTATCATTTTCGTTTTCATTGACGAAACCCAAATCCTCATCTTTCACTGTTATTGTCACTTCATGTATGCCGTTATCGACATCCGAATCCGTTTCCTGTTTAACTTTCTTATCGTCTATGAATATCACATTGCTGTCGGGTATTTTCTCTATTTGATTTATAATAAACTTGTCCTCTTCAGATGGTGGCTCGAAGTTGTCTATGGCTAGCATGGTGGTGCGGCCCAGTGAGGATGCTATGCCGTTCGCGTAGCGGTCGACCAGTCTGTTCAGCACGAACTGAAATCATTGACAAGATAAATAATAATCATCTTGGCGTTAATGTCCAAATGGCGGAAGCTCACGGCAGTCGCTTACGACCCTAAAATCCCTGTCAAGCACAAGGAGGGGCTTTTATATAGAACAGCATAATTAGCCCTGTCTTCTATGGCTGCGAGACATATCCAGCGCTGACGAAGCACGTCCTCGAATTCCACGCCAACGAAATGTAAATGCTGCGGTGGATGCGCGGCATTACGCGACTTGACCGGGTGCGTAACGAGTACATCCGTGGCAGCCTTGACGTAACAGATATGGCGGATAAGAGGCTTGCCTTTTAATTAAGCTGATGGATTGGTTCTAAAATGTGTCAGTCTCAGGAAGAGGTCCTGCGGGAGTCCCAAGAAATGATGAATTGGTGCCTAACCTTGCGGGATCAGGAAAGAGGTCCCGCGGGAGACCCATGAACTAAGGATTGATATCGCCGAGTCGGGTGTCAACGGCCTCCGATGTCAGGATGCCGAAAACCGGGCGAAGTAGAGAAAGAGTAGGAAGGTGGACCCTAGCAGAAGCCGGGATTGACCACTCGGATGACGATGATGATGAGTATAATCCAATACAAATATATTTTTCCTGATCACAGCCCATAAGGGTCCACCGCAGGACTTATGGCCTCTCCCACAACAGGGATCTTGAGAGGCGGGTTGGAGATCGCAGTATTATAAATATAACAATGGAAAACGCTGCTGCCCATTTTCCAGCCTACGGAGACTCAAAAATCTTATGGCTCGAAAACATTAGTCACCTTGTACGACACCCACGAGTGTAAGGGGTTGGTGCTATTCTACTCTGCCGGACACCACACGGAAATATTTATTAGAAAAAATTGTACAGGGCTATGAGACTATGTGTACCTTGGTGGACTGGCTTACTCTTGCTGTAGTTTTACGTGGTTTTTCTTAAGTATAATATAGGTTCCTATATATTATGTCGGGCGCAATCCAGCTCTGCTTGGCATTGTCAGGCACTGACCAGCTCTGTCTGGTATTGTCGGACACGATCCAGCCGTTGTCGGTGTGGCGTGGGTGCGCTCCGGTCCT
Organism: Blastobasis lacticolella; assembly: GCA_905147135.1. Classification (NCBI taxonomy): domain Eukaryota; kingdom Metazoa; phylum Arthropoda; class Insecta; order Lepidoptera; family Blastobasidae; genus Blastobasis; species Blastobasis lacticolella. The sequence continues at coordinate 12,062,980 of LR990065.1, forward strand.
GGGGTGGCCAACATGTCACCGTGTTTCCTTCCTACTTTCCTACCCCCTCCTCTTTAACTCTTGATGTGATTTAAAAACTTACCTCGCCATTCAAAGCCAACATATCCATCATAAGGTTGTGGCATCTCAGCGCTTTGCTTTTGAACTTCTTGAAATCGCACATTCGCCTCGCGCACTCCCAACAGAGGGCCTGCGGTAGTCTGTGGTCTGCATTTATCTGTGGATGGATCACCTTGTTGTTAAACTTGTACGGAAGACCGCTCGACCTACCTACAACCAGTATAAATGGAACTAACATTGCTTTGCGCGTCTGTAGAAACGCTAGATCGTCTTATAATGGTTTAGTGTAGGGCGATATGCTGGACCTACCCAGCGCCAGTATGAAAGACCTAACTTTGCTATGCGCGTTTAGAGAGACGCTAACTCATCTTATACTGGTTTTGGATAGGTAAATATGCTGTTGACTCTACATTAAAACTCTTTGTTGTAAGGATACATTTTGCACCATTTGCATAATCGTTGGTCACAATGATAGAATAATAATAATAATAATTTTATTAGCCAAATAATACAACAACAAACACAACACAAAAGTACAATAAATGGCAATAAATCTGTTCATTACTATGTGTGTATGAAACAATTCAGACATAATAAAATGTATTAGCCACATATTGAGTTCCTGCCTCCTAAACTAATACTATAGGAGACAGTAATCCCTCTTTTGTGCATTTAAAAGTATGATTTTTAGCCATAAAAGAGAAATTTACCAATATGTCGGTTAATGATCTGCAAGATCCTGGATCATGGTCAAGGCAGTTCCCGGGCCCTCGTGAGCGAGAGCTTAACCGGGCCAAGATGAGATGCAATAGTTGGGGGAGCCTAGTTGTCAACCGCCCGACGGGCGGAAGGCTATCACTAACGGTGTGACCATACATGACAATGCCAGGTTGAAAGATCTAGCTGATAAATGCGCTGAACGGCACGAAAGAGCTGTAGCCGTGTTCACAATGATTCGAAACCGTTAACGATTCGACACGAAATTCGTGAGCGGCGAATCCGTGTCGACCGATTCGAAAACTGTTATTCAGAATCCCGATAGATTTCACGCAAACTCTACTCTCTATAACAAATGAAAATTTCATCAAAATTAACTGAAACCACATTTTCCTAAGAACTGTTGCGGGGTCCTTTGTCGATTCCGTATCCGAATCCGATTTCCGAGCCATTGTGAATACGGCTACTGATAACCCGATGTGTGTGTGGGCCCGTCTTTCCCATATTGAGATCTTATCTGACAGAGAACTGACTGAGAAGTTACCGACATAGCGCACAGAATTAGTACCTCAAAGTGGCAGTGGGCTGGCCATATCAGCCGACGAATCGACAACCGCTGGGGTAAAGATGAATGAAGACCGCGACTTGGTAAGCGTAGTACGGGACGCCCATCGGCCAGGTGGAATGACGATTTGCGAAAGGCTTTAGCGCCCATTGGGAAAGGCCTATGTCTAGCAGTGGACTAGTATAGGCTGATGATGATGATGATATATGGCCTCTACAGCCATTGGAAAAAGTGTGTCAATACTAAATTCTGGACATAAAAAAGCCGGTTGGTTATCATGGAAATCGGATACTATACGGCAAACAAACAGACAAGATATTTGGATCAACTCAGGAGTCACTGTAGGAGTTTGCTGCGACTAGTAGAAAACGGCTTTGGATGATTGATAGTCTCTGTATACCTATATGTACTAAAGAGGAAAAACTTACATTTATTTCAATCAATTCTTCATAGTAATGTTCCAGGTTCTGTTCTTTCATGTCATATAATTTAGAGTCAGACTCTAGACACACCCGGCAAGCCTGTAAATATAATTAGATTCTTGTTTCTACTCTAGATAATCAGAATAATTACTTGATAAATATTATCATGCTGTCACAATACATAGTACAGATGACACACATTGATGATGATGATGATGATGACGTATTGTCAAGCAGCAGCCAAGGAGTTTGACGATAATGGTGTAGGTATTCATGATGTGTATTTATTCATTATTTCCATGTTATTTTTTTTTATTAATAACTCCATGCTATTGCATCCTGGCAACAGGTGTGTAACGGTGTATCCAAAAATGGGCACTATTAATTTATTTTATAGTTTTTGTGAGTGAAAACACACACACACACGCACACACATACACCAGTATACATGTATTACCTTATTTTATTTTTATTTATGTTCTTTTTGTATGTCAGTAACGTTTCTATCTGCAAAGCTACTTACTGGCTATATATCAAAATTTTAAAATGCAGTTTTGTCATTGGCATTTCAACCTGTACTTATATATTATATGTATTTAACTGCTGTAAAACTGTGAAATGAACTAATAAATAAATAAATAAAACTGACTCTAAATTAAATAGTGTAGTCACAGAAATTGTGTTTGCAAAACTTAAAGTCCCATTTGTTTAAGTAATTAACAAGCTGAGCACCAGGTGCATCCATTTTAAACACTAACAGAGGATTTTTGCTATTGTTATAAATTCCTTGGAAAATTCAACAGATTCACTAAATGTAATCATAGCTGGCATTTTTTTGTAAATACAAAAATTTATAACATACATATACTCTGGTACACACATAATTTTTTTCAAGTTCAAAATGTCTTCTTCATGAATCCGTTCAGTAGTTTGAACTGAACGGTGTCTGTTGACAGAAAGACAGACAGGCACAGCATCGTAACTTTGTTTTATAATAGTAATGATATAAAATAATAGGTAAGCAGAGGTTTTTTTTATTATGAAAAAGTGGAAGCTGTAACATATCAGGAAAAGACGATTGCGATAACTTTCTAGCTAGTATACTGAAGCTTAGGACAACCTCAGACTCTAGTGTCTAGACTCCAGTCGGAATTAATACCATGCTACGTTTATGAAGATTTAATAATCAATACACATAAGAAAAGTGGACAGGCAGACCAGACCATATGTTTTAAAACTTTTCCTGAGGTATGAAGTATGAGGTATACAGAGTGTTGTTGGGAACGACAACGGCCTCTAATAAAAATAATTCATATCAAGTTTTGGTTAATGGATACCAAAGGGTGCAACTCAAGTTAACTATTACAATACAAAAGAATTAATAGATAGGTATCAACAAAATACAACAGATAGACGTAAGTGCAAAAGCTTAGAGTCCCGGCTATATGCTAATTATTTACCTGCAGTCTTGTTAGATTTGATTGATTATCCATCGTGATTTCCGTGATAAACCAAACTATTTTCACATGAAAATAACAAACAATGATAAATACTTCTCCAAGTCTAACGAGTGTAAATCATCTCATTTCGTGATACTATAAGTATTTACTACAGACAGACATTTAAGCATTATTGTCTTTATTTACATCACGTATTTAATTCTGTACATGAGATACTTGCTAAAATTATCGTAAAATTACAGCACAAGACACAAATCTGCAACAAGCAATCTAAATAAAGCAAGCAAGCTTTTCTTTTGATTATTCTTTTTTAATTTTGACGGGTCAACTCGCAGTCTCAAAATGTCATTTTTGCACTAGGGTAGTGACAACCAATGTTTGCCGATGTTTATTTTAAACTAAAAAATATGAAACGGAGCAATGCAATAAAAAGCACGGAACTGTCGCGTTGCTTCAAGAAGTTGTAATAGGACCTGTAATATCATCTATTACCTATATTGTGGGGGAGCACAGTAGGAATCAGTGGCTACGGCCTAGCGATAAACGTTATTTTTCAGCGGAGTTCCTATCACGGGGTGGAAACGCAGTATCCAGAGTCATAAACTTAGTAAAAGCGACCGCCAGCATCGAGTGGCTGTCAAATAACTTTTTAAATATAATTTTACATACTAGACATCCCGGTTGGATACAAAAATATCACCAATATATGCAGATAATAAAAAATATTATAATATCTTTAAATTATGTTTATATATTTTCAGCATAAAATTAATATACCTATATAAATAATAAGCGAAAGTTCTTTTTTTATAAACATTTACTACTGATACCTTGTATCCAAAGCCAAACCGAACTTCTAGAAAAAGAAACTACTTTTTGACAGAAATCGTTTTTTTTTGTATTTTCGTGAATTCTAATTTGTTATTGTAATATAATAGATTCCTATCGGCTTCTATTTGAATTTTTGAGCAATGTTTCAATATCGCTGTGTCGTGAGAGGATGCCCATTGTGAGAAACATTGTGAAATTGGCCAACTCCAGCACTTGCGAAATATAGGTAGTTGAAATAACTCAAACCTCATAGTCCAACATAGTGTTTTCACTGCCAAAGAAAACTCTGTTATTTATAAAAGTAAGTAGTATATTACAATTTAAGTTTTTAACATGGGTATAATGTTCATATTTGTGCCATGTTGTCCTTTTCCTTTCACCTTTACTTTTCATGGATTAGCAATAGGACTTCTACATTAGTGGAGGACTTCTACATCATCCCTATTTTGTCATTGGTGGTTCAAAAGTGAGAATATCAGTAAATTGCCGTTTTACATAAATTATTCCTAATATAATGTTTTAAACTATCGCGGTTATTATTACACATTTTAAGGTTATGTTCCGTTCCGGGTTTCCTACCGCGTCCCGTGACCATGATGCATGTAACTGTGTCGAAATATCAGGCTACTCGTCAACAAAGGTATGCAATAGGTAACCCGGAACATAACCTTAAAATTATACCGAATGTTTCATTGTAAGCATTCATAGAATATAATTATTAGACAAAACCTTTCCTTGCCGCTCCCTTTAACTATGAATACTTAACATTCCTGTTTCCATTTTCCAGGTGTTTTGAGGAATGATCAATCAAGATTATGACCACGAATACCCAGAGGCCTACTATGGTAATTGTTTTAATTGAAAAGTATACTATACTAGCGGACCCGACAGACGTTGTCCTGTCTACAAGTCTTTAATTTGAAAATTTCAAACTTTTCTGACAAAATTGTGAATCTAAACTATTCCCAGATCCCCTTGAACACACACAAAAAATTTCATCAAAATCGGTCCAGTCGTTTGAGAGAAGTTCAGTGACATACACACTCACAGAAGAATAATATATATAAAGATTATTGTAAACTTATTTTGTTTGGTTATATGTGTGAAGCATGAAATTGCATTTTGCTTTATGCATTCACCATTGGTTGTTCATATTGGGCTTGGTTCATACAAGCTTAACTGGTATTAAGTGCATTTATTTTATGTGTAAACACTTCTTAAAAATTTTGTATATTTATTGACCATGTTGACATTTAAAGTATATCTTACAGAAAAATTAAATGGCCCTTGTAATAAGCGAGACTTATTTGGATATAAGTACCTACCTACATTTATACCTGTACCAAAACATGAATTTTTATTAGGTAAATATAAGCAAAGGCTAAACAAGACTTCTATATGGCCAAACTTATATTTGAAGTGCACTATAATTTGTTCGAGTCATCAATTTTTTCTTGCTTTTGATAGTACACATCCTCTTGATAATGGACATCTACAGGTGTACACAGGTTTGCACTGGTACATTGGTACTACGATGACATTAAAGCTTCATTATTGACTTTTACTTTCAGGTGGTGTCGAACACAACTTGAGAACATTCTGTGATCCTGCGGTGATTATTTTAAATTGAGAGGCGGAGTAATAACTTTGTAATTAATTTCTAGACAAATTATATTTATGTTAATTATGTGCCATTTGTGTTTTCTTTAATATAAGAATTAGAATTCAGTAATAATAAAGTACAATATGAAAATCGAGAAAATGAAATCGATGTGGCATCCCTAGCCAAATCGCAATCGATAGATTGTTATGTTGATATGACCGCAGCACTAGCACTTGTCAAAATTGTTATGTCAAACTATACGTCAAAACCGATGCTGGCGGTTTTCTCTACGACGTCCGTGTCTCTATGGACGCTTCCCATCTGATCTATAGTAATCTGTGGTTCCTATAGCTGGAACATATTAATAAATGAATTTCTGTTCATAACGGAAGACTTGGCTGTATGGGCTTGATCCCTTTGGCTTCAGTAAGGGAAAAATACTAAATTTCTAATGTCAAGTTGGTTACATTGGCTACCTCTCTCAAAAAAATATTTTGATCCTATATCTTTTACCTTCAAATTTCGATACTTACGAAATAAAATAGTCACGTATGTTTTACGTAGGTATGTGAAATTCGTAAAAAAAGGCGCCTACATTACCACATTATTAACAGCATTAAGGCATTTTACTATGTGTAAAAATGTCATGCGTTGTTGTGGGGTGCAGATCACACAGCTCCCGAAAAGCAAACGATGATGCTGAATTAGTAAGCTTCCATCGGTAAGTCACCAAACACAAACCCTATTAAATATTCGTAGAGACCAACTCTCTGTGCATAATAATCAATGTATCTCTACCTAAGACGATTGGATAGGTAGGTAGAGTACAAAAGTGTTGTGTCGTATACAATTTATCGATATCGATATTTTTTCTTTTGTTTGCTATTAAGGAACCAATATTTATAATATTGGTTCCTTAATACCAATAAAAAGGGGGTCAGAACATCTTTGGAATACTTAATCTTTTTTTTTTCGCGCGTCCCATTCTGAGATTCGCGGACTAAGGTCACCAATTTTAATTGCCAAGCATTTGTTGCTGTGGGCAGGGTACCTACAGAGCTCTTCAGTAAAGTTCTCTAGTGACGAACACGTACCGGAAAGTGCAGCGTGGGTAGCCTCACAACAAGGTGAGGACCAACGACCAAAAGAGTAGGGTTCCCGACTCCAAACAAAAATGTTCTAAGACCTTTATAAATAAATAAATATTAGAATCAATGACTACTCTTACAGACATATTTTTATCAACGTGACGTCGGTTGACGTTTCCTAATTATTCATAATACAAAAGTAGAGTCAAAGCGGTGCGTGAGGAAAGCAGCTGACGCGCTACTACACCGACGATTTGCCGGACATCAACCAAGATGAAATCGCGTTGGATCTGAAACAGCTTATAAATAGAAACTTCACCAAGTTAGAGCTTCTAAAATCGAGAAGAGCTCTTGTTATTACAAGATACAAAGAGTGTATTCAAGAGATACAAAAGCTCTCTAACTCCGTTACACTCCGAGCTTGGCTATTCTCTTCTTCAAGAAAGATAAAACAATACTATTTTTTTTTGTAATACGCCTGACAAACAGGCATGCGGGCCATCTGATGGTGCGTGATCACCGCCGCCCGCCTATAAAGAGACCTCCAATGGACCTCTTGCACGATCTCATGTCATAGTCCAAAGGAAACACCGTGGCTGGGAATTCATTCCACATCCGAATTCTACGAATCTATAAGCTGTTTTCATGAGTCGTCATCACTAATCGCCTCACTCTTGAGACTCGACCAGTTTCAACAACCAGAGTGGACCAAGTTTCGAGATAGATATAACGCCATAGACCACATTCACACGTTGAGGTGAAGTCCGAGAAGTATAATCAGCCCCTGTGCCTGACTTTTGTGGATTATAAACTGCTATAAAACTGTGAAATGAACTAATAAATTAATAAGAAAGCCGTGTGATTATGTCGAGACCTGGGCGGTTCTGGAATTCCTAAAGCGATGCCAAGAGGCGGGTTTAACTGGGCTGGGCCGGTGTTCGAAAAACTTCGTCTAGTCTTCACGTCACCCATACCGCAATGCTTAAAAACAAAAGTTTTCATCCAGTGTATACTATCTGTCAGCTAGTAATTATAATAATGCTCTAATGTTTTCAAGAGCAGTGGGTAGACTAATTTGATATGGTTTTTGCGGGATTCGAATTAAGTGTGCAGTTTTATGTTCAAGACTAGACAGTTCCAGCCGAGCGGTTAGGGTATCCGACACGTAAGCGAGAAGTACCGGGTTAGAAACCCGCTGCGACCATGTACCATTGACTCTTTTCTGAGTTACGTACATTAGTTGAATACAAACGATGCTCTCACGGTGAGAGAAAGCATCGTGATGATACCTGCACATTCAGGCGGCTGAATGTGTAACCATGATACAATCTGGTCAGGTCCTCGTCCTGAGCCATATAGCTCCGCGTCATCTTAGAAGAAAGCGAACACTGCTCCGTGAGGCTAAAAAAATTTCTGGAAACCCGAACCTGCCAGCACACGCTGAATTCACAAATCCTTCTCATCACCGCCTCAAGTCACGACACCCATCGAACCAGACCGCACGGGACCTCCTGGGCGCCGGCTTTGATATGGATGAGGTGTGTAAGACGGAGTGGAGTTCTATCTAGCCCGTCTAAAAGTATGGGTTATCGTCAACCCCACAACAAAACCAATGGGTTTTTCATTACCCAGAAGGGATTGGTGCCAACTTAGCGAGTGCGAACTGGATGCGGACGGAGTAACTATATGTCGAAGTGCGGATGGCGGGAGTCGCCTGTGTGTAAGTGTGGAGCTTCCGTACAGGATGTTGAGCACATTGCTCGGGACTGTCTTCTTACAAAATACAATGGAGGCAGACCTGTTCACCTTTAAAAAGCAATAAATATTCGTGGACAAATTCACACAGCGCCATCTAGCCCCAACCTAAGCAAAGCTTGTACTATGAGTGCTAGATAACTGATATACTACTTAAATACTTATAAATACATACTTATTATACATAGAAATTAATCATTTCAATTTCTCCCCGGCCGGGAATCGAACCCGGGACCTCTTGCGTAGCAGACCGAGATGTTGACCATTGAACCACTCAGGTCGTCACTCTTAAAAATGACGCAATCCTCTGGATACATGGAGAATTACTTTATGATGTTTCGATAATCTTTTGTTATACGACTTGAAATGCCATACAAAAAAATAAATCTGGTCAGGTTCCCCTAGCAGCAGGGTCACGGAGGTTAGATAGTAGTCGCTCCACTGTAATTACCTGATCGGCCAAATCCTGGATCATGGTCAGGGCGGACCCCGGCCCCTCATGCGCGAGAGCAAATCCGGGACATTAACGCTAAGATGATTTTTTTCAAATGTTCCAGACTTCCCACTGAGGTTACTCTTCGGCAGAAATGGATCGACGCCATTGCACGTAGTAACTGGGAATGGAAGAAACAGCAGCGCGTGTGTTCAAAGCATTTCAGCGATGACTGTTTTGATAATATTAGTTACAAATGGCGACGATTGAAATCCAACGCCGTGCCTTCGCTACATTTGCCCCGAAGGAACAGTTTAATGGTAAGTCTAGCTGCCCAGTGGGACTTCGTTCGTGTGGTGTTCCCCTACTCAACCCAACTCTACCTAAGGGGTACTATACCCTGCCTATAACCTTGACCTATGACTATAACCTTACCTTACCCCATGGGTGTAGAACACGGGTGCGAATGCCTTAACCACGAGTAACGATAGCACGGATACGATTTCGGGAAAGCTTGAATGCGCGGTGGTTCATTTGTGCAAAAAATCAATCCGCGAGAACTTCAAAGAGCGATCATATGGCACTGCGCCTCTACCCTACCACAGCTAAATTATAGCAGCATCCAGTACTAAGATAAAAACGCTTTCTTGTAGTTGGAACCGTAAACTATCATCCCTCGTAATTTAAAAAAAATATATAAAATTACGCTCTATTCTACTACACATAAAAATAACATTTGAAAGGTAGATATATTAAATAATGTGTTAATATTAAGACGGCGTTTTTTCAGAAAACAGAAGTCGAATACAGAAACCAGAATCCCGAATCGGCCTACATTCCTGAAGTGCCTTTTCCAGTGGACACGTCTTCACCTTCACATAGCAGTATAATATATCCACTAAGAGTATATACATCCGAGACATCAACAGCTGCCGAAAAGAAAATATGTACTTTAACTTGTAAGATATCTCAATTAGAAAAGGACATAGTTAGAATAAGGAACGTTGCGAAACGACGTTTGTTAAAAATAAATGCATTGCATACTAAAACTAGAAGATTGAAAAAGATAAATAATGACTTACGTACCACATTAATGACTTTGTTAGAAGAAGAAAATCTTGATTCTGCCACATACAAAGATTATATTGTAATGGGGCCAGTGCCTGAATGAGGGAGGGCAACCGTTTTTGTGCTCACCAGTAGCCGTATTCACAATGATTCGAAACCGTTTCCGAACGATTCGACACGAAATTCGTGAGCGGCGATCCGTGTCGATCGATTCGAAAACTGTTATTCAGAATCCCGATATATTCCACGGAAACTCTACTCTCTATAACATGAAAATTCCATCAAAATTAACTAAAACCACATTTTCCTAGAAACTTGTGCGGGGTCCTTTGTCGATTCCGTATCCGAATCCGATTTCCGAGCTATTGTGAATTCGGCTACAGTTGCCGCCAATGGCGCGTAAGGCCTTGGCCTTGTAAAAGTAAATCTAAATAAAATGTTAATCTGTTGGCAAATTAAATAAAAACAAGTAACGCTGTTTTAAAAAAAGGATTTGTTAATATTTTTGCGATTCGGGTAAATCTTTTCATAAAATTGATAATGGAGGAAAGTATAAATCCTGAATGATGACCTACGCATAAAAGCAAAAGTGACACTTTCAATACAAATCGTGGGTGTTATTTTTAATTGAAATTCTTTTTATTTATATTATATAGGTACCTTTATCGATATCGAAATTTTATCATATTTCGTCACATCACTACAAATATTATGTCAGTGTACATAATACCTCATATTCGGCTGGAGTTCAAAGTTGTGTTGCGATGAGATGATGATATAAGATGACTCTCACTTTCAATACTAAGATGAAAGAGAGAGCAGTATCCGTGTCGCGCCGTTCGTAGCCGTTCAGTAGGCCTAGCACAAGTTGCTCTCGCGCGCGATAAGCGAGAAAAAGCGCGACATAGGTATTGCTATCTCTTCCGTCTTAGTATTGAGAGAAAGAGACAAACGCTCACTCGCGGCACGAGCTTTGTCGCGGACACACTTGTGCTAGGGCCACAGTTGAGGATTCCGAGTTTCAAAACAGGCTGACGCAATCTAGATCTTGATAATGGAAGGATGATATTTTTATACATTAATTATCTTCAAGTTCAGTTACAATACAATACAAAACTCTTTATTGCACACCAGAGAACACAAGTACAGATACAAAAAATATGGTAGATAGTACAAAGGGCGGTCTTACGGGGGGTCAAAGGGGTTCAGTTGTGGAATAAAATATTTTTAAATTGAAATATCTCTAATTTATTCTATGTAAAATTAAATTAAGACAATAAAAATACCTATCTAACCAGAGCCCGTATCTAACGCATGGAAGATTCACCTCTAAATGTAAATTGTCATAAATAAGCTTGGACAAGAGTTGGATAAAGTCTCGCAGCAATCAATTCGTACTGATTGCACTGTACATAGTACCCAATTTAGAAATTAAAATTCATCATTTCAATTTCTGCCCGTCCGGGAATCGAACCCAGAACCTCTTGCGTGGCAGCCCCCTGTTGACCCCTGAACCACTCAGGTCATCTCAAGATGCAGATACAACATCTAGATGACGACCTGGTAAAGATCGCAGATACCAGCTGGATGCTGATATGATGATGATCTGATCTAGACATACTTAAAACAGATTGTCTATATACTGCAGCACACTTGTTGCAGACAAAATAATTCCATACGTCAGATACAGCTCCCTATATTAAAAACTAAGTGATTCAACACAATATTCTGTATCTATTGTATAAACAAAGGTATTAAAAAACATTGAATTCAAACTGAATACGCTAAAAATACTATACAAAAAACAGAGAGGAATAATTTGGTTTCATCAAGTGCACGCCCACTTCACTGTTCCTGTAAATAGAAAAAGAAAACAATTTTAGTAGAGCTCGTCTAATCTAAAATGCCGCGCCCCACTATCGCATTAACGCACACAAGCAAGTTTAAAACATGGACGCAATACATATACAAATGCCGTTGTAATTGGTCATTCAGTTGCCGGTGAGACTCAAACGTAACAGCACGCGTCGTTCATTGGCTTCCACACAGATGAAGTGTCGTTATCAATATTTGCACTCACACATCGAAATCAACTAACTAAGTCGTGGGGCGCGTCATCTTAGACTAGACGAGCTCTACAACCATATAAAGAAAAATATAACATTAAAAAGTTAGGAGCGTTGGTGGCCGAGTGGTCAAGGTATCTGACTCGTAAGCGAGAGGTACCGTTCGAATCCCACTGCGGCCATGTACTATGAGCGAACATTAGTTGAAGACTAACCGATGCTCTTACAGTGGGCCCGGGGTCCGCCTTGCCATGATCCAAGATTTGGCGATCAGGTAATTACAGTGGAGCGAACCCTACCAGAGGAACCTGACCAGATTGGATCATGGTAACAAATTCAGTTGTGCATGAATTTTCGGGTTTCATCACGATGTTTTTCCCTCACCGTAAGAGCATTGGTTAGTATATAATCAACAAATCTAGTTTATCATTGCCAGTAAAATAAATTTGGTGTACTAATTTTTCTACAATCTGTCAAAGTAACCTATAGGCTAATTAGGTAAAGCTGTTGGCAACAATTCTCTGATTTCAATGATTGAAATTTATTTTACAATTTATTGTACACAAGAAAATTAAAGATATAGTACAAATTAGATATTAGACAACAGGCACTACTTATCTCTAAAAAGAAATCTCTTCCAGCAGGCCTATAAAAAGAGAGATATGATAAATATACGCAGATACGACGTGCACAATAATTATATACTATAAATAAATACATACATAATATTCTATACATACTAATAGGTATATATGAATAAAATAAACATATACTATATTAATACATAATATGTATTAAGGCATTGTTACTTTTGCGATTGCGTAACATCGATTTAATAGTTTCAGTCACTTTGTTAGCAACTGAACCCACGAAATCGATAATACGGAATCGCAAAAGTACCAATTTCAATCATTGAAATCAGCAAATGTTGGCAACAGCTTCACGCAATCAGCCTACTCAAGTCTGAGTACCCATACATACATCTTCATCGTCCTCCATCTTCGTCTGCCGCACGCGTATGCGGACCTTGGGCCTGATACGTTTGGGCCACGGCTTCTTCAGATGCACATAGTTGATATGGGAGCGCATCTCCAGCGCTTGCTTGAACGCCTTCCCGCAGTGCTCGCACTTGTGCGGGCGGAGGCCTGTGTGCACCTGGGGGGCATACAAAAACAATTCCTTTATTTCAAATATTCATAGAATAAATTAGTAAATTTTTTTGTTTTTTTTTTATAACAAAGCCAGGCCAGATTCCCATAAGAAAGCCGGGCCAGATTCCTGAAAGGACAGATTCTTAAAGGACTCTTCTGAAAGGCCAGATTCCTAAAAGGATAGATTCTTGAAAGGACAGAATCCTAAATAGACAGATTCTTATGGGACTGTTTTCTGAAAGGCCAGATTCTTACAAGGATAGATTCTTGAAAGGACAGAATCCTAAATAGACAGATTCTTATGGGACTGTTTTCTGAAAGGCCAGATTCTTACAAGGATAGATTCTTGAAAGGACAGAATCCTAAATAGACAGATTCTTATGGGACTGTTTTCTGAAAGGCCAGATTCCTACAAGGATAGATTCTTGAAAGGACAGAATCCTAAATAGACAGATTCTTATGGGACTGTTTTCTGAAAGGCCAGATTCTTACAAGGATAGATTCTTGAAAGGACAGAATCCTAAATAGACAGATTCTTATGGGACTGTTTTCTGAAAGGCCAGATTCTTACAAGGATAGATTCTTGAAAGGACAGAATCCTAAATAGACAGATTCTTATGGGACTGTTTTCTGAAAGGCCAGATTCCTACAAGGATAGATTCTTGAAAGGACAGAATCCTAAATAGACAGATTCTTATGGGACTTTTTTCTGAAAGGCCAGATTCCTAAAAGGACAGATTCCTGAAAGGCCAGATTCCTGCTTGAACGCCTTCCCGCAGTGCTCGCACTTTTGCGGGCGGAGGCCTGTGCGCACCTGGGTAAGGAGGGAGAGATTTATTCAGTCGTAACTATGTTTATTGCAAGCTTAATCTGCGATTACACGCGCCCTAATCTAGCACCCTACATCACTACATAGCTGCATGTTGTGTGGTGTAGTCGCATTCAATTAAAAAGCAAATTAGGAGTATAGAGAGCCTAACCGCCTACATGCTACATAGAGAACCAGTGTTGTCCATTTGGCATATTTTATGCTAGATTACGCAAAATATCTTAAAAAATCTTGCAAAATAATACCCCAGTGTTGCAAAGAAACTGTGAACCCCTGTCCTACAAACAAGCCGAACCTCTCTTACAATACAAACCTTATCCACGTCCTACAAACCGCACCCACGCCCTACAAACCACACCCACGCCCGACAAACCACACCCACACCCCACAAACTCACCGATTTGTGCCGATTCAAGTTGCTCGGATTCGCGAAGTTCTTCCCGCACAGCTTGCACACGTACTGCCGTCTCTGCTCATCATGCTGCCGTATATGCACCAGCATCGCATACCGCCGGTTGTATGTGCGGTCGCAATGCGGACATTTGAACGTGCGTTCGCCGGTGTGGGTGAACATGTGGTCGCGGAGGTGCGCTTGGTTCTGTGGAAAGGATGGGTGGTTTTAGTACTTTTTTTTGTGCCATTGCAATCACATGGTAAATACAAGGTGTTATAACCCGCGTCATGAAAGAAGAGACTTGTCAAATGGCAGTGGAGGGGATTTCGCACAGGTTTTGAGGTGTATACAGCGCAAATCGAACCACGTGACCAGCCAAGTCTCTTCTTATTTGACACTAGTTGTACGTCATCTTCATCGCACGTTATCGAGTTTACTACCACGGTGAGTATTGTTTTTACCTCGATATTTCGACGCAGTTGCATGCGTCATGGTTACGAGTAGATTGACACGACAGTCTACTCGTGACCATGACGCATGCAACTGCGTCGAAATGTTGAGGTGAAAATAATAGTAACGGCGGTAATAAATCCGATAACATGTGTGATGAAAGTATAGTAAATAACCACGAAAGTATTAAAACCTATGTTACATCATCATTCGAGCGGTCGATCCCGGCTTCTACTAGGTACTTTTTTTTTTCACTGAATATCTGCGCCTGTCTCACACAGTCTCGATATAGACATCTTATTATATCAATTTGTTTTTATGTAATACGATAGATAAACAGGCGGGCGATTTGATGATGCGTGGTCACCGCTGCCTATGGCCATTAGCAACGCCAGGGGTTACGCTACCAATGCGTTTGCCGCCTCTGAAGAGATCTCTAATATAGTTTTGCCACTAAGGCGGCAAACAAGCTTCCGGCCTGCCTGATGGTGCGCAGTCACCGCAGCCTATGGCCGTTTGCAATGCCAGGGGCATCGCCCACGCGCTGCCGATCTCGAGAAAACCTTTTCACCCCTTTCTTGAAGAATCCCCCCCCCTGTCTTGAGGGGAGGGTCGCTAGACGCCCCTATTCCCCGGTACAGCCAACCGCAGAGCCCCCGTACCCTCCCACTCAATCAGTCAATGCCCCGGTAAGGGCCACCCTGCTCCTCCAAGGCTAGTATCATGAGGGAAGGGTCCCCCGAGTCCCCCACACCCCGGTACAGCCACCCGCAAACCCCCCGTACCTGGTACATCTTCCCGCAGACGTCGCACATGCACATCTCCCGTCCGGCGAGCGCGGCGGCGTCGAACCGCGTGCGGTTGCAATCCGGATGCTCCTTCCGGAAGTGGAGGAAATAGGTGCGAGAGTCGCGGAGCATTTCGTCGCACTGGAAGGAAAAAAGTTTGCATAAAAAACAACAACGCAACGTGTTATAGAGGTGGGCAACGCATTAGCGATACTCTTGGTGTTACTAATGTCTATAGGCAGTGGTGACCACTTTCCATCAGGTGGCCCGCTTGCCTGTTTGCCTAAAGTATGACATAAAAAAAAAAATAAAAAAAAAAACAAGTATTATGGACTCTTGCTGTAGTTTTTGGTGGTTTTTCCTAAGTATAATTTATATGGGATCCAATACATTATGTCGGGCGCTGACCGGCTCTGTCCGGCATTGTCGGACACGGTCCGGCCGTTGTCGGCGTGGGGTGGATGTGTGTTTCCTTCCTACGTCCCCTACGTCCTCTTTCGATGATTCAAAGAGATATAAAATGTCCTACCCAAAAAAAAATTTGAGATTTGAAGAGAATTTTTTTTTAAATCTAGTTTTGTAGATTGTCGACCATAAAAGAAATAACCAGTTATAGAAAACAAAATGTTCCATGGCTCAGCTATGGCTGCCAGTGAGACCAACAGCTGCTGTTCTGCCACGGCCAAGTATCATCCCAGTCCAACCACACAATACAATGGTGAAGGGGGGAAGAAAACAATTTTATTTACTACTAGAGGACTTGGTGCGACTTTGTATCGGCCATCTGTTCTGCTAGTTACTGCCACTTAAGGTTGACAATCCTTCGGGCTATATCGGTGTAGGTGAAAGTAGCGTATGACTATGTTACTCACCTGTTCACATGGTATTGGCTCAGGGAAACTTTTAGTCTTGTTTCTTTTCAAGAATATTGCGCCTTCTCTTCTAATTCTGTAAAAAAAAATCGGTTGTCTGTAAAGTCGGTTTACTGACGATAGTTGAACGTGACAACGTCATAAGAAAATACTGTTGGAATGGTTGCATATTTCAAAAGAAAATTTTAATTTGTAGGAGAGAGACAGATGTCGAACGCTGCCGAACGCGGAGGCCGATTGTGCCTCTTTGTCGCTCGTTCCGCGCTCTCGCTTGCACTTCAAGCCTTAAATGGAACGCCTCAGAGGTAAATAATACAATTAATTTCATACATACAGAAGGTAACGCCTTTTTTCCCATAGGGGTAGGTAGAGACCACACCCTTCCACTTGCTACGGTCCTGACAGATCTCTCTCACTTCATCCACATTTTCATACACGCTCGTCGGTTCAGCGCATTCTTGATTAATTTCATTTATATATAGTAAGCCTATCCTGGTAAAATAACGATGATAAAAAAAAACATCTTGGCGTCAATGTCCCGATCCTCGAGGGTTAGGCAGATCAGTAGGCTGATTACGTAACCCTGTTGCCAACAATTCACTGATTTCAATTATTGAAATTGTTACTTTTGCCATTCCGTATAATCGATTTCATGGATTCAGTTGCTAACACAGTTCCATTGCAATAAACAACCATTACCGGGATTGCCGCTCTCGCGCATGAAGGCCCGAGGTCCGGCTCGACCATGACCCAGGGTTTGGCAGATCAGGTAATTACAGTGGAGCTATCTTACAACAAAGTTTAAACTAAACTGGTTTTCAGACACAGAAAACCGCATCCAAATAGGTCAAGCTCCGACGTCACAGGCAACACGCAGATAGACGAATATTGCCCCTTATTTTCGTCGGACGTTTGTAACCATGATCCAATCAGCGGGGCTATTGGCTAACTCAGTTGACAACTGTATTTGTCACTAGATAATTCTACACCACTTCATCTACGTTGAAAACTGCCAATAGCGTCTACCAAATTAGAGTAGTGTCCGATTTTTTAATGTCAAATTCAGTTGTCCACTGAGATAGCCGATAGGCCCTCTGGTCAGGTTCCCCTGGTAGGGTCACGGAGGTCAGATAGTAGTCGGTCCACAGTAATTACCTGATTGCCAAATCGGAGTCGGAGGTTAGAAACTAGGCCACTCACCCGAGGCGATGTCTGTCGGCCACCTTGAGGTGTCTCTGCAGTGCGCTGTCACTGATGAACCGAACGTCGCAGTCGTCGCAGCGGGGGCCCGTCGGCGGCACCTGACATACAATAATAATTAATTAATAAATATGCTTTGACACATAAATAAATTCATACAGCGCCATCTAGCCCCAAAGTACGCAAAGCTTGTGTTATGGGTGCTATAGACAACTGATAAACTACTTACATACTTTTAAACACGAATTAATTATATACAGGGTGTAAAAAGACCGCTAGCATTAATTGAAATTTCTGCCTAAACTATGAGTTTCCACGGGTTTGTTTCTTGGGGAAAGTTGTTTAGTTTCATGGGTAGAATATGGGGTTTCAATTAATGCTAGCGGTCTTTTTACACCCTGTAATACAAGCTTCATTTTATTTATTTTATTCGCCAACAGATTTACACATTTTGTTACACTGAAATATTTAACACTTAAATGTAAATCCAAGCTTTGCTTACTTTGGGGCAATTTGGCGCTGTGTGATCTTGTCCAAGCATATTTATTTAATTATGAATGATAATATTCATCTTGCAATAATAATTTCATCTTGTATTCTGTCATTATACTATTGCAATGCAGTTTTACTTAATTTTTCTTTTTATTTTGTTGTTACTACCGAGGACCTGTAATGAGGAGTTTTCCAATAGGTATCTAAAGCATTCCTAACCACTCACTAGATGGCGCCCCGACAATTTTGGTAATTGATAATCGCTTGAAATAGGTTCTTAGCAAACAGGATATAAACACTGGGTACGTTGTATTGGATAATATTGTATTTGTCAATAGTTTTCAACCATTTTAGAGGTTGTAATAATAATGCAACATAGTGCCAATTTCTATAAATATTTCTTTTTACATTTCGTTCAACCTTTAACAGTTATGTTTATATTAATAAACATTTTATTTTTAGGTTTAGTATTAATGAGCAGTTTTCCAATAGGTATCTAAAGCATTCTTAACCACTCCCTAGATGGCGCCACGACAATTTTGGTAATTTATAATCGCTATAAATAGGTTCTTAGCAAAGAGGATATAAACACTGGGTACGTTGTATAGGATAATATTGTATTTATCAATAGTTTTCAACCATTTTAGAGGTTGTAATAAATTAACACAAACAAAACAAACATCAGTTTGACTGAGTTAATTTGTTTTATGGACACTAGGATCAAGAATGGACGCAATACAAATATGAAAGATTTGTAGTAAATTACATTTCGTTGAACCTTTTGGTAAAAAATTACCAAAATTGTAGGAGCGCCATCTATTGATGCTGTTTGAAACCAATTGACAATACCTACTGGAAAACTCCTCATTGGCTTGGTTCTAAAATAACAGTTATTATGTTGTATATGGCAATTAAATAATGAATTAGAGGCCATGTCGGTGACTCACCGTATGCTCCTCGAACCGATGCTTATGAGCTAGATGCTGTGCGAGTCCCTTGGAGCTGACGAACGAGTGTCCGCACAGCACGCACACGAACTCGGACGGGTGCCGCTGGCGGATGTGCGCCATGTACGACGAGTATTTGCTGCGAAAGAAAGAAAACATTTATTAAAAAGGACGCCACGACATGATAATTTGCAATACAATTATATTTAACACAACGACGGAACGACGAGCGGGTGGAAGTAAAACAAAATTGAAATATGTGGGTGTAAACGATGGCAAAATGCACTTTTTGCTGGATTGTGCACTGAGCTATAGAGTTTTGGGAGTTCATAATTTTGGATATAGCTTAGACAGTGGGGAGAATAATTGTATCTTATCAAAACGGCTATCACAATTGTGTCCGCGACACAACTCGCGCCGCGAGAGAGAGCGTTTGTTTCCTTCTCTCAATACTAAGATGAAAGAGACAGCAGTATCTATGTCGCGGCTTTTACTAGCCGAATCTACGTAACTCGTACATAACTCAGAAAATAGTCATTGGTACATCTCACTTACGAGTCGGACCCTCTCACCCCGAGGCTACAATCTAAACATTGATATAGTGCGTTTCAACAAACCGCCGTGGGCTGGGTACTCATCCTCACTACGTAGACCCTCTGTTGGCCAGGACGCGAAGGTTCGAAAGAACGTTTCTCGCTCGTACGATTCGGATGTGGAATGAGCTCCCAGCCACAGTGTTTCCTTTGGACTATGACATGGGATCGTTCAAGAGCTATATTAGAGGTCTCTTCAGAGGCGAGCAACGCATCAGTGACTCCCCAGGTGTTGCTGATGTCCATAGGCGGCGGTGACCACTTTCCATCAGGCGGCCCGCTTGCCTGTTTGTCTGCCGTATAACATAAAAAAAAAGTCGTCAAGTTTTTACAACATTTGTGATGCTTGTCTCAAGCTATATACCGAATTACTTTCACCACTTCGCAGTGGTATTTTAATAATGTTTCAAAATTCCCACATTACACTCTGCACTAGTCAGCACTTGAAGACGTCACATTCAAAAATCGACTACTGCACAGGTTCAAGTTGTTTGAACCGCACTGTACTTTGTTTTATTTATGACTAGGACATTTTTTTGTCATTTTAAAATCCATCAGACAGAGCTAATGAGCAATAAGGTCCGTTGTCAACAGAAACAACTGTTGTAAAATGATAAAACCATTACGGCCTTTGGCCGCGCTTTATTTTGACATCAGGGGGTTCACCATGAGCTCTTATGGCAGCATCTAAACAGAGCTGCACTACAGACAGAGACAGCGCTTTACGTGTCACATAAGCTTGTCTCGTTTTAAGCAAGGCAGTTCTGTTTAGGTCCTGCTATAAGAGTTCATGGTAAGCCCCCAGGCCTCGCGTTTCAAGCTAGGGGTAACTCACGTCAATTTCTCGTTGCAATGCGGGCACTGGTACAGCGTCCCGTTGTGGAACTCCTCGTGATGTTTCGCGTCGTGACTGGAATAGAACAACGATATTTATTTTATTTGCCAACAGATTTACACTTTTTGTTACATTTAAATATTACACGAAAGATCTTTCATCATCATATCAGCCGAAAGACGTTACTGCTGGGCACAGGCCTCCCCCAGAGATCTTCCAAATGCCGGTCCCGTGCCTTTCGCATCCAGCTGGCACCTGCGATCCTTACCAGGTCGTCGGTCCACCTTGCGGGAGGCCTACCCACGCTGCGGCTACCGGTACGTAGTCGCCACTCAAAGATCTTATAAACTTATATATAAATCCAGTAACAGGCAAACTTATGGTCACAATTGAATCGATCGCGCTAAATTTAAAATATCCACTACTGGCAACACTGCCCGTAAAGGGCTAGCCAACATATCGAGTCTTCTTTATGTAGGATACTATATTCATCATCACAGCCCGTAACAGTCCACTGCAGGACTTAGGGCCTCTCCCACGAAAGGGGAGGTTATTGCCATAATCTCCACGCTTGGCAGGCAGGTTGGAGATCGCAGTGTTGTAAATGTAACAATGGAAAACGCTGCTGCCCATTTTCCAGCCTACGGAGACTAGATCTTTTGCCTCGGAAATATTAGTCGCCTTGTACGACACCCACAAGTCTAAGGGGTTGGTGCTATTCTACTCTGCCGGACACCACACGGCCTGGGATACTATATTACTGCGCGTGAAATCGCAGCTTATGGCCTGCCTGATGGTAAGGGGTATAATAAAAAGAGACTCACCGCCTAGTAGTAACAAAAGCGCACTGCTTGCAGGAGAACTTGTACGTGTGGGCGGACGCGACATGTCGCCTCAGCTTGTCGCGCGTCGGGAACCGCACCTTGCAGATGCCGCACATGTATGTGCCTGCTTCCTGGGGGGGTAGGAAAATCGTCATACAAATCATACACACAAAGGGTAGATTGGTATATTGCTGTTTTTAAGCATTTATGAAAAAAGACGGGTGTTATATCGGCATAAAATAAATAAATAATCGTGGACAAATTCACACAGCGCCATTTAGCCCCAAAGTAAGCAAAGCAAAGTTTTATGGGTGCTAGATAACTGATAAACTACTTATATACTTTTAAATACATACTTATTATACATAGAACACCCAGACCCATAACAGAAATTAAAATTCATCATTTCAATTTCTACTCGGCCGGGAATCGAACCCGGGACCTCTTGCCCCTTACCATGCATGCGGCATGTTGACCACTCAACCACTCAGGTCGTGAAACCAATCATACACTTACACAAACGCCAGACTGCCACATCGCTGTTTTTAAAACCCGACGAAAAAATACGAGTGTTATGTCGGCATCATATCAATCATACACTCACACACAAACGCCAGACTGCCATATAGCTAGACACCCAGCAAAAAAAAACGAAATGTGGTTTATCAGATTTATGTAAGTTAGCGTAAGTTAATCATTACCCATTTTGGCTGCATTTTCTTTGTAACTACATTCGTATTCGAAAATTTAATTTAATTTAATATATTTATTTAGGACAACCAACAAGACTTACACTAACAAAGTTATAGCATCTTATAGCTAAAATATTTTCTCTTTCTAAGTGCAGCCTTAACTATACGTTACCACGACAAGGAATATAGACAACTTCGTTTAACATATTACTTAACGTACATTATTGTTTAACCAACTTAAAGTATTTTAAATATATTTTTTGGAAAAACGATGTTAAGTATATAATTAAATGTTAATATTAAATGTTTAAATATGTAGGAAATATCAGCAACGTGGACGGCGGTTTATTAAATTTTGCTATATATACCTACAACCTTGAAAACACCAATATCGGGGACCTGTTAGGCGATAGATAGAGGTAAAAATTTTCTTAAAATAAAGCCAGTCAGCACCATTGAGTCACAAAAGTTACCTACATAATGATAATTACATCACAATGTGACTGATGTTGCAGTCTATGATGTGCACACAAAACCACAACTATCACTGGTGGCATACAGTACCTACACAGTTTTACAATAAATTATTTCTGATTTCAAGGTGACTTACCTCTGTATGTCTCCTCATATGGTTGTCGTACGCGTTAACATCCAAATACCCCTTGTAGCAAAACTGACAGATATATTTCCTGTCCAACATCTGATCTTTACGCTTCTCAATCTCCTGTATCTGCTCCTCGACAGTCAGTGTCTTCACGTGAAACATCTGTTCATTGATAACTGTCGGTGTATTTTTCTTTCCACCCCGTTCCCTTACAATCTCAGTGGACATATCATTCTCATTCGCTGATTCCTCCTCATCGTTTTCACTCGACTCCTCAATTTCATTTACCATATGAGTAAGTGTAGTTGCGTCATCAGTCATTGTCTCATTGCCATCTGTGACATAGTACGAACTATCATCCATATAGGCTTCCGTCTCTTCGGCTACAACACCCTCCTCCATACTTTCTTGCAAATAAACTTGATCTTCTTCGTTGTTCTCGTTGGTATTATTGTCCAACACATCAAAGTAATATATCTGCTGGTCACCAATCTCAGCTGCGTCTTCAACTTTAACGGGTTGTTCTTGAGCAGTCGTCTGCATCATTGGGATTTCATAATATTCTTCTGCATTTTCTACGTATTCTTCTTCGTTATCTAGCTCAACGTAGCTTTCATCCTCTACTTTAAAGGTTTGCTCCTTATAGTCATCTATTACCTCTACTTTAGTTGCCAAGAGCTCCCGCTTCTTAGGTTTACGTTTCTCCTTAGCTTTCAATATGGCCTCCATCTCCTCTGTATCCAAATTGTCTATGACAACAGATTCTGATATGCAAAGGCCTGACTCGAGACCGTTCAAGGTACGATCAACCATTGATACAGCATTCAGGCTTAGCTGTAACAAAGACACATTATTTTTTAACCATAAAATATATGAAACGACAATTTGACTTCCCAAGATCAAACTCTCTAAAGGATTTTCCTTAGATAGCACTAATCCAATTGTATACAATGCTAGTTGATGGAAAGAGTTGTCACAAACCGGTGCTCGGTGGATTGTATACGTTAATGATAGGCACAACAGATTGAACAGATGGGCGAGCTCATCATAAATCAGGGGACCGGTGTGGAGTATGTGCTCAATGCTTAACCCATGTTGTTGAAAAATTTTTTGTTTACTAATAGTGAAGTAGTGTTGTGTGTGGTGCCGCCACTTAAAAGAATAGCACCACCCCATCTCTTCCCGTGGGTGTCGTAAGAGGCGACTAAGGGAATAACCCGGAAGATGGGCAGCAGCATCTTTCGGGTACATTTACATCTACTTCACTGCGATCGCCAACCCGCCTGCCAAGCGTGGCGATTATGGCAACCCCCCCCCCCTGATGACAAGCACACACAGGCCACGGCCCCCAGTACCCGGCGGCCCCGCTATTCCGGACTATGGTAGCGGTCACGGTAACGGCGGGGCAGGGGGTGCGAAGAATCACCGGATGCGACCAGGCTACAACAAAGCACGACCACTGGCCCTGGCTACATACAATGTCCAGACACTGCGGACCGACGAAAAGCTCGTGGAACTGGAGGAAGTGGTAAGCAGATTAAATTGGGATATTATAGGGTTATCTGAAGTCCGAAGAAAGGGGGAGGACTCGATAATCCTAAAGTCCGGAAATCTGCTTTACTTCCGGGAGGGCGACCAACTGTCCCTAGGTGGTGTCGGGTTCCTCGTCCACAAATCCCTCGTGAACAACATAGTCAAAATCGAGAGTGTGTCGTCTAGGGTAGCGTACCTTATACTCAGAATTACCAAGCGGTATTCGTTGAAGGTCATACAGGTCTACGCACCGACTTCGACTCACTCCGACGATGAAGTGGAGGCTATGTATGAGGATATTTCTACAGCCATGCATACCTCCAAGACACACTATACCGTTGTCATGGGGGATTTCAACGCGAAACTGGGCAAACGAGGCGGAGACGAGTTGAGAGTGGGGCAATTTGGAGTTGGAAGTCGGAACGCCCGTGGCCAGATGCTGGCCGGCTTTATGGAGAAGGAGGGACTCTTTATGATGAACTCATTTTTCAGGAAGCCGGATCATCGCAGATGGACGTGGGTTAGTCCCGATGGTGTCACAAAAAATGAGATTGACTTCATCCTATCTACGAAACGGCATATATTCAATGATGTCTCGGTGATCAATAGCGTTAAAATTGGCAGTGATCACCGCTTGGTAAGAGGCACATTGAATATTAATCCCCAGCTGGAAAGATCGAGATTGATGAGGTCCACGCTCCGGCCTATACCCATCCAAATCCAAAACCCCGAGAGCTTTCAACTCGAATTACAAAATCGCTTCGAGTGCCTAGGAGAGTGCGTCGACGTGGACGACTATAATAACAGGTTCGTGGAAACTGTCTATACGGTTGGGTCAAAGTTTTATAAGGCCTGCCGTACAAACAGAACAAACAAAATCTCTGACGATACCCTCAAACTCATCGAAGAAAGACGCGGAATGACTCTGCAATCCCCTGATGATGTCTCTCAATTTAGGCGACTTAATCGACAGATCTCCAAGTCTCTGACTCGCGACATACGCCGCTTCAATACTACCAATATTGAGGCGGCGATCGAGCGGAACAAAGGCTCTAAAGTCTTTGCGAGAGATCTGTCGATTGGACAGAGCCAGTTGACGAGACTGAAAACGGATGACGGCAGAGTTGTTTCGACCAAGTCCGAGGTTTTGAGGGAAGTCGAGAGGTTCTATGGACAGTTATACACGACAACACGGGCACCTGTTACCAGTATGGCAAAAGACCCCAGAGCCAAGTTGACCCGACACTACACCGAAGATATCCCGGACATCAGCCTGTACGAGATTAGTATGGCTCTCAAACAGCTTAAGAACAACAAGGCGCCGGGTGATGATGGAATTACGGCTGAGCTTCTGAAAGCTGGTGGCAAACCTGTGCTTAAGACCCTTCAGAAGCTGTTCAATTCCGTCATCCTCGAGGGCAAAACGCCGGAAGCATGGCACAGAAGCATAGTCATATTGTTCTTCAAGAAAGGTGATAAGGCTCTCTTGAAGAACTTCAGACCAATATCGCTGCTGACCCATGTCTATAAGCTGTTTTCGAGAGTCATTACGAATCGTCTCGCACGCAGGTTTGATGACTTCCAGCCTCCCGAACAAGCCGGATTCCGAAAAGGTTTTAGTACCATAGACCACATACATACGCTGCGGCAGGTTGTACAGAAGACCGAAGAGTATAACCGGCCATTATGCTTGGCGTTTGTGGACTATGAGAAAGCCTTCGATTCGATCGAAACTTGGGCGGTGCTCCAGTCTCTACAGCGGTGCCAAATTGACTATCGATATATCGAAGCACTGAAGTGTTTGTACGAAAACGCCACTATGTCAGTTCGTCTCCAGGACAAGACCACAGAACCTATTCAGCTGCAGCGAGGTGTTAGACAAGGTGATGTCATATCACCGAAGTTGTTCACCGCTGCACTGGAGGATATCTTTAGGTTTCTGGACTGGGACGGACTTGGCATCAATATTAACGGCGAGTACCTCACGCACCTCAGATTTGCTGACGATATCGTAGTCATGGCTGAAACCCTGGAAGACTTGGGCAAAATGCTCGATGACCTCTGTAGTGCCTCTCAACAAGTAGGTCTTAAAATGAACATGGACAAGACGAAAATTATGTCGAATGTCCATGTTGTGCCTACTCCAGTGACAGTTGGAGGCACTCCACTTGAAGTTGTTGACGACTATACATACCTAGGACAAATAGTCCGGCTAGGTAGGTCCAATTTCGAGAAAGAGGTCAATCGACGAATCCAACTCGGTTGGGCAGCGTTCGGGAAGCTACGCCACATATTTTCGTCCCAATTACCGCAGTGTCTCAAGACGAAGGTCTTTGACCAATGTGTGTTGCCAGTGATGACTTACGGATCTGAAACGTGGCCACTCACTATGGGCCTTATAAGAAAGCTCACTGTTGCCCAAAGGGCAATGGAAAGAGCTATGCTCGGAGTTTCTTTGCGCGATCGAGTCAGAAATGAGGAGATCCGCAAGCGAACCAAGGTCACCGACATATCTCTAAGGATTGCCAGACTGAAGTGGCAGTGGGCAGGGCACATAGCTCGAAGAACAGATGGCCGATGGGGCAGTAAAGTTCTCGAGTGGCGACCACGTACCGGTAGACGCAGCGTGGGTAGGCCTCCTACAAGGTGGACCGACGACCTGGTAAGGATCGCAGGTACCAGCTGGATGCGAAAAGCACAGGACCGGTCTTTGTGGAGATCTCTGGGGGAGGCCTATGCCCAGCAGTGGGCGTCTTCTGGCTGATATGATGAGTGAAGTAAAATCCTTCCTCTTGTATTACTATCAATTAAAGCAAAAATAAATTAATTACTATTAGTGCCATCAGACTATCATTATCTTCAAAGCAAAACGTAATAGAAAATACTTGGTTCTTGCCACATTATATATATGAAAAAGTATGAATTATATTCATGTGGGTGCTTAACTTAATTACAGGTAAATTTTTTATTCTGGGCTATAAGGTTGAGGAATCTGGTTTCAAGGATAAGGCAACCAGTACAATTACAGGCAAGATGCATATTTTGGTAGCAGGGTCATAAAGGTCAGATAGCAGTCACTTCACTGTAATTATCTGATCTGCCAAGTCCTGGATCATGGTCATAGCAGAACCCGAGCCCTAGTGTGAGAGCACAACTGGGACATTAATGTCAAGATGATATATTGTAAAATCTAATAGAAAATTTACTTAATCATTTTCAGGTAGAGCTCGTCTAATTTAAAATGACGCGCCCCACTATCGCATTAACGCACACAAGGAAGTTTAAAATATGGACGCAATACATATACAAATGCCGTTGTAATTGGTCATTCAGTTGGTGGTGAAATTCAAACGTAGGAGCACGCGTCATTCATTGGCTCCCATACAGATGAAGTGTTGTTATCAATATTTGCACTCACACATCGAAATCAACTAACTAAGTAGTGGGGCGCGTCATTTTAGACTAGACGAGCTCTAAATGAGT
This sequence comes from Blastobasis lacticolella, assembly GCA_905147135.1. NCBI lineage: Eukaryota > Metazoa > Arthropoda > Insecta > Lepidoptera > Blastobasidae > Blastobasis > Blastobasis lacticolella. The sequence goes on from LR990065.1 coordinate 12,090,735, forward strand.
GACAAACAAACACCCTTACAAATTTTATAATATTAGTATGAATAACTTGGGGACAAGTTGAAAAGTCTTGAGAGCTATGTAGCACCCTGTAGTGGTATGTCATTATCAGGATTTACTCACATCTTGATTCTTGTAAAGCAATGCTTGCAGGAGGTCGTGGCACTTCATCGCTTTCTCTTTGAACTTGTAAAAGCTGTCGAGTTTGTGTGCACACTCCCAGCAAATGTGGCTTGGAAGCCTTTCATCTGCATCCACCTGTGTAAGGAATTCAATTATTTTTATTAATATTAGCAGCACTACACACTAGCTACAACACTAGCAGCTGTAAGCTGATATATGTATATAATGTTGGATAGGGAATTGATAGTGGTTTCAAATTAATTTTCCCTAATAATCATTATCATCCACACGACAATCACTGCTGAACATAGGCTTCAGCTCATGCCTTTCATACCAATCGACTTTATTATAATTATTAGTATCTAAGCACTGCACTTTAAGTCATAATTGATGAAACTTGTGCTTTGTTTTTGAAAGACTTCACTAATAACACTTATAACATCTTAGGGTACTTTATTACACTCCAAAGCCACACAATTGGATATGAAGTACCTTTGTACTTTGTGTTCTTGAATAAATCAGCTCCCTATTAACTAAAAATAAGGCTACCTGGGAAGTATTCTCACACAGCTGTTTTGCTTTAGATCACAGCCAGAGGTTCAAACTCCATAAGTGTGAATTGCAAAATGTGGCTATTTGGCTAATGTGTTCGTTTCGGAAGATGTGTCAATATAGGTACTAAACTCAATTTTATGATACAGTAGAGTGTAATGTTTAATTTAATTTTGGATTATGTATGGTACATAGAGCATATTTGAAGCTAACACTGCTAGTATACGGAGGTTTGATCTGAAGTGAAATAGATTATTGACGTTTTACACTTATTACAATGAATTTGTATGCAATACTGTAGTGTACTTACCAATCCCGTAATTTCTTCATAGTAATATTCTAGGTTATATTGTTTTGTACTGTAAAACTTGGCGTCTATCGCCAAGCAAATACGGCAGACCTAGAAATATAAACAAAACAACATAAGTTTTGAAAAAGAATTTTGAAAAACTTCGGTTTGGTTAATTCATTGACCAACAAATTGATGGTGCCATAGTTTCATTGACCAACAAACCCATCACGTACTAAACCTACAACACAAAACAAGAACCAAGAGCAAGCATCTTGAATCCCGTCGCCGGCGTAAGCAGATGACGTTTATCTATCCGTATGTTAGAAATAGTGATTGTAAATTATTTACCTCCATTGTGGCTTCGATTTGAGGCGTTGGCGATTTTTACTAATACACGCGTGCTTCTAGGAGATTATTTACTCCGAACAAAAGCAAAATTGAGGAAAATATTAACTCCATCACAGACCAATAACAGTAAATAGAAGATGGGGAAAGATTTTCCTGGGGAAGAAGAACCACCGCAACAACACGGCACAAACACAACGTACCCGTCGCACAAGCACGGACCAAAAAACCAAGATGGTTGATGTGTCGCCCGGAAAAGGAAATGGCGGCTGTTTTTTTTCTAGTTACGTTGTCAGTGTTTATATGGCTTGGAAGCGTGTCTTTTTTAAGCCATTTTTATTTGAATTTGGAGTGTCCAATATTGTTTTCTGAACATTTAATAGTTTGTGTCATTTCAAAATGGGCACCAGTTTTCTGTTGTGTTTTAAAATCTAACTGCGGCCTCAATAGCATACCCAAGAGGGATTGACGTCACACAGGCAGCCGGTTTCGGCTCTTTCATATTTTACATCTTCTCATGTATACGTTTACGGCGTTGTTGAACTGGCTGGAGAAGACACTGGATAAGATCATTTACTTACCTATTAGATCTGTGTTTGTCCTCTTTAGACGCCCTTTGCCGTTTCATCCATTTGCGCAATTAGAGACTGTGAGGGTTTGTGCACGGGCAGACCAACATTTGTGGGTCTCCTAAGCCTCTACTATCGCTACAAAGTGAAATTTTTCTTCTACTCGATGACGTAGGATAACGTACGGTGCCCTCACAGTCTACAAGAATTATGTGAAACTCGCAAAATGAGGTATTAAAACTTGCAGTACTTCGCACGAAGCTAAGCTTTAATAAGCTGTAAGGCGTCTTCCATCCATCCGATTCTAGCCTCTCCACATTTATTTATTTAAAACTTCATGCACATTACAGTACAATGGCGGACTTAAAGCTACGTAGCTTTTTATGCCAGTCAACCAACTACCAAAAATTACAAGGCGGTGCAACAAACAAGAAGATGAAAGAACATAAAACAGACTAAAAGTAACATTAATTAAATTAGTATATCAAACATCACAGACCGAAAGTCCTATTCATCTCACAATACTTCATTCAATACAAGTCACCACATCATTCATCATCCTATAATGAACTCTATAATAGAGGTCGGTGTCAAGCCAAAGGAGGATCGGCAGAAATGTATGGACCCCAGCCATAGGGCTGATAACGTTGAGCGATATGTCGTTGGAAAGGATTTTTCATTATGTACAACTTTTACTACGGCGACAACTCTCGAATCGCTGTGGGAAAAAAGTTATGGTCAGTTAAAATAAAGTTCATTTTGTACTGGAAAATTCCAACCTCTATGAACAAAAATTAAAATCGCGTTTTGACAGCAAAACTTTATGATTGGTGGTGTCAACTAAACAATCCTAGAATGGGCGCCCCACAGTGATATTCCATGGATATCTCGCAGTCCTATGTGGACCTTAACCCCATTTTTTAAATCGCTCTCATTCTAATGCTTGTCTTTTCTATATCTAGAAAGTTAGCACGAGTGTGAAAGAGATAGGTAGTGCACGCGTGGATGCGAGCGATTCAACAATAGGGTTTCAGAAGATGAAGGAGGCTATGGTTTCAGGACATTTGCAACCTAAGAGGAGCTGATGCGGTGCCGGCCTTTGAGGTACCTGTAGACATGCCTTTTGAAGACCCCCACCCAGAACCCCATGTTGTAATGCAAAGGAAAGACTATGGGATGTATGTATTTACTTACAGTAACCAGCGGTAGGTAAATAATACACATCGGCTAGGTTCGGCTTCGTATTTACTCACACTAATAGCCGTGTGGTGTCCGAAAGAGTAGAATAGCACCAACCCCTTACACTCGTGGGTGTCGGACAAGGCGACTAATGGTTTCGAGGCATTGATCTAGAGTCATCGTAGCCTGAAAATGGGCAGCAGCTTTTCCAAACTGCGATCTCCAACCCGCCCGCCAAGTGTGGAGATTATACAAAATACAAATACAAATATGTTTATTGAAAAAAGCAAAAATACATATTATGTTGTTACACGTATAGGGCAATAGCCTCCTCTCGTGGGAGAGGCCCAAAGGCCTGCAGTGGACTGATATGGGTTGTGATGATGATTTACTCACACGTGTGTGACAGAGACGACACTCTACGAAGCCTTCGAAGCTCTATGTGATAGGGCCGATCTGGGAGGCAGATACGCAGTTGATACTAATCCTTACGGAGTATAAAATAAAGTCACTTTTCGGATGCGCGAGCGGGCTGACCTTAGTCGGACATCTGACCACGTCCTCGCATCCGAAAAGCGACTTTATTTTTTCTACGCAAGGTTTAGTATCAAGTGTCTACAGCTATACTTTAGGTGTCTCATAGGTCGCTCCTGGCACGGTCTAAGGTAGAGTTAATCATTTGAACATTGACCTAGACTTAGCGGACGCGATGGTTGGAGTGCAAATTTGCAAGAACGACTTAGACGACGAGATTAATAAGCTCGTGAAATTAAACTAAAACTACTAACTAAATTATTTACAAATTGCAAATTCTTGCAACGATTACGTTTCTACTGTAAGTAATAAATATACGTTTGCATATCTTTCGCTCGTGTATTTATTCTTCCTCGAATTTCCAATATTTGTCAAAATTGCGAACATATTATCACTGACACTAGAAGTCTCGTCGTCTAAGACGATCTCGCAAAGCATACTGTAAAAAGTGGGACACCTCCAACTGTCACTACCGCTCAGTCTTACTGACATGATAAAGTAAACAAGGTTAAAAATTTAATACATGATTTTATTTACAGCAATTATAAATAATAAAAATATACTACAAGTACCTCTACCTACCTACCTAACTTTGTGTTTCACAGAGTGCGCTGTAGAGTGCCACAAAGTTATAAGATATACTAATTATAACGCCTATCTGTTTATCATATATACAGAGATACAGATAGGCGGTACAATCCCGGCGGTCGTACCGCCTAACTCCAATTAAACGCCGCCATCTTGATGCAATCCTGTAGAATGACGTCACAGAATCGGTACCGTATTACTCACTATCGGTCAGAATAAACGAAATTAATGCCATTGTTACGCATTGACACATGCGCTGAAACATCGGTACTTTTTAAATGAAATGAAATGAAGTACTGTATTTACTGTAGGCCTAGCACAAGTTGCTCTCGCGCGCGATAAGCGAGAAAAAGCGCGACATAGGTATTGCTATCTCTTTCGTCTTAGTATTCAGAGAAAAAGACAAACGCTCTCTCGCGGCGCGAGCTTTGTCGCGGACACACTTGTGCTAGGGCCACTGATATTATTTTTTTGTTATATTAAGTGCATCATATGAATTCTGCAATGTTAAATTTATTTCTAAAACGTAATCTAAATTAAAAACTAAATTGCGTGGAAATTATGTTAGTAGAACGGAACATAAAATCCACTCCCATGAATTTAGAGTATACTTTCTGTCCTTCAAAGTAGTACATGTTAGTCCATTCTACTGGGTAGGCTCTATTGGAGTAGCGCCTATTCGAATTTGACGTTGTGACGTCATTCTACTCTATTGGATCAAGATGGCGACGTACTATCCGTACTACCGGAGATCGGCGGTACAGTCCCCGGGGACCAAAAGTGGAACAAAGTGTCGCCATTTTAAAATGTCACTTTGTTCATTTTGTTAATACTACGCTGTCATCGGTTCAGATAAGTTTGTGGCATTCTACGTTATTGATACAATAAAATGTACTTACATAAAAATGATTCTTTAAAATTACAATACTTATTGCGACATAGTGAAATTATATTGCGATGAATTGTTGTATATTATGCACCTCTAGTTTGTAAAATACAATAAAAAATCTCGGTTCCTAATTAAATAAACAATATTAAATAATACTATTTGTTCGTAAGTTATTGCGTAGAAATCAATTAAAAATTTGGTCAACTACGTTCTTTTTAAAAAATGCCGGACACGCAGTCAGGCCATAAACTAAAGCCCCTCCACACTGTTCAGTAGTTATCTTCAACGAAATCGCTGGTTACGGCATTAGATCTTCTTTTATCCCTGTTCCGTTTAGGCCAAGGCTTCTTCAGGTGTACGTAGGTGAAGTGAGCTCGCTTCTCGCATCCGTGACGGAAGGATTTGCCGCACATTTCACATTTGTACGGCTTTAGGGATGAGTGGCTCTGGAAGTGTAGCAAATTATTTAAATGGGGACTGAAGTGTTTTTGCTCGAGACGTGGTGTCTTACGAAGGGCCTCATCAGAAGGCTGAGGATCACTCATGTCCTATGGATCATTTTCCGCGAGCCGATTATAAAGAAAAAATAGTTCATATTTATTATTCTATCCCATCGCCATCTATTACAGATAGACTCAAAAACCAATCAAAACGAGACCCTTAGTTGTTTAAAAATGTAGACATTTTGCCCTTTCTACTCACTAAAATGTTGGTTAATATTTAAGACGTTTTACTCTGTAAATTAGCTATTTTTGATTAAGACTAGAATCTATGGATGGAATGTTTGTGTACTTAATCAATATTTTCATAACTGAAAGGGTTAAGTGATCTTGGGACGAGAGGACGCTTACTGAAAATAAATATCTTTATCTAAAGATCTCAGAAACGGTACTAGTCTATAGATATTTAGTCTTTGCACGAAACACCTTTCCGAGCAACTTCGGTTACCAAATTCGATACTTGAGAATCCTGTCTAAGCAGCGCCATCTAGTGAGGCACAACCGAACTACACTTATTATTTTTTAAAGTAGCTGTCTGGAAATCCCCCGTTGCACTAAACTTAGGCGATGCTTAATATAAGTTGTCGTCTTAAGATGTTCCTTAGCATTTGGGCGTCACAAAATCGGTGTCATAAAGTTAAAAAGTTAAGTAAGAGTGACTTACACCCACTTAGAGTGATTTTCAATAAACTCGAATGGAGCAGTATCGAATTTGGTACCTTTTATCTTCAGGAATGGCCTTGTGATGATGAATGGCCTTAGCTAATGGAGCAGTTTCAGACAGCCACTTTAAAAAGTAAAAGTTGTAGTTCGGCCGTGCTAGATGGCGCTTAGACAGGATTCTCAAGGCTTGAATTTGGTTACCGAAGTTACTCGAAAAATGGTTTGTGAAAAGATTTTAGTACCTTTACTTTTTTTTTTATGTCATACGGTAGGCAAACAGGCAAGCGGGCCACCTGATGGAAAGTGGTCACCACTGCCTATAGACATTAGCAACACCAAGAGTATCGCTAATGCGTTGCCCACCCCTATAACACGTTGCTCTGGCAAAAAAAGGCAAATGCCACTCCACTGCCAAAGCCACGGTTCCCCAAATCCCCACCCCATGGAGCACTGGAAACCTTACTCACCGGCAGAAACACAATACTATTTAAAAGAGTATTATTAAGCTGCGATATTCTGTAAGGTGGAGGTACTTCCCCAGTCGGGCGGCTCCAATTCGAACGAGATACCCCGCTATGCCCTACCTCTCTTAAAACTTCTCTTTACTGAGAAGAAAGCGCAAAATGTCTACATTTTTATTCATATAATGGAGTCGTTTTAATTAATTTTTGAGGATCGTGTCTAATCAACGCGATCTATTACAATTATTTAACATTTTTTTCTTTTTAAACGGCTCTCGTTAAATGTGCTTAAGAATTTGGTGCAAGCTCTGCTAATGAATAGAATAGAATAGAATAACTTTATTGTTGAACTGTGTAGGTACATTTAGGTATTACAAATTATATTTGTGAGTCTCAACAGTTTGCCCATTTCGGACATACAATATTTAAATAAGCAATAATGAAAAAGTAAAATTCACATCCATTTAAAACAATACCAAATAAAACTTGGAAATAAATCAAAATATGCAATGTCAAAATACGTAATAAATCAAAAATGTCAAATTCAAATTAATTTGTCAATTAAATTATAATATGAATGTCAGTTTATAATTTACAATATCAAACTCTTATTTCTTCAGTTATTAATGGCTTTATTACATTTGGCAAAAAGCGTGAGAGCAAACCAAATTAAAATGTATCGCTCATAGAATAAGGTTCATTTCTGTATCACTTATATTATGGTACACGTCGGTCCGCGTTTCACTAGGCTAAGGCTTTTTTACACTTTGGTTTGCTCTCACGCTTTTTGTTTATGAATTCAGACATATGAATAAGCGCATTAAGCGCGCTCCACATGTTCGCCGAAACCTCCGGCGAAACTTTTGCCGCGACTTTGGTCGGCCTCTACATTCTCGTCTATTAGGGATGTGGTGGTGTCAAAACTCGCGACATTTTATCGATTCATCGGTGTAATATCGGTAATCTACTGTAAACAGGGTCACAGAGGTGACGGCAGCTTCTCTACTGTAATTACTTGATCTACTAATATCCTGGATCATGGTCAAGTGTACCCCGAACCTGTTACGGGAAAAAGCGCTAGAAATATATATATGAAATCGATCGAATTGAGACGACAACAAACAATCTCTACTTAGTCTATGAAATAGGCGAGACATGCCAAACATGCACGGGACTACACGAATACTCCCTCTACATTCTCGTGTTCCCGCGGAACTGTCCACATGTGGAGCGCGCTTTAGTCAGTTAGCTAAAATCTATACAGCTTAAACTAAATACATACCGCCATATGCTTGCTAACATTACTGGAAGTAGAATATGTCTTCCCGCATATCGAGCAGGGATAAGTCTTCCTTGCTTCCCCATGGATCTTCTCATGGACCAGGAGACGGTATTTCCTCTGGAAGGCCTTCCCGCATTGCGCGCAAGAGAATTGCTTGACGTCCGAATGCATGTGGCTGTGGTCCTTTAGCATTGTTTGGCTCTGGGAATAAATAAATAAAATAAATAAATAATCGTGGACAAATCCACACAGCGCCATCTAGCCCCAAAGTAAGCAAAGCTTGTGTTATGGGTGGGTAATAATAAAAATATATTTAAAAAAATCATCTTAGCGTTAGGACGAGAACCCGGGGTCCGGCTTAAACATGATCCAGGATTTGGCGATCATGGTTACAAATTCAGTTGCCTGAATGTGCAGGTTTCATCGCGATGTTTTCCTCACCGACAGAGCATCGGTTAGTATTTAACTAATGTACATAACTCAGAAAAGAGTCATTGGTACATGGCCGCAGCGGGATTCGAACGCGGTAATAAATAATTAATAAATATGCTTGGACAAATTCACACAGCGCCATCTAGCCCCAAAGTAAGCAAAGCTTGTGTTATGGGTGTTAGATAACTGATAAACTACTTATACCCTTTTTCTTTCTTATAAATACATACTTATTAAACACTACCGTGGCCGTGTGGCGTCCGGCAGAGTAGAATAGCACCAACCCCTTACACTCGTGGGTGTCGGACAAGGCGACTAATGTCATCAATACGAAAGATCTAGAGTTTCCGTAGGTTGGGAAAGGGGCAGCAGCGTTTTCCATTGTTATATTAACAACACTGCGATCTCCAACCCGCCTGCCGAGCGTGGAGATTATGGCAAAAGCCTCCCCTTTCGTGGGAGAGGCCCCAAGTCCTACAGTGGACTGTTATGGGCTATGATGATGATACATACTACACCCAGACCCGTAACAGAAATTGAAATTCATCATTTCAAGTTCTGCTCGGCGGGGAATCGAGCCCGGGACCTCCGCGTGGCGACCGGCATGTTAACCAAGTGAACCACAAAGGCCGTCAAAGGCAGTTGGGGCTATATGATATTTAACTAAAAAATACCGTCTTTAAATTAGTGTTTGGATTCATGAAGAACGAATCGGGCCACTAAAATAGTAAAAACACAATTTATTCCAGGTGGTACCCACTGGGTCTCAAATACTGTGTCCTGTAGCCGTATTCACAATGGCTCGGAAATCGGATTCGGATACGGAATCGACAAAGGACCCCGCAAAAGTTGTTAGGAAAATGTGGTTTCAGTTAATTTTGATGAAATTTTCATATGTTATAGAGAGTAGAGTATCCGTGGAATCTATCGGGATTCTGAATAACAGTATTCGATTCGATCGACACGGATTCGCGCTCACGAATTTCGTGTCGAATCGTTCGAAAACGGTTTCAAATCATTGTGAATACGGCTACTGATGTCCTTAGGCGGTGGTGACCACTTTCCATCAGGCGGTCCGCATTCCTGTTTGTCTGCCGTATTACATAAAAAGAAAAAACAACGTACACTATACTCTATTTTTTTAACTAGAAAGGATTAAGGCTGAATACGACATGCTCATTGGTTCCTTCAAATTAGGTACGTTAAGGCTTTCACGGTGTGGCTAAAGATAGCTGCGATTGTCTTTAGTGTTTCAACAAAAGACAGAAAACATTGTAAATATTTAACAAAATTAGAAATATTAAACGACTAAGGTTAACCAAGGTCTGTTTATGTGTCTTTCTGGCTCTGAGACTAGTTGAACAGTCGGTCTAGCTATCTAAGACAGCTCCGCTTGCGTGATGCGTGTATGGTAGAAAATTGACAGGTCGAAGTTCGACTATTTCTTCCAACATCTACATTCGACTCTCATTGTGTAGGATCATCCGCCAATCCGCCTCCTTTGTACACCGAAAGTACGTGAATCGTCTATGGACCAAGAATTTCTACCACAAACCGCTTATGTCAGATAACGTTAGCTTATGTCAGATAACGTTAGCTTATGTCAAATCCCATACATTTTTTCTACCACAAACGATTGTAGATTAACGAAACATCTTGGCTATGGCCGCAGTTTTGGGAGCCGACTGGCACCACGTAAGCCTCCTTAATGGTCCCTGTGCCCACCTTCCGTCTTCATCATCAGATCAGCTGACTAATACCATAATACTGTATCGTCATTTATCTTCATCATCATCACAGCCTGTAGCAGTCCACTGCAGGACTTAGGGCCTCTCTCACGAAAGGGGAGGTTATCGCCATCATCTCCACGCTTGGCAGGCGGGTTGGAGATCGCAGTGTTAAAATATAACAATGGAAAACACTGCTGCCCATTTTCCAGCCTACGGAGACTCTTAACCTTTCGCCTCGGAAACATTAGTAGCCTTGTCCGACACCCACGAGTGTAAGGGGTTGGTGCTATTCTACTCTGCCGGACACCACACGGCCATTCATTTTACATCATCATTTATCTTACATGTAAGTATATTATTATACAAATACAACAAATACAAATCTTTATACTCTATATTATTACTTAAATCTAAATACAAATACATGCAAAATATCAATGCAATGAGGAGTTTTCCAGTAGGTATTGTCAGTTTGTTTCAAAAAGCATCAATAGATGGCGCTCCTACAATTTTGGTAATCTTTTTCTTAAACTGTATGATGGTGGTAGTGATTTCATGCAGCCAACTAATACTAATCTTAAAAATAAAACGTTTATTAATATAAACATAACTTAAAGGTTGAACGAAATGTGAAAAGAAATATTTATAGAAGTCGGCACTATGTTCCATTATTATTACAACCTCTAAAATGATTGAAAACTATTGACAAATACAATATTATCCAATACAACGTACCCAGTGTTTATATCCTGTTTGCTAAGAACCTACTTCAAGCGATTATCAATTACCAAAATTCTCGGGGCGCCATCTAGTGAGTGGTTAGGAATGCTTTAGATACCTATTGGAAAACTGCTCATTGATGACCGAGAAGTTGGAAGTGGGTGGGTTGCTATGACTTCATAGCTTTAATTCCAATCCCAGTACTTTATAGTTCAAAAAAATAGAGTATAATAATAGAACTTAACAATATCTATCATACCTGGAACATCTTCCCGCAAACCTCGCACATATAGTGCGCTCTAAGCGCTGCCTTCGGATAGTAGGTCCGGTTCTTGTCGGGATGGGCGCGTCGGAAGTGCTTGTGGTAGGCACGGGCGTCGGGTAGTTGGGTGTCGCACTGGATGAATAAATAAATAAATAATTAATCATCTTGGCGTTAATGTCCCGGTTGTGATATGATGATAGGGTGGTGGCGATTTAAAATTTTTCACTACAGGCCATTCGCGTTAAGAAAATAGTGAGTAGAGCTCGTCTAGTCTAAAATGACGCGCCCCACTACTTAGTTAGTTGATTTCGATGTGTGAGTGCAAATATTGATAACGACACTTCATCTGCGGGAGCCAATGAACGACGCGAGCTCCTACGTTTGAATCTCACCGGCAACTGAATGACCAATTACAACGGCATTTGCATATGTATTGCGTCCATATTTTAAACTTGCTTGTGTGCGTTAATGCGATAGTGGGGCGCGGCATTTTAGATTAGACGAGCTCTAACTACTTTCGAGTGGCCAAAAAGTGAGTGCAAATGTCGTTATTAATATTTGCACTCGCACATCGAAATCAACTAATTGAGTAGTGGGGCGCGTCATTTCAGCTTAGACAAGCTCTAACTTCCGTTACCAAATGCTATGCTTGAGAATCCTGTCTAAACAGTGCCATCTAGTGAGGCACTACGAAACTACACATTTTACTTTTTAAAATTTACTTTTTAAATTATAAAATTACTTGAGATTTTCGATGCACTCTCTTCGTCTAAAATGTATTTTAATAGCAAAGAGTGGTGGCGCTAGTTGTCTTTGCTTCAGTATAGTTTGCCCTATTGGCAGCATTTAAGTTCCTTTTTACGCCACATTCAATATTATCGTTGTCGCACCCAATGAAAGTTTGCGTGATTTCAAAATCTACCAGTGTCTTCATCAGTAGTTTCCCAATCGGCGGCATGTTAGGACAACAATGAATGTGCCGTATAATTTATCACCCATCTGTAGCACTTTATCGCGAGAAAATCTCAAGAGGCAGTCCAATTAGCAAAAAAAAAATCAGGTAGTACTTCAGCCGTCACAGTACATGATGATAGGATGGTGGCGGCTTAAAATTTAGTCCATTCGCGTTAAGAAAACAGTGAGTAACATTCTATTCACAGTGGATTTAAATTTATTAATGGAAAAAAAATCAACTTAATATTCTCAAATTAAAATAGAGTCAAGTATATCCCTTTAGCTTAGCAGCCAGTCTAGTATTTGCTGTTCATTCCAACCGGCAAGGTATTCATTTTTATTATTCTCTGCCGTCAACTGGTCACTGTGAAGTTAGCTTTCTGATTGGCTGCGACCCGATTGGCCGAGGGACGGGGCTAGGCCGGCGGACTACGATGACTCACTATTTTCTTATCGCGAATGGACTATTGGTACTTTCTTGACAGACATTACCTTGAATTAAATCACCTTTTGTACACTAGTTCCGATTTATTATACAAATTGTATTAAATTGCTACCGGTTTCGAATTACTCATCTTCAGGCATAGTTTTACATGTTGTTTATAAGGACAAATAATAATTCAAATCGATGAGGGTACTGACAGTATACAATCATGTTACTTTTTATGCGACTCAGTGACCAGCGAGCTGACAGCCCACCTGATGATAAGTGGTAACTGTCGCCCGCAACATATCGAGACGAAGTACCAATATCTCCTAACTAAAAAATTACAACTTTTCAAGAAACGAAACAATAAGAAATTCTTTTTATAAGTTTATTTTTTAAAAGCTTATTCTATTAGTGTTTAAAGTTACGAAAAATCGAATATCAAACTCAGGGGTCTTGCCAGCACGTGCGAAATTGCATTCTGCGTCGATTGACATTAAAAACTAAAAATCGCCACAATGGAACTTAGGAAGTATTGGTAGAGCTCGTCTAATCTAAAATGCCGCGCCCCACTATCGCATTAACGCACACAAGCAAGTTTAAAATATGGACGCAATACATATACAAATGCCGTTGTAATTGGTCATTCAGTTGCCGGTGAGACTCAAACGTAGGAGCTCGCAGCGTTCGATTGGAGCAGTCGACGCTCCCACACAGATGAAGTGTCGTTATCAATATTTGCACTCACACATCGAAATCAACTAACTAAGTAGTGGGGCGCGTCATTTTAGACTAGACGAGCTGTACTGCGTCGTAGATATACGATTCGTACATTTAGGTTGCAGGTAACAAAAATGAAAAACCGCAGGTGCGTTGTCACTATGTGTCAATGTTAGTTAGATGCAGAGAAACGTACAGTATGTCAAGATAACACAAACCTTGACATTTTAGATATTACCTTGTGAAATAAGAGGAAATATTACCTGTTCACATTTGATGGGACCACTAGATTCTGTAGTTTTCGCTCTGGCCGTGTTGGGTTTCCGTCTCTTTCTCTCGCTTTCTTCTAACGCTTCGCTGGATATTGGGATAGAAAATGACAGTTCTATCATATTGACTTTAATTTGTGTAGGTATTTAATGCTTAATTATCTTATGGATTTCTAAATTTTTATTCCAAATATCAATAAACTAGACTGGATTGATTACATTTCTATTTCGCTCTTAGTCAGGAGGTATACTGGAGGCAAGTATACCAATATCAATATTACAATCTATACTAATGTTATAAAGAGGAAAGGTTGGATTTTTTGTTTGTTTGTATTGAATAGGCTTCGAAACAACTGGACCGATTTCAAAAATTCTTTCACCGTTGGGAAGCTACACTATCCCCGGGTGACATAGGCTGTATACCCGTGTACCCGTAGTGGTACCCGTGCGAAGCCGGGGCGGCTGCTAGTATAATATATAATATCAATGTGGGAGGAGCGTCGGTGGCCGAGGTAAGGTAATCCGACTCGTAAGCGAGGTACCGGATTCGAATTACACTACAGCCATGTACCAATGAGTCTTTTCTGAGTTATAGTACATTAGTTGAATGCTAACCGATGCTCTTACGGTGAGGGAAGACATCGTGATGAAACCTGCACATTCAGGCGACTGTATCTGTACTCATGATCCAATCTGGTCAGGTTCCCCTGGGTCACGGAGGCCAGATGGCAGTCGCTCCACTGTAATTATCTGAGCTGACAAATCCTGGACCATGGTCAAGGCGGACCCCGGACTCTAGTGCGCGAGAGCACAAGCGGGACATTAACGCCAAGATGATTTTTTTTACATATCTAGAATAGCATGCCCATAGAGTAAGAAATAGCTGCCAATATCAATTTCTATGCAGAGGCGTGGAATATAGGTCTATATACATATTTGGCTGCCATAGATATGGATTTACAATCCCCGGTGTTATGTTGCAAGACTGATTACACACACACGTTTTTCATACACATCGTTATTACTTACATAGGATCTTTGTGTCTGGAAGAAAGCTTCAGATGCGTCTGTAAGGCCTCCTCGGACGCGAACCTCACGTCGCACTTCTCACAGTAGGGACTGTTCTCTGATATCTGTAAATGTATAAGTTTTATTGTATACTAGAGGAGTAGGCGCGACTTCGTTCGCGTACACCTACTTTACTCCTACCTTCCTCTTGAATCACTCTATCCATTGTTGAAGACCGCATTAAAATCCGTTGCGTAGTTTGAAAGATCTAAGCGTACATGGATACAGACGGTGGGAAGCGACTTTGTTTTTTACTATGTATAGAAGATAACGTTACTGACAGAAGAAGTCTGATTCCCCCGATCAAGTTCCCAAATACTCAAATATTTTAGAAACTACTGGACCGATTTTAATGAAACAAAGCTATGAACCATCTCGATTAAGCTGGCTTTCAAATAGAGACGAGAAATATTTGATATGCTTGGTCTTTTCACACAGCGCCACCTAGCCTCAAAGTAAGTAAAGCTTAACAACATCTTCAGGGCGCTGTTGAGGCTCCCACGTTTCTGTAGTGCATCAGGCATGTTTGCGGATGCACATGTACATGATTTTTTGCTATAATGCGTAGAAATACTGCGTCGGTCATAAAGAGACTGCGGGGGAGCTGTAACGGCATCCTGATGATGATAGCAGACAGAATGGACTCTAGTATACTGGGTCGTTTCATGGGTCTGCACGTTAAATAATACCTAAGTCTAATTACACTACATTTTTTTTTTTTTTTATATGACAATAATCTTGACATTTAAAAGTTGCAATTTAATTTATTTTGTTGGACATTATATTGTGTACATTGACATTTTAATTGTATCTGGAAATTTAGTTATTTGACATTGCAGTAATAATATTTTTTAGACTGACATCTTAAATCTTAAATCTGTCTTTCATGTAAGATATGGACTAATATGTCTGAAATAAATGAATTTTATTTTATTTTATTTTATTTATTATTTAAAGCTTATGTTAAGGGTGCTAGATAACTGATAAACTACTTATATATTTTAAAATACCTACCTATTATGTACAATAACACCCGTAACAGAAATCAAAATTATTATTTTTATTGAATAAATAATAATACCTGTCGATTCTCAAAGCGATGCTTCAGTTTTTTATGCATACTCTTCCCCTTGAGACTCACGAAGGAATACCCGCAGAGTTCGCACACGAAGTCCGACGGATGCTTTATCCGGAGGTGGCCGAGGTATGTTGTGTATTTGCTGAAACAATTTTAATTTATTTATTAGGTTAACCAACAGTTTATATAGTTTGACCGGCCACAGAGGTGACCTGTCAATGGTGGCGCTAGTTCTGCGTTTTATGTAGCAACACCGGAAGCATGTAGTATTCTATGACACAATTCAAATGCCACCAACAATGCGACATGGATAATAAGGAACGTGACGGAAAAAGAAACTAACCTGGCCCTATTGCAAAATTAGAATAATGACGTTTCAGAAAAATACCTAGTAGAACTCGTCTAGTTTAAAATGACGCGCCCCACTACTAAGTTAGTTGATTTCGATGTGTAAGTGCAAATATTTATAACGACACTTCATCTGTGTGGGAGCCAATGAACGACGCGTGCTCCTACGTTTGAATCTCACCGGCAACTGGATGACCAATTACAACGGCATTTGTATATGTATTGCGTTAATATTTTAAACTTGCTTGTGTGCGTTAATGCGATAGTGGGGCGCGGCATTTTAGATTAGACGAGCTCTACCTTCATGGAATTATGATTCTTGTCAAATGTGTCAACATTTGACGTTGACACCTAAGTTAGACAGTATAAACCATAAATGGTGTACAATAATTAAGGCGGCTTATTAAGGTTATAGAATACTCAATTGCGTCGAGTTATATTTCCTCTATACATATAGTTTATTATTGCCAGTAAAGAAATTATAACATCAGATGGCAGTCGCTCCACTGTAATTACCTGACCTGCCAAATCCTGATCATGGTCAAGGCGGACCCCGGGCCCTCGTGCGCGAGAGCACAACCGGGACATTAACGCCAAGATTATGTAGATTATGTATGAAGTTAAAGAATGTTCCGTACCAGAATTCTTCAGTGCAGTGAGGACATTTGTAGGTGGTGCCTTTGTGGAAGTCTTCGTGTCGTTTCGCTGCATGTCTGGAAGGCAAATAAGAATATTTATGGTCTCCCCTCTGAAATTAGGCTTTTGACTAGCAAATTCTCAATTAAAAAGGCTGTTCACAAGCATTATCTGCATTCCCCTTAATTACATTATTCCCCCTATTATTTACTCCTATGTACCAATCTTTAGTATGTATTTGTTGTTTAACTATTTCTTGTATCTTTGTAAAATTGTATAAATTTAGCATTTATTGATGTAAAGTATCCCTTCCTTCACCTTATCGTATTGTTTATCCCGCACCGTCTACTGTTTTCGATATTTTTTTTGTCACGGTTGACTGGTAGATAGGGTTACTTTAGCTTTAAGTCCGCCAATGTACCTTTAGTGCATAAAGATTTAATTAATAAATAAATATTTATTTTTCCTGACAAGAATAACATGATACGTTAGAATAAAAAAAAATAAAAAAAACTTATGATGCCAAGTGGCTAAACTCCACCCAGCTTACCTGACAGTGGTAACATAGTCGCATTGCTTGCAGCCGAGCCGCAGCGCGTGGGAGGCCCCGTGGGCCTTCGCTTCGCGTTTGGACGCGTACCGCAGGTGGCATATGGGACACTTGTGGGGGCCCCAGCGCTGTGGAGCGATGGAGGAATAAAATAAATAAAAGATATCGCTGTTGGCCGTGTGGTGTCCGGCAGTAGAATACCACCAACCCCTTACACTCGTGGGTGTCGCACAAGGCGACTAATGGTTTCGAGGCGAAAGATCTAGTCCCCGTAGGCTGGAAAATGGGCCGCAGCGTTTTCCATTGTTATATTTGTAACACTGCGATCTGCAACCCGCCGGTCAAGCGTGGAGATTACGCAAAAACCTCCGTGGGTAAGGCCCTTAGCCTGGGATGGTGATACATGTCGGAGCCCGATGGTGAAAAAAATAAAATAATCATCTTGGCGTTAATGTCCCGGTTGTGCTCTCGCGCACGAGGAACCGGGGGTCCGCCTTGACCATGATACAGGATTTGACAGATCAGGTAATTACAGAGGAGAGATTGCCATCTGACCTCCGTGACCCAAGTTTATGGAGCTCACGAACGACATTACCTCTAGTTTTACGGAGCTCACGAACAAGATTGCCCTCAGCTTACGGAGCTCACGAACAAGATTGCCCCAAGCTTACGGAGCTCACGAACAACATGGCCCCAATTTTACGCGAGAGCACAACCGGGACAATAACGTCGAGATGATGATGATTTAAATTATTATTTTTATTATATTAGCCTGAATCATCTCACTGCTGGACAAAGGCCAGAAGATGTGGATTTAAATAACAAAAAATTATTGATTCCGGCCAGGATCGAACTGGCGGCCTTCTGCGTGTAAAGCAGATGTGATAACCACTACACCACGGAACCAGGTTACCGGACGAGCGAAATAGCTCACCAGGTGTTGTAGCTTAGTTAGAAAAAGATATTTCGGATAAAGAAAAGGATACATTTAAACGTTTACAGCCACTTGTTCAAACAAATTAAAGACTGCCAACACAATATAAAACAACCCCTGTTTGTTTTGTGCTATTACCTAATAAATCTATAGAAATATAGAATTTACTTTATTTTAAAGTCTGTATTATAAAGAAGAAAACCTTGTGTGTTCGTATGTTGGGGGGGTAACCTCGGAAACTACTAAAGCCCTCTATGTATATGTCAAAACCTTTGACTGAAGCGTTTGCGAATTTTTTTTCAATAAATTTATAAACAGCAAGTAGTAGTAGTAGTTCGATCCTTGTTAAATTGTTTATGATATTTTTTTTTTTTTTTTTTAAAAACTTCATGCACATTACAGTACAATGGCGGACTTAAAGCTACGTAGCTTTTTCTACCAGTCAACCAGAGAACAAATACCAAAAATTACAAGGCGGTGCTACAAAAGAAGAAGATAAAAAAACATAAAACAGACTAAAAGTAACATTAATTAAATAAGTATATCAAACATTCACAGACCGACAAATAATAATAAATGAATAAAAAAAACCGTTTATTACCCCTATCTCACACATAGTATAGTATCCAACAACAATGAGAAAAGCACAATGATATTGTTACTTTGACTGACACCTAGTTGAATGTTTACAGAGATCCAAACTAATGTACAGGTAAAAACCGCGAGGACTGGCTAGTAGGAACATACAGTATACTTACATCTGTATGCCTAGTCATATGGGATTTGTAAGCTTCCACCTCCTTGAAGCCTTTATAGCACATCTCACATTGATATTTTGTTGTTTTATAATTTGATGTCTCTTTCCTCTTTTGCAATTCTAACAGTTGTTCTTCTTCACTTAAAAATGTTATTGTGAACAATTCTTCGTTCACTGCTTCGTGCAACGGTCTGAGCCTTTTGTCGACTTTCTTTTGTGCCTTGATACTTTTTTTCACTGGCTTTTTAATCCGTTTTACTTTGGATTTAGGTGCCTCATATTCATCATCTGTTTCGTCGTTGGCTGATAAAATTTCGTCGTTGTTCAAGTCACTTTCACTAGACTCGTCCTTTACTAAATCGTTGCTTATGACTGGAGTATCTGTTATTTCGTTCTCGGATTTCAGTTCCAAGTCTTGTACACTAACATCACTTAATACATTCACCACTTCTTCACTTTTCAGTGTGATAGACTCGTATAAATAAACATCTGTTTCTGAATCTATAACTTGCTTGGTTAGACTGGACGCT
Source organism: Blastobasis lacticolella (assembly GCA_905147135.1). Lineage (NCBI taxonomy): Eukaryota > Metazoa > Arthropoda > Insecta > Lepidoptera > Blastobasidae > Blastobasis > Blastobasis lacticolella. The sequence goes on from LR990065.1 coordinate 12,110,127, forward strand.
AATCCGTTTGTGTGACGGTCAATACATTTGAGGAGTTGATCTGTGATCTGCAAAATTATTAATATTTTAATTAAATAAATAAGCCTTTATTGGAATCCACATAAAATATAACATGCATTGGCTATTGTGCTTTGCTCTTCCTTGTAGGTCTGTTTGGTCCTGTGTAGATCCGGTCCAGTCACCTAAGTCCTCCTCCAAACTCTTCCATTCCAATCTGTCTTTGGTCACTCTACTTCTAATGGCTTACGACACTCGGTTGCCCAAAACCGGGCGAAATGGAGGAAAATACTCATTTTCCTCCATTTCGCCTCCAGAAAGTGGACCCTGGCAGAAGCTGGGATATATTCTTGATGTCATAGTTCCAGCGTTTATGTCATCTAGCACATTTTGTTTTACCTTCTCTGGAGTACCACTGTGTCACCAAAAGAACTGTGTCACATCTTTTTTATTTAAGAAAAATATTTGGATGTATCAGAGGGCTTATGTCTAAGCACTCCTTCTTTTCAAATTGTGGCTTCCGTCATCACTGCACGATGATTTTGCCAATGTCAAAGTCGTTGGTGCTATTCTACTCTACCAGACACAGCACAGTAAACTTTTTATTCTTATAGTAATTAAATTAATTTATAAAGTAATATTACTAACGGACAGTTACACAAACACTTAAACTTACATAAGATTCTTTTCGTAGTATTTCCTTCAATAGATGATAGCTTTGTAGAGCTTTGCTTTTGAACCGATGAAAATTGTGTAATCTGTGGCTACATTCCCAGCAAAGGTGAGATAGCATTCCATAATCTGTATCCTGAAGAAAATATGAACAAAGAATTATTAACATTTTCCAATTTTAATTTTTATATCTTGGCCTTTGAAGAGATATAACTACTTTCATTTGATTTAGAATAATTGTTTCAGAATTGATGTGGCCTATTTGCTTTCTTTATTAGGGGGTTAAATATAATGTTGTGTTGAGGTTTACAAAAATTTGTCATAAAGAGCAAAGCATATATGGGTAGGGAAATTATTGGTTGAAATGTAGCTACAAGGGAATATATTATAAGTTTTTCAAATTATATTTCCTAGATTTCTCTTCAATTCCTAAATTATACTTCAAAGTTACCGCTAATTTTTAAATAAAACTTATCACACAAAGTTTTCAAACAGGTAAAAGTTTGATACTCACAGCATGAAAATCCCCAGAAAGTCCCGTAATTTCGCTATAATAACTTTGTAGGTTATAGTCTTGCAAACTGTAGAATTTCGTGCCTGTAGCGAGACAAATGAGGCAACTCTGCGAAATTAAATTAAAATATTGAAATACCTAACATCACTAGCATAATTTAAATTAGTTATTAAGCTTTCTAGGGTAACATAATGTCAAAATTTTAATAAATTTGTTTGTAAGGCCAGTGCAAAAATCATTACCTGCATTTTTTTATGCAATTTTATTGAATTTTAATAAATAAATTTAATTTTACGAGATAAAAATAAAATAGGTAAACAAACCAAACATCAACAATAGCTTTTTTATTTTACAAAGACCAACAAACAACGAGGACAACGATCCATAAAGTTCAAAACCCACTAGAGATGCGAAAACCGTAACTTATCGAAACAAATGTCCCACGCTTCCACAATCTAATGGGACCATCCAATCCATCCACCCAACTTTTTTACATACAAAATCTCAAAAACATTCAAATAAATCTAATTTTTTCATATAATCAATCATACAAATTCGATCATTTTGGATTTGCGATCGAGCAACACTTGTTTGGTTGTTGGCTCAAAAGGACTTGAATTCTAACACATAACAAACTTCAAAAAGAAAAAATGTTAGTTTCGCGGGAAATGTAAGGCAAATCTCCTTTTCTTTTACAACAAAGTCGAATTGAAGAATTTGAAATTTATTCAGGTAAGTAAACTAACTTAGGTTTCGGTAAAATAATAAATTCTGAAACCATTTGTGTTCTAATTAGGCATACTTTATTTGAAAGTACTTTCTTTTCAGCTTCCATTAGTTCAGAAACATGAGCAGATTTAACTTGCGGCAGAAGCCGCGAGTTAGCTACGCTGAACCCGAGGAGCCTAATATAGACGAATATATTTGTAAGTGAAACAGCATCTACATTAATACATTTCAGTTTTTGTTTATGAATAAGCCAGCGAAATTACAGGCATGAGGCATTTCACCTTAGTCCTCACAGTGACAACGCACCTGCGGTTCTACATTTTTGTTGCCGGCAACCTAAATGCATGAATCGTAGATGTTATGGGCGACAGTTACTATTTACCACCAGGTGGGCCGTCTGCTCGTTTGCCACTGAGAAGCATAAAAAATTAAGTTACTTTAGGTACCTACTCTTGTTCGGAGTTCAGAGGAATTAGACTAGGTACTTATCTACCCTACCTAAAGTACGATTATTCTTGCAGTTTGCGATAAATGCTGTGACTATGTCTTCGAATATTGTGCAATACACGGCCCGCTGCTAGTCATACCGGACAATAAAGTAAGATTATTTCACATTTATTTCTGTAATTTTGCTCAGTAGCCGTATTCACAATGGCTCGGAAATCGGATTCGGGTACGGAATCGACAAAGGACCCCGCAAAAGTTCTTAGGAAATCTTGTGGTTTCAGTTTATTTTGATGAATTTTCATATGTTATAGAGAGTAGAGTTTCCGTGGAATCTATCGGGATTCTGTATAACAGTTTTCGAATCGATTGACACGGATTCGCCGCTCACGAATTTCGTGTCGAATCGTTCGGAAACGGTTTCGAATCATTGTGAATACATACGGCTACAGATCAAACGGAATATAAACTTATGGTAAGTTAAGGTAGATCTGGAGGCTAATTACGTAACGCTGTTGCAAACAATTATCTGATTTCAATGATTGAAATTGTTACTTTTGCTATTAAGTATGATTGGTTATAGTTGCGCGCGCAATAGTTTCAGTATTGCATTGGAACTTTGTTTGCAACTGAACCTATGTCAAATTCTAATGTCAAAAACGTGAGAATCGTCCGCTTGCTGGACCTAAGCCTCCTCTAGCGGGGCTATTGGCTAACTCATTTGACACTAGATAATTCTACACCACGTCATCTACGTTGAAAACTGGCAATAGCGTCTACCAAATTAGAGTAGTGTCAGATTTTTTTATGTCAAATTCAGTTGTCCACTGAGATAGCCGATAGGCCCTCAGATCAGTGGAGGGTTTTGCCATCATCGTACAGTATTAATGATGCGTACCTATTTATGTTATTGATCTAGGTACAGTCGAGTTCATTAATATGTGAGCATTACCAAGGCTTCAAATGTAAATGTACATGGAAGGGTACTTATATATCTGAGCAGATTCATCAATCAAACATATGTACATCTGCTCAGATATATAAGTACCCTTCAATGTACATTTATATTTGAAGCCTTGGCAATGCTCACATATTAATGAACTCGACCGTACCATAAACCTATAGCCTAGGTATCAGCAAACACTTTTTCCTTTTTCCTGATTCCCGGTTGTGTACGAGGTTTTTTTATTTGGAATGTTGTTATTATTTATCTGAAATCAGTATCGTGGTTCCTAAAGTACCAATGTTATTTTGTTCTAACTGCTCACTGTTCTCAAGAACCACAGAAAGTTCCTCTTTTACGACCAGTTTCTGAAACGTCAGTGTTAATCATCGATTAAAACTCTTTCCGTCTCTATTTAGAACACACAATAGATATGATTAACAATAGATTATCGTACGGGAAACTGGCCGTTAGATTCGGATTTCTCCCATTAACTTGCTCACTCCATAAGTCCGAGACCAAGAGAGTGAGAGAGTGTAAGTGGCAGACCGAGTCCAGCACGGCTAGCACAAGTTAACAGGATAAATTCCAAAGTCGAAAGTTAGTAATTCCTGTTAAATTTTTTGCAAATTCACATTAATCAAAAACTTCGATGCAATTACTGCTTAGGATTTTTTGAACTTTAAAGAATCAGAATTTTATGTTTGAGCTATAAGTACAATGATATTATTGCAAATGTAAAAATTATCAGTGATCTTAAAGATATAAGGTAACAATAAAATACAAAGAAAACAAAAAGAGTATTTCATTATCGATAAAATTTCTCTTTATGCTATCAACAGTTGATTTCGGATTTGGTTGTATAGTTCATTCGTCATCTCATAGATAGCTCTTCCGTTGCACAAGTACAGAACTTGTAGTGACACGATTGTGCCGGAGGATTTAATAAAATGATTTTTAAAACAGAAATTTCAATATTGATATATCAAGTTTTTTATTTCAAATAATTTACATGATCTTCAGTTCTTATGCTACTGTACAATGGTAATCATTTACTTATACTACATACTTACAAATTATTATTTCAGATCTTCAACAGTCTTTGGTGTAGTCTTTCACAAAAATCAAATAAGTAACCCTATCAATTAACATTTGGCCCATCTAACTGTAGACAAAAATTACATTATGATTAACCTAATTGAAGTAACACAAATTCAAATTCTTTGATGAACGTACAAAATTAAAGAAATAATTTTCTCAGAATACTTGCATTGATAATCATTTTAGTTCCTATACCAGAAGTCCTATTTACAAATAACCCAAAAAAATTAATTAGTGCATATGCTGCTTATTTGCATATTAATTTCTTTTTTAATATTTACAAATATAATGCTGTTTAATAATTTTCGATCCTTGCAATATAAAACACTCCCGAAACTACCAAAACAGGAATGAAAATCAGAATTAATTACATTCAATGCTACTTAACCTAAAACTTAATGTGAGAGCACAAAATGGTGGGTTTACATCTACCAAATCAAAATACCTGATATGAACTTATAACAAGCATAATTAACGCATCCTTTTTATTTGATGGCTTTTGAGGAAAAAAAAGAGACTAAAACTAGTGGCAAATTAGGCTAAAAATTCATACTCTTTACATAAATATTTGTTAAGATGTAATCAAAATAATCTAGATTCAACAGAGTACTTAAATCGTATTGTTTTGACCTCCTGATCTAAAGTATTATTTTTGAAACGTCAGTACTCCAACCAAATTGGATTCCATACTGTATAACGTAATTGAGAAGGACTAAACTTCCATGGTTATCTAATGGAGGCCTTGCATCTGAGTCCGTATTGTAATTAATCTTTACTGCTTCAGTCATCGATGCACATACACCCAGAGCTTTTTCGTTGAAGACTTTATGTAACATCATTTGCGCCAACAATTCGCAAGAATTTGATACTTCTTCGCAATATTTGAGCTCACTGTACCTGACATAAATCTTGCTATGAGGCATAAGTTCTAAGTGCCCGGGCAGATGATCCCGATACTTCAGAGTCCATTTTGTATCGTCGGGATCATATTCCGGTGGTAGAACAAACTGCCGTCTGGAAAGCAGATGGTCGGAAGTTTTCTGGTGGGTTCTTTTTGGTGCTTTACTGACGTCATTGCTCGGATTCCCGTTGCTAGAGTTTCGTCTCCCAGGCGCTGAGTTCTGTATTTCTTCAACAACCGGCGGGACTTCTTCTCCGACGTTGCTAGAAGATGACACGTGGTTTGCTGAATTTCCCGACGCATTGATTCTTTTGTTATCAGAAAACGTTTGAAATGACTCAGCAGTTTCAAGGAGCGAATTCCGTAAATTATCGAACACATTTGCCGTATTTTTGAAAGTGGAGCTCACTTGACTGCAGACGTTTGCAAGCTGTTCTACCGTTTGTTGCTGCAGGGCCAACTCTGACAAAGAGTTTTGCGCAGTCGACCTGTCTCTTGAAATATGTCCAGTCTGATCAGTCTCATTGGCTACTTCATCTACTGACATCTCATAGCTGAAAGCTGCTTCACGATCCGCCTCAATTCCTGAATCTGACGCTGCACTATAAGGTGGTGACAGAGGTTCTGACATGAACACGTTTGTTTGATGCCGACTATCTGCTACTATCGTTTGTTTAGTAGCAGACCTAACAAGGTCATCTTGAAAGTTAACTTGTCTCATCGTCGAATTCGCTTCATTAGATTGATCAAATTGCGGGCGTGGATTTTGACCCACATGTTGATGGACTTGTGAAGGTTCCATTGATGGTTGGTTGGATGAACCCGTAGAGATCTTGGCTCTCTGCGAACAATGTGCTTGCAAGACTGCGATGTTTCGAAGGACATTCGTCATACCTGGATTTCTCTGTTCCTTGGGAATTTTACTTACAATCGCTTGGAGCTCTTGCTCATTCAATGGATACTTTTCAAGAACAGCTAATAGTGCTTGGTATCCTGAGTTTGGCATTCTTGACGAAGTGGGTGGTGGCGTTTTCTTGTTGACTCCTTGAAGGGTTGGGTTTCGTCTATCGTTTTTGGGCAAAATAGGGATGTAGACAGGAGCTTGTGCTCGTTGAGCATATTGATGATTGACTGCCCTTTGTCCTTGATGTTGGATCTCCTGAGGTTGATGAAACTGACATGGTACGTTCGTTGGATTGTTATTGAAAGATGGTCTGATAGATTGATACTGTGGAGCCTGACTGATTGGATGATATTTCCCACGAAGTCTAGGATCAAGACTTTGTGTTGTGGGTATTTGAAGTAACCCTTGCCCAGGCATTAGCATGTGTTCTGGTGGAGCTGGTAAATTTTGCTGGACACTCTGATAGACAAAGATAGGACTCTGATGAAGTTGTGGAAGATTTTGAGGAGCTGCGACATTAGCGACAGAGTAAACAACTCGTGGGTCAGTAGCAGGTACTGTATTCATTCCTGTTACATGCTGGATTCCTTGAGAGCTGGGCACAATGCCTGCAACCGGAGCACAATTCATGCTATTTACAATGAAAATTGGTGATTCTTGGTGTACTGGTTTCTGAATATTGACTGGTGATGGTTGAGTTAAAGGCTTTGGTAATTGCTGGGTCAGATCTATTCGGTTTGAAGAAGTTTGCGGGGCAATGATCATATTCCTCCTAGTATTTTCAATCTGGTTGCATATATCAGAAGTTAGTGCAAGCTGAGAAGTAATTTGCTTGGTATTTGAAGTACTATCAACGCGTGGTTCTTGATTGTTCAAAGGTGCTGTAAGAGTCCGGACATCTCTTATTCGAATTCTTTGGTCATGGTGTTGAATTGGCTGAGGAGTCTGCTTGATTGGAGATGGAGGCTTTGGTGCAACTACCAAATTACTCGAAAGTTCATTTTGATTACCATTGGTTTCCCCCGGCTGCTCTTGTTGCGACTGATCTTCACTATTGACTACATCAATAATTGCATCTACGTCTATTACCGGCATGTTTTGATCTTGCTCATCATTAACTTGTTCGGTAGAGTGACTGCTTCCTTCAGTACTTTTAGCACCATCGGTTGCAGCAGTTTCTTTAGCCTGAGGACTTTCCATTGATGGTTCATCCCTGATGGTAGTCGATTCTGTTGAAGATTCCAGCCGTGAATCAGCTTGCTCAGCAGTTGACTTCGCAGCTTCATTCATCCAATTCAATCGTTTCAAATATCGTTGTTTCTTTGCTTCATTATATGCTTTCTTGTCCATATTTTTCGGCAATTCCTTCTTGGGAATTTTATACGGCTTTGTCCTCTTAGATTTCTCTTCGATCTTTGACGAATATTTCTGGCAGCGTAATTCGTGATCCCACGGAACCGTTGAACCTAGAAATTTTAAACAGAAATGTCAATAACTACTCTGACTTTTACTATGAATTAACTTAAATTACCATAAGTCTTTTTATTTAATCATTTTATTGATAAAATATTATTTTATAAACTGATGTAACGTAAGAAGATGTTGAATCTAAGTGAATAATACTTCAACTGTATTCAATTGCAACGTTTCGTAATATTTTATAGCTTCTTCAGGCTCTATACAACAAAAACCATATACAATTACATAAAAATACATTCAGATGAATACTTAGACCCAACATCCTCTTATATTACATAAGTTTATAAAAAAAATTTATTGGATCTTAACCTATTATTGATTAAAATATTATTTAATGAAAATAGCGTGTAACAGAAAAAAGTGACGATATTTCGCATTGCTATAAAACCTCTCATCCGTCGATAAAGAAGTTTTACTTCAAAAAATGAAAATCTAACATCAAATAACAAATCAATTGATTCTCACCATTTTTATTTGAATTATGTTGTAGTAGCGAAAGCCGGTGAATATTATTCGTAGATATCCAAAGCTCTGCATCTTCGTAAGTATCTGGAAAATACAAAATTTCCAATTAATTTCCAAGGTGTTATAGAAAGTACAATGCACTGATACAACAAAATTGAATGAAACTTACCACATTGATAATTCAACTCAGCCGTACAAAACGCCCAATCTATGCTGTGCTTCTCTTTCTTCTTAGCGCGTTCTCTTATGACGAAGGGATCTCCATCTTTGGGGTATGAAACAACTACTATCTTATCTTTTGGTCTATGCATTATTACCCAAGTGTACGGCACACACACATAGTAATCAATCCCTTCCAAAGGATTTTGTAAAAAATGAACCACATAGAATTGGCTGTTTTTTTTCTTATTATGTTCCATCTGAAATACAGAAGAAATATTTGTTATTTGAATATTGAGTTACTAATTAGCAGACGCATTATCAAAAAATCTAACTGATGAAATTTGTCAATCATCATTACAATTGTTGTCCTGATAAAATTTTTTTTTCAATGTTCAAATGATTTTCAGAGGCTACACAGATATATTCACTTTTTCCCACTGGGAAATTTCACTATCACCGTAACACTTTTAAATTGTAAGTAACTTTCCACTGAAAAGTAAAAGCTGTACTCACATTTTGATAGAATAAACTTTTCTTTGTTTCCACAAAAATTAAAAATCATCCCTACCAACGTTCCGAGCCGATGCGTAAGCTGCGGAATATTACTTCAACTGGCGACGAAGTCCGGGCCTAGGCCGCTTTTATACCAAGGGCAAACAAACATAGTGTATTGCATCATCTAGTTCCGATTACTCATGCCACGGGTCTCGGCCGCATTGGAAGCACAAATGTGTTTATAAAACTACGTTGCTATCAACAGGATTGAAATAACACAATTAAGTTAATTTAGCACAGTGCGTTGATAATTAACATGTTTTGAATATGATTACTGGTTGATTTATTCGGTTTGTTCAAAAACTGAATACTGATGATGATATACAATGGAAAAATTTTTGGAAAAGTTTATTATGCAACTATCGTAATGCTGTGATTAGTTGACTGTAGCATAAGCATGGAAATATATGTGATTTTATAAATAAAGCTGAAGTTTGTAAAAAATAATAAGAGTTCAGAGGTTACTCTGCATGGAAAGAAATTTCTAGGAATTTTTACGATTCGACTATTGTAATTTTAATGAAAGAGAATCGTAACGGTGGACACTACTTTCTATATAATAATTTTTACAATATACTATAGGAAATTTTATTAAGCAAATAATACTAGTCGTTTTAGTAAAGTTTCCAATAGAACTGTCGTAAAATTTAGTCGGCAATATAGAATTTTTTCGAGCATTTAAATAAAATAATATGAAATGCAAGAGAAGGAGAAGGAGTTAGAGTTCAATGCATACAAATATATTTATGAAAATATTTGCTGTGCGTTGGATTCGAACTCGGTCCAGCCGGGTGCTAAGCGAGAACTTAGCCCGAAGGCTATCACCAACTCCTAGTAGTAAAGTGCAGCAGACATAATATAACTCATTCTTTGGTAACTCCTACACGAGCGCTTCTTACGACCAACACTCATACTAATTCATAAATACTCCAATCCAACTATTGTAAAATTTAAAAGTTACATTGGAAAAATTAGAATAGTTGAATTGTAAAACTTCCTTATATTTTATTTCCGGGCATTGTATGTGTGGTAATAACTGACATTTATAGCATGCGTAAACAACTGCCACAATCACTAATTATTGAATTTATGTTAGTCATGCGGTCAAAAGTAAGTTGAAATTTAAGGAAAACATCTTTGTCAATTGTTTCCATGGAAGAACCTTATTAGTAACTGAGTCACTACGGTTACAACAAACCAATGGTAACACAATTTTACACGCCTCATAACGCGCAGATGCTTGAATACGATGATCCAAATTCAGTTAAGAAGCGCAAAAGCTGATGACAACCTACATTTAAAAGACAGAATATCTCTGAAACCAACAAGTTTTCGCCCAAAAAAATTATGCCGATCCATTGTTTTCGTCAATAATGATCATGATTTTGAGTTTCATTGGAATCAGAGATTTTGAAATGGAAATACTTCAACTGGACATGCAGTATGGATCGAGCGATAAGGTGACATGAGTCCATTATGGATCGTAATGAATCACAATGGAATAAGTCAGACGCCTTGACATTAATCAATCACAAGGATAACATTAAAGATTAACCTACGCCTTAAAATTAGTCTAATCACAAGGATAACCTTTCGCCAAAGATAAGAGGGGTATCCTCGAGATGCACAAATGCACTTCCGACCATATAAAATGTTCTAACCTATCATTCAACTGTTATCATATCACCTAAGATGATACAGATAGTGAAGCAACGGGTCATTGCACTTACAACATTGAGTTGAGGTAGGTTATGGTCACTGTGTTTATCTTCTACTCTGACGTCACGCAGGCTTCGATCCGAAGAGTTGGCGAAGCTTTTTCAGGTGTGAAAATACTGATCGAAGGTCTCATAAGCTCCTAGGAGGTTGGCAGGGAAAATAGTGAAATTTTCCGGAAGTCTAGAGCTTTTTCAAAGGGGTGTATAACTGACTTTTGATCAGTATTTTTGTTCAGAAGTACAAAAGCTTTTAGATTCGATTATTCATTACAGATTAATATCTTCTTAAATCTAATAAAATTCATCATTTGAAAATTATTTTAATTCAAAAAATCATAAGTTACATCATCTTTAATAACTTTAAAGAAATCTTATTCAACAGCTTCGATTAGTTGTTGATATTTGATATATCTCGTTATTGGACCTACTTACGTCCTCTTATCTCTCAATAATTGTAAACTCCTAACCTTGCACGATAACCTTTTGGGTTTTCTAGGACACTTGCTAACTTACAGTCGATAAAATCAAATTCTAACCTCTAAATTTTATTATTTGCCCAGAAAATTTCATCACTTTAAACCCATACTTTGGCTTGAGTTGAGTTGTTATTTTCTCTCACTAGAAGTTACACGTGTATCATCGAGTTCTTGATTATTCTGACAGTGGTTCTTACGAATTCATTAAACAGTCTTTACTATCGAAATTCATAAGTCGTCTTTCATTTTTTTCAGTCATTGTATGATGATTGTGCTCGTTAAATAATTGCACAATCATAGAGAACCTACTAGATTTACGTAAACATGTTTGCCTATGATAACAGCTACGCCCTCTGGTACCCTTCACTTATAACAACTACTATCTGGTTTATCTACCCAATTACGTAGAAGCTTTATCATGTTTTGAAACAAAGTTCGTAAATTTTCCATTTGGCAAACGCTGATAACCCCCGGACATCCTCATTCACTGATAAGGTTTATGGGAACTTCAGTTACATGAAAATTGGGACTTGAAACTAGTTGCAACCTTTAACCTTCTTGATATAGATATGATATCATTCTGGGTTTTCCAGACGAAGTTATTAAGTTTTCCACATTATTACACAAGTGACCATCACTTCTGATATTAATGATAGCTATCTTTACGTCACAACTATTTTTGAACGTCTGTAGCAGGTTAGGCTCCTGAAAAAGATTCCTTGATCTTTTTTCCGACTATTTAACGTGTAAGCCCAAAGTGATTCAACAATAATACAGAAGATTTATCTGAACAATTATAAAGCATTGCAAATCAACAAAGTCATGCTTCATTGTTTTGAAACAGATAGTAGTAGCTATCATCGTAGTTTATTATTTTTGAGACACGTAGCAACAGTTATTGAACGCGTATTCGTATTTATATCAGTGACGCACAGGCCATATTCCAACGTGGCCAGTACAGAATTTATTAAAACATTTCTGATCATCTAGATGGAGCTACTGGATGAATCTATGCCAATTTTTCTTGGCATGTTACCAAAAGCTTGCTGCAAAATTTGTTTACTTATATACTTATAAATAACACTAATCCAAATTTATTGGATCATAATATTTTACGATTGTAATAAAAAAACAATGGACTTGTTGATCATCGAGCTAGTGATATCTCGAATCCAGGAATTGTACTTACAATTTATAAATGGTGTCAAAAGTTTCGGACGATAAAGTAGAGCACATTGGTTCCAAGAGTTGTTAAAAGTGAACTTTATGTTCGTGTTGTCATTAATTTCGATGATGTGGCATTATTAGCTAATTAAAAAGGTTTTATTACTTTGAGGTTACGATTGTAGCGCGTGTTCTCGAAATTAATTGTGACTCACACAAAATATCTGCAATTAGAACAGGAAAGTGGGTTGGTACTACGGGCAACTTTGCCATGCGCAGTAGACCGATCAATCTGTGACATGAATATTTTAATGACCCGTCCTTGATAAAGGACAACGAATTTAATAACGCGTGTAACTACGTTAGAGCTTTCGGAATTTTCATAGGAATATTGTCCAAAAAAAATGGTGCGCATCAACAGATTGAATATTTACGACACATCTATTAAAACTGTATGTTCTCTATATTTTGCCCTGGAAATTATACCTGTTTAGCTCACGTCCGCGACAAGCGATAAAAGGTGCGACATAGATTTATAAATAAATAAATCTTTATTTCGTTAACAAAGAGTACTTAAATCTAACGGCTGGAGTCTCCTTTTAGGCAAAGCCTATGTCAGAAGGCACCGTTAGTATTTCATCTTAGTATTGAAAGAAGGAAACAGGCTATCTCGCAGCGCGAGCTGTGTCGCGGTCACACTGGCCACGCTGACGACAACTGGCTAGCGCTGGTTCAAAAGTGCAAAAAGGCCATACAGCGTGGGTGTCGTACAAGGCGACTAATGTTTTCGAGGCAAAAGATCTAGAGTCTCCTCAGGCTGGCAGCGTTTACCATTGTCATATTTATAACACTGCGATCTCCTACCCGCCTGCCAGGCGTGGAGATAATGGGAATAACCTCCTCTGTAGTGGGAGAGGCCCCAAGTCCTGCAGTGGACTGTTACGGGCTGTGATGATGAGTTATATATGTGCCCCTCGTAGGTGGGTTCCCGTCGAGTGCCGTCCGTGGTGCCTCGCGCCGCGCTCACCATTCCCGACGTGTTCTTGCATCTCGCACCCTCCATCATACCAGGTTCGATTTTTGATTGCTAGGTACCTTGCAGGTGGAGTCCGCTATCTATGACCGGGTTAGGACTTCAAGATATACATCGCCACACGAGTAGTATATCGGCCGCGGTGAGGTAGGCGGGAGAGGGACATGTAGAAGCTGTTCCGGACTAGGATCAAGAACAAACATGGATGCCGGGCTAAAATAAAAGCTGAGATCGTTATATTTTATTCATTATTGTTAATTAGCATCTTTTGTTAGTTCTTGATCCTAGGTTCCGAGACTGAACGCGGGGCGCGGGGCAGGGAGTTGTATTCCCATCAAGTGACGTTTCGCGGAACAAAATGCTGCCTGCCCCGCGTTTAGCGCTGAAACACAATACTTACATTTTACATTTACATTACATTTTTTACATTTTTTTGAACTTCAACCCGCGGGCGATGTATTAGTTGTGAGGTCAATCTATAACATGCATGACTCCTGTAATCTGTATGGGTAGTTTCCTACTATTTCTTGACTGTCACTCAGATTTGTAAATTTAATATTGCAATGTCCACAATCTAATTGTCCCAGCTTGGGCCGTCCACACGTACAAAACTAGACTACCTACCTACACCTGATTTGTTTTGTCAGAATCGAATCGAGCTGTCCTGTAGCCGTATTCACAATGGCTCGGAAATCGGATTCGGATTCGGAATCGACTAAGGACCTCTTAGGAAAATGTGGTTTCAGTTAATTTTGATGAAATTTTCATATGTTATAGATAGTAGAGTTTCCGTGGAATCTATCGGGATTCTGAATAACAGTTTTCGAATCGAACGACACGGATTCGCCACTCACGAATTTCGTGTCGAATCGTTCGGAAACGGTTTCGAATCATTGTGAATACGGCTACTGGCCATCCAATGACTTTGAATTGGACAATTTGACTCCACATGAGACAATTTGATTGCAAATCTAGTCAGATTGCACGTATAATCTGTCCAAACTGACTTGTCTTATTTGGTTAAGGAAATTATGTATTTAAATGGATAATGTGCAGCAATCTTCGGTAAAATTTACATTCTATGTGTTTCTTGTATAATTCAAGGCAATGTACGTAGCGTGATAGATACGGCATGTCGTGATTTTGGGTATTGTTTGTTCACTAAATAAGACAAGTCAGTTTAAACAGATCATACAATTGTGTCGCCTGAAAGGTGTTTTAAGTAGGATTCCATGGCTATAACCAGGCGGGGGCATAGGCGTGTTTAGCACGCTGACACTGCCGTGTGGCGTACGGTTCGGGCCCTACCGCGGCCGGAAGACCTCGGAGATCAACTCGCAGTATTGCTGGCAGGTAAGCCGTAGTCATCCACAATAAGTCAGTCACCACATTCACCAAATACCTACCACAGTTGGCACACCTAAAACCCATAAAAATCGCCACACCCTTCAAAGTTAATGTGTGAATATGTGTGAAAGTCGTAAGAAATTTAAAAACAAACTAAAGTGGTGTCAAACCAATGAAAATAATATCAAATTAAATATATTAGAAGTTAAACACAAAGAGAAAAATTTTGTTAACTTTTGGAAAGAGATTAAGAAATATAACCCGAGAAAGTCGTTACCATCATGTGTGGAAGGCACCCAGGATCCCAAGCTTATTGCCGGTTTATTCGTCGATAAGTTTAAAACGAAACCACAAAGTCTTGGTAGTGCGTTTGGCGTTAAGGTCTGCACTGATGCACAGCCCTCACCAAATACCGCACTTATATTTTTCACCAATGAAATGGTTGCGTCAACGATTCGGCAAATGAAGCGTGGTAAGTCTCCAGGTCATGATGGCTTGAGTATTGAACATCTCATGATAAATTGACGTCATTGTTTAATTTATGTATGAGATATACTCACTTGCCTCATGATCTGTTGCTTACTAAGGTGGTGCCAATCGCAAAAAATAAGACCGGCAATCAGAGTAAAATCAGCAACTATCGCCCGATCTCGTTGGGTACCGTAATAGGAAAAGTGCTGGAGCGTTTGTTGCAGCCCGAACTACTGAAACATCTGCAGATTGATGATGCGCAGTTTGGGTTCCGGCCTGGACTCTCCACCGACTCAGCTATATTGAGCTTAAAACATACTGTAAGCTATTATTTGAAACGTAACACCTCAATATACGCTTGCTTTCTTGATCTGAGCAGTGCATTTGACCTAGTGGATTATGGAATCCTCTGGCATAAACTGCGAAGGTCAAATGTACCAGATCAACTGATAAAGTTGCTGGAGTTCTGGTATGGAGGCCAAACCAACTATGTAAAATGGGGCGACGCGGCGTCTAACAGTTATAGGTTAGACTGCGGTGTACGTCAAGGTGGTCTTACATCTCCGGACCTTTTCAACCTCTACATAAACGACTTGATTGTGGAACTGAGAGGTGCCGGGTTCGGATGTCACGTGGGTGGGGTTTGTGTGAACAACCTCAGTTACGCCGATGATATGGTGCTTCTCAGTCCCTCAATTAATGGCCTGAGGAAGTTGCTTTCGATTTGTGAGCGTAATGCGGACGCGCACGGTCTGAAATACAACGTACTCAAAACAGAGTTTATGGTGTTTAGGGCAGGGGTTGGTCCGAAGAGAGTACATGAGGTTAGACTAAACAGATTGGTGGTTCGGGCTGTGCAGAGATTTAGGTACCTGGGCCATATTCTCACCGAACACCTAAGACATGATATGGATATAGAGCGAGAGCGACGGGCGCTCAGTGTCAGGTGTAACATGCTAGCCCGTAGGCTTGGTGGGTGTAGCAAAGAAGTTAAATTAACTCTTTTTAACACCTACTGCCAATGTCTATACACCTGCCAACTTTGGGTAAACCATACGCAAAAAGCACTGAGTACCATGAGAGTGCAATACAATGATGCGTTTCGCACGCTCATGAGACTGCCAAGATATTGTAGTGCATCAGGTATGTTTGCCGACGCGAGGGTGCCCGACTTCTTCGCTATCCTACGAGCGCGAGTGGCTTCCTTTTGGGAGAGGCTCCGTTCTTCTGACAATGCCATACTTAGAGTGGTCGGTGAGAACTGTACTGGACCCATCTTTAAACGTTTGGTGGATACTCATATGGCTGCGAACCGGAAGTGACTCTTGGGCTGTGCGGGAATTTCTGTGAGCCCTTAATATCTAAGTAGGTTAATTCATTATTGTGTACCTATTTTTATTCTTTATACTTATTTTATTTTATTGTAATATTTTATTTTATTTTATTTTAAATTGTATATGGGTTTTTTATGCCTGCAATAAAGATTTTATTATTATTATTATTATTTTGATCTTGGATTTATTCCACTCAATACCCAATGGGTACTGGTAAATTAATGGCACTCACGGGCCAAAGCCAAGTGAGTGTCAGTATTATTTTGAAAATCAAAGTTGCGTGTTGCCGGGGATGCTTAATGGTTGGCTATTTGTGTGGCGAAAAGCTTCCAGTGAGTGGACGCCATATTGTAAAAACTTCCGCACAATTCTACACGTGTTCAGGATAGCTGCCTTTTGGAGCATGCTATACGTGAAATGGGGTAAGTTTAGAGTTTCTATTGATTGGTGTAGTTGTTTAGGGATCACGCCTGTGGTTGACAAGACTATTGGTATTATTATTGCTTTTTGCAGTTTCCACATTCGGACTATTTCGTCTTTGAGATCTATATATTTACTAATCTTTTCTGCTATAGTACTCTGTAGGTTGTGTGTGTTTGGAATGGCGATATCTATTAAATAACCAGTTTTGTTTACTTTGTCAATGAGTGTAATATCTGGTCTATTGTAATGGACAGTTCTATCGGTGAGGATCGCTCTATCGAAATATAATTTATGGGTTGTATTTTCAAGGACAGTTTCTGCATTGTATTTATAGTAAGGTAGAAGGGGTTGTGTGAGAAGATTATATTTGTGAGCAAGTTGTTGGTGGATGATGTTCGCTACCTGGTCGTGCCTGTGTTTATAATCGGTTTGAACTATTGCCTTACAAGCTCCTGTTATATGTTGAATGGTTTCGGCTGAGGCATTGCATTTCCTACACGTATCGTTCGGTATGCTCCTAAGTATATGTTTTTGGTAATTACGAGTTTCGATAATCTGATCCTGAATTGCTAACATAAAGCCCTCAGTCTCAGGGAATAGTTCTCCACGTCTGAGCCACTCGTTCGACGCTACCTTATCGACGTTAGGTTGGCTCAGATCTTGAAAATGCCTCCCGTGCAGAGACTTCCGGGCCCAGTCAGACAATTTAGTTTGGCTGTCTGTTTGATGTTCATTTTTTTGAATGGTTTTATCGGATAAATTAAGAGGGGTATATTTCTTATCGCATTGGGCTATTGCTTGATGTAAGTCGGAATTGTGGGATTTGCTATAAAAATAAGCTCTCAGAGTTGTAATTTGTTTATTGTGCAGATTCTTGATATCAATCAGCCCACGTCCTCCATCTTTTCTAGGTAATGTAAGTCTTTGTACACACGATCGAGGATGGTGTTTACGCTGTTTTGTCATGGTTGTGTTTATTACTCGTTGCAGTTGATCAAGTTCCGACTTCGACCACCTAATAATTCCAAACGAATAAGTAAGAATAGGTATGGCGAATGTGTTTATGGCTTTGATAATGTTTACAGAGTTCAATTCAGATTTGAGAATTAAGTTTAATCGGTGCTTAAATTGCTTTTTGAGATCCGCTTTTGTGTTTTTATGATGAATTTGCTTTGATTGTTGATAACCTAAATATTTATATGTTTCACCTTCTCCTAGAGACTCAATATTGTCGCCAGATTCTAGTTCATAATGGTGTTCGTGGTGTTGCCCTGCCTTGACTGAGTTTATTTTACATTTATCTATTCCAAATGTCATACATATATCTTTGGAGAAACGTTCGGTTGTATTTATCAAGGTGTAAAGTCCTTCTTTTCCAGTAGCGTACAATTTTATGTCGTCCATATATAAAAGATGGTTTAATTTATGTTCGTCAGTCTGTGGGTCATCATCATTTTTTGAAAACTCCAATGTGTAACCTGCATTAGCGGCATTTAATAGGTCTGACAGTGGATTCAACGCAAGGCAAAACCATAGTGGGCTAAGCGAATCACCTTGGAAGATACCCCTTTCTATTTTAATTCTGTCAGTTTCAATTGTTTTATTAGGAGTAGTAACTCGTAACGTTGTTGTCCAAGTAAGCATAATCGCCTGGAGGAAAGCTATTAGGTTGGAATTGATTTTATATATTTGTAGGACTTTTATTAGCCAGGAATGCGGGACAGAATCATAGGCTTTTTTGTAATCTATGTATGTTGTATATAAATCAGCTTTAGTTTTTTGAACTTTCTTCAGAACTATAGAATCTATAGTGAGTTGCTCTTTGCACCCCTGGCTGAGTTTTCTACACCCTTTTTGTTGCTCGGCTAGTATATTGTTCGTTTCTTATTATTATTATTATTATAAAGTTAATTGCCCGTCAAATATCGTGAAGAGGTGTGGAAATCACCCACAGACAGGCTTCATTTCAGGTTCAGGACTACTATCGCACTCATATGCTGTAGTAGTTATTATACACCGTGGAATGTTATATGAGGCTATTTTAGCTTTAAGTTCGCTGCTGTACTTTTTTGTGCATAAAGTTTTAATAAATAAATATAAAATTGTTCCGAAAAACTTTGTGCCACCGTAATTTTTCTGTCACCGCACCCTCCGACGATGGGATAGATTTCATCCACACCACCTGGATGTCTGGCATCCAACTATCGCAAGCCTTTTTACCACGCACCTGTAAGATATGGAAAAAGCTTCCTCCCGAAGTCTTTCCTCTGCACTACAACATGGAGTTCTTCAAAAGGCATGTCTACTGAGGGCCTAGTGTGAGTTCCGCTTCGATTTGACTTAACTATCGCGTTTGCGTTTACGTCGAAATTAGTATGAAGAAGAAAACTTCATTTACGTACCACTAGGCGGCGCTATATATTTTTTCATACTAATTTTCACGTAAACGCAAACGCGATAGTAAAGTAAAATCGAAGCGGAACTCACACTAGGCCCTCAGGACCTCAAAGGCCGGCACCGCATTCGCTCCCCTTAGGTTGCAGATGTCCTGGACGACGATGGACACTTTCCATCAGGTGGGCCATCTGTCTGTGTGCCTCCCTAGGCAATAAAAAGAAATACATACCATATGCGTAACACCGCAACCGGCACCACACCGAGTTCGTTATCCCTCGAGTCTCGGAGAGGTTTGCCACAAATAACTGACAAAATACCAATAATAACAGGAATGTGTACCTACGACCTACATTATATGACCTGCAAATGAGCACCAGTTCAGCGATATTAGTTTGAAATCTTCTGAGAGATGTCTACCACCTTCGTTTGTTGTCGAATATATTTGGCTCCGTATCATATCACTGTTAGCGCAGTCGTTCCCTGCGTCTTTTCGTAGCGTGCAATCGCGCAAAAGTTCCTTGATTCGCGGTGGACTGGCTGGATGTGCTACGTGGCTTGGGGGAGGCTATGTCCAGCAGTGGGCGTCCCGCTGAGTTCTATATTCCGGCCAGATCCGGCCGCCCAACGCGCCTTGGTTCGCGGTGAACCCGGCGGATGCTACGTTCCCTACTGGATGCGCTATGTGGCTTGGGGGAGGCTATGTCCAGCAGTGGGCGTCCCGCTGAGTTCTATATTCCGGCCAGATCCGGCCTCCCAACGCGCCTTGGTTCGCGTTGGACGCGGCGGACCCCAAGTACTCCAATTGGATGCGCTACGTCAACTGCTCGCGGCACTGGAACGAACAGAACCTGGTCGCTTTCCAGTACCAGGGACAGCTGTACTACAGGTGGGTGAGGCTAGGCTTTCCATGCTAGGTTATATAGAGGGATTATTTTTACATTCTTTCATTCGTTTCAGTGCGAGACTAGGCTTTCCCATGTTAAGGGGGTTCGATTTACGTACTAAATTTATTTTTCCATTGTCTCATTCGTTTTAGTGCGAGACTAGACTTTCTTATGTTAAGGGGGTTCCATGGACTTACTACCCAAAGGGACTGCGCACTGCTTTGACTAAAACCGGGCAGAGCGAGAGTCACCATCGATAGTCCTGTGTCCCATTCTAGTGTTGCCACCATTGTTGATGCAAATTCCGAATTACTTTTATTATTTGACGCGGACAACGACCTCAGGGCCAGGCAGAGCTGGACCGGGTGCAATCTGAAGGTCATTTTTTCACCAGAGTCTAGCCCAAGCTTACCCTGCTACTCGGAAACTATTGGCCCTAGAACATTAGTTCCTAGAGTGAAATGATAGCACCATTTCGATGATCATCATTTCGTATGACAGCTGTCAAACTTTGAACTGAAATAACCCCTAAACTATTGGTGCTATAACACTCGTTCCTATAGAAAAATGATAGTGTTCGTCGAGATTTACATTTCGCATGACAGCTGTCAAACTTAGAACTGTTGTAACTCGGAAACGATTGGTCTTAGAACACTAGTTCCTAGAGCAATACGATAGTATTCATCGAGATCTACATTTTGGATGACAGTTCTAAGTTAGACAGCTGTCATACGAAATGTAGATCTCGACAAGTACTATCATTTCTCTACAGAAACTAGTGTTGTAGAACCAATGGGTTCCGAGTTACAAAAGATTTAACATTGACAGCTGTCATACGAAATGTAGATCTCGACGAGTACTATCATATCTCTTTAGAAACTAGTGTTCTAGAACCAATGGGTTCCGAGTTATAACACATTTAAGTTTGACAGCTGTCACCCCAAATGTAGATATCGACGAGTACTATCACTTCTCTTTAGAAACTAGTGTTGTAGGATAAATCGTTACCAAACTCTTTTATCTGTTTTGTGGAACAAAAAGTCGTAGGTTAATAATTATGTCGACTCGACGTTTGTCGGAGAAACGTTCAGTAGATCAAAAGGTATTTTCACAACTACTTTTCGGATTGTACGGATTACCTCATAATAATACCAAATTCACGGTAAATATATTTCTCCAATAATGGCAACACCAAACATGACACTTGTCAATTTAGAATGACGGTGATTATGCCAATAACATTGTGTTTACACTGTTAGAAAGGGACAAAGGACTATCGATGGTGACTCGCTCTGCCCGGTTTTAGTCAAAGCAGTGCGCAGTCCCTTTGGGTAGTAAGTCCATGGGGGGTTCGTACTACATACAAAATGTATTCATTCTGTCATTCGTTTGAGTGTTAGTAGGTACCTACTTAATTGAATTTCGGTTTATAGGTACTCTTAGTAAATGTGCTCCAAGGTACGGCAAATGGCTTTCTATAGCTAAATAATATAAAAATACGAAAATGATGTAAATGACTCACAGATAAGCTATTTTTTAATGCTTTATGTATTACAGCTGTAAACCACAATAAAAAAAATGTTAAATCGAAAAATCTACAATTAGCCGCTAGATTGCGTTGGATGGCGTTAATATTATTAACATGTAAAAATCCATTTTACACTCATTTGGGCACATATACTAACTAACGGCCAATTGCACTAACATACATTAAAAACGTCAAACCCTTGAAAGATTGGAAAATTGAGCGTTGATCTCTAGGTCTGCTTTAAATCATTTAAAAGTTCAGTATTATTTTACTAAAGAGACATCGTACTGCGCGATGTCAATCCATCGCTTCTTGGGCCTTATGCAATCAGGTGGGCTGTGTGCTCATTCGTAACCAAGATATTAAAAAAGTATTAAAAAAATATTATTAATTATTATATTATTAACATGACACTGTCCAAGTAAAATAAAAAAATAATCATCTTGGGGTTAATGTCCCGGTTGTGCTCTCGAATACGTGGGCCCGGGGTCCGCCTTGACCATGAACCAGGATTTGGCGATCAGGTAATTACAGTGGAGCGACTGCCTCTGACCTCCGTCACTCTGCTACCAGGGGAACCTGACCAGATTGGATCATGGTTACAAATTCAGTTGCCTGAATTTGCAGGTTTCATCACGATGTTTTCCCTCACCGTAAGAGCATCGGTTAGAATTCAACTAATGTACATAACTCAGAAAGGAGTCATTGGTACATGGCCGCAGCGGAATTCGAACCCGGTACCTCTCGCTTACGAGTCGGATAATCAAGCGCCTGGCCACCGACGCTCGTGTATTACACTGTCCAAGTAACTAGTGTTAAATATCTGTTATTGAAGTAAGTACCTATCTAGATACATGAGTAATTGTAGCTAGGTTATAATTAATTATCATCTCGTTTTCAGGACTGTAAAGATAATTCCAAAGTTCACTGAGCTTATGGTTTTCTACGGCAGCGAATTCGCGCATTCTCTCAAAATAAATCTGAAACACTACAGCGCGCCTAATGCCTTTGCCCAAAAGTTTGGTAAGGAAAACTCACAAAATCACATTGTTTGATAGTTATGTACAAAAAAGGCGAAAGTAAAGATAAAAAATATTTTCAGGTGCTGCCCTGCCTGACAAGCCGAAAAACAAAAAAAATGCGGAAGAAGTAGAAAAAGTTATTGAAAATAAAGTTGATAATTCAAAAACATCAGGCATTGAGAATATAAACCACAAAAATTCGGAAGTCCCTGTTGATTCCAAAGATGTGAAAATTAAAAAACGAAAAAATAAGACAAAAACGGGCGATTCTAACATAAAAATTACTAAATCAGAATCCCTTAATGATGAGAGTCAGACGAAAAATCATAAACTGAATTCGAACGCTATAGCATCTACATCAAATGACACGAAAACTACAAAAGATAAACATAAAGAATCAGAAAGTATCTTAGAAGATCCAAACAACAACTGCACTGAAAATCGATTCATATGTAACGATTGTAATAAAACATTTGACAAGAAATCAATGCTGATAGAACATCTCAAATCTCATAATGCTTTGTTACAATGCTATTTCTACTGCGATCAATGCAGCTATAGGACTGCAACACAAGATAGTTTAGATAAGCATTACAGACTGCATGATAAAACTAGGAAGCATCAGTGTGCCGTGTGTGGATATCGGTTCAGAACAAGCAGTACACTAAAACAGCATCTAACCACACATTCAAGGAAAAATAATTACACTTGTGATATATGCGATCATAAAACAAACTCAATAGAAAGTTTAGAAGAGCATCTGAACGTACACGCAGGGAAGGTCGATATCATAACAAGTATAGGAGACGTAGACTTCGCATGCAATCAGTGTCCATACAAATCTGATAGTAGAAGTGGTTTGGATGCACATTTACAGACGCATACTAGGCAAAAGTACCGTTGTAGTTTCTGCTCGTATGAAGGTCGTGATAAAGGTGTTTTAACAATACACTTGAGAACACACACAGGCGAGAAACCATACCACTGTACGCTTTGCCCTTATAAATGTAATCAGAAAATTAATTTAACAACACACTTGAGAACACACACAGGCGAGAAGCCATACCAATGCATGTATTGCAGTTATAGATGTAATAAGAAAAGTAGTTTAACAACACACTTGAGAACACACACAGGGGAGAAACCATACCAATGTATGCATTGCTGTTATAAATGTGGTAATAAAACGCATTTAACAACACATTTGAGAACACACACAGGCGAGAAACCATATCAATGCATGTATTGCAGTTATAGATGTAATCAGAAAAGTAGTTTAACAACACACTTGAGAACACACACAGGCGAGAAACCATACCAATGTATGCATTGTTCTTATAAATGTAGTAATCAAACGTCTTTAAAAAGACACTTGAGTAAGCACGTAAGGGTAAAGTAAGGGATTTCCCTGTTTCCACTTGCTCCTACTCTGTTCTCCTACTGGTAGGAGCACGAGTGCCAATATGTCCTTATGCTCCTATCGGAACCTTATATGCAATAGTACACTTAAGCACATAATAAAAAATGTTGTACAATCAAAATTTTATATAATTACCTTAGTATTTCCAAACAATTACCTACAGTAATGTCACCATGTATAAGCGACATTTGGGTATTCACATAGAGAAAATATTTACTAAAGTAATAGAGGAGACACCGCAAGTATTTTCTTTGAACCACGCTTTGCGGTCCATGGACAACAGTGGCCGCAGTCAGTTCTGAGACATTGCGCGACGCGGACCAATCTGACAGTGGCTTGGATATTAAAAAAACGCCATCTTGTGCATTAAAAACTGTACGAACCATTCGAGGGCCAAAAATAAAGAAAATGATAACATTTCATCGGTCATTCTATGACTTAGCAGCCTCCCCCCGCACCTCCCGCACGTGACTGGTTGGTACAATATTTTTGTTAGTGATGGCTGCTCTATTACGTTAGTAAATATTTTCTCTATGGGTATTCATTATTAAAGTATCAGTTACGAGATCCTCTCGACGCCGTTTTATCAGAATACCTTCGTCGGCTGTAGCATTGCGAAGAACGTTCAGCACACGCAGCAAAGTAACATTTCTTAGGACTTCTTTGTTCAGGGCTGAGTTCCAGCTTTCGGCAACGTTGTTGGTTCTATGCCTTTCTTCATATACACACGATTTACTTCGAAACTCGCCTTTCATCCATGTCTTTTGGAAATATTGGAAAAAAGTTTTCAGTTTTTCATCTTGACCAAGCAACATAAATTGTTCTTGAATGTAAGACCAACCCTCGTCGATAAGATTAACAGGCAATAGAGGAAGGGCAGTACAAAGTCCGACGAATCGTTGCGTTGAATCTTTCGTTTAAGTCCAATTTCCTTACTTTTCTTCCACAAAGCCTTTGTCATGTGGTAATAACAGCCCTTAACCACGCTTTCAGGGAACTCCTCTAACAGTGCATTAATAATGGCACTCTCATAATCCGAATGAAATTTTTGGGTTTCCATTTGGGAATCATTTGTAAAACAGTGACATAACTCTGTTGCTTTTTGTCTGGCATGAATGCAAATATTAAAGGCACTGTATTAGTTTCCTGTGAGGAACCACAAAGATCTCCGTGAATGATAAGTAATTGGCTAAAAGGTTTAGGGCAACTTTTAAAAGTGGCGTCGATGAAAACATTCTGACAAGCTTTCAAGAAGTTTCCTTCCTTGCTCTGTACAGAAAACAATAATTCTTGAATCATTTGTTATGTAATCTCCTAAAAGAAAATCGTTGAATTTTCCTGGGACAGACACTTCTTGTAATTCCTTAAACATTAACTTTTCCGCTCCAATAGCATTATACCTACTATTATATAAACCAGTTTTAATGCTTTTAGATTTCCGGTAATTTTTCGACGAAATTGATTCCGCGGTCTCGAAAGGGAGCAATCATGTTTTTATATATTTTTGGTATTGACATATCTGACTGTTCAGCCTCTACTTTTGCTGCGTATATGCCAGCATCAATTTCATTCTTCAAATGATTTGCTTCACATTACAGTTTTGAGTATTTGATCATTCTAGAAAATAAATAAGAGCCACATTGTAAAGTGGAAGTAGTGTCGCATTGGTGCTAACGAACGATTTATGATGTTGTATCACTTACCTGCATAGTAACCGATCCTGAGGGCCTATCGGCTATCTCAGTGGACAACTGAATTTGACATAAAAAAATCTGACACTACTCTAATTTGGTACTAATTTGATAGACGCTATTGCCAGTTTTCAACGTAGATGACGTGGTGTAGAATTATCTAGTGTCAAATACAGTTGTCAACTGAGTTAGCCAATAGCCCCGCTGGACACTTTTTACAGGATTTTAGTTTAGACTGGCTACATTGCCAAAATAGAACTGATAACCTTAATATAACAGAACTGTACCACCTTTTCTTTTTATAAATATAAGTTTTTCCTCATTATCACACATTATTCTGCGTAAATGATATTCAACTCACATTCACAGTCACAAACTCAATCAATCAATCAATTTTTTTATGAAATGGCAACGGGTCGTTCAACAACTTGACAACCATTAATGCCAGTGTCAAAGTCCAAGGAAAACACACTGAAAAAGTTCTCTTGAAATATCACAGACACATGAGTGACATGATAAGTATTCACTTGTTTCCTTGTCAATGATAAAATGTAATGCAGTTATAATAGGTATCTCTCGAAAGAGGCCGATAACAAGATGCATTTCTACTTAAACCTATATACGATTACTACAATGGAAACGACAATTAAGTGACATCGTTGTACTTGACTGTCCATTAGTAAGAGCACGAGGATATACATACCAGTAGGACCATAAGGACATTGGCCATCGTGCTCCTAACAGTAGGAGAACAGAGTAGGAGCAAGTGGAAACAGGGAGGGATTTATTTAGGTTGTTCCTACGCCGGCGGTTAGTAGTAGGTACCCACTTTATTTATTTATTTATTCATTTATTACGATATCACTTTCAATAGGTACGGTGCGTTACATTTTACAAGGTTTTATTTAATTTGCTTTTTTCGTATGTAAGTTGTCCGTCAAAATTTGTAAACAATTTTTCGACCATTTGTTGGTATCCGATTGAGCTGTTTGCTATACCCATGTAACTTGGATGACAATGCATTAATATGGTGCCATGGAGCTGGTCTGATGATGGAGTCGGAAGGTCATAGGAACTAATGAACGCAATAAGATAACCCCATCGTGTTTGGGCTCTTTGTAATAGTCTTGATGAGTAGGTTGCGAAATAAAAGCTTGGTATGAAAAAAAGGTTCATTTGAGAACTTATTATATAGTTATTTATCGTTTCTGGGGGTCTAAAAAGGCCACATTAGCGTTTCGTATTATGATTCATATTAGAGTGCCACAAACTTATCTGATCCGGTGGCCAATACTAGAACTAAGATACGCCATTTTGAATTGTCATGTCAATGTCAACCACAGCGACGCTGCAGATAAGTTTGTGACAAATTAATATGAATCATTTATGAAACGCTACTGTGGCCTTTTTAGATACCCTGGAGGAACACTATCTACGGAAACGCTGACTGTGTTTTGAAATAGATACAAAAAAGGAATGTGTAGTATGAAGGGGAGAGACTTGTGCGTGATTTGAGTATAGGTTCTTGTTACCTTGTTGCTACTTATCTGTAGGTAAAGTCGTAATGCGCTTGAGCAAAAAGCGTGAGATCAAATCAAAGTGGAATGTATTGCTCATTAAATAAGGTCCATTTTTGTATCACGGCTTTTGAAAAGCGGAGCGAAACGTCACATAAAATAAGTGATACAAAAATGGAGCTTATTCTATGAGCAATACAATTCAATTTGATTTGCTCTCACGCTTTTTATTTCTGAATTTAGTCGAATGTAATCAGCCCATAAGTTCTGCAGCGGTACCGCCGATCTCCGATAGCACCGTGTGAAATGACGTCACAACATGAATTTCGGATAGGCTCTACTCTAAGGCCTATCCTGTTAAATAGACTGAAATGTACGATTTTGAATGACATGAAGTTGGTTATACTCTAACTTCATGCGAATGAAAAGGATCTGGAAATATTCTATTATAAAGTACACTTATCTAGCTTTCATTAAATTTAAAATTACGATGTTTAAATCAAAATGTAAAATTAATCGTTACTCTTCTGTCATTTCGTTCATTCTGCCGATACTGAGTTAGGCGGTACGAATTCTGTGACGTCATTCCAGAGGGTGGTATCAAATTGGCAGCATGCTATCAGAGATCGGCGGTACCGCTGCTGATTTAATTACTAGTTTTAAGTTTTAGATTTTCTTATTTAGGTCCTTTGGAGTATTTTTATTCCTTAAGTAGTATTTTTATTCTTTAAATATAGGGCATTCAATTTCGACTTTTTATGATAATTTTTTTATTGACTGATATTGTGTTTATGTTTTAATTTTGTTTCTATTCTACGATGATGTTCGTGATTTTATGTTTCAATTTGAGTACGATTTTAGTTTCCTTTTGTCTTTGTTACATGTTATTTTATGTTTAATAAGAATAAAAATAAATACAATTTAACATAACATTATTTTGCTTATTTGCCTTTGAATAAATACCGGACGAACGATAAATATATCCATCTCAATCGTGGACTCGTGATGTGATGACTTGGTAAGGCAGAAACGGAACAACTGTGCGACGCCTGGTGGCGTTTGCTGGAACTTCTTTCTCAACGTCGCTACAACTGGACGGTAATGATAACTTACTAGAGCTCGTCTAGTCTACAATGACGCGCCCCACTACTTAGTTAGTTGATTTCGATGTGTGAGTGCAAATATTGATAACGACACTTCATCTGTGTGGGAGCCAATGAACGACGCGTGCTCCTACGTTGGTGTCTCACCGGCAACTGAATGACCAATTACAACGGCATTTGTATATGTATTGCGTCTATATTTTAAACTTGCTTGTGTGCGTTATTGCGATAGTGGGGCGCGTCATTTTAGTTTAGACGAGCTCTACCTGGTTATAAGCTTCCTGCACTGAACTCTGAAAATATAGGTACTGGTATATAAGGTAGCCAGCGAAATTCCAGGCATGAGGCCATCTTAATTGTTCAGTCACTGTTCGTGATAACGTTTTATTCGCCTTTATTTTTTCCTAAAGATTAATTGTCAGTGATTATTGATATTTTACCACTAAATAATGATTCATCATCACAGCCCATAACAGTCCACAGCAGGACATAGGGCCTCCCCTACGAAAGGGGACGTTATTGCCCATTTACCAACCTATGGACTCTTGATTTTTTGTTTCGAAAACCATAGTCGCCTTGTACGACACCCATTGTTTTTCGTATCTGGGACTAACTGTGGCACTCCTTCGAAGGAAGTATATGTTAAAATCTCTGGATTATCAATGAGGAGTTTTCCAATAGGTATTTAAGGCATTCCTAACCACTCACTAGATGGCGCCCCGACAATTTTGGTAATTGATAATCGCTTGAAATAGGTTCTTAGCAAACAGGATATAAACACTGGGTACGTTGTATTGGATAATATTGTATTTGTCAATAGTTTTTAACCATTTTAGAGGTTGTAATAATAATGGAATATAGTGCCAACTTCTATAAATATTTCTTTTACACTTCGTTCAACCTCTAACAATTATGTTTATATTAATAAACATTTTATTTTTATGTTAAGTATTAGTTGGCTGCATGAAATCACTGCCACCATCATACAGATTATAAAAAGATTACCAAAATTGTAGGAGCGCCATCTATTGATGCTTTTTGAAACCATCTATCAATACCTACTGGACAACTCCTCATTACTTTCCGCATAGTTCGCAAAGATTCCGATTCCAAAACTAAGATTTGCAGATACCATTTGCAATTCGATAATGCAAAAAATTGCCGTGTGGTGTTCTTAAAGAAAAACTCAAAATTCAGTTTATGTAGGAAAATATTATTTATTACTATCCATTTATAAAGGTATCTACCTACAGCTACTTCTAAATGACTTAAACTATTTATTGTACACATCTTCACAGAAGGCATAAGTTATAATTAATAATCGTTAACCATTTCACAATAAATCCTCTTAATAAAATAAGATTTTTAATATCGTTAATTACAAATTAGATACCATGAAATGAAATAAATCATAGTTACTCTTTATCTGTCATATATAATTAATAATTATTGAAAAATACTTTAAGTAATTTTATAATTCACTCTCATGACTTGATGTGTCCACAACAAAAAAAACTTCTATTTACACAAATTGGTAAGTTACTTTACATATTTTTATATCAGCCACTTTTTGAGCAATTTATGAAATATCCGGAACATTTCCTATTGGGCGCTTTTAAAATTTGTAACGTGACGATATTATCGTCGACGTCCACGATATAGGGGAGAGGTGGCATGGGCATAGAAATATACATCTAGAAGCGGTTGATCGAACAAATAACTCTCGACGTAGTAAATAAAACTGCGCCGTCTAGTGCCACAAACATGTCTGACCGGGTGACAGCGTCGCTGTTGTTGGCATTGACACTACATTTCAAAACGGCAACACTCAGTTCCGGTTTTGGCCACCGGGTCGAATAGGTTTGTCAACAATCTTGTCAAGCCGCCAGATATAACATTGTTAACGCGTACAAGAATTTGTATGGACAGTGGTAACCATTCCAATAGCTATGTGTAATACGTCGTTGGATAGCTATTTTCGAGCTGAACAAAGTAACTATGGCGCTAGTTCCAAATGTTAGTCCGTTCCGGATTACGCTGTATTAAACATATCACAGTAATAAGTATTTTTTCTGTTCTACCCACATTTAATGGTCACAACTAAATCCACGGTGTTATACAGCCAGTGCAAAGTCACATCGTGCGCATGCATGTAAGACGGCCAAATCAAAAACAAGCAGATGGAGTGTATTGCATTGAATTTAACATACCAACTAATCATGGCCGGTTAATAATTTAGCAATAAACACTGAAATATTCATTGGAAATGCTAAAAACATAAGTTTTACAAGTAATACATGAGGTTTGTTATACTTTACGGAAAAAAGATACTCCATTCTTGTTTTTGGTTGCTGTTTCGGTATTCTTAGTTTGTAAAGTAACGACCATTCGTATACATGGTCGAAACGTCACTGAGACGACGTTGGAGCTCCATTGCAGTGGTCTCATTGCCTTTGTACAATGAACCGGTCCATATATGTATAGATGTCTTTGCATTGAGGGAGCCATTTTTGTTGTAGAGGATTTAATATTGTATATAGGTTGAATCTGAATGAGAAGCCTAATCTTCTATTGAAATAAAACTATATAATTAATATTTCTTTATTCTTAAATACCAAAATATACTCACAAATATTTAAAAATGTGCATAATGTGACTATTTAGGTCCCAACGGATGTGTGGTTGCCACAGAACATAAATATTGTCGTCAAGAAACGTTTATTTGACTTATCTCTTTCAATACTTGTCCCTTTCATGCCACTTCTCCCCTACATCGTGGACGTTCACGATAATATCGTCATGTTACAAATTATAAAAGCGGCCATCACATTAAACTTCAAAGTGTGATAACCTAACTATTGTAAAAAACCATTTCTAAACAAAACTTTAAATAAATCAGTAAGAAAGCTATCCCTTCACTCAATGGGTTGCCTGAAAAACAATATTAATTTTCTTGTCCTTCAATCTGACCATACCAAGTACATACAGAATTTGCATAAAGAAAGAAAAAACTACCTTCCTATTACATGTATATCCTTCTCAGATGTTCCGTTGTGGTGATAGCATTGCATTGGGGACATATTTTCTTAGCGCGCAGAGACTGGAGCCAGCATTCCTGGAAAATAACAATAGTCATCATCATCATCACAGCCCACAACAGTCCTCTGCAGGACCAAGGAACTTTCCCACGAAAGGGGAGGTTATTGCCATAATCCCCACGCTTGGCAGGCGGGTTGGAGATTGCAGTGTTATAATTATTAGCGGTGTGTATATTAGAATGAATGATAGAATGGTTGAAATGAAAAAACTATGGCATTAACATCCCCTTTCGTGGGAGAGGCCCTGAGTCCTGTAGTGGGCTGTGATGACTTGGCGAATTTGCAAACGCGGATCGTTCTTAAGATCTCTAGATCAACTTCTAGAGATTATTTAATTTACCTGTTTATAGTATACAGTAAATATAAGCCAAAGTTCAATATTAAAGTTTTAAATATTTATACAGCTAAACTTGAACAATTTTTTTAGATCTTTTACGGCTTCGGTCGAAGGCCTTAGACTTATTCAGCTTCAACAGTTCAACACTCATCAGAGATCTCCACGGCGGCCAGTCCTGTGCCTTCCGCAGCCAGCTGGTACCTGCGATCGTTACCAGGTCGTCGGTCCACCTTGCGGGAGGCCTACCCACGCTGCGGCTTCCCGTACGTGGTCGCCACTCGAGAACTTAAACCCATCGGCCATCTGTTCTTCGAGCTATGTGCCCTGCCCACTGCCACTTTAGTCTGGCAATTCTTAGGGCTATGTCGGTGACCTTGGTTCCCTTGCGGATGTCCTCATTTCTGGTTCTCACACACTCACAACTAACTAACTAACTAACTATAGATACTAACCTCGCAATAAACATGCCAGCACTGAATAGAAACAGCTGGCGAGGTGTACGGGCCCAGGCATATTAGACACTTCACCTGAAATCATAAAATTACCAAAGTTTAACACTAACCGATGATCTTACGGTGAGGGAAAACATCGTGATGAAACCTGCACATTCAGGCGACAGAATGTGTGACCATGATCCAATCTGGTTAGGTTCCCTTGGTAGCAGGGTCACGGAGGTCGGATAACAGTCGCTCCACTGTTATTACCTGATCTGCCAAATCCTAGATCATGGTCAAGGCTGACGGGGAGGCCTGTCAATAACATGTAAAAAAGAGATACTACGTGAGCTTTCTTTTTATTACGTTTTAATAACGCAATAAAAAAATTAATTTGATTTGATAAAACATTCATCATTCCCTTACTTACCTCAACCGATATCAGCTCCTTAATTTTCGCTTTCAACGCCTGCACTCTTGTCTGAAAATAAAAATGGATTTGTTGATAATTTTCAAATTACCACATTGGATGTCTATTTTGTAATAGTTCAGTATTTGTTCACCAAGTTTTTGCTATGAGAGCCGACTGTAAATGGCGAATTCAACGGACTACTCATGAGCGTAGCAAGTGATTCTACTATAGACTGCTGTCCACAGTAAGTAGACAGTGAGGTTTAGGAGACCCTCAAAGCGTTGGTCGGCCCGTGCACAACCTGGCAAGTCCTTCGAAGTTTCGCTTTTCAGCTACATTAAAGTCGCTTTTCTTTTTTATGACTGTAATGTAGCTGAAAAGCGAAACTGCCAAGAAGATATGAGTTTTTTTTAATTTTAGACCTATTGGTAAGTACTATCAAAGCTTAGGAAAAAAGAAAAAATGTTTTACCTGTACGTATACTATCACTACAAAGTTGAATTGATCTTGTATTCAATGATGTAGGGTAACCTATAGCTCTCATACTAGATTGAATGAAAGGCACGACACATAAGAAATTGCTCTCATGTGACACGGCAAGGACCAAAGTCCCACCACCAACATAACTAATATGTATACTAACTTGACATTATTATTATTTGATTTTACCTTTTTAATGCGCATAATTATTTAATTTTTTATTTAGGGAAGTTAAATTGTAATATTTTATTGACTCATCATCACAGCCCGTAACAGTCCACTGCTGGACTTAGGGCCTCTCCCACGAAAGGGGAGGTTATTGCCATAATCTCCACGCTTGGCAGGCGGGTTGGAGATTGCAGTGTTTAAATAATATAATGGAAAATGCTGCTGCCCATTTTCCAGACTACGGAGACTTGATATTTTGCCTCGAAAACATTAGTCGCCTTGTACGACACCCACGAGTGTAAGGGGTTGGTGCTATTCTACTCTGCCGGACACCACACTGCCACTTTATTGATTATATTAATTCAATTGTAATAATTTATTAGATACTTAAGTGATGACATAATGTGAATAATGCTGCATTAACTCTCTCACTTGTTTGCAATGCCAGGGTGTCACATGTAAGTACTGCATAATATTGTAAAATCTTTTTGAAAACGGTGTTATGCAATAAATGAAATCAAATGGAATGGAAACATACCTCAGCACTGGCTTCAACCAAGTCGCTCGGCTTCAGTATCTCACTGCCGCTGGTACAAGGCTGTCCAGACACGCCGTTCGCTGGACTTTCCGTTGACGGATCTTCTGTGGACGCGGTATCCATTTGAAGCTCTGTTGTGTCCTGAAATAAATGTTAGTTCAATGTTGGGTACAGAAATTATAATCATCTTGGCGTTAATGTCCCGGTTGTGGTCTCGCAGATGAGGGCCCGGGGTCCGCCTTGACGAAGATACAAGATTCGGCAGATCAGGAAATTACTGTGGCTGTGAGCTCATTCCACATCAGAATCGTACGAGCACGACAAGTCCTTTCGAATCTTCGCGTGGTAACCAACAGAGGGTCTACGTAGTTTGGGTTTGGCCTGTAATAGTATACTGACCGAGGAGCGTCGGTGGCAGAGTGGTTAGGGTATCCGACTCGTAAGCGAGAGGTACCAGCTTCAAATCCCACTGCGGCCATTTACCAATGACTCTTTTCTGAGTTATATACATTAGTTGAACACTAACCGATGCTCTTACGGTGAGGAAAAACATCGTGATGAAACCTGCACATTTCAGGCGGCTGAATGTGTAACCATGATCCAATCGGGTCAGGTTCCCCTGTCACCTGTGTTGCGGAGGCCAGATGGTAGTCGCTCCACTGCAATTACCTGATCTGCCAAATCCTGGGTCATGGTGAAGGCGGAGCCCGGGCCCTCGCGCGCGATAGCACAACCGGGACATTAACGCCAAGATGACATGATGAGAATACCCTGACTGACACTCAGGGTGGCTTGGACTATGAGGCGGACTGCAGACTTACTTCTGGCGCTATCCTGGACGGCGAATACTGCGGTGGGCCGTACAGCTCTGTATCTTCATCGCCGTCTACCACCTGTAGAGAAAAAATAATCATGTCAAAGATAAACTCCCACAAAAACGAGGGTTAGAAGTTGATCCATCCAATACAATTTTTCATAACAAGCTTTTATCGTGCGGTATAGTACCATTCCAAAGAGCCCGATCACTATGGAGTTATTTTTTGCATTCTGTAGTTCCTGCGGCAACCTTCCGTCATCGTCACCAGAGCTTGAATACCAAACACGATAGAGTTAAGTAGTTCTATGGCCACTTTCCGACTCCATCATCAGACCTGCTCCATGGACATATTGATGCATTGTCATCCAAGTTATAGAGGTATCCAAAATTTCAGCTCAATTGAACGCCGGGAAGTGGGTCAAATTAGGCTTGAAGAACATGTCCTGAACATACATAGTCACATACAAACATCGCAAGTTAATAAAAAGCTTGTACAATAGGCAATTGTGTAGGTCTAGTCTAAATTGACGCGCCCCACTACTTAGTTAGTTGATTTCGATGTGTGAGTGCAAATATTGATAACGACACTTCATCTGTGTGGGAGCCAATGAACGTCGCGTGCTCCTACGTTTGAATCTCACCGGCAACTGAATGACCAATTACAACGGCATTTGTATATGTATTGCGTCCATATTTTAAACTTGCTTGTGTGCGTTAATGCGATAGTGGGGCGCGGCATTTTAGATTAGACGAGCTCTACTAGAATCGAAGACGTACATGAATTTCTCGAGTGGAAAATAGGTTGGTGTGAGGACTAGCTGTTAAAATATGTCTTTCCAGAATCAAACACTCAGACCATAATCGACGGTGGCGACATCTGGTGAGCAAAAATGCGTAAGTACCCTCACAGCTGACATATGTAAACTTATTTGAAGACCCACATGTGACGCCCGATTTCCACTGGTCAAAGACAGGGGCGAGTGCCCAGACAATGGTTGTTTTTTTATATACCTCTAAGATGGCAAACAAGCTTACGGCCAGCCTAATGGTAAAAAGCCGTTATGGCTGTCCAATCGGCAGCGATGTTCAGTTGAAGTATTTTTAAGTATCTCAGTAGGTATATCATTGAAGATATTTCAGAAAAACAAACAGTCGGAATAGGGTTAGAAATACTGATTTACTTATTTGGAATTTTTTGTTTTTTAATAACGCCCAAGACGGCTATAACATCGTCACCTGCCACTGGTAACGCGATGGCTTAAATTTAACGTCGCTGCCGATTGGACAATAGGCACGAATGTGTGTGTAGATGAATTACAGATTGGATAAAGCCTGCAGCGTCATACCGATTGGATGTGTATGGGGTCTTTTACTCACCAGCGTCTGATCGTGCGAGGCCCGTCGCAAAGCGGTCCCAGGTCTAGCGGCCGCCAATGCCGAAGCCCGCACCCGCCACCGCCCACACCACTGGTACTCCGCACCAAAACTACCGCCGCTCGGCTCGTCATTCTACGGAGGAGAGAGGCCTTTGTGAATACAATTGTCAATAGAATGAGGATGTCTCTCAATTTTTTGCTAAGTAACTTTTTCAGCGAACTAAGGTCACCGACATGGGCCCGACATTGCCAAGCTTAAGTGGCAGTGGGCAGGGCACATAGCTCGCAGAACATATGCCGATGGGGCAGGAAATTTCTCGAGTGGCGACCACGTACCGGAAGACGCAGCGTGGGTCGGCGATAAAGACGCAGGTACCAGCTGGATGCGGAAGGCAAAAGACCAGCCATTGTGGAGACCGCTGGGGGAGGCATATGCATATGCCCAGCAATAAGCATCTTCTGGCTGATATGATGATGAACTTTTTCAATAGCTTATGACACCATATGAATACCTTTGAAGAAATTTTCATGAGACCTCTTAATGTTAAACCAATGAAGATATATGCGCTTGAACTTTGTTATTTTAGCATGAACGACGACATCATTCGTCACTTGGTAAACCTTATCAACGTGCTAATAAAGCACATATTTCATTGACATTTCCTTCAAACCTTTGTGGTTTACCTATGGATGGTTATGTCAGGCTAATTTATTCATTGAACAAGCGGGGAAGAGTTGGGAGTCTCTTTCCCTGTATTGCACGGTTCCACATGACTGGGAGACGTCCTAGTGTATCAGGATGTTTCCTGTATATATTGAATGTCTCAGCACTGCTTGGGTTTACGCTGGAACACCACAGCGAACACTATAAATGAGGTCCTGTGGTGTTCTAATAAAAAGCGTCTATGGA
The DNA here is from genome assembly GCA_905147135.1 of Blastobasis lacticolella. Lineage (NCBI taxonomy): Eukaryota > Metazoa > Arthropoda > Insecta > Lepidoptera > Blastobasidae > Blastobasis > Blastobasis lacticolella. The sequence goes on from LR990065.1 coordinate 12,147,091, forward strand.
TACATATAGGGGTTTTAGTGGGTAGGGTAAATTTTCGGGCAATCTCACATGTCCACATCATTCCCTAGGATGACGTAGCATCTTACGAAGAATTCCCTTCTTAAAAAAAAGCTAATTTATTGACGATCACTTGACCTACTTCTTTGTTTGCCTCCCCCACCTAAATACCTATAAAATAACGTCCAGTCCACTGACCTCAACATCAATACTGCCATCCTCCGAGCTCGTATCAGACACATCCTCGTCCATCTCAGCCCCGGTTCTCTTCAGACACCTCAGAGCGTGTCGCTGCAGCCGTGCGGTTGGCATGGAGGCGTTGCAGACCGGGCACTCTCCATGTGTTGGGGGCGGAGTGCCCCGGCGGCGGGCTCGGAGACGGCGTAGGCGGTTTGTGTTCACTCGCTGGGGGGAAAGGTGGTAGATGGTAGGATAGCGATGGTAGATGGTAGGAAAAGTGGGATAAGGCCTCACCAAGTTAACATAATCTGTCTAGACTGACTTGTATTTTTTGGTGAACAAACAATACACAAAAGCAAACTTGCTACGTACATTGTGTATAGATGTCTTGATTTATATTTAAGAAACACATGGAATGTTAATTTCAATGTATACTGCTGATAATTATCTAGTTTTAACTGTTACATAATTTTCATAACCAAATAAGACAATTCAGTCAGTCTGGACAAGTTTTACTCAAAATATTTTCTACACTACTGAACCGAGTTTAATTAAAGATAAGAAGCATCTCGATTAAACTGGCTTTCAAACAGAGAAAACCACATCCAAATCAGTTTAACCGTTCGGGAGATACAGATACACAGACACCCACGTCAATTGAGATCGCTCACAAGCAGGGATTTTGCCTCAGATTAGGTTTCAACGAAACACTTATGAACGTCACAACATAACAGTAAAAACACTTAAATGTAAATCTTAATTACTAATTTCTGCATACAAAATTAGATATAATATTAACCCATGTCAATTAAATTAAAAAATGATAATAATGATCATAGCAATAATTCATAATCATCGCAATAATAATGTCAATATAAAATTAATAGTTGTAATAAATAATGTCAGAATTTATCGTCATTATATTAATATACATAATAATAATAACAATGTCAAAAACTAATAATAATAAATAATTATGAATTATTTCATAGCCATGGATTTTTGTCATTAATATAGTCTTTTACACAATAATATGCTTTATTTAATATTAATAGTCTACTTTTAATAAAGTTTTTAAACTTGTCGAAGGGAAGCTTCTGAATATCCTCAGGCACTTTGTTGAAAAACAACACACCCAGGATGACTGCACTCTCTGCAATCTAAAGCGGTCAGTTACCAGCATACTTTGGTTGTTCTACCGCTTGTTCCAAAGAACTGTTTGACATTATGCCTAGTTACATTCTATTCTCACACCTTGGAACCTAATTGGCCACAAACAATGCAAATCCAAAGAACCAGTACCTCCAACATGGAGTTTACAAGAAAATGTTTTTAGTGTCAGTAACCTGGGAATGATGCCTCTTGGTATTGGAAACGTCCATCAACTGCTTGCCATCAGAAAGGCCATAAGTTTGTTGCTTGTAGAGCTCGTCTAGTCTAAAATGACGCGCCCCACTATCGCATTAACGCACACAAGCAAGTTTAAAATATGGACGCAATACTTATACAAATGCCGTTGTAATTGGTCATTGAGTTGCGGTGAGACTCGTTCACGTTGCACGCGTCGTTTGATTGGAGCAGTCGGCGCTCCCACACAGATGAAGTGTCATTATTAATATTTGCACTCATTCATCGAAATCAACTAACTAAGTAGTGGGGCGCGTCATTTTAGACTAGACGAACTCTACCTTAGTAGTATAAAAAATTTGGTAATTTAAATAAAGCTGTCCATTGATCTAATTGTGTTGTAAACAGAAGGTACCAGAACATGTGATAAGTGCACTTTCTGTCAATGCCTTCAAAAAAAAATCCTAATGATATGCACACATTAGCTTCAAGCTTCAGAAAGTAATAGTAATTTATTAATGAAGAAACATTAAAATAACTGGGCCAGGGCATAATAAAGTTTTGAAACCGCTGTTATAATTGGAATTAGGGCTATATTCTAGTCTTTACTGTCACCACACAGCTAATTAAAGTTGTGTGCCTAACTATAGCTATGAAGCTAGGCTCCAGCAAGTCTAGAAAGAGTATGAGTTGTTTTCCTTTTTAACACAACCCCTGATAATTCAATTACCGGAGAGGCTACAGCAGTACTAAGTACACTATGATACTTGTATTAAATGGGCCGGTCAGATGAGTTGTGTGCATTTCGACCCAATTGTTGCGAAAGTGTTAATAGCTGTTGTTTTAATGACCCAATGTGCATTACAACAAGTTGCTGGTTCTTGTGCTTGTCTGTCTAATCAAAGCACTTTTGTGCCAAAAAAATTTATTTTAAAAATGTCATATCTAACATAATTGTCTCCTATTTCTATTGCCACATTATTTTATAAATGGTCACCAGAATGAGATCTTTTTATAGTCAGGTTTGGCAGGCTCCATATAGAAATTCTCATCACAATCATATACAGTATGACCTTGAACAGGATACTAGATATATAAATTCTTTATTGCTCACACAAGAATCCTCCTTGCATGTATTTTGTAATTAACATTAAAAGTTTAGACAAAACCCATACAGCTAGTGGGCAAAGGTGGCTGCAAGAGATCTCTACCAGGCAACCTTTGATATAACTAAGTCACCGGCAAAAGCAACTATTTTATAATAATGATAAAGAGAATATAGTTCAGAAAAGGTAACTGCTGATTTATTGATGTTTTTGGTACCCTATTTAACTTATTTGTTAGGTATCTTTATGTAACATAATAGGGATACTTACATTAACTGCTATGTTTGAGTTTCTTATTAGAAATGATAGATAAACACTTGACAAAATGTGAGTATCAAAACACACGAGAAATGCTGGTTATATTATCTTGATTAGCAAAACGAATGATTCTTATTTTAAGAAGTTTCTGTAAACTTAATGTTTCAGGACCTTAACTAGGCACAATACTTTTGTACAATAAAAAAAACTAGTCTGCCTAATTCTGATTAGGAATATTTTTTTGACTGATGAACAATTGTGTTGAAAACTATTTAATAGCTGTCTTTTTTTCAGGAATAACTTTTCAATTTTTACCACAGAATCCAAGTCATGTATTGTATAATCTTAGCACCTAAAATCCAACTTACCTGGTACACATCAGCTCCAGGACATCCTGACACATCAACATCTTGATCTTCCCTTACATCTGGGCTGGTACTAGACCCAGGCACTGCAAAGCTACTGCCAGATCCACTAGAATTACCACTAAACTTTCGTTTCGAGCTAGCACACGATAACTTCTGCAACTTCTCTACTTCAATAGATAAATGGGATTCCAATTCCCCATGGCGTATGGTACAACTGCATACAGGACAGTTGGATAATTCTGTAACTTTCTTCCTACTCCTAACGCCGTTTAGTATTAAATTCTCATCGTAGAACTGTCCAAAGCTGTTGTTAGGCGTGTTATTCAAAGAATTAGAACTCCCTTCCATATTATACAACACTACAGGTAACATTTCAAATTTTGTTTATCTCCCTCTCAGAGTTTAACTCCAAACACTCGCCTTATAAATCTATTGTCATCGCGTAATTAGTGAAACGAAAACGTAATTAAACACTTGGTACGAATAAATGAGAGTCCTAGGAACAAGTAGCAACTTATTTTGCAGTCATTTTCAGTGTAAAACTTGTAATTAAAACTAATAAATGAAATCAAAACAACAACACACAAACATCTTCGGTTTCGTTTCGTTTACGCAAAAAATTTTTGAATGAATTTTGATGAAATGAATGACATAACAGTGTTGCCATCATATGAATGTTAATTCTACTAATTATTGTGAAAGCGTTTGGATGGGTTGGAATGATAATATGGATTTACTCACTGGCAAACATTACTGAACAGACTTTAATGAAAATAAAATAAACTTCTCATGGGACTACGCTATCTATCCCAAGGTGGTATAGGTAGCTACCTAACCTAACTTATTTAAGCAGGTGGAAGCTATGTACAAGTAAGTACCTAGGTAGGATATGGACAATGCTCACAAATATAATTCTGAATAGAACTGTATTCTAATTATATATAAAGTACCTTTTTTTTATGAAATAGACAAGTATTTAACCATGCCATCTCAGCTGATGTTAGGTGCAGATGCAGTCCACGATGGTGCATACCTGTATATTAAGTACCTATTCACTCTTGTCCTTAAGATACCCAAGTTGTAACGCCCAAGCGATCAATGAGAGATTCTCGACAAGACTCCACTTCCTCTCTCTTGGCCTTTGCACCGGATGTGTACCTGTCCGTCACTGTGGTGTCATCCACATACCCAAAAGCACCGGACACGAGCAGATTATTTACGTGCAACAGGAACAGGGTTGCTGACTGAACGGAACCCTGGGGAACACCGGCTTCAATCGCTTGTTCTCCCGAAGAGTACCCCTCGAGGACGACCCTTATTAAGCGTTCCCTTAGGAAATCCGTATTCCAAGTGCATAGACACTCGGGGATCCCAAATGATGGAAGCTTACTTATTAGGCTATCATGCCATACTCTGTCAAATGTACTTTGGATACATCCAAAGACACAGCAAGAGCTTCTTCGTGCTTTTCAACGGTTTCATTCCAAAGATGGGTGGCATACACAAGAAGGTCCCCCGTAGATTAACCACGACGAAAACCAAACTGGCGGTCACTCAGGAGATCATTTTCTTCGAGGTATGTACTTATAGTATATGTATACCTCGGTACCTTACGTACCTACTTATAGTTACGGCGAAAGACACCGACATTGAAAAGTTTTTTCAATGTGACCAAACACTTCGTCGTACGTAAATCCAACATCAATTAATTTTTATCGCGAATCTTCGCCTCCTAATGTAGTATAAAAATAATAGACTATTAATGCAAAGTCAATTCAAGTGAGTCGCCGCATATTCGAATACAATTTTAATTAGTTTTGTAAATAATGTGAAAAAATATGTTTACTCTGTCAACATTTTGGTAGAAACCTTGCGTTTTGAACTTGCACTGTGAACATAGCAAACAACAAAATAAAATATAGCATTCAAAAAGATAAACCGACAACCGAAAGATAAACCGATTTCTAACCAAGCGCTTAAGTACCTCCCCGAGCAGGTGCTTACTTTGTTAGCGATCATTTTTAATGCTTGCTTTGACCATTGCCACTTTCCGACCGCGTGGAAAGAAGCCATAGTCATAGGCATTCCCAAGCCGGGAAAGCCGTTAAATGTAGCGTCATCCCACCGCACGATAAGCCTCCTCAAGGCACTAGGGAAGTTATTGGAGAGAGTAGTGCTCTCTCAAATGAAAGAACATCTCTTCAAAGACGATGTCCTTATTCCCCATCAATTCGGCTTTCGTCCCAAACACAATTGCCCCAGACAAGTCCATCGTATAGTAGAATACATCCTCAATGGATTCTACCCAAAGAGAGAAAAGACGGTCGCAGTCTTCTACGACGTCGCCAAGGCCTTCGATAAAGTCTGGCACGAAGGCCTTGTTTACAAGCTATACAAGCTTGGTCTCTCCGATCGACTCGTCCGATTAGTAGCGTCCTATTTAAAACACCGTACCTTTCGGTTCAGACACGAAGGTACTTTGTCTTCCCCACGTCAACTGAAGGCCGGCGTCCCGCAAGGCTCTGTACTCTCTCCCCTACTCTATATATCGTACACGAACGATATTCCCGTCCCCGACAACGGGGTGCAACTGTCCCTTTTCGCCGACGACACGGCAATCTACGCCAAAGGGCGAAGGCCACCCATAGCAAAGCTCCAAAAGGCGGTGAACAAGCTCGAAGCTTGGTTCAAACTGTGGCGCATCGAAGTGAATCCGGAGAAGAGCTCCGCGGTTTGTATCGATGTTAAGCGCAGACGGGGTGACAGCGACCCCCCTCCCCTCCGCATGCAAGGGAAACTAGTTCCCTGGCAGCGCGCTGTAAAATATCTAGGCGCCACGCTTGACAAAGGGCTCACTTTCCGGCCCCACGTCGAAAGAGTGTGCCGCACCGCCCGTTTCTACCTGGGTCGCCTCAACTGTATGTTGGGTCGATTCAGTAAAATGTCCCTCAGGAACAAGCGAACCCTCTACAAGGTGTGCATTCGACCGGTGTTGACATACGCCTCCCCCGTCTTCGCTCACGCGAGCTCCCACGTCATTAAGAAACTGCAAATTGTGCAGAACATCTTCTGCCGTAGGGCAACGGCGGCTCCATGGTACGTCCGCAATGCGGACCTACACCACGACATGGACCTGCCTACCCTGCAGCAGTTTCTTAGAACGCTCTCCGAGACCTTTTTTAAGGCCGCGGAGGAGCATCCCAATCCGCTCGTGAGAGAGGCAGCAGCCTACGCCCCCCGCCCGGTCTCCGGCCACGTGGTACGGAGACCGAGACACGTCCTCACGGATCCCCCCGACGAACTGTCGAGCGCCCTGAACCTCCTCCTGGAGGCTCAGGACGACTCGACAGAGCCCCTCACTGCCGTTTCAGCGGCCCCCGTAGGCCCCCAATCCCACTCCACAGCAGCGGGACCCCCTTCTGGGGTCTCGCGCTATAAATTCTCCAGCGTATGCTCCGTAAGGAGTGACGTTGAGCGCACCCCGTCCCTACGGGGTGTAGCATCCGATGAAACCTGAAAGGCCCTTATGGCTACAGGTGCTTCCAGGGGGTGTTTAGTACGTATGCGCCTAGGTTCTTTTGGCGAGTCGTGCATAACCAGTCCGGCCGGCCGGCTGGGATACTCATGAGAGTTCACCTCCTCCCTCCCAACCGCTATACCGGAGGGTGCCCATTTCCTTTGAGTTGGGAAAAAAAAAAAAAAAAAAAGATAAACCGAAAGTTGAAACACGGGCGTAGCCAGGTTTTGGTTTTGGGGGGGTTCAAGAGCAAAACATATAAATATCAATCCGTAACCAATGTATTTTATTTTATTTATTATTTATGGATTAATAATACAAGACATATCTTCTTGACACTTTATTATTTGTTTCTGATGTTCTGTTCAACGAAAATCACGGTCACTATCCACCACAATGGTGCAAAATACATTGATACCAAATTACTTTTCATAAAATAAAAAAGCCGTTTCTGTAAATTGAAGATATATCAGATTATTAGGATAGGATTCTGGAACATAAATATGAACAAAACAAGTGTTAATTATTGTTGCCCGTCAAAACTACACGCAAAAACTACTGAACAGTGATTCAGTTTTCATAGTTTGGTAGTAGTCTAAGAGCCCATGAGGGCCAGACCTTCCTATTGTCCGTAAGTATGAAAGTTTTTCCATGTGTGTCCCCAACACAGGTAAGAATGATCCCCACCCATGAAACCTGGATCGTGGTTCCTTTGGCAGGTAACAGGTAACAAAGGTGTATAAAATCTTATCTCCAGTTTCTTAAGTTAGCAAGCTCAATTTTTTTGTATTTTATTCGTAACAGCATTAATACTCACGATGCTCATTGCCAGACACATAGTATGGTTACAACCCTCCGCCGGACACCCCTAAACTATAATTCTCTGTAATTATACTTACCTTATATTAGGAAAGCTGAATTTTATAAATGTTATTCAGAGAATTATTAAACTGAGTTATCTTAGTAGCCAGACAGTTTTTTGGGTTCTATAATCCTGCCAGACGCATAAAAAGTGTCTCATATGCAACAACTGGTGCGAGTGAGACAGAGCGCTCAGTTCATTGCAATGTTATGCTAAACATATACTATCGTTTATTCCAAATTGTTTAGTGATTTTTTTTTATAATTCATCAAGAAATTTAATAAAATAAAATTATTACAGTCAGAATAATTAATTTTTTAATCTATAATCAGTAAAAATTTTCTAATATTCACATTTAATCAGTAATTTTTTTCTAATATTCACATTTTTAAACTCGTGATATCTCTCGAATGGAATGTCTGAATTGCATAATTCAAAAAGATATATAAAGGTATTGAAGCAGTCGTGAATATGAAGTAATTGATTTTGATAAGGATTAATAGCAAAGTACCAATAAATAGCGTTTTTTAGCGGCGGCATTTCAATTAAATTTTGAAAATAAAAGAACACATGCATACATGTGACATAACTATAATAGTTAGACATATACTGTCGTGACACTTTTTATAGATAATGATGTGTTCTGCAAAGTACATTATTTTGTTCTATCATCAATAGTTTTCGCAGCACACGCGATGTAAGGAATTTTTTGGGTATTTTTTTACACCTTGGGTTACATTATTGGAGTTTTATTAATGAACCGTAATTTTTTAGAAAATTACGCTCCCGCTCCGGCCATGTACCAATGACTGTTTTTTGAGTTATGTACATTAGTTGAATACTAACCGATGCTCTTACGGTGAGGGAAAACATCGTGATGAAACCTGCACATTCAGGCGACTGGATGTGTAACCATGATCCAATCTGGTCAGTTTCCCTTGTTAGCAGGGTCATGGAGGTCAAACGGCAGTCGCTCCACTGTAATTACCTGACCTGCCAAATCCTGGATCATGGTCAAGGCGGACCCCGGGCCCTCGTGCGCGAGAGCACAACCGGGACATTAACGCCAAGATGGTCACCCGGGGATAGTGTAGCTTCCCAACGGTGAAAGAATTTTTGAAATAGGACCAGTAGTTTCGAAGCCTATTCAATAAAAACAAACAAACAAACAAACAAAAAATCAAACATTTCCTTTTTATAATATTAGTATAGACGACAGCTGATGCGCAGTAAAAGATCGCACCGAACCGAGCGCTCTGTCTCACTCGCACCAGTTGTTGTATATGAGCCCCACTCTCGCAACTATTACACTTTTAATGCGTCTGGCAGGATTATAGAACCCAAAAAACTGTCTGGCTACTGAGAAAACTCAGTTTAATAATTCTCTGAATAACATTTATAAAATTCAGCTTTCCTAATATAAGGTAAGTATAATTACAGAGAATTATAGTTTAGGGTTGTCCGGCGGAGGGTTGTAACCATACTATGTGTCTGGCAATGAGCATCGTGAGTATTAATGCTGTTACGAATAAAATACAAAAAAATTGAGCTTGCTAACTTAAGAAATTGGAGATAACATTTTATACACCTTTGTTACCTGTTACCTGCCAAAGGAACCACGATCCAGGTTTCATGGGTGGGGATCATTCTTACCTGTGTTGGGGACACACATGGAAAAACTTTCATACTTACGGACAATAGGAAGGTCTGGCCCTCATGGGCTCTTGCTCTATAGCTTGAAGTCCAGAGTACAATCTAATAATGCGCTTATTACACATTCCTAAATTCAGTGACTGAATTCAGAAACAAAAAGCGTGAGAGCAAATCAATGTGGAATGTATTGCCCACAAAATAAGGTCCATTTTTCGGATTTTTGAAAAGCGGAGTGACGCGTGACTTAATATAAGTGATACAAAAATGGACCTTATTTTATGCGCAATACATATACAATTACACTTTGATTTGCTCTCACGCTTTTTGTTTCTGAATTCAGTCGCTGAATTTAGGAATGTGTAATAAGCGCAGCCATGTTTCATCTAATTCGGGTAGGTAGAACCAGAGATACAACTTCACCTCCCCATAGTACTAGCATTCATACAATATGGAGGTAAAATGGTAACTCAAATGCTAGTGTGATAATATTAATGGTATACGAGTATTACCATAATATTTATGAAGTTTTCAATGCCATTGCCATACCATTTATAATCCAATCTTTTTCCTATCGGCCTTTACTGCTAGCCGACGAACCGGGATTTACCGCTAGAATAATCTTTGCGGGCTTGCATAACCCGCTCGTACAGTATTTGTGTCTTTGACGTTGCCGAATCGCAGTTGCCAGGTAAAATTCCTGTTTTTTGTTAATAATCATTTTTGTTAACAAAACGCAAAATACCGGATGGCCGATGGAGTATTTGCCGCCCTTTTTTCAAATTCCGTCAAGTGCAGTTAAAAGAGCAGACGGTTAAAAATGTTGGCATAAGTTGTCATGGAACGTCATTCATAAAAGTCATAACATACAATTTGATTTCGTGAGTTATGGAAAATATTATTAAATATTGGCAAAACAATTAATAAGTAATTGCGGAAGATAATTTTCAGCATGAATTATAATTTCGAAAAACTAAATATGCAAGTTCAAGCTAATAGTGACCAAATAACTGAATGTTTACAAGAAGAACTGACTGACTTTTGGTTTTGATATGATGATGATACTCTTAAAAATGTATTCAAAGGTGCGGAAAAAGGTTTTATATAGCTTAAAATATAATAAAATAATCAGTTAAATAAAAAAAACAATCGATGACGTTTTGTGATTTTTTTTTCATTGCTTTGTTTTGTATTATTAACATGTAGAAATCCATTTCACGCTCACTTGGATACCTAGAGCAGGCTCCAAGTTCCCCGGTTTATGTGCCTATCCAGGTTATTGTATAATTTTGGTGAAATAAATACTTAAAATACTTACTTATACATTTACTAACGACCAATTAATCAAACTTACAATAAAAATGTTGTTGAAACCCTAATTCCAGATTTCGAATAATATTCGAATATCGCCAACTTAAATATTCGAATAGATACTTAAATTTCGAATATTTGCAAGCCCTATGGTTTCCCGTGGTTATAATTAATAAAACGGTGAATAAGCTAAGTTCTGAAAGGGTGTCAAGTTATATTATAATACTGTAGGATTAAATATTTAGTCTTTACGTTACATTGTAAAGTGTCGAGATTACGTCAAGTTGACCATCTCCAGAAATGGAGCCGATTCTTGACAAATCTCGCGATTTTGGAGGAAATATTTGTTTTACTTCTTTATAGATTAATATTATGAATAGACTACCAAAGGTCGCAAAATTTTTAGTCATGTAGTTTTAGAAAAACATTCCACGCAAATTTTGAGATTGGGGAAATGCGTCAGCATTTTTGACTTTACCCAAATACAATTAATGTTATCCCTATACTAATGAAAAGTTGCATAACCAACATATCTATATACCTCCTAATTGCAGTTTAATGATTAAGTTTCGGCTAAAGGATCTGTCTCCATTGTCATGTAATAAAAATAAAAATTACAGGGATTCCCCTTTTATGTTTTAATAGAAATAAAATTACATTGTCCGAAGTACAGTCCTTTGTCTACAGTAATAAAGGTCGGGTTACGATAAAAAAAACCTACGCGTGTACCAAATGCCTATCCTGTAGGTAGGTATAACCTGCGTCACGAAAGAAGAGACTTGTCAAATGGCAGTGGAGGGGATTTCGCGCAGGTAATCGTATACAGCGCAAGTCGAACCACGTGACCCGCCAGGTCTCTGCTTATTTGACACTAGCTATACATCGTTGTGAGGTAGAGCTCGTCTAGTCTAAAATGACGCGCCTCACTACTTAGTTAGTTGATTTCGATGTGTGAGTGCAAATATTAATAACGACACTTCATCTGTGTGGGAGCGTCGACTGCTCCAATCGAACGACGCGAGCTCCCACGTTGGTGTCTCACCGGCAACCGAATGACCAATTACAACGGCATTTGTATATGTATTGCGTCCATATTTTAAACTTGCTTGTGTGCGTTAATGCGATAGTGGGGCGCGTCATTTTAGATAAGACGAGCTCTTCCTAGTTGATATCTACGTAGGTACTAATGTATGCATTCTTGTGTTTGTTGTACTTCTTCTTATAAATTGGGGACATAATTTTGAAGAAACTCCAAATAACGTTGCCCTGTTAAATTCCCCGTTAATTCAAATAGCAAAAATGTAGGGCTTGCATAAAAGTGGGAGGCCAACAGTTTGAACATTTATTATAAATGAATGTAAAATAAAGTGTTGTTTATGTTAAATATTGTTTTTTATTAATTCCCAAAGTTCAGGTACAATTAAATTTAAAAAATGTTCCCATATGATTTATTTTGTTATTTAGTAAAATTTTCTCCTTTTCTACATTAATGGCAATAAATTACTATTTATTGTAGATACATTTATGAACTATAAAATCTACTTGAAAACGACATTATTTTAAAATTATTGGCCACTCAAGCCAAGTTGACCCGACACTACACCGAAGATATCCCGGACATCAGCCTGTACAAGATTAGTATGGCTCTCAAACAGCTTAAGAACAACAAGGCGCCGGGTGTTGATGGAATTACGGCTGAGCTTCTGAAAGCTGGTGGCAAACCTGTGCTTAAGACCCTTCAAAAGCTGTTCAATTCCGTCATCCTCGAGGGAAAAACGCCGGAAGCATGGCACAGAAGCATAGTGATATTGTTCTTCAAGAAAGGTAATAAGGCTTTCTTAAAGAACTTCAGACCAATATCGCTGCTGACCTATGTGTATAAGCTGTTTTCGAGAGTCGTTACGAATCGTCTCGCACGCAGGTTTGATGACTTCCAGCTTCCCGAACAAGCCGGATTCCGAAAAGGTTTTAGTACCATAGACCACATACATACGCTGCGGCAGGTTATACAGAAGACCGAAGAGTATAACCGGCCATTATGCTTGGCGTTTGTGGACTATGAAAAAGCCTTCGATTCGATCGAAACTTGGGCGGTGCTTCAGTCTCTACAGCGGTGCCAAATTGACTATCGATATATCGAAGCACTGAAGTGTTTGTACGATAACGCCATGATGGCAGTTCGTCTCCAGGACTAGACCAAAGCTGCAGCGAGGTGTTAGACAAGGTGATGTCATATCACCGAAGTTGTTCACCGCTGCGCTGGAGGATATATTTAGGCTTCTGGACTGGGGCGGCCTTGGCATCAAAATTAACGGCGACTATCTCACTCACCTCAGATTTGCTGACAATATCGTAGTCATGGCTGAAACCCTGGAAGACTTGGGCAAAATACTCGCTGACCTCTGTAGTGCCTCTCAACAAGTAGGTCTTAAAATGAACATGGACTAGACGAAAATTATGTCAAATGTCCATGTTGTGCCTACTCCAGTGACAATTGGAAGCACTCCAGTTGATTTGTTGACGACTATACCTATATACCTAGGACTAATAGTCCAGCTAGGTAGGTCCAATTTCGAGAAAGAGGTCAATCGACGAATCCAACTCGGTTGGGCAGCGTTCGAGAAGCTACGCCACATATTTTCGTCCCAATTACCGCAGTGTCTCAAGACGAAGGTCTTTGACCAATGTGTGCTGCCAGTGATGACTTACGGATCTGAAACGTGGCCACTCACTATGGGCCTTATAAGAAAGCTCACTGTTACCCAAAGGGCAATGGAAAGAGCTATGCTCGGAGTTTCTTTGCGCGATCGAGTCAGAAATGAGGAGATCCGCAAGCGAACCAAGGTCACCGACATAGCTCTAAGGATTGCCAGACTGAAGTGGCAGTGGGCAGGGCACATAGCTCGAAGAACAGATGGCCGATGGGGCAGTAAAGTTCTCGAGTGGCGACCACGTACCGGTAGACGCAGCGTGGGTAGGCCTCCTACAAGGTGGACCGACGACCTGGTAAGGATCGCAGGTACCAGCTGGATGCGGAAAGCACAGTACCGGTCTTTGTGGAGATCTCTGGGGGAGGCCTATGCCCAGCAGTGGGCGTCTTCTGGCTGATATGATGATGAGGATGAAGAGCATCCCTGACTCCCTGACCATTGACAATAGCATATTCGGCCCACTCAGCCAGCTCCGATCCCACGTCCTTCCCTCCTCTTCCACTCAGAATCTGAGATTCTGATTGTGTAAGTTTTCTTATTTCACTTTTATTAAAGATCGTCTGAAAGAGATCTCTGAAAGCGATAAGGCCGACTTTGTGCGCATGTATATTATGCTGTGTTGGAATATAAACATATTCCTCTACAAAAACCAATCTCCTAATGGCAACACTCACATATCTCTCTCTCTAGTCTGTGGTCTAGGATTCAAACTTTACTTCCGTCCGTGGCCTTCGTTAAAATACAAGCTGCAAAGCTAAGTATAAAACTTTAACTCTGTGTGTTATTTATCGGCCCCGTAATCCAATATCCTACATGCTGATTCTTGTATAAAAAAATCATCTTAGCGTTAATGTCCCAGTTGTGCTCTCAAGGACGAGGACGTTACGCCTTGACCATGATCCAGGATTTGGCGAACAGGTAATTACAGTGGAGCGACTACCATCTGACCTCCGTGACCCTGCTACCAGGGGAACCTGACCAGATTGGATAATGGCTACAAATTCAGTTGACTGAATTTGGAGGTTTCATCGTCGTAAGAGCATCGGTTAGTATTGTCTTGTAATATGAGTGTAATAAAGAGTTTTTACTTAATTTTCCTCAATTCTCGTTATGGTATGAACAACATTGACTAACTACAGAGCCGTATTGAACATAGTGCGTTTAGGAGAACGCAAATGCTAACCGCAGTAAACTTCGGAAACCACATCCTATATATAACGCGATTCTGTTAACCAAGATAACAAGTAATATATATAGCATAGCGTCGCCTGCGCCGTACCGTACGGCCGTATTTCGACAAATTTAAATTAATATAATCTGTTTTACTTTGAATTGTACTCTAAAAGCACTAGAGGTGGTCAAATTGTACGGAATTAATGTGGACAAAAGTCTAGTTGCATTGTTTGTGAGGTGTTGACACGTGTTTAATAAAATTTTAATTCATAGCAGAGTGTTTTCGAGTAGAGGTGAGTAATAAAACAAGTAAACATGTTGTGTGTTCATTATTATCACGAATCTATACATATATATTATTATACAAAGGAACAAATTCGCTTTCCGCCATCTGTACCTATTTACGCTTAGATCTTTTTAACTACGCAACGGATTTTAATACGGTTTCTGCGGTCGACAGTCGATAGAGTGGCTCAAGAGGGTTATAGGGGAGCTACTCAACAAAACCATGAAAGCGGCAAAAGACCAGGGATTTCAATTCGTGTGGGTCAAGTACTGCAAGATCTTTGCACGGAAAGACGGAACTTCACCTATTCTGAACATCAAATCCGAAAAAGACATAGCCAAGATAAAGTTATTGTATTATCATATTCTTTGAGAAACAGGGTTGTCTTAGTTTTCTTAATTTGTAAACTAGTTTTAATATTAATATTACGTGTAGTATCTATCCGAGTTGCGCACAGTTTAATTTTAATGATGGTGTGCGTTACTGTTCATGTAAGACATGCAGACAACGTGCTATTCTACACGTACCCTATGCCCGAACTAACATAAGGAAAAACTCCTACATGCTAAGAGCCTACAATTTGTTCAACAAACTCCCATTAGATAGTGACCTTGTTTTCACCAATGCCTACAGTATTAAAAAATCACTAACAAAGAATTACTTTGATCAATATGTGCCCTCGGAGTGATACACAAACTAATGATTTTCTATGATATAAATTTCTGAACCTTAATCGCAAGCGAATAAATACTGCCCATGCTTAGGTATTTATTCGTTTGCGGTGATAGTGATAGTTATACAGTCAATGACACGTTAGCGTACGGTCTATAACTTGAAAATTAAGCATCTGGGTAAGGCAAGGGTGTTATTTTCGTAATCAGTGATAAAGATTCTATAGTGCATAGGGGTCAGGTGCATTTCCGAAAATTTTCACCTGTTTTGTATGCGCCGCCTTCAAAGTGATATTAATATGCGTCAAAGCAGCAGGTAACATGAATTGCTGGGGCCGCAGCATCAGCATCCAAGCTGGGGCCGAATGCCCAGAGACCTACAGCTCACGTTCTCACAGAACGACACCTAGAAAGCCTAGAACAAACATACTTCTTGTTGCATTATCTGCTTTGTTGACATGCAGCGGTCACCTGCATCAGCTCATAGGCCATACACCGCTTTGCAACTTTTGCATAATGTATGACGTTGCACTGCAGCGCAGCATTCATAGCGGGCACTCACAAGAGCCACTGGTGCTATAACTGAAGTTCTTTATTCAACAGGAGTACTAAAATAGGATGATGCCTATAAGCGCAACGTGTACCTAAATATTGGCTGACGTGGTCGCATAAATTCAATTGCCCAAGCTCGGTTATTTATAACGGGAAAACCTAATTAATTTTGTGGCAGCATTATCCCCATTCCTCGATAATGGGCATCCGCCCCATTATCGATAAGTTACTTTGAAAAGCCAATTCTTTAAATAACTACTACACAGTAGTAGATAACATTATCAGTGTTGATTTTCGGCCAGCCACAAGACCGCTATAAAAAAAAAACAGTGGACAGTGACTGCTTATCACTTAACGTGCAACACTTAAGTAACAAACATAAACAAAAGGCCCCAGAGCCGCAGAACTTTATCCGGTCGCAATGGCGTTACAGAAGAAAAATAAATCATACGGAGGAAAGAAAAGTTTCACAGTAGATGACTTCACGAAACGTGGGTTCCGTCTACCGTGTGGGGCCCCCTTTAACGTCAACCAATATTTGAATTTTGATCATGAGTATCGCCGGTTTCTTCTGTCCATGAACAAAATTAAAGTAACTTTCTTCAACGGCAAATCCTTCCAAGTGCTCTACAACTTCGATGCCACAAGAACGGAGGAAAATCGCCTTCTCATCAACTGGGATACCCTGACACCTCTATTCGGAGGAGTAACCCCAGCGGGGTTCAGAAGTTTCGTCAGACTCTCGAAAATAGCGACGTTCGTCGGAAGGCGCATCCATCTCGACCAGTGCGAAGTCGGCTTACACAACTCCTGTTTCTGTGAAAGAATGCCGAGAGATGACCTGGAAAATTTTTGGGACTCGTGCAGTAATCGACACTTCCATCATTTCTGTTCAATGCACGTACGCTCGTGGTTGTATCTGTATCTAGATCCGAAGATTTTATTCCAAGAATCGGAACAGCTGTTCTACGAGACCGTCTGGCTGGTACACTCGAGCAATCCAGATGTCTTGAAGTATTATTCAACGGGAAACCGCAAGGATACAGCGATTTTACTTGATTCGGCACGCTCCTTTGGTTATTCCAGCTTTTGCACAATAAATCGAGTGATAAGTTTATGAATATAGTGATAAATAAGTATTTAATTAAATTAAGTTATCAAGTATGTATACTTTTTTGTGTATTCCTTTAAAGTACAGGATGACTGGAAGTAGTTGAGGAAATGTATAAGCACCATTTCTGCAATGTCGATGCAAGTTGCATTTCCATTTTGCCACAGAGCACACCGAGCATAGGTATCACACTGCAGCCGTCATCCTTTTTTTTTCCGTTTTCATGGGTTACGAATGTACATGGTAAGAACTAGGAATGCACAGCTTCGCTGACGTGCAGTGGTCAGCCGCGTTTGCTGGAGCATACATCACGTTGCCACTTTTGCATAATGTAAGCATAACCGCTAAAGTGCAGTGCAGTATGTCCAGCGGGCATTGTCAACAGCCACTACTATTATCGCGCTTATCACGCACACAATGCCGTATGTGCTTAATAGGTTTTCCCTATGAATGCCTGGCATTCCTATTATGGTGTTGCGAGCTAAGACAATGCATTGAGTACAGCAATTAAACGTTGTTATCGATGTCTCAAATTGGTAGCGTAAATTTTATCGTAGGTATGATACGATCTATAGTGACTATGTGAACTCGTGGGTGACTCCCGAGGCCACAGTATGGGAGCGCAGGATGAATTGTAACTTGTCTATTTCCATAAGGATGGAAGTTTGACTGACGTGGTCCAAGAATATTTTAATATTCACTTGTTTATTTTAAGAATGATTCGATTACCGCGCCACGATATCCCGTGGGTGAGGCCGTGGGAATTTTAAATTGCTGTTATCGCTATATTGTTTTATTTATTCGGTACGATCGATGGCTGGAGTGGTATAAATTGCTATGGGCGCGCAGTCACTGGCTAGACACTACACGGTCAACATCAACGAAGGAACATATAGACGTAGAAGCCCCGTGACATCCAGACCTCAACATGCAGTCCCAAGATCAAGCCAGAACACTCACTTTCCCAGTGGACACCTTCACGAAGCGCGAGCCTTCTATACCTGAAGCAGCGGTTGAACCCTTTCAACGGTATTGAAATTATGCAATTCAACACTGCATATCTACGGTTTCTTGAGGCGGAGCGAAACATGGACGACCTGACTTTCCTTAACGGGAAGACATGCCCCATACGCTACAACTTCGATGCAACGAGGCCGAAAGAAGATCGTTTGCTGGTCAATTGGGACTGGCTCATGCCCTTATTCTGGGGGCCGCCGCCACGTGAAAGAGATCTCGTGAGGCTGCCCACGATTCTGGAGTTCGTGGAGAAGAAGATTCGGTTCCGGAAGTGCAAGGCGGTCGCCGGGGACACCTGCTGCACCTGCCGCGGAAGACCCCGCACGCCACCTGTCTGACGGCGGTCCAACAGGATCTGAAGGATAATATCATTGACTCGGCTACTGCTCAGAGAAATGAAGGAAGCCAATGAGAAAAATAATTTCTATGGAATTTTCATACATTATTTACTATCCGGTATTCGGTCGGATATTAACGCGCTATCCGGTATCCGGTCGGATAGTAATTTAAGGCCGGATAGGCCGGATACCGGATATTCGTTTCATCTCTAGTACGAACATATTAATGATATCTAAAACCGTGCCAACATTCAAGGGTTTATACAGGTTGGAGGAAAACCCTGACTCACAATATTTACATTACTATATATACATACAGTCATGAGTGGACCCGGCGCGACTTCGTTCGCGTACACCTATTTCACCCCTACCCTTTTTTCCCTCTTACTTATTTATTTATTTGTGTTTGGGAATACTTACAGCTGTCAAAATTAAGTATATTGGTAACTTTAAACATCTTTAAGCCAATTACAAGTTTCCGCATATAGATTGAATGTAGGTATACTCCATTACAAGTTAGTTATAAAAACAAATCAAGAGTAACAAATATAACTATCACTATCACCGCAAACAAATAAATACCTAAGCATGGGCAGTATTTATTCGCTTGCGATTAAGGTTCAGAAATTTATAACATAGAAAATCTTTAGTTTGTGTATCACTCCGAGGGCACATATTGATCAAAGTAATTCTTTGTTAGTGATTTTTTAATACTGTAGGCATTGGTGAAAACAAGGTCACTATCTAATGGGAGTTTGTTGAACAAATTGTAGGCTCTTAGCATGTAGGAGATTTTCCTTATGTTAGTTCGGGCATAGGGTACGTGTAGAATAGCACGTTGTCTGAGTGACCGCCCACCGCAGCAGATGCTAATTTTTGAAAGGAGCTCTGGGGAATCCACAGTGGAGTTCGCTATTTTGAGGAGATAGAAGATACCAGTTATGTCACGTCTTATTGACAAGGGTAAGAAGTGATATACAGTCAGTGACACAAGAGCGTACGGGGTGAAAATAAAAAATGGTGGACCAGGGGAAGGGGAGGGTGCTACTAGGAGGGTGTCGGAAGGAGCGAGAGCGCGCGGAAGACGAAGAAGAAAAACGCAGACAAGACTTGGAGCGTGAGGAGAGAAACCGTCAGAAGGAAGAGCAGCGGCGGCTGGACAGGCACCTGATGCAGTATGCACTAGCTTTGAAAGAAAGAAAGAAAGAAAGAAAGAACATTTATTGACACAAACAACAACACCACAACATAAAAAAAACAGTAAACCAAAAATACATTAAAAGAACACAATCATTAAAACATTAAATACACACGGAGACTACACAGCGCCGATGCATATACCCACTTGGTCTTTGTATTTGTTGTGAAGTGTAATTGATAAAGTGTTGTGGTGGTGTGTTTGTGCTAAAAGGACCTCACTCAGCATTATGCCCCGGCGTGAACCGGAGCGCTGGTTTTCAGTGAGACCTGCTGAGCGAGGCACGGACAAATGTACATAACATATATGGAATACAAATATATACTAAATATACTACTTATACCGGTCATAATGAGTTGTTTGTTGTGTAACATGTGTAGTGTGAATGGTGTAGTCGGCCGGTGCCGTGAGGTGGGCGCCGTCCGAGTCCTGCCCTCCGTCCGGGGCCCACCTCGCGCCACCTGCGCCATAGCATAACGCAGCCAGACAGGGACGCGCGCGCACGCGCCACTGTCCCGACCACTCACCTACGCAAAATGAATACGATTCCATGAGTCGTTGTACCTATACCTACTTATCAATATGACAGCCTGTCTCGAGTGTTGTAGTGTTGGACGAGTAACTACCTGGTCACCATGCAATATGCCTACCCAATATCCAATTTAAATGTCAAAATACGAGTATAGATATGTGAAATCAATATATGCTGGTAAGTATTCTTATCAAAATATGTTATTAAATTATATGTCCGTAATGAATAAAAAAATAGTACCGAATGTCAAAAAATATATAAAATTTGAATGAAAATGTTCACAGACACCTAACCGTGCGAAATAAAAGATCTCGGGAAAGAAGGACGCCATCGTTGCCCATCCACAGCGTCCATTCGCCCACCCCGCACGGGACGACCCCGCCCCCTCAACGCTATAAGCCTGCAACCTCTGTGGTAAGTCATTAACTTGTTTTTTTTTGCAAGTCTAATAGTAAAGCCTTAACGTGTTTTTTAAAGGTATTCAATGATTGCAGGCTACGAAGAGGTGGCGGCAAATCGTTCCAGCAACGACTGGCCGAAAATTGAAACGACCCCCGAAATGATGAGCTTCGATGAGACGGCAGTGTTAAAGAATATTGGGATGCCTTGCGAGTGATATTTTGGATGTCACTCATCCACACAAGTTTATCCGCCAGATACGGTGGAGTCCTGTACCTCAGCACGCCGAATAGGAGATTAGCTAAGTGAAACACTCTACGCTGATTCATTTTGAAAATGTTTGCTTCGTTTAAGTACGGTGTGATGTGCGTGCGGGGAGGGATGTTAAAGCAGAATCTAGCGCATGCATTTTGCACCCGCTGTATTTGCTTCTGGGTCCTAACTAGCAATCGAGGGCCGTAGACGACGTCCATATAATTAAACTTGGAAAGAACAAGCGTGTCGCATAGTTGTATACGTATCTTAGTGTTTACAAATGGTCTAATTTGGTATAAAACCTTTAGCCTGTAATAACACTGACTTAGCACCACCGATACATGTTTTTCAAAACGGAGTTCCTCGTCAAAAATTAACCCAAGGTTCCGTGCCTCAGAGACACGAAGAATGGGTTCGTTCTGTATTTGTACTTGAACTCCACCCGCAGAGACCTTTTCTATTTGTTTTGCGCTGCCTAGAATCATAAGCTTCGACTTACTTCCATTTATAAACAAAGAGTTAGATATGGACCATGTTGCTATTCTATCCAAATCTCCATTCAGTTTAGCCACAGCTAAGTCTACCTCACCTGGTCTACATGGTATGTATAGCTGTATGTCGTCGGCGTAGATGTGGTACTTGCAGTGCTGGATGACCCGTGTGATGTCTGCGGTATAAATAATAAATAGAATCGGGCCCAGGATCGATCCCTGAGGAACACTACGCGTGACAGGAATTGACCCAGACAAGCGACTCCTACCATTCTCATCCATTATCTCAACATGCTGTTCACGATGTTCAAAGTAGCTGGTGAACCATTTCAATGCACGATCACTAAACCCATAATATTTTAGTTTAGCCAATAACAAGGACACATCAATAGAGTCGAAAGCCCTAGAGAAGTCAAGGAGTGTCATCAGGGTTCCCTGGCCACTGTCTTGCGCCTCCAAGACATCGTCCACCACTTGAGCCAAAGCTGACGTAGTACTGTGATGTTTACGAAAACCGGACTGTACTACGGGTAATATATCATTGTCTTCTAAATATTTCCGAAGCTGGTCCCCCACCGCCTTCTCCAAAATCTTGGAAGCGCAAGGCAGTACGCTGATGGGTCTCAGGTCGTTATATGTCGCCGGGGTATTATTTTTAGGTAACGGTTTCACGATAGCATGCTGCCAGTCCTTGGGAAAGCGGCCTGTCTCAATAGAGTAATTTACTATCCTAGTAATGACTGGCAAAATATGTGGCATCATCATTATGATCATGTCTAATGATATGCCATCCACCCCCACAGCATTTGATTTAAGACCCCTAATTATTTTATGAACATAGTCCTCCGTTACTCTATTAATTTCAAACAGGCTAAGATTACCGCAGTGTAATTTAAAATATTCTACATCTTTGCTAGAACCTGTCCGACTCCCTGGAACCCTCAAGAAGTGGTCATTTATCGCGTCAGGATCACCCAGCAAATGGTCAGGAATATCGTTCTTGCTTCGAATCCTAACGTTTCGCTTAATCTGAGTCCAAAGAGTACGTGGGTTGTGTACATTCGAGTTCACATAAAAGTCATAGTAAGCTCGTTTTTCACTAGCAAGCGCCTCGTCAACCAACCTTTTGAGCTCTTTATAGTACTTTATATGGGACTCCAGGCCAGACGAGCGGGCGCGAGCATGGGCCGCGTCTCGTTTGGACATCATTTGTTTGACGTTGTAAGTGATCCATGGGTACTTGTAGTCTTTTACTCGTATTTTCTTTAATGGCGCATGCATATTAAAAAGCATGAGTATAGCTTCGTTTAAAAATGCCACCATGTCGTCAACCGATTGTAAAGAGGAAATATAGTTCCAGTCAATTGTACCTAAATCCGCGGTAAAACGGTCTACATCCACTGAATTTAAATCCCTACGTGATAAATAAAATGGTACCGACTTAGGCTTCGTAATATTTACTTCGCATGTCACAAATGCGTGGCTACTAAGGTCCCTAATGTAGTCAACCGTAAGCGCACTTACTTTAAGGTCTGTGGCAACAATATCAATTAACGTAGCACTCGTGTCGGTGAAGTGCGTCGGCTGAGAAACATATTGCGACATTCGGAAGCATTGAAAAAGGTTCAGTAGCTTTTTACTATTTACCCCATTGTCTAGCAGATTAATATTAAAATCACCCAGCAAAATAATACCATCTGCCCACGAAAAGGCGCCTAGAGAATCCGTAATTGCGTCAATAAATGTATCGACGCTTAACCACGGTGGCTTGTACGCTGTACCGATTACGATAACTGTCCCGCGAACGGACAGCCGTAGCCACATCTGTTCGACTTGGGGCGCGGGTGGCGGGGTCAAAGTCTTCGCTGATAGGCCGCGCGCAACGTAGAAACCTACTCCGCCACCTCGGGAGCGAATGTCGGCCGGTCTCGGCAAATGCCGCAGACGATAATTAGGCACCGCCGGCGCGCGGCCTGTCTGGTTATCACGCAGCCAGGTCTCATTTACTGCCATGATATCGACCCTATGGCGGCCCATAGCCACTAGGAACTCATCGTGGCGCGTGCCTAGAGAGCCCGCGTTCAGTAGTCCGAACTTCAATCGCCGTTTGTTATGGAATGATGTTGTAGGATGTCGGTTCGTGCTTATAATCATCTAATTCGATTGTCGGGAGCGATAGGTTAAAAAAATGCGGAGTTTCATGTGTAGTGTAATTATTCATTTTGTGTATATAAATTATGTGAGTACGTCGGTAGTGAGTGCTTATAAAAATTGTATATTGTGTTAATAGTTGTTGATATCTTAATATATTTGTGCGTGATAATAAAATGGTATGTAGGTAGTGAGAAAGGTTATGTTGGAATGTGGTCGTGTTGATGTTGTTTGTATTGGATGAATATTGTAGGAAATGTGTAGGTGTAGGTTTATTATTATAGATTTGATTGTTGTATATATATCGGCACTGTGCAATAGAGACCATTCGAATACAAACAATATAGACAGTAATAAACATTAAACGAAGAACACAAGAATAGGTACAAATTGCATAAAAACTAGATGCTGTCGAGATAATAGCGTTAGTGCTTGGGATCGATGTTGTTTGGCGGGTGAAAGCATTCCGGCCCAAAAACCCGTGTGAGGTCGGACTCGACGCGAATGCGGTGACAAGGGTCACCGGGAGCCTTACGGGCGTAGATTTTGCCATCTCTGGTCCAAACATACCGCCATTTCAGCAGACGCGCCGACTCCCGAGTCGCATAGTGTAGTCGTCTATTCTCCCTCGTAAGGCGCTCATTGACGTAAAACTGTGTCGGTTCTGCTGTTATGCCGACGCCCTCGGTGGTAGGTGCTCGTCGTACCCGCGCGGCTCGCAGGAGGTCCTCCCGTAGGGAGCGGCGGGCCAGTCGCACCGCGACTCCGCCGGCGACCCTGATGGCTCCCACACGCTGGCAGCTTGCCAGGTCCTGCTCGCTCAGCCGAAGCCCAAGCTTCACCGCACATCCCAACACAATATGCACTACGTTCTCCCCACTAGTCTCCGGGATACCGCTGATGTCCACGTCGTTAGCGAGTGATTCTTGTTCCCGGTCTAATAGGTCCAGCTTCAGCTGAGCGACTGTGGCCTCCAGTGTCTGGATACATTTTGAAGCCTCCATTTTGTTCGCCGAGTTCTGCTCTAGAGCATCCAGTCTGGCCTCCATACTATCTAGTCGCTTATCATAAGAAGCCAGCGCTGCCTTCAGGAGTCCCAACTCTTCTCGGAAACCAGTAATGGACTCTCTCGTATGGCGCATCTCCGTTCGTAGCTCCTCTCTAAACTGCCGCAGCTCAAGGGCGAGCGCAGAGTCTCGGGACGGCGAAGCAGGCTCGACATGCGTGAGGTCCGCCATGGAGTGATCCTGACCCGGCGCAGGGCTAAAACAACTCTCAGGGGTGCTCTCCCTTTCATCAGTGGGTCTCTGAACGCTGCAGCCCGGGCACTTCCATATAGGGCCCACCTGCACTTCCTGCGGGATGCCGACGCATACACGGTGGTAGCACCTACGACACGCACAAGTTACTCCGTCCTGCGGGGGCATGTACTTCCCGCACGTACTGCACTTTGATGACATTTTTATTATTTATGAATTGCTACTTGTTTCAATGTTTCTATGAATAATTTTTATATTGAATAAGATAATGTTGTTTTTTTATTGTGATGTGAGGGTACTCGATGGTTTAATAAAGAGTTAACAAAAGCAAAATTTGTTTAAATGGTCCAATTAGACGCTGCAAACTTCACAATGCACACACTAAATTTAGTTTATTTACCCAAGCAACAATTCAACACAAATCTAAACAGGTATATATTTTATTTTACGGAGCTAACGTATAGTATGCAATCAGCACAGACGTCCGTGACGTCACTCTGCGCGAGCAGGCATCGTGGCGTGGAACACTCAACCGGCCCAAGTGATGCATCCTAGAGTCGCGTATATGATAATTTGTTTACATAATAAGTGTAAGGTATTTGTGTGCATCAGTATTAAGTATATTGTGTATATAAGTGTTTGTTTTAAAAAATAAAAGAAAACTTGTTCCTAATACATATCTATTTCATTTCAAACTGCATGCCCACTTACAAATGTCACGACATACCAGTTTCCTTTATGATACTAGATATTTAGGTAGTTAGCTTAATAATGATAATAATTTATTGTACTCGTTCTATCCACTGAGATGTTGTACAGTCTAGATCCGATGCATAGGTAACCGTGGTCACTATACTTTGTAACACGATTATAGGGGCACCGCGACATGCTATATGCAGCGATAGGTAGGTACGGTGCACGTTATACACGCACATTGTATCAGACATGGATACAGATCATAAAATGAATATAGCACGGGTTTTCCCTAAACATTTGAAGACAGTGCCAACTAAGCGTGTGGGTCGTCGTTACACGCTGAGAGCTACTTACGTTCGGACAGTAGCCTGTAATAATATTTTGATAACTGTCCCGTCGTCTTATCATATTTACCTATCTTCTGAGTAATGACACATAGTTTGTTCTATATTTAAACGAAATAAGCGTCCCATGTGGTGATACGTATTATCGGACAATCTATGTCTGTAAGGAGTTACAGGTATAACGCCAATTGCTGCCAGTCTTTGTCGTAATACTGTTTGCGGCTTATCTGCAGTTACTTATGGATATAAAGTTAAGAAAATAAACCTTATTTAGACGTCTCATATTCCTGTATGGTCTGCTCCGTACCTAAACGTTGCAGACACACGTACTCGGAGGCGAATGCACACTCAGGCCTTGCTCAAGACATATGATAAGCATATGCCTAAGCATAGTTTGTGATAACGGAGCTTTGCATCCCATGTGCACATAACGCTAATCATCACGCCTTGCAACTCAACTGTTAGTGATGTCACGTGCTCTGCAGCGGCTAGTAGCACGTTACCTAGCCATTACCTCTGGCGCAGTCCAAACTTGACTTTATTGTATCTAACATAGAGTGGTCATGAGAGCAACTGCATTTCAACTTGAAGCAACGTCAGAGGTAATGATCTCAGTACCTTACCTGCACAACATGCCATCATCCTACACTCATAGGAGTACAAGAAAAGAAAAGTAAACATATTAAATACAAACGTTTATTTTAGATTAAGGAAACTTTACATGCTGCTGCACTATTTAGCACTATTGTCACTGTTTAACTGCACCAGAGTTGGAACCACTGATGTTGCGAGCCGACTCAAGCAACATTTCGGTGTCCGTCTGTTCGCCTGTGGAATTATATTCCAAGATTTTGGCATCACCTTGATGCACTTCCTCGATGACCTCTCTGAACATCTCTGCAGATTCTTTGAGTAGAATCGCCGGGACCATGTACTTGGTCAACCAGGCAGAGACGTGCGCCGTGCAGAAATGATGCTAGTGCTGTGGGGTCTTGCACTCACGTCCAGGTGGTACTACTTCATTCGGCTTCTTGCCGCAGGAGCAGGTGTCCCCGGCGACCGCCTTGCACTTCCGGAACCGAATCTTCTTCTCCACGAACTCCAGAATCGTGGGCAGCCTCACGAGATCTCTTTCACGTGGCGGCGGCCCCCAGAATAAGGGCATGAGCCAGTCCCAATTGACCAGCAAACGATCTTCTTTCGGCCTCGTTGCATCGAAGTTGTAGCGTATGGGGCATGTCTTCCCGTTAAGGAAAGTCAGGTCGTCCATGTTTCGCTCCGCCTCAAGAAACCGTCGATATGCAGTGTTGAATTGCATAATTTCAATACCGTTGAAAGGGTTCAACCGCTGTTTCAGGTATAGAAGGCTCGCGCTTCGTGAAGGTGTCCACTGGGAAAGTGAGTGTTCTGGCTTGATCTTGGGACTGCATGTTGAGGTCTGGATGTCACGGGGCTTCTACGTCTATATGATGTTCCTTCGTTGATGTTGACCGTGTAGTGTCTAGCCAGTGACTGCGCGCCCATAGCAATTTATACCACTCCAGCCATCGATCGTACCGAATATATAAAACAATATAGCGATAACAGTAGTATATCACTTCTTACCCTTGTCAATAAGACGTGACATAACTGGTATCTTCTATCTCCTCAAAATAGCGAACTCCACTGTGGATTCCCCAGAGCTCCTTTCAAAAATTAGCATCTGCTGCGGTGGGCGGTCACTCAGACAACGTGCTATTCTACACGTACCCTATGCCCGAACTAACATAAGGAAAATCTCCTACATGCTAAGAGCCTACAATTTGTTCAACAAACTCCCATTAGATAGTGACCTTGTTTTCACCAATGCCTACAGTATTAAAAAATCACTAACAAAGAATTACTTTGATCAATATGTGCCCTCGGAGTGATACACAAACTAAAGATTTTCTATGTTATAAATTTCTGAACCTTAATCGCAAGCGAATAAATACTGCCCATGCTTAGGTATTTATTTGTTTGCGGTGATAGTGATAGTTATATTTGTTACCCTTGATTTGTTTTTATAACTAACTTGTAATGGAGTATACCTACATTCAATCTATATGCGGAAACTTGTAATTGGCTTAAAGATGTTTAAAGTTACCAATATACTTAATTTTGACAGCTGTAAGTATTCCCAAACACAAATAAATAAATAAGTAAGAGGGAAAAAAAGGGTAGGGGTGAAATAGGTGTACGCGAACGAAGTCGCGCCGGGTCCACTCATGACTGTATGTATATTTTTTTTATTATTATTATTATTTCTTTATTCAAGTAACAGTGACTCAATTTGTTAGTATTTTCACACCTTACTTACTAATGTTAGTAACAAATTATATAGTTCCTGTTGCGAGCCACCTGGAGGTGTCCGCATCTATTTATAAATACACAGTCAACTCTGTCCGCTATGATGCCGAGAACGCTGTTGGTGCTAGCCCGCACTCTGCTTACCAGCGCCGCGGCCCGCTTGCGCATCACGGTGTAGAAGCAGTCCGTGCGCGCCTCCGCGAACATGCCGGACGCACTGCAGTGACGGGGTAGCCTCAACATCGCCCTCAGTGCATTGTTATACTGTATACGAATAGAATCGAACGCCCTCCGCGTATGACTCACCCACAGGCTGCAGGTGTACAGAGAACTGCAGAAAGCTTTAAACAGCGTCACCTTCGCACTATTTGAGCAGTATATTAGTATATATATACTATATATAGTAATGTAAATATTGTGAGTCAGGGTTTTCCTCCAACCTGTATAAACCCTTGAATGTTGGCACGGTTTTAGATATCATTAATATGTTCGTACTAGAGATGAAACGAATATCCGGTATCCGGCCTATCCGGCCTTAAATTACTATCCGACCGGATACCGGATAGCGCGTTAATATCCGACCGAATACCGGATAGTAAATAATGTATGAAAATTCCATAGAAATTTTTTTTCTCATTGGCTTCCTTCATTTCTCTGAGCAGTAGCCGAGTCAATGATATTATCCTTCAGATCCTGTTGGACCGCCGTCAGACAGGTGGCGTGCGGGGTCTTCCGCGGCAGCATGTCGTCGTCGACAAATTTAGGGCTACTTGCTCTGTAGTGGTCTTTGGGGTGACAGAGCACATGCTCATACCATCACATTCGGCGTTCTCTAATTTCCTCTGGGATATATGAGACTTTGTAACTTCCACGAGTGTGAACATTAGATACGTACTTTTCCCAACAGGGTGACACCCGCTGACCAGCGTAAAAAATACGCATTTCTGTCGTGTGTTGTTGTGACAAGTGTTGTTTAGTATAAAAAAAAATCCAAAGTCAATCATGGTTTATACTAGATAAAAATACAATTTTTTCCATCGTATGTCCTCCGTTACGCATGCCGTAAGCCCGTATTTCGAAACTATATAAAAATGTTTAATAAAAAACCTCTGTATAGCAAATAAAAGTTATAAAAAACAATTTCATTTCTGTAGGTTTGTTTATTTTCATGAGTTACGAAAAATATTAATAAATAATGGGCAAACAATTAAAAAGGAAGTGCGAGAGATAATGTTCAGCATGATTAATAATTTAGACAAGCTAAAAGTACAAGTTCAAGCCAAATAACTGAATGTTTACAGGAAGGACTGACAAGAACAGATTATCACCAGATTATTGCCATATCCACATTTTATCATTTTTACTAGTCAGTCAATACGGACTTATCGTGGTCCTATTACAAGTATAATAGTATTTTAAATTAATTTATAATTTACAGGTACCTGCTCAAAGAAGAAATACACAAGATTCAATGGAGGATTTACAATACGACGGCCAAGGTCATAACGGACCGCTTATGCCGCCGCTAGAAGTCGATGATAACTATTATAGGAACCACCAGGTTATCTTTATTTATAATTTCGTTTTAATGTTTAAACACTGTCATTTGACCGTGTGGTGTCCGGCAGAGTAGAATAGCATCAACCCGTTACACTCGTGAGTGTCGTACAAGACGACTAATGTTTTCGAGGTAAAAGATCTAGAGTCTCTATAGACTGGAAAATGGGCAGCAGCGTTTCTCATTGTTTATAACACTGCGATCACCAACCTGCTGAGCGTAGAGATTATAATCTCCCCTTTCGTGGGAGAAGCCCTAAGTTCTGCAGTGGAGTGATATGGGCTGTGATTGATGATGATGACTCTCGTTCAACGGTTGACCGTCTGATTGACCGTAGAATCGTACTATCCTGCTATTTTATAACACTAACAATAACAATTCCCACAGCGCCATTTAGACCCAAAGTAAGCAAAGCTTGTGTTATGGGTGCCGGAGAGGATTGATAAACTACTTATCATCATTATCTTTGTCCTATTACTTATCCCGGCCTCTGCCAGGGTCCGCTTTCCTACACATTCTTCTCCACTTCGCCCGGTCTTCGGCATCCCCTGGTCGTAAGCCGTTGGTTCTCGCATCCGACTTAGCGATGTCAATCCATCGCGTCTTGGGTCACCCAAAGGGCCTCGTTCCTGCTACCGGCAGGTTCAGATACCTATTTCCCACGTATCTCTGAGGCTTACGCAACACGTGACCAAACTAGCACAGGCGAGCCTTCTCGATCTTGTCTGTGATATCCCTCGAGCCAAGACTGCCACGAATGTATTCATTACGTACTCTATCAAGCCTCAGCACATCCAGCACAACATTTCATTTCATTTCGCTGACGTGATAAACTAGGTACTTATATATTTCTTAAATACATACTAATTATACATACTACACCCAGACCCGTAACAGAAAAATTAAATTCATCATTTCAATTTCTGAACTGAACCACTCAGGTCGTCCACCAGTCAGGTATTCGTATCTGGACAGTTCATATGACACCAAGCTGTGCAAACTGCTGGTCTGCGGGAGTGTGTATTGTGACGTCAGCCCGCTAAGGGAGAGTGCGTATGGAACAACTGGATTTGTGGCTGAGAAGATTTTCTCGTGCTATAAATATTTTTATTAATAACGCCTAAATTATTATTAAATTGTCAATGTGTCTGTATATCTTAATGTATTTAATTTTGTATTAATGTAGTGATTCAATTGATTTATATTATGAATTCATTTATATATTTTTTTGTTATGAAATATGAATTATGTTTTTAAATGTTAAATGTAAACGTTTTGGATTCTGTCTGTAAGTTTGCATTTATTTTAAATAAATAAATAAGAAATGCGCACGCCCAAAGAGCGCTTTCCAAGTAAGCGTGCACATCACCCGGGATTAGGTCTGATGCGGTCTCGGTGGAGGTGGTTAGCTGTCGGTTGTAAGTCGTGGACGTAGCCTTGTGGCGTCCTTGAGAGTTCGGACGTCCAATTCTGATCTAGCTGGCTGGATCTTAAGTCGTCATCGTCGCTTTTCATCAGGGGGCTTACCATGAGCTCTTATCAGGATCTAAACAGCGCTATACGAGTCACATAGGCTTGTCTCGTTCTAAGCAGGGCAGTTCTGTTCAGGTCCTGCTATAAGAGCTCATGGTAAACCCCCAGTGAGGTCAAATGCAAGCCTATTTATAATTTTAAATAGTATTTATCAGTGGATTCTATAAACATTAGCTAAGTATATAGCTAGGCCAGTGACAATAGCGCCTCAAAGGATGGGTTGAAACAGTCTTAGAGGTGTTTCGTCACCCATATAAAATTTCTGTGACCATTCTTTTGAGTTTGAGTGTGTAGTAATTGTATTATGGAAGCCCTAAGTGGTTCCCCAGCAAGACTAAATTACCTCTTTAAGTAAAATTAACGTCCCATTCACCTAATATTTTGACTAAACCTAAATATTAAATAAATAAATAAAAATCGTTTATTACATCTATCTCACACATGGCACAGTACATTAGGTCATAATACAGCTTACAAGAAACTTCGTTACTTGTGCCATAAGGAGACGTGCAACGGGGCCACACTCAGCATAAGCCACGGCTGACGCCACGGCGCTGGTTTTCAGTGTGCCCCTCAGTGAAGCACGGACGTAAGTGATTTCACATGCCAGTAATATATAAAAAGTAGTGTAGTTTGCATAATAAGTACGTGTTTAAAAAAAAGTATGTAAGTAGTTTATCAGTTATTTATCACCCACAACACAAGCTTAGCTTACTTTGAGGCTAGATGGCGCTGCGATCCAAAAAAAAAAACGGCGGTGCCACTGCGGGGCTGATGGACGCATCCGTCAACTGGTTCCCAGCTTTATAAATTAATTTCCACAGATTAGTTCACAGATCAACGGGATACGTGAAAATATGGAGAATTTTATGCGTGAGATATCCACACTGCGGCAGCAGATCGAACAATACAATTTGATCAATGCCGACTTATTAACATTACGAAGTAAGTAATAAATTCAAGCTGAGGTTAAATCTGGCCGTGTAGTGTCTGGCAGAGTAGAATAGCACCAACCACTCGTGGGTGTCGTACAATGATTTCGAATCAAAACATAGTCTCCGTTGTCTAGAAAATTGGAAGCAGCGATTTCCCTTGTTATAACATAGAACAACGCGATCTCCAACCTGCCTGCCAAGCGTGGAGATTATGGCAACCTGCTTTTTCGTGGGAGAGACCCCAAGTTCTGCTGGTGTGGGATGCTATATGTGTGCATACTCTAGCGCTGTCCCATGTAGCCGCCACCGCCTTGAGCTGGGGCTGCTCTACTGCTGAGGACCTCAAGCGAAGGAAATATGAAAGCTTAGCCCAGGATTTTATATTTCAGCCGCTAATAAGTCGTTCCCAGGCGCTAATAAGTTTTTTCAGAACTATCTAAATAACAGACACCACAGGTGACCGGAGAGCTGGTTCATTCCTTGGACAGCGAATAAGCATTGTTATACAACGCGGCAACGCAGCCAGCTTTCTAAGCACAATTCTGGGGGCAGCGGAGTGGACTTCTTACTATGGTCATACTATGGTGCTTTTTCCCCTTTTCTCTTTTATTTTAAATATCGATTCTTCATCTTCAACGTTCATAAGGCAGGCTCAATGTAAAGGATAAAGCTAGTAATAAGAGAATCACAGTACCTAGAAGTACCTAAAAAATGGGCTCACAGAATACCAGCGTTGTGAGACGCTTCTTGCGCCTCACAGCACATGCTGAGTGGGTACTCCCATTTACGCTGGCCGCCGCGGCACCGACAGTGGCATGGGAGACTACGTATTGTTTTAGATATTTAAATTATTAATGTTTGCGTTGTCTGTATCTGTAACTGTTATTGGTCGTGGTGTGCTATGTGTAATAAATGCCTTTCTTTCCTTCTTTCTTACATGCCCTGAAATAAAATTCCCGTCCCCATGACTTAAAAAGAGCGCAGTAACAGCGGAGGGGGCCATATCTGTCCCCTTCACATTTCTTGCCTCACACTATGTACCTTGATGTTTTACTTGGTGTCACCGTCACTTTTCTGCCACCGCACCCTCCGACGATGGGATAGATTTCACCCACACGATCTGGATGCCTGGCATAAAATCCAACTAACGTACGGGCATCGCGAGCCTTTTTATCATGCACGTGCAAGATGTGTAATGATCCTCCAGAAAAAATTCCATTGCTCTACGACATGGTGTTCTTCAAAAAGCATGTTTACAAGTACCTCAAAGGCCGGCACCGCACCCGCTGCCCTTAGGTTGCAGATGTCCTGGACGATGGTGGCCGCTTTCCATAAGGTGGACCGCCCGGATACACAACTAGGCAATAAAAAAACTCAGATAAATATTAAGTTTTACATTCTAATTACATTTATAAATTATTTATTTATTTATATAACAACTGATAACATAAAAATACAATAAAAAGAAAAAAGAAATTAACTAACTTGATAAATGTAAAAAATTTGCATACTCAAGATGCTGCCAGTTCTTCGGTCACCGGTGGTGTCGCTACCCCGCGCAAAGAATAATTGAGAAAGGTAATGCTGCCAGCATCTTGGGTACGCTTCCACACAGCCCAAAATTTTTACATATTTTAAGTTGGTTAATTTCTTTTTCTTTAATTGTACAATTTAATTTTTATGTTAGTTGACAGAACTCAGAAATATCAATTTCAGACGTTGCGTTAACCCATGGCGGCGATTTGGAACAATTGTCAGCACAGAAGCAAGCTAAACGCAAAATGATCGTGCGATATATGGAACAACAACAGCATATGCAGAAGGGCACGGTAAATACATTATCATTACAATTCGGATGTGATATAATACCTGGCAGCAAACTAAAGGGATCTAAACTATCTAGGCGAGATTAGTGCAACTTAAATAGACTACGCACGGGCCATGGCCTTTGTGCATCCTACAAACACCGCTGTTGATGGCGTGTATCCCCCAGTGTCCCTGCGGTTCCCCAATTCAGTCGATGTGGCACATACTATCGGATTGCTGAAACACAAAGTATCCTGGCCCTCCGGAGGACCTGATCACCCTTAGGGGCCATCTCCACGAGCGAGAGAATCGCGACGTATCCGCGCTTCTATCATCGGGTAATCTCCACGTACGAGCGATTATTCCGCCAGCGTATCGTCGCGACTGGTAACGGAATCGCCGCATGCCCGCGGCGACTCGTAACGGAATCGCCGTGTTTCCGCGACGAGGCGTTGTGCAGTTTTGTTGAAAGAGTTCAGTTAGGTGCCAGACGAGAGCGAAATAAGTAGTGTCTCAGTCAATAAAATATTTTTTTATTATGGAACGCAACGCTGAAATGACGCTACGTTTGACAGCGCCAGTGTTGCCAAGCGCGAGCCCGCCGCGCGCTCGCTGCGAGAGCGCCACGTTAAGCGGCGAGCGCGCGGCGGGCGCGCCACCAGTCGCGACGATACCGCGGCGATACGACGACGTTACGCGCGCACATTGCCACTCGTCGCATCGCCGTGTGGAGACGCGTACAATTGAAATCATTGAAATACGTGGCACGACGATAATATCGCCGCGATTCTCTCGCTCGTGGAGATGGCGCCTTAGTGACGAAGCAATTTATAAACGTTTATTTATTATTATATCAGATTTCTTTATTATCTCGACTCGGAGTCGGTTATATTTAAGGACCCAGATACGGGCTAATGACAAGTATTCTGGTTCCGGTGTTTCAGATTGGTGACTTTATATGTCTTGATTTGTGTTATGACTATCTTGGAGTGTGAGCGAGGTCGGGTTGAGGAAACGCCGAACTATGGAGCAGGTATCTATTACTATTGATTTTTGGAAAGGTACATAGGTTTTCTCGTGTAGATCAAGCATTTTTAGGGCAGTGTGAAGAGTTTTTGGTACTACACCGGTTGAAGATATAATTATTGGGATGATTCTTACAGTCTCTTGGTGCCACATCTGTTTTACTTCGTCTGCTAATGGTATGTATTTTTGGACTTTTTCTGCGTGCTTTTGTTTTTGGTTGTGTGAATTTGGAATGGCAATGTCTATGGGGTATGTGGTCTTTTCGGGTTTTAATATTAAAGTTCTATCAGGTCTATTGCTTAGGATGGTACAGTTGGTTATGATATCTCGGTCCCAGTAAAGCTTTGCCTTATCATTTTCTAGTACATTTTTCGGCTTGTATTTATAGTAAGGTGTGTTTCCAATAGTTTGTGTTTGAGAGCAAGATGTTGATGAATATGTTTGGCAACGTTGTCGTGACGATGTGTATATTCTTTGTTGGCAAGTAAGCTAGAACCTCCTGTGATATGGTCTATATTTTCTGTATACTGGAAGCATAATCTACATTTGCCGGTTTCTATTGATTCTTTCAGGATATATTTAGCATAATTTCGTGTTTTAATTGTTTGGTCTTGTATTGCGACTAGGAAAGCTTCTGTTTCGCCAAATATGTTACATTTCGTTAGCCAGGTGGAGGATGCTATTGGATCGACGTGATCTTGTGCCAATTGGTGTGGGTATTTTCCATGTAAGGCTTTGTTCATCCAGTTCACTATTTATTGTTCATCTTGGAGGACTTTGGTTTTTGGTTCAAACTGATTTATTATTTAGCTGCAGAGGTGTTCCAGAATTTGTTAAGTTGACTATGGCTTTGTGTAGTGTGCTTTCCTGAGATTTTTGTAAGAAGTATGATCGTAGATTGTCAATTTGTGTGTAGTGCAGGTTTTTTATATCTATGAATCCACGTCCTCCTAGTTTCCTCTTAAGTGTAAATCTTTGGACTGCTGAATGTAGGTGGTGGATGTTGTATTTATTGCTGATTGTTCTAGTTAAGGTGTTGAGGGCGTTGAGCTCGGTGTCAGACCAATTAATTAATTCAAAAGAATACGTCAGAATGGGGACAGCGTATGTATTCACTCACGGCTTTTACTTTATTCCTGCCATATAGTTGAGTGCTGAGTATTTTATTTAGCCTCTGTTTATATTTAGATTTCAGTAGGTTTTTTATGTCAGTGTGATATAAACATGTGCTTTGATGATATCCTAAATATTTATATGATTCTTTTGGTTCCATGCTATCTATTGTCCCTCCTTGAAGTTCCAATTCGAATGAATCCGTCTTGCTGTGTTGGCCTTTAATAATGCTATTGATTTTAAATTTATTGGTTACAAAAGTCATTCTTATATCTGTGCTACAGTTTTCTGTGAGCTTTAGTAGATGACCTAGTGCCCGTTTGTTGCTTGCGTAGAGTTTGATGACATCCATGTATTGTAGATGCGTAATTTTGATATTGTTTTCTCTGTCTATTGTGTAGCCGTGGGGGGTATTATTGAGAATTCTAGAGAGAGGGTTTAAGGCTAAGCAAAACCAGAGAGGACTGAGGGAGTCGCCTTGGAAAATTCCCCGTGCTATATTGATCGGTGCTGTTGTGAGTGTTGTACTATTGGTACTCAGACTAAGTTTCATTGCGTTTAAAAAATTGTATTAGGCTATTGTCTATTTTGTATATTTTCAGAACGTGTAACAGCCAAGAGTGGGGTACGCTATCAAAGGCTTTTTGGTAATCAATGTATGAGTAGTATAGGTTTCTGTGTCTCTTTTTCACTTGGTTGTGTATTTCTGTATCAATTTTGAGCTGTTCCTTGCAACCTATTGAACCTTTACTGCAGCCTTTCTGTTCCTCTGGTATGATTTTGTTAGTTGAGATGTGTGTGTTAATTTTTTGTGAGATTATGGATGTCAGGAGTTTGTAACTGGTAGGAAGACAAGTAATGGGCCTATATTTAGCTGAGTTTGTCGTATCGTTGTCTTTGGGTTTCAAGTATGTGACGCCTTGTGTCATAAATGCAGGTATGTCTTGAGGGTTATGAATGAGATGGTTCAATGCTATTGCGATATGTGTGTGTGTTGAGGTTAGATATTTGATCCAGTAGTTTTGGATTTTGTCTGCCCCAGGCGCTTTCCAGTTCAGAGTCTTTTTAATTGCCTGTGTTACGTCCTCTGTCTCTATTGTTATTTCTGGCGTTGGGTTTATATTTTCCATTTCCTTTCTTCAATTTCGGTCCATGATGTGTGTTCATTGTGCTGCACTGGTATTGACCACAAGTTCTCCCAGTATTTCTGAACGTCTGCAGTATCTGGATGGTGTGTCACTGTAATATTTTCAGAGTTCAGCTTTTGGTAAAATATTTTCTGGTTGGTAGCAAACATGATATTGTCTGATTTTCTCCGATTACTTTTCTTATATCGGCTCAGTCGTTGAGCTTGAGCTTGTAGTTTTTGTTTATTTGTATCTAGCAGGTCTACCATTTCTTGTCTACTTTTATTGTTTGGGTTTAATTTTTGTTAGTTTTTCTTTGTCAATTGTCCGTTTAAATATTGTGAGTTGTCCTATTGATTTTCGTAGTGCTTTGATCTTGTTTTCTAAACGAAGCTCCCAGTAAGGTCTCTTTTGTTTGTCTTTAGTGGAGTTGGATGTATTAGGAGCAGTTTCTACTATCTTTTTAGGTTTTTTGGCATGTATTTTTGTTACGGTCATTGTGGCACAGTAGATAATTTCATGGATAACTTCTATTGAGACATCCTCTTTGTTTTGTAAGAGTTTTTCGACAATATCATTAACAGTGTTCATAGTTTTTATCAGTTTGCGAGTTGTTTGTTGTTTGGAATTATTAAAAATATATATAGTATTTTTTATAAAATATATATTATTTTTTATGTGATGACTAATTTTGAGGAACGCCTTATAATAATTATAACAATCTAATTATATATTATTCATCTTTAAATTTTTCTGTTAATCACAGAGAATATGGGCTAGCTGTAAAACTTGTAAAAACTTTAAGATGATTAGAAAATCTTGATTAACTGGAGTTATCATCGTTTCGCCTACAATACCTAAATTTTAAAATAATAGTAGGCGGGAACCTAAAACTGTAGCATACTTTATTATATAGTAGGGTTGGCAACCCTATATGGTACTGTCAATATTAACGACTTCCAGGTGGCAAAAATCCAACGCCTGCAAAAGAATCTGGAGACGCGCTGGCTGCAGATCCTGCAGCACCTTGAAGAGACCCTGACCGTGCTAATCAGCATCGAGCGAATGTAAGTTGATTAAAGTTACTGCACATGTTAATGCGTTTTACTATATCAGATGGCGCTAGTCAGGTCTCCGGCAGAGTAGAATAGCACCAACCCCTTACACTCGTCGGTGTCGTACAAGGCGACTAACGTTTTTGAGGCTTCGTAGGCTGGAAAATGGGCAGCAGCGTTTTCCATTGTTATATAAATAATAATTATAATAATAATACATCAAAGGCTGGCTATTAAGCACAAACTTATAGAGAACTGTAACACACCCTATTACAAATATACTCCGCAGGTAATACTTGAAAACGCTTCTTATAAATTATATTACGACCGAGCAATACTTACCGACAGGACGATCCCCTACAATAGACCCGACATAACTCTACAGGACAAACAAAAGTTTCTTTTTATGGTATACAGCAGACATAGAGGCAAACGGGCCACCTGATGGAAAGTGGTCACCGCCGCCTATGGACATCAGCAACACCAGGGGAATCACCAATGCGTTGCCCACCTCTGAAGATACCTCTTATATACCTCTTGAACGATCCCATGTCATAGTCCAAAGGAAACACTGTGGCTGGGAGCTCAGTGGTTCCAACTTGCTTGTTTGTATGGGATCATTGACTATTCGTACGGCGCGTCTCTGTACGGAGTCCAGAGGATTAAGCAGGTCGGCAGTTTAGCCGGCCCAAAGATGGGAACAATACTCCATATGAGGCCGCACTTGTGCCTTGTACAGCAGCAGGCGCTGCCCTTGGGTGAAGTATCGCTTGGACCGGTTAAGCACTCCAAGCTTTTTTGAAGCCAGTTTGGCCTTGCCTTCCAGGTGACTCCGGAATCGCATGCTATCCGATATGTCGACACCGAGGATCCCAATACTTTTTGAGATGGAAAGGGGTGATCCTTAAAACTGCGGCACTATGTCAAAGGGATCTTTTTTGGCGGAAAATGCGCAGACCTGTGTCTTCGAGGGCTTGAATCGGACCAGGTTTAGTCCGCCTCACTGAGCAACATGCTCCAAAGAATGTTCAATATTCGACACAAGCTAATTCAGCTCTCGACACCTCGGAACGAGGGACATTCGCTCGGGCAATATAACTAATATCTCCAGTACTGTCATCCGCATAACAATGAATACTGGGGATATTCAGCATATCATTGATATGCACAAGAAACAGCGTGGGAGATAGCACTGAACCTTGGGGTACTCCAGCATTTATAGTCTTGGTATCGGAGCAGCATCCATCGACAACGACTTGGACGCTCCGTCCAGACAGGAAGCTGGATACCCTATTGCAGAGCCCCTCGGGGATACCGTACTTCGGGAGCTTTGATAGAAGTGCCCTGTGCTAGACCCGATCAAATGCCTTTCCAGCAAACATACCACATTTTTACTATAAAGTTAAGATATAGGTTACCTCTTACGTAATTTTTACTTAAGCGACACACCACAAAGTTAACTTACTTTATGGTTGAAAAATTGTCGAAAAATCTGGTAGAATTGACTTAAAATGTAGTCCGATAGGTCGCTATGACTTATAGGTTAATTTTAGGTAATTATGACGTAATTTTTTCTTAGCCAACGACTTCAAAGATACTTATTTGTAAGTCGATACCTAATATAACCTGATAGTAAATAATACTTCTAAAACATTTTAGATACCAACAGGTCATCTAAGGTTAACTTGAAAGTCCGTGTAACTCGAAAACTAGTAAGACAGAGTTAACGGTGGTGACCTGGCAGTTAATTTATGTTGGTCATAGTGACCGTTAATTGGTGATCTAGGACGTATTTGAAACGCTGGTCCTTTTGTTTTAACATAATGTAGTCGCTTGTTAATCAACAATGGCCAAAGATAAAAAATTGTACAGACACTCCAGTACGTATTATAGAAAATGTAATAGAAAATGTAAAAGACAACTTGATAAATCTTAAAATAGAGAAGTGTCTAAGAAATCTTCAGAAGTAATCAAACCCGCACAATATCCGTTTCCTGACAGTTTTTATCAATCAATGATCATACTGTAGCCTCCGATATGGGCTATGCCCACGGGCGGTGGTGTCGGTGCGCGGACCGTTTCAACGGTCCGGTCGTTTGGTTTGGCTCCCCCGGCATTTCACGCACGGGGGGAGCGGGCCTCGGCTTGTGGTGGTGTGGTGCCGGTGATGCCATGGCATGACAACCCGGTCTGTTGGGTTTGCGCCCCCCGCTAGCTCTTCTTTGCCGCCCTCGGCGCGGTACTAGCCTGCCGAGTGGGACCCCGTTCGGGGAGGCCCGGCAAACGACCTGCGAGCAGGCGGCATCCTGCAGCGAGGGGTGCGAGGCGTCAGTATGTCAGCAAGTGAGGACTCTGAAAATAAAG
This sequence comes from Blastobasis lacticolella, assembly GCA_905147135.1. NCBI lineage: Eukaryota > Metazoa > Arthropoda > Insecta > Lepidoptera > Blastobasidae > Blastobasis > Blastobasis lacticolella. Next base: position 12,187,716 of record LR990065.1, read on the forward strand.
AAGTCGAAGAATCTGAAGAATCAGATAATGAGAAGTCTAAAACTGAAGGCTAGATTCAATGAAACTGTCTGAAGGCTGGAGAAAATAAACTGTTTAGCATAAACTGACCTCAGCATCCCTAAACGATTTGTTAAGTCTATTAAATGAATAGGTATAGTACATAGAATATAGTATAAACATGGTCAATAGGTACAGGCCGTTCATAGTTATTTCACCTCTGGTTTTTGATAAAATTTAATGTTGTAAGTAATGTAATGCCTAATCAACTATACCTACTTAAGAACCTACTAAGATTTTACTCTTTTACTAACATCATAATCTCATTTCAATAGTTAGAAGGTTTCTATTTTTGTTGATAAGTCGCTTCAAATCTATTGTAAAGAAGTACCTATTTAACTAGGTAACGAGTAAACCAAAAATGTCTGAGGTGAAAAACTGTGTACGGAATCGGACTGTAGGTAATTTATCATTTAACTTACAAGTTGGTTAAACAACTCTTCTGTACCGTTTTTTACATAATCTCGAGCATACTACAACTAGCAAACATACTGAACGACGCGTGATGATCGCGATGACTTCCCTGCCACTAGATTTGGCGCTGTTAGGTAATTATTACCTATTGGTTGTGTAAGCGACTTCATAGTTTGAGACTTTACAGTAACGAAGACCCAAATAGGTCATTTAGACCAAGACGTCGCAAAAATTGTGTCAAATGAACCTAAATTATTTACCAATCACCTTAAGGTCGATTTGTAGGTAATATCTAACTTTATAGTCGAGCCGCCATTTTATTTTGTTTCAATCAATAATGCAATTTATCATGTAATACATTAAAAGTATACCTCTATTTATAGAAAATCTAGAAAAGTCCAGCAATATTAATGTTGACATTGAGGAATTACAAACAATACCAAACTTGAGTCAAAATACTTAAATCGAAATAAATACACGCATTTTCTCTATTTTTAAATTTATTTATTTAAGTATTTTGGAAGCCCATCAGCATTTCTGAACATAAAAATATAATAATATACGAAAAAATTATCAGCGCACAAGATTTTGACGCATTATATGCGAAATCAAAAAGTTTTCCTGCCAAAAAAGCCATGTGGTACAATAGTACTTAAAACATAATACAAGTTAAAAATTAATAAAATATAATACATCTATATACCTATATATAAAAGAAAGTCGTGTTAGTTACACTATTTGCGTTACACTTTTCATAACTCAAGAACGGCTGAGCCGATTTGGCTGAAAATTGGTGGGAAGGTAGCTTAGAACCAGGGGACGGACATAGGATACATTTTAAACATTTGTTTTTTTTACTTGTGTAGGTGTAGGGTAGGTGTAGGGTTGGTGTACACCTACACCTAGGGTTGGTGTAGGGTAGGTGTAGGGTAGGGTAGAACCAGGCGTAGGGTGCTGTAGGGTTAGAACGCTACGCGAACGAAGTCGCGCCGGGTCCATCAGTTAATTATAAAAATAAGGGATAAAAATTAAAATTGTAGGTATAAAATAAATCGAAATATCGTCAATATCGTCGTATACGGAGAATTAGTCAATTGAAAACTATATGCAAAAAAAAATTTCTATTTCTATTTCAATAACAAATAAATAAATAAATATATTCGAGGACAAATTCACACAGCGCCATCTAGCCTCAAACTAAGCAAAGCTTGTACTATGGGTGCTAGATAACTGATATACTAATTAAATACTTTTAAATACATACTTATTATTCATAGAACACCCAGACCAGTAACAGAAATTAAAATTAATCATTTCAATTTCTGCCTAGGTATTATTTCTTATTAGCGTCCTTGTGAACGGATGTCCAGTGACTGATGATGGGACTTGTTGTATCCCGTGTTACGAGCTGCAGAATGCTATTACCCAAGTTGCGCAATTTATCCCAGAAAGAACACCATGATCTCCAACCCGCCTGCCAAGCGTGGAGATTATGGCAACAACCTCCCCTTTCGTGGGAGAGGTCCTAAGTCTTGCAGTGGACTGTTATGGGGCGTGATGATGATCAATTTCTGTTACGGGTATGGGTGTAGTATGTATAATAAGTATATATTTAAAAGCATATAAGTATTTTATCAGTTATCTAGGTATGTTGTCAAAATTCTGTCGTGCTGGGACAGAAACGACTGTTGTAAAATTACGTATCTTTTCCAGCCAATAATCATCATCATCTTGACGTTAATGTCCCGGTTGTGCTCTCGCGCGAGAGGGCCCAGAGTCCACCTTTACAATGATCTAGGATTTTGGCAGATATGGACGCAGCCTATGGACATTTGTAATACCAGGGGCATCGCTCACGCGTTGCCGACCTCGTAAAACCTGTTCACCCCCTTCTTGAAGAACTCCATGTTGTATCTCTCCAGGGAGAACCTCTCCAGGTGGTTTATTCCACAACCTAAGTGTGCGTTGGAGAAAGTTCCTTTAGAACCGCACAGTTCGCGACCAATTTGGCTCCAAGGTGTGAGGATGAACTATCTGTCGGCCTGCCTATTCTGTGGGCGACCCGACCTTTCTCAGACGTCCGACCACGACATAATTATATACGACTATTTATGATGATTAAAATCAACTGTCTAGCTGCCTCCTAGATCGTATGTAGCATGCATGACCCGACCCACTCATTTTGTTTTACGCTGTCTCCGATTGTTGAGGGAGGAGTTCGGGACACTATAGGTATTTCCTACTCCAACCTATTAATTCTTAATTTAATTTGTTGCGGGTTCCAAGACAGTATTACTTGTCCTCGGGCGCGTCTGAGTCTCAAAACTTAGGAGCTGTTTGTGGTCGCCGCTGTAGATCCTGGCTACACAGGAGTTGCAGCGGTGGGAAAGAGTGGTGGGGTAAAGCCCGTAGCTGCCTCCTAGATCGTATGTAGCAGCCTTAACCGACCCCATGATCACCAGGTGGGGGTTGCAGCAGCAGCTGCACGCCAACGGGCCATCGGCCATCGACAGCAGCCTGGATGCCATCCAGCATTGGTGCGAAGACCTCTACGAGCTCATGTGGCATGCCATTGAGCAGGTATGTTAAATTTAATTTATATGTAATTAAGTAGTCTATCAGTTAGCTAGCACCCCCATAGCACAGGTTTTACTTGGGGCTAGATGGCGCTGTGTGAATTTGTCCACGACATTTATATTCTTCTGTATATAGTAAAAAACATAGTCGCCTCCCGCCGTCAGTATCTATGTATGCTTAGATCTTTTAAACTACTTAATGCGGTTTTCAGCAATAGATAGAATGATTCAATGATTCAAGAGGAGGTTTATAAGCAATTAAAAAATGGGTAGGTAGTGGTAAAGTAGGTGTAGTGTAGGGTAGGCGTAGTGTAGGGTAGGGGTACGACGCCACGCAAACGAAGTCGCCGGATCCACCAGCTATTATCTTAAGCCTGACCAGGCTTACTTACGTTAACTTTGGGGCTATATGGCGCTGTGTGAATCTTAAGTGCATTTTGTTGCAGGTCCATGAAATGATTAGGTTCTGGACATATAGTTCAGTTCCGGCGTCTGAAAATCTTCTGAATACCTTGGGCACCCATGAAATGAGGGTAAGTAGGTACACCAACCATTGGCCGTGTGGTGTCCGGCAGAGTAGAATAGCACCAACCCTTACCCCTTACTTGTGGATGTCCTACAAGGCGACTAATATTTTCGAGACAAAAAATCAAGAGTCTCCGTAAAGTGGAAAATGGGCAGCAGCGTTTTCCATTGTTATATTTATTACACTGCGATCTTCAATACTCTCTCCAAGCATGGAGATTATGTCACTAACCCCTCCTTTCGTGGGAGAGGCCCTGAGTCCTGCAGTGGACTGTTAAGGGCTGTGCTGATAAAGGTACACCACAGTGCAAACTATCTATGAGGTCCTGTGGTGTTTCGATAAAAAGCGGCTGTATACAGCGGGGTTTTAGTGGGTAGGGTACTTTTGGGGCCATCCCACATATCCACGTCACTCTCCCGGGTGCAGTGATGCCAACCGAATATTTCCACTCTTAAAAAAAAGGTAAGTACCTAAGGTAGATAGTGGACTTCAAAATCCAATGTATGGAGTGACATTAGTATATTATCTACAATATTACTTAGTACCTGTAGTAGGTAATTAGTACCTACCTATAATAAGTAGGTACCCATCGACTTGGAGTAAGTGTATCTATTTTAGCACAAGCTTATATTTAACTTGCATCTTTCGTATATAGGTTTGTAATTTGTCCGTGTAAAGCAAACCATCGACCAATTGTTGGTATCCAATTGAGCTATAGCAGTATACTTTAGTAACTTGGATGAGATTTAGTAACTTGGATGACAATGCATTAATATGGTACCATGGAGCTGGTCTGATGATGGAGTCGGAAGGTGGTCGTAGGAACTAATGAACACAATAAGATAACCCCATTGTGTTAGGACTGTTTGAAATGTTTTTGATGAGTAGGTAGATAAAAACTTGTTATATGAATAAATCTTTTTCATTTAAGAACTTATTATTTTTATTTTCCATATCAGCTTCAAGAAATGCTAACGAATCTGATGAAATCCGCATTCGTGATAGAGTTACAACCGCCGCAAGTTATAAAAATAAATTCCAGGTGAGTGTGCTGTTTCTATTAAATGTTGTAACTCCCTACATATGACAGCATATCGACGTCACAATACAAGCCCAGTACAAACCCGGCTTGCACAACATTTTTAAACACGTTTGCTAATGACGTTTGACGTTTTTTGTTAAAGAATAAGATTTTTTTTAGCTATGAAAAAGCAATTAGAAATAAAATTAAACACTAATACTAAAATATTATATATTCAAAAAACCATCCACACCGTTGTCCCGCGGAATGGTGCCCAGAAAGCTAGCTGCCTTGCATCGTTGGATAGCAATACTTATCCGCTGTCCGAGGAACGCGAAAGCTCTCGGGTCACCTGTGCTGTCAATCAGCTTTTTGCTTAAAACTTTAAAAAGCTTTAAAGCATCAGGACCCCACGGTCCCAACGTCTCAACCCCAAACGGCTGAAATATGAAGTACTGGTCTAGGCTTTCATATTTCCTACGTTTGAGGTCCTCAGCAGCAGAGGCCGCAGCCCCAGCGCTGCGAGCGGTAGAGGTTACATGGGACGGCGCCAGAGTGTCCACGCAAGTAGCGTCCCACACCAGCGCCCTCCCACGTTTCCAAGCAATGAGCGTCATGCCGTCAGGCCTCTTGCCATCGTCACGTACGGTACCATTCAGCTCTAATACGGCCGGTACGTTGACGGTGATAAGTATAAGATTAAATGCGTTTAAAAATTTGGTTCAAGCCAATAACCAAACCATTTGGTAAAAAAACCTAACGTTGCTATGCGCGTCTAAGACGCTATGCGCAGCGGTTTTGGGTAGATCGAAATGCTGTTAACCGTACAAGCATTAAATTGGCTGCCTGTACTTATACGGCCGAAAATGGATGTCAGAGGAACGGGCTTTTGTTGTCACATAAAAAGAAATTTCAATAAAAAAATAAAAAATGTATGAACGAACGAACGAACAAATAAATAAATATGATTAGACAAATTCACACAGCACCATCTAGCCCCAAAGTAAGCAAAGCTTGTGTTATGGGTGTTAGATAACAGATTAACGACTTATATACTTTTAAATACAAACCCAGACCCGTAACAGAAATTAAAATTCATCATTTCAATTTTAGAGTTATGAATCGAACCCGGTACTTTTAACGTGGCAGGCCGGCCATATTAACCACTGAGCCACTCAGGCCGTTAACCTATTCATCATTGATTACAGGTTCTCAGCTACTGTCAGGCTACTGGTCGGATCAAAACTGAATATTATGAACAAAGGTGTTCAAGTAAGTATGTCGATTAAATCTAGCGATACCTGGGACGACCGACCGGGCGCCGACCGGGGTCGTCCCAAGTATGCTTTCTTCACTGCCCGATTCTCTCCCATTCTCTTTGCGTGGCTAAGCCAGCGAGACCTATGGGTCTTCTTTTTATATATCGTGCGGTAGGCAAACAGGCAAGCAGGACACCTGATGGAAAGTGGTCACCACTGTCTATAGACATTAGCCACACCAAGAGTATCGCCAATGCGTTGCCCACCTCTAAATACGTTGCACGGGGCAAATGTAAAAATTATAGGTATCTTCTAATTATAGGTATGTACGAGCGCGCTGAGTAAAAACCATTTGCCCTTTTTAGTGGGATGAACAATAAATGAATGAGCGAGCGGAGCAGAGGATCAGAGGATTGTAGGTTTTGTTTAGGTGATGATGCTGATCGTAATAAAAGACAATAAAACAAAAGTAAATTAATAAATAAATAAACGTGGACAAATTCACACAGCGCCATCTAGCCCCAAACTAAGCAAAGCTTGTACTATGGATGCTAGGTAACTGATATACTTATATAATTTTAAATACATACTTATCATACATAGAACACCCAGACCCGTAACAGAAATTAAATTCATCATTTAAATTTCTGCTCGGCCGGGAATCGAACCCGGGACCTCTTGCGTGGCTGACTGGCAACCACTAAGGTCGTCATATTAGAAATAACTTGTATAATGATTATTTGGCGGTGCAGGAATAAGGTAGCCGCCGTGTGGGCAAGTGATGATGGCGATGGCACATGGGGATGGCGGAAAAGGGTAATTACCCGCCTGTTCGGGTGTTGTGACCAGGAGACCAAGGGTCTAAGGATTAAAATTATTGAATGACCGATCGGAGCGCGCACGAAACTTTTAACATTATGCTTCTTAAAAGCTGGTATGATTGTTAAATTAATATTTGAGCGAGCGCAGCGAGCTCGGAATTTTAGGTTTTGGAAGATTGGTGAACAGTATGACAAAACTGAAGGCAATGAATGAGCTTGCGACGCGAGTTCGAAATTGTTGACATTTTCGTCCTAAAAAGTTGGAGTGATTTGACAAAATCAATAAAAGAATTTTAACAACCGTAGGCGATTGTGAGTCAGAGTCGGGGCTGAAGAGGGGGCAATTGCACCCATTGCACCCCCTGGATATAGCTTGGGCCTGTTTGCCTGATATCTCAGTTTCAAATTTTTAAATAGTACTGTCATAAACAAGTTAGTACTGTCATTAGCCGTGTGGTGCCCGGCAAAGTAGAATAGCACCAACCCCTTACACTCATGAGCGTCGTACAAGGCGACTAATGTTTTCGAAGCAAAAGATCTGGAGTCTCTTTAGCCTGGGAAATGGGCAGCGGCGTTTTCCATTGTTATATTTCTGACACTACGATCTCCAATTCGCCTGTCCAGCGTGGAGATTATGGCAATGACCTTCCCTTTTGTGGGAGAGGCCCTAAGTTCTGCATTGGACTGATATGGGCTGTGATGATGATCAAGTAGCGAGCAATAACAAAGCCCTGTTTCCAGGTGAAGATAGTCTGCGAGAATCAGATCGACGACCTCTTATCCCAGCACTCGACCTTTGATGGATTGTCAACATGCGGTGTCCTGGTCAATCATTCAACTGCATTGAATAACAATGCTACATCCAAGGCTCTTCGAGGAGAATTCAGGTGAGATTTTCCCCAGTGGCAGGAACCTGTCAAGCCTGAGGACTCCAGCTGGGTGAGTACCACCGCCTTATCAGTTTCCGCCGCCAAGCAACAACGCTTGCGTTTATTACCACGGTTAGTCATATTTTTACCTCGATATTGTGCGATGAAAGTGTGGTGAATAACCACGAAAATCTTACCTATAATGCTGACATTGTTGTGTTCCGGTTTTATCCGTATTCCGGATAAAAAGGCAATGAGGCATTTCTTCTTAGTCCTCACAGTGACGTCGCGTTTCGCATTATTGTTCAAAGACTGCGATATAAAACTATATTGAATATACAAGACCCGGTACAACATGGAGTTCTTTAAGAAAGGGGTGCAAAGGTTTTTACGGGGTTGGCAACACGTGGGTGATGTACCTGGTATTGCAAACGTCCATAGGCTGCGGTGACTGCTTACCATCAGGCGCGGCCGTAAGCTTGTTTGCCACCATAGTGGGATAAAATTCACGGCGCGCGCGGGTGTTAGGTCCACGTGTGGACGGAGGCCACGGTGTTTATTAACATAGCCTTTCTATTTTCAGGAGTCTTCAACTGCGAAATTGCTCGCGCTCAGCTCGTCGGTCCAACGACGTCGTTACTGAAACGAAACTGGCCATGGTGTTCCAATGCTCTGTTAATGTTGGAAACACAGTGTTCGATGTAAGTCCTCATCAAACTCTTTTCTTTGAGTCCCATCATAATCAGCATGCACTGCATTATTCTGCATTGCACTGTCCACTTATGGTAAGTAGCCATCGTCATCCAGGACATTAGCAACCAAGCCATTTGGCCCGAACTAGTATATCGGCTATTCATGTTGATGACGATGGCCACGAAGCGATGGATCGACATCGCCGAGTCTGATGCGAGGCTTACGACGCGAGGATGCCCAAGACCGGGCGAAATGGAGGAAAATGAGTCGGAAAGCGGACCCTGGCAGAAGCCGGGATTGTCCGCTCGGATGATGATGATGATGATGGCATCCCCAGCTGACTGGGGCACCGCGTTCGCACCGCCGCGGCCGCGCTTTAGTACCTTAGTAGTAGCTTAGTACCGCGCTTTAACGCCAGTAACAATGTCAAAGCACGCACACACTGCTTCACTCATGATTTTAGGGAGTACCCATCTGTCACCAACATAATATTACAAACTATTACAGTGGTTTTTCTCATGAGACTTGACTTGACTCACGAGACTATGCGAGAGCACAACCGGGACATTAAAGATGATGGATGATGCATGGTGGATAGGCTAATGATGTTGACGATGACGATGACCTCCCCAGCTGACCGCGGTGTCGCTCCCCATAGTGGTGACGGTCCACGCGAACCAGGAGGCCTCCGCGTGGGGCACCATCACCTGGCACAACGCGTTCGCGCGATTGCCGAAGCCCGGCGCTGTGTTCGTCGTCGCGGATAAGGTGAGAGTTTACACATACATACATACATAAAGCTCACGCCTGTATCCCACAGGTGGGGTAGGCAGGGGCTATGGATCGTCACTTTGCTCTATCCTAACACAACTCCCTAGCCTCGCATATATCCACAACTCTTTTCATACATCTCCCTTTATTCTTACCACTTCGGACCCCAGCTTTTTCGAGAACATTGGTCATCTGCGGGGCTATTGGCTAACTCAGTTGACAACTGTATTTGACACTAGATAATTCTACACCACGTCATCTACGTTGAAAACTGGCAATAGCGTCTACCAAATTAGAGTAGTGTCAGATTTTTTTATGTCAAATTCAGTTGCCTACTGTGATAGCCGATAGGCTCTCTGATCAGTTAATGTGTGAATGCTTATATCCTGGTTTAATAAAGTTGTGCAGTTTATTTTATTTGCAATGAAATAAACTGTACAATATTAGTGGAAGATAACATAACTAACTAAAACTAGATTAATCTAGTACAACATTTATATAAAACTATTAAAAAAATAATAAAGACATGCTGCCCAAAATGCTGGCGGCATTGCCACGTTGAAATGACAATGCTCAAACTTTTCAGATCTTTAAAAATTCGAAGAGCTCCCGGTCCCGGACCCGGACCCAATGTTTCTACCTCAAAAGGCTCAAATAAATAACATATGTCGATATTATTAAGTGTGTAAAAGGAAAAATATAAGATTTATCTATCTGTGCACCGCGAGGCGTTTCACAGCGCTGGTTTTCCGTGGCCCCTAGTGCGAAAAAATATACTAGTGCCTGAGACTGGTTCAACGGTTTAGGGCGCCGTGACTGAATTTGTGTATTTATTTATTCAATCTTGAACCCACAGGTCCGGTGGTCGGAACTCAGGGACACACTTAACACCAAGTTCTACTCAGCCTGCAGTATGCCCTTGGAACCTGACCATTTGCGGTACTTGGAAACGAAATTGTTTAGGTAAGTTAAAGAAGAGCCGTTGGCAACGGTCGTGCGACGGGCGGTTATGCAGTCTCCTATTGGTCGGGCGACGTCCGTCGTACGACCGATACCAATTAGGACAGCGCCTCAGGGATGTGAAAGTACTTTTTTTATGTTTCTCAGTGACAAAAGAGCAGACCGCCCATCCATGGGCGTATTCAGCATTTTAGAGGTGGAGCATAAATAAATATTATATTAAAATTTCTGCTGGCCGAGAATCGAAGCCGGGACCTCTGCGACCTCTAGTTATTAACCAACTGAACCACTCAGGATATATACTTAACTGAGATCTTATTTTTATTCTTATATATTCCCCTTTCTGCAGAGGACAACCAGCAGCACCGAACACCATGGTGACCTGGAGCCAGTTCGCACGTGACATCCTCCCAGGACACACGTTTTCCTTCTGGGACTGGTACTACAACGCCTTCAAGATGACCAAGCTGTACTTGACGGATATGTGGAAGAACAAGTGCGTATCCCATATTAGAACCTGGCTGATCTGCGGGGGAAGACGCAACGTGGGTAGTTCTTCCGCAAGGTGGACCGACGACCTGGTAAAGATCGCAGGTACCAGCTGCATGCGGAGGGCACAGGACCGGCCGCCGTGTAGGTCTCTGGGGGAGGCCTATGCGATACGATGGTCTGCGGGGTGATTTTGGTAAACATGCTGCGTTTCTGAATTATATATTATCTTGGCATTAATGTCCCGGTTATGCTCTCGCGTACGAGGACCCAGGGTCGCCATGATCATGATCCAGGATTTGGCAGATAAGGTAATTATAGTAAAGGGACTGCCATGTGACCTCCGTGACCCTGCTACTAGGGGAACCTCACCAAATTAGATTCAAACCCGGTACATTCGTACCCCGAACGCTCCTACCCGCATAACTTAACGGTGCAAATGGCACAGATCAACAACTGCATAGCATCTGTAAGAATCGCATGGGTATCCTCCTTGGTTGTCTCAATACTTGGTATCCTCAGACAGACTTGTCTTATTTGGTAAACAAACATTACCAAAAATCACGACTTGCCGTATCAATCACGCTGCGGACACTGTCATCATAAAGTTCGATCTGTAACTAACCCTAATTAGGGGGGGGGGGGGGCTTACTAAAATATGGGGTAACCGTAATAAAAGAAGATACTTAGGGTGTCCGTAATAAAAGTAACTCAAAATAAGAAACGAAGGTAGCGAGCTTTAAATTTTTCAAATTTTGGCTTAAAAGACCCGGGGTTAACATGATAATGTTAGCCCTTAAAATCCGAATCGATGACACAACGCGGGCGTGTGTGTAAACATTTTAAATATGAGCGAGCGTAACGAGCTCAACATTTTTGGAACTTAGACTCAAAACCCCCTCGTTACGCCAATGCTGTGTAGTTATACATGTCTTGAATTATATAAAAAACACATAGAATCTGAATTTCAACAAATACGTAATTTCCACAACCAAATAAGTCAAGCCAAGTCAGTCTGAACATATTTTAGATACCTTAGCTTTAATTCCTTCTTATTTCGCACGCAGCATGATAATAGGCTTCATATCGAAGCCGGACGCCGAGGGCCTCCTCGCTGGGAGGGCTCAGGGCACCTTCCTCATCAGATTTTCTGACTCCACGTGTGGAGCTGTCACCGTCGTTTGGATTGAGGGTAAGTGACTTAATTATCATCGTCTTAGCGTTTAACCCGGCCTCTGCCAGGATCCGCCTTCCTACCCATTCTCCTCCACTTCGCCCGGTCTCCGGCATCCTCGCGTCGTAGGCCGTTGACTCTCACATTAGACTCAGCGACGTCATCCATGAGCGTTAGTGTGATACTTTCAGTCAGGCAATCTGGAGAGCATCAGTGGTTTAATGGTTAAGGGGACCGACTCGTACCCCGAGGTACCGGTTTGAACCTCAGTGCCGCCATGTATCTATGACTAACACTAATCGACGGTCCTACGGTAAGGAAAAACATCGTGATGAATCCTGCGCATTCAGGCAACTGATTGTGTAACCATGATTTAATCTGGTGAGGTTCCCCTGCTAACAGGATCACGGAAGCCAGACGGCAGTCACTCCACTGTAATTACCTGAGCTGCCAATTCCTGTTCCATGGTCAATGCGGTCCCTGGGCTCTCGTGTGCGAGAGCATAACCAGGACATTAACGCCAAGATGATGATGATTATTTCGCCATGTGGTGTCTGGCAGAGTAAAATAGAACCAAGCCCTTACACTCGTGGGTGCAGTAATGTGTTTGTGGTGTTATTGTGTGAAACATTTATGTTTTCTATTTTATTCTATTCTATTCAAAAGTTCTGGAGTCACCTTTGGCTGGAAAATGGGCAGCAGCGTTTTTATTCCTATATTTACAACACTGCGATTTCTAACCCACCCCCCAAGCGTGGAGGTTATGGCAATAACATCGACCTAAGTATTGCAGTAGACTCTTATGGGGTTTAATTATGATTATTATTTTTTTACATTCCCAGCCAACGGGCAAGTATTCAGTCTAAAACCTTTCACCACGACTAATCTCGGCGCGAGTGGACTACCCAACCGGCTACTGGACCTTGAAGAGCTGGTCACGCTATACCCCGACATTAGCAAGGACCAGCTACTAAAGTTTGCCACGGGAGATCCAGGTAAGACGCAGCGTGGGCAGGCCTTCCACAAGGTGGACCGACGATCTGGTAAGGATGGAAGGTACCAGCTGGATGCGGAAAGCACTCTGGGGGAGGCCTATGCCCAGCAATGGGCGTCTTCTGGATGATATGATGATGATGATGATCAAGGTAATCCTTTTAAAATCTTACATCCTTCATCCAATCTTACCTATGAAATTTTTCGATTTCTTGGAAATGGCAAATACGATCACAATGAAACTTAGTAGGTATAATCAAACAGTTTTGAACTAACTGGTGCATATCATTTTATTGTGATAACTACTCACTTCATAAAACTATAGCTGATTAAAGAGGCAAAACTGACGTCAACGGAAAAACGCTATTTTCAAACTATTACAAAATCTTGAAAATATCTTTTTTAATTAATTTTGGTGGCCTACCGCTACCTAAATATACTCTTTTTAAAATGTATTAATTTTGATATGTTGTGCATAATTAAAAATATATGATAAATATGTCGTCGCGTGAAGGAAAGAGGTGTATCAGGATCATTGTCATCAGGGTGGTGATATCAGTATTAGATCGTATTCGTCCAGATAAATTAAAGAAAAGGTTCACATTTACTCCACTGTATTGATTCCAATTCATTTTTGCACATCACTTATAATTTCACTTGAAATCAGAGCAGTATTACAATGTAGGCAGTTGAGATAATTTACTTTCTTATTTTAAAATAACTTTATTTTCAAACGTAAATAACACTTTCTATAAACGAAATGTGGTGACAGTTTCAAGACGCGTCGCTCCTCGGCGGCGGTAGCGTCAAGAATGGCCGCCACTCCGCCCGAGTCGTGCCGTTGAGACTGTCAGCACGCCCCACTAGAGGGCGCACTCCCACTTCCGTTTTATTCGTCATGAGTCCGTACTATTGACCACATGATTCCATACTATTGACCGGATCCGTCTAATATATATTTACGAAAAACACGTCAATGTCATGGGACCCGATATTTATCTAATTGGCCATGTGGTGTCCGGCTGAGTATTACAGGTTGTCGAAAACGACGACAAATTTCTTAGGCCAGGAAATGAGCAGAGAGAGTGCTAGACTGAGGGTCAGACAAGATTGCTTTGAGGTTATGGCGTCCTTGTCATTGTTTATATTGTAAGTTATTATTGTTGACTGTCAGTCAAATCTGGCCCCGGGTCTACTATCCTAACCTAAAGTCTGTTTATTTGAGAAACTTCATGGTCGCCGACGCCGACGTACAAAGACGGACATAAAGTTACACAGCTTTATCTTCTAGTTAACCAGAGCACCAAGCAACCAAGAAAGCAATATATTTAAAATAAATTGCATAGAAATAAAGATAAATATCAATACCATACAGCCAAGGAATTGTGATAATTTCGTCAGTCGTTAGAGCGCGCCATCTATGGGAATTTGTGGTAAGCAAACCTTGAAAACCCATTCTTACCCAATATATACCTTACCTACCCCATACCTTACCCAATATTTATTTTTATTTATTATGGGAAACAAACAGCTTAAGATATTACATTACAATTTGTTATCTGTGCTATACACAAGCCAATAAAGTTTCCACTTAGTTCTAGTGTACACTTGTTATCTACATTGCCAACAAGAATTAATATCTAAAGTAAACAGCGCATGTAAAACAAAAACTTCATTACTTTGAATCGTAACTTAACATTTTCTTAAAAGTTGCTAAACTGGGCAAAAATATATTGGCGTGCTTATACTGCTGGTTGTATTTATCACAAACACGGATCAAACAGCAATTTTTTGAGTAATTTGTCTTGCAAAAAGGAATAAGGAACGTTTTCTTCGTGCGAACATTACACTTTGAGCTATTGAAACATATTCCACGTAATAAATAAGGAGAGTCTGTTTGATTATTAATTAATTTAAATAAGAAAACTTGATCTCGTATATCGCGACGAGTTTCCAAAGTCAAATAGTTATTCTTTAATGAGCTATATTGAAGATATCTAATAAATTTATTCTGAATACGCTCTATGCTGTATTTGTACTTTTTATACCGAGTATTCCATACGACCCAGCCATATTCTAAGTGCGATCGAACATAGGAGTTGTACAATAGAATGATAGTCCTAGGATTGTTGAAGTCACGTGACTGTCTCATTATAAAACCTAACATTTGATAAGCTTTAGCTGTTATTTTATTAATATGTGATTGGAATGACAAATCACTATCCAGTTGTATTCCCAGGTCCCTTACCTCGGAAACCCTTTTTAATTTTTCATTAGAAATAGTGTAATCATAGTAAATTTTCTTTTTCTTTCTGGTAAAAGTAATAACGCAACATTTTTCAATATTCAGAATTAAATAATTATTTAAACAATAATCGTACAAACGGTTTAAATCTGTTTGTAAATTTATGCAATCTTGTATATTATTTATTTTAGCAAAGATTTTTGTATCATCTGCATATAAGAGAGAATTAGAATTTTGAAAACATTTATTTACATCGTTGATGAATATATTAAACAATAGAGGCCCGAGGTGTGATCCTTGAGGAACGCCGGAAGTGATAGGAATAAAAGATGATGTGTATCCTTTAACAGCTACAGCTTGAGATCTGTTTTTGAAAATAAGATTCGAACCATCTCAGTAGGTTGCCGTGAATACCGACTGATTCAATTTTGTGTAATAATATAGAATGTGATAATTTGTCAAATGCTTTTGAATAATCAGTATACACGGCATCCACCTGAGAGCCGTCCTCCATAGCGACTATCACACGATCGAGATACTCACATAAATTGGATTCTGTAGACCGTTTATTTATGAAGCCATGTTGGTTCTCCATAATAATCGGTCTTATCAGTGGGTAAACTATGTCATAAATAATTTTTTCAAACATCTTAGGAATAGCTGAAAGCTTAGAAATACCTCTGTAATTTTTGACATTATGAATATCTCCACATTTAAATATGGGCGTTATTAAACTATTTTTCCACTGCGACGGGACGCAGCCCTCTTTTAAAGATTTATTGAAGAGTAGGCAAATTGGATAGGCCAAGGATTTGCTACATGATTTTAAAAATATGGGGGATATACCGTCCGGCCCTCCACCCTTGGTAACGTCAATCAAGCTGAGATATTTTTCAACTGTGATTATGGGTATTGTGATCGAGGATATTGATATACTATTGCAATTAACTATTCCTGGCTTTGGTAAACTCGATACTACGCTCGATTGATCAACTACAAACACCGATTGGAAAAAACTATTATAAAGGTTCGCAATTGTTTGACCATCCGTTGCCACCAATTGGTCAAAAAATACTGAGTCAGGAATATCAGAACTCTTTTTCTTAGACTTTATAAATGACCAGAAGTGTTTAGTGTTCATATGAATTTTATCCTCTGCTCTTTGGATGAACCTTTCGTAGCATAATGTTTTGTTTTCTTTTATCTGTTGGCTTAGAGAGCTAAACTTGTTATAATCAGAAATTCTGCCATACAATTTCCATTTTTTATGATGTTTTAACTTCAACTTAACCAATTTGATTAAAGAGTGTGAGTACCAAACTGGAAAACGTTGCCCGTAACTGACCATCTTTGAAGGGATATACTTGTCAATGGTGTCATTTATCAATTTATAAAATACTCCTGTAGCTTTTTCGATATTACTAGCAGAGTCCAGCCAAGTTTCACTTAAACAAATCACCTCATGGTCCACGTCCAAAACGCTATTCAATAATATGTTCGTCTTTGTGCGCAGTCCTCTAACATTCTGGTACAACACGTTAATCGGCATTAGAAAACGGGCAATAATTATGACACTTACGACGCAACATTTTATATAGGTAGCAATATATTCCACCAGAATGCCGGGTACACGATAATTTTTCCATCACATTACGATTTTTCTCAGTACTAACAGAATAAGTAGCTATGTTTACAATTAATGTTGGAATTAAATGCACTAAAACGCAAAACATTACATTAAAATGTTTGAAAAGTACAAATACGCAGAACGATTTCACGATATAAATTATTTTAGCAACTTTCGCCAAGTTCACATACAAAACGCAGGAACAAGTTCGCATCGTTACGGCCCGCAAATAGGTTTTTATATTTCATTATTTTCTTAGAAGCTCGCCAATACATCTTATTAATAATGAATTGAACATAATCTAAAGCTATAAAAATAATGTAAAATTTAGATATAAAAAACCAAAGATTTACCTTAAGTAACAAAATTAAAAAATACAGAAAATAAAGAACTGTAGTATAGTATACATACCAATACATCCACGTTTTTCCTATATAATTTTGTGTAACGATTTTTCCGATGTAAAGTGCAGGATTGGTGCTTCTTTATCTCGTCTCACTCTTATGGTACAGTTACGAACCCACACAAACTCATAATTGTGTTCTTTAGCTCTGGCTTTAGCCAGGTTAAGAAGATGCTTATTATATGCCGACAAATGGTCATTTACATATATTTGTTCGGTTGAATCCACAAAGCCGATATTGTTTGCTGTAATAGTTTTGATCTTCCTAAGGGAGGATAGCAGATCATCCTTTTTATATCTCGACTGAAGTTTTAAAATTATAGGCTTGGGCTTTTTTTGCTCGTTGGGGTTCTTGGCTGCTACTCTGGTGACGAAATCAATGTCTCTAAAAGGATCTAGCGGAAATTTCCCAAGGTCGCACAGCTTACTAACAATATTGAATAAATTCTCGCCATCCTTATAAGGGACTCCATTAATTTGGATGTTTGAGCGACGGACCCATTGCTCGTTTTTTCTTGACTCTTCTACAATACCGTTAAAATTTTCTTTTAGTTCATTAACTTTCGACTTTAATGACTCCAGCGTTGCTATCCGTGTATCTATCAAGGATAATCTCTGTGTCAAACCATCTAATTTATCGCAGAAAAACGATTTCAACTGTGTAGTTTCCTCTTTAAGCGCTCTGACATCCTCTTGAATGGAACTAATCTCGGACAATTTATCCATGATCATGTTCAGCTTATCCGTAATTGCAGAGAGTTCGGAAACTTGCCTTTCATCTACCTTTTCTACAATCGGTTCGGCTGAGTTAGCAGGTTCCAATACTTCCTCCTTACCATCACTTGAGCGGCAAGGAAGACACTTCTACGTAGACTTTCTGGCACCGAGACGGCTATATCCCTTTTCGGTAATACCTCCACAAGCAAAATGATATCTTCTGTTACATAATGTACAATCAGGACCATCTCCAACAGTATCATCACATGTGGGACATTTCAATGTTGATACGGACATGGTTGAGAAGCCCTGTCCTAACGTACGTAAACAAAGCGCGGTATACGAAGTTGGTAAAAGCGGGTAAATGAAAGTAACTTGAGTGCAAGTAGATGTCGTGTACCACTGACAAGCGCGTACGCACGACTGGATATATACAATATATACCTTTTTTATACCTACCACTAAGGTGGCAAACAAGCTTACGGCCCGCCTGATGGTGCGCAATCACCGCAGCCTATGGCCGTTTGCAATACCCACGCGTTGCCTTACCAACATCGTCACTTACCAATCAACAGGTGATATGGCGGTCAAATGCTCGTTATGCATATAAAAAAAAAGAATCTAACCTGATCTCAATATAACGTTGACATTCTAATGTACTACTTCGTCTGAAATGAATGAATTAAAATATATTTTTTTTAATATTTCCAGTACCAGTCTCCTCTTCGGGATACATAACCTGGAAGACAAAAACGGAAATTGTGACAAGTCCGTCTCGTGCTGCGACACCCATCACCAACCAGCAACAGATGGCCGGCATGCATCCGCAGAATAGTACCCAAGATATGATCGCATTCCCAGACAAAGATAAATTGGAAGAGTGTGTAAACAGATTGCTGATTAGTTATAATTTGGACGATTGTGATTGTGAGTGAAAGTGCTAGTTAGATTTAGATTTCATTTATTTCCCAAAAGTAAATACAATTTCATTTTGATCATATCAAATATGTCAAAAATGTGTTTCAGTTAGGGATCGTCAGAGTTACAGTACATATATGTATAAGCACTAATACAAAATTTATGTAATTATATAAATTCACATGTCTGCTAATTAAATTATTGTGCAATTACTGCTACATATACTGCTAATTACATAAAAACAATTAATATTCTATATGAATGTCAAAATTAGATTAGATTTAAAATATTACAATCAAATAATAGTAATTGTAAATTTAAAAATTAAATTATACATATAAGTAACTACTTATTATATTTTGTTTAGTATATTTGGTCAGATAATAATTATACTGTAAACTAATATTTAATAATAATTTACATCTAAACTAAATGTAAGATTGTTCAATATATATAAATAATATGTTAAGTTTAATATGATAATCATTATTACTCAGTGTAATAATTATTATCATATTATACATACACCGGACAGACCGACTACCTTTCCTAGTAGAGGATTTTGCGACGCGCGTGGCAGTAGTCGCAAAATCGCGTCTACCGACTCCTGCGTCGCGAATGCGGGTTGGTCGGGTCGGCGGTCCGCAACCATTCCAGACGCGAGACGCATGACTTTTTATGCACCGCCAACTTACCTACGTGTGATTGTCGATAGTTCGATACCATTTCTAGAGCCTTCCTATTTCTTTACCTGTTTTTCCGTCGCTCTTAATTTCTCCTTCTGTGCGTGGTCGAACTTTCATTCTGTGTACTGTGACTATATATGTGTAACATCTGAATCGAATAAACTAAAAGTGAGTGAACTTTTTGTGGCTTCATTTCGTCAGCTTATCCACCATCAATCCCATCACATCACTTTATACAAAATAATAACCAATAGGTACAATTATGTCAAAGGTACATAATAATAAGAATTTATTTCGAGCAAATTTCGTAATACTCACTGAGTACAACGAATTATTCAATAAAAGGTTTCTCAGTTCGTGCCTAAATGTTTCGTCAGATGGTTCGTTTTGTAAATGCGATGGTAGTTTATTATAATATGTGGGACCCATATTCCGCGGATTTTTTTCTGAAAGTGCCAGGCGACGCGGTTGGACTTCCAGTTTACCTGGGTGGCGTATCTGCCTCCCATCCGCGTTATGAGCACGTCTGTAAATAGATATGTTATTTCTTACATACGTTCGCACTTGCAACATATATAGAGAGTAATGGCTCATAATGCGGTGGTTCACAAACAGTGTCCTACAGGAATCTCTAGGCTTTAAACCAAATATCGAACGCAACGCACGTTTTTGCATAAGCAAAACTCTTTTGGCTTCCGTAGAGTTACCCCAGATAATTGAACCATAAGACATAATTGAGTGAAAATGTGCAAAGTAGACCTGTCGCAATGCATCCGAAGTTATTTGTGGGCGAAAATTACGCAAAGCGAAAACCGCCGCACTCAGCCTATCGCAGAGTCTGTCTACATGGCACTTCCAGTTTAGTCTTAAATCTAGAGTGAATCCAAGGAACTAACACTCAGAGCAAAGCGACATTGGGTTATTTCGCACACATTGCGGTACAGTACCATTTTTAGCTGAAAAAAGCACAATATTTGACTTATCTGCGTTCAATATGAGTCCGTTTGCAGAAAACCACCTTTTCAATTGAACACATACTTGATGTATTGTTACACTGAGATCTTCTAAAGTGCGGCTACTAATTATGACCGTGGTGTCGTCTGCAAAAAGAAGAGACTAACCAGTTATAATAGACGATGGCAAGTCATTTATAAAAATTAAAAACAATGTATTTCCTAACAATGACCCTTGAGGGATACCCATAGGTACTGTACCTGGATCAGACCTTAATTTATTACCACTTATGTGAACTTGTACAGTTTGTTTGCGGTCTGACAAAAAAAAGGCAAGTAATTTATTATCATTATTCCTAAATTCATAGCCACTCAACTTATTTAGCAATAACCTATGGCTGATCACATCAAATGCCTTTGACAGATCGCAAAATAATCCAGCAACTTTATACTTGTCATCAAGACCAGTCACGATACTGTCAAATACATTGAGCGCAGCAGTAGTTGTCGACATTTTTTCCCTGTATGCATATTGTCTGTCTGTCAGTAAGTTATTGGTTTCCATATATGTCATTATGTGAGACGATAAAATCGATTCAATCATTTTTGATATTGTAGGGACTATCGTGATTGGCCTATAGTTATTAACATCCCTCTCATCCCCTTTACCTTTATAAATGGGACATACGCGTGTGCTTTTCAGTACTTCTGGAAAGACACCCTCATCAAACATACTGTTAACTAAATGAACTAGTACATCGGCTATAATTGACAAAACACACCACAACAAGTTAAGTAATATGTCGTAAATATCAGCAGTTTCCCGTTTTTAAACATTTTCTTCAGGACTTTGTCAAATCTATCACGTGTAATATTAGGTAGAGTAAATTACGGCACATCAGTACCACTTAGGTGCCTGTGTTATATTATATGGTATTATAGTCTATTTTTAATTGTTATTTAAAAGTAAAACTATCGTAATTAATTATAAATAATATTGCCAAATAAAATTATAGTCGTTTCTCATGTCGTCGTTTATTTCATTAAGCTTTTCACCCTTAGTTTTCGATAAAATACTAGACCACCATCATTAATATCTTCTAAATACTTAAATTCACACGCGAGATCTGTACACTCTATACACCCTATCTAACATCAGAAGTGGGATAAAGGACTCGCAACGTCCTACAATATTTCTAACATTCTTATTTTTTTTATGTTACGTCGTGATCTTTCCGCCCGCACGAGCCTGTGGAAGCTGGATTCTTCTTACGACGCGGAACGGCGAGTACCTGCAGAATGCAGATGCGGGACTACGATGTTTGGTCCTCGACGAAACTGCTATTTACAGTTTTTAATCGGTGAGTCGTTCATTCATTTCTCTCATCGAATGTGTAACTAACAAATTGAGAAAGTCGAGAAAGTCATAAGTTGCTATGCACCAACTTAGTGGCAGAATTACAATTTAATTAATTTTACAATGGATTTAAAACTAAAGTTCCTGTCCAGAAACGAATACGAACACAACAGTAAAATTTGAAAATTATTTGTTTAATGAGGGTATGCTTTGATTATAATTTTAACTTTGACCGTCGATACTTTTTAAATTATTTTGAAAAGCTGCCTACAACATTAAAAAAAAAAAGTCTTTGTAATTTTTTGTTCGTAAGAAATAATTTACCAAATGAATGTAAATACGAGTAGTTAAATTCCAAATTGGTTTGTGTTAGGTTATTTGCACTATGTAACGTTAATGTGAATTGCTTTTTATGTTTAGTTTTTTTTGGTGTGGTAGCCGATCGACTGTGTTACCTATGACTAAGTATATCCGATGGACCTAGTACAGGTTTGGTTAAAGAATAAAACATGAGCTGACAGGATATTGATAGATACTACTTTATGATTTTAACTATTGAGAAATTGCTATTCTAAGTTTATAGCTTAACAGGTGTACGTGCACGTTATATAAGCATGACTAGTACAGCAGTACCTTTTCATTAGACTCCTGCCGATGGAGCAATCTACCTACAAGTACCTACCTATTACTAAAGTGTGATGAATGAACGTCAATGAGTAAAAATGTTAGTGATGTCTATTAATTTCGATTTGTTTTTCCTTGAAAAAAAAAGAGTATTGCTTTGAGTTACATACTACAAGACAGCTAGTAGTAGCGGGTGTTTTACAACCATAGGGTCAGGAATGATCGAGCGAACATGGTACTGTGCTGTTTCCATTTTTCAGATAACACACGAGGCCCTTCTACAAGTAAAATACGATGTCTTGCACGACTTACGGACTTCCCCTCTGAAGAACGGAACGAGACCTAAACCTGGACTTGCGCCGTGCTGTTTTCATCACGTTGCGAGACTGGAACACCTTGTTTAAATCGACGATGGGAGCGACATCGCTAAAACGGTAGCAGGTAACACCCTGAAGGGTTCTGCATTAATACTGCATAAGACGCGGACGACTTAATCCCTGAAACTCGTGCTTCAAACTATACTGACTAGTTTGAAAGAATAAGTTTAAATTTATTTTATTTTCTATATAGACGCTATATTTTCCCCATATTAAAGTTAAATTTTAAATACAAAAGTATGTGAATGCCAACTGAAACCGTTAAAAACGGTAATCGCATAATTTCTTTTTCAATAACAATACTTTTGTTGTATTTTCAAAATGGATTTCTAGTTATTCATTGCATAAAATGATTTAACGCCAATAATAATATGATTCAGTAATATGATACTGTGATGTGAGAATGGCCACTTTTATGAACTGCATATGTGATTTATTTGTGCGAATATTATACACACTTTATTATACAACTTCACAGCAGTGTTACACTACACTTCATTAAGTTATATGTTCATACTACACGAAACCGACAGTAACTACCTATCTCGATCTTAAAAAGTTTTTTTTTTCCATACAAATTTCGTAGTACGTTTTTACCCCCTTACATTAGGGGTTAAAGTTAACCCAAGTCAAGATCTCTATAAATTCTATTAATTCCGTAAGAAATGATTTTAGACGAATATTGAGAAATCCTTTCATAGAAGCCATCAGTACAAAATTATATATATGCTTTTCAACAATTCTTGTTGGTGGTTTAAAAAAAAGAAAAAACTATTTTGTGCGGTTGACCGACAAATACTTGCTAAGTTTTCTAAATAATAAGATAACGATAATCGTAACCTTTATATTCCCGTCAATTTGATAGGTAACTTTAATAAGTTAGTACCTACTTGTAATAGTCTGACATAGATTATCGAAAACGAAAAACACACATCTAATTTGCCTCGTATAAAAGAAATAACCGATATCAACCGCCTTTAACAAAGAAATAAGATGTAAACAAAACCCTACCAGTTACCCACATTGGAAAATATTAAAATCATTGACCAAATGGAAATGCTGTGGATACGTCTTTCCAACATTTTACTATGTTTGCGTTGATATTTGAGACAATTTTTTGAATCTCCTGCCCCACACTTCCCACTGAAAGTATTGTTTTAACAATAGTCCTTAATTTACAAGAAAAATTGTTTTCCCTCTCAAGAATACTATCATACGTATTTTTGTTGCACAATGTTTCCATCATGTTGACAACACAACATTTTGTTCGGTGGGTTCCCGGCTTAACTCAAAATATTAATTTGTTTACTTCATTTTCATTTCCACAAACTGTCACCATACAATAAATATTCAATTCAAGCTATTTATTAAAGTACCTACATCGAAAAGATATTTTTAAAAATGGGTACCTTTATTTATTGTATTTATTCATACATTGAAATATTACATGAAAGATTTTTAACTCTTAAATGTACATCCAATAACAGGCAAACTTACGTTCACAATAGAATCGATCGCGCTTAATTAAAAAATAAATCTACCACCGACATTCGTCTGATATTTTTAAGTGCGAAAGGCACTGCGTCTTGGGACCGAGAAAGACACCATGTTTAACACGTATGAACAGTCGATTAACCCCCTTACAATTTAAAAAAATAGCTTTGTTATTATAAACTATATACCTTTACCTGTTTCCATAAACTATATTCGGATAATCTACCGCTATGAAAGAATTTTCAAAACCAGTACAGTGGTTACGAAGATTTTGGTTTCGAAAGATTATTTATTTCATTTCATTTATTACGTATCAGTTTTCCAACAGATTTCACAATATTATGTAGTACTTACATGTATTTATATGGCACCCTGTTAGGGCATTGCAAATAAGTGAGAGTATCTAATAAACAGTACAATAAACAAAATATTAAATAATTCACATATTTGTAAGATGTCATTCTGTATTAGCAATTAATTCTATCAGCAGTATTGTAATTTTTCACATATATTTCAAAACGGTGTCATAAGTAATATAATACAATAGCTATATCCGGATTATCTCAATTCGAGGTAATTAAAAAATTCATCAATATTATAATAGCATTTTTGCACAAGAAAGGATTTCATTTCTTTGGTAAATGATTTCAATTTTTAATGATTTTTTATGTTGTTGGATATATGACTACTTGAACATTTTATCCATCACAGCGTGGAGACCATTTGTACATATAGTGAATTTAGAAAAATGTTTCTGTTTATTAACATTGCGATCGTTTCGTCTAACGCAAGTTCTAGGTGAATACATTTGAATACAGGTGAATACTTGAATTTTCTTACAAATTTATATGACTGTAGAATGTACAATGACGTCACTGTTAGTATGCCGTACTTTATAAATTTCCGTCCGAAATTATAACTTTCCCCCTACATATGATTAAAATTTAAATTTTTGCTAGCTACCGTTAGTGATTGGAAAATCAAACGTCAGAATTGACCGAACGGATTATGATGATATGTTTGGCTGATAAGTACCATTTATTATATTGTGACAAAGTCCAGAAGTAAAACGACAAACATTTATTTACACACACATAAGAAACAATACCATACGATAAGTACTGTATTCTTCCAAAAACAAAAGATATTTTATACTAAACACTAATATTTTCTATTTACTACACGTACCTATTCAATTTTATTATATTAATGTTTATATATTATGTTTGGTCGACTTTCTTGCCCGATGTCGGTCAGCCTCACAGGCAGTGAGTGTTGGGCCTGGCATGTTAAGGCATATAGTCAACATTTATCAGGATCACCGGTATAGGTGATGCCAGTGACAAAAAATATTATCAGGATCACGGGTAAAGGTGATGCCGGAGATGGTTTACAATAATAATTATGAAATTTAAAAAAGCGTACATGCATTACTGATGATTTCATTGACTTAATAACTTAACTATTGGACTTAGTTAAAATTGCAATGAAAAAAAAGCGGAAATGCTAAGTTTATGGTTATTTATTTATCAATAATGGTACAAAAAAAAGCTGGAATGCTATAAAAAAGCGGAAATGCACAGTAAATGGTTATTTATTTTTCAAATATGGGTTTAAAAAAGTTAAGTATGTGACGAATATAAAACATACATAATATTTATAAACTTTTGTATGTACACGTTGTACACGTGGAAATAACACAGCATAAACGATACAACAGGCACAACTTATATTTTTAATTTTATGGTTAACCTATGTAAACTTTATGTGATAACATGTTCTACGTCAATGGAATTTACTAATTGTTTGTTTACCTACTTGAGTAGTTTTTCGTATTGATAAAAATGATATATCAATGTTATTCTTATCTGCTTTGTAATGAAATATGATGAGATTACTATAATAATATAATAGTTTACGTTTTTAATTATGTTTACAATTTATTCCATAATTGTTTTAACTTGATGTACCATCACAATGTTTAAGTACTTCGAGAACGAAGCACATGTCAGTATGGCCGTGTTATATTATATGGTATTATAGTCTATTTTTAATTGTTATTTAAAAGTAAAACTATCGTAATTAATTATAAATAATATTGCCAAATAAAATTATAGTCGTTTCAGAACGAATGTACGAAACTCCTGAACGATGTTTAATCTTTGAGCACATTCAGTACTAATTAACTAAAAGTTTGGTTTCCAAATATTTAATGTATCTTATAATTATTTAAAATGGTTTTAAGAACTATTTCGATGAATTTGGTTATTATCTTTGCACAATATTTCATAGTTAATTAGAATTATTATAACGTGCTGTCATTGGTTGAAATGTAACGGCTTCTAACTTCCGTTTGAATGTTGGTTATATAAACCCAGTCGAGAGACTGGGAGGGCCTTGTTGCTCCAGACCCGGCACAGAGTTAAGTACAAACTTGCATTGTTTTATTGTTGCTTTATATTTTGCATAAGTTTTATTCATCTATATAATCGGTTATTGATTGAATCATACGTGATACTATTGTCCCATTTTTAGGGATTTTGTATTTTGCCATGTATTATTATGTTCAGAATATATTGTTATATTTCCCATGTAACTTTGTTTGCTATGATTGCCTATCCTATGATATAATAACTTATCTAATTTGATCCAATATGTGTGTTTAAATATGCTTTTCCTGTCTGGAATAAATAGCTATTTATATTTAACTAATGTGCCCTATTTTTATTTCATTAAGCTTTTCACCCTTAGTTTTCGATAAAATACTAGACCACCATCATTAATATCTTCTAAATACTTAAATTCACACGCGAGATCTGTACACTCTATACACCCTATCTAACACCTGCGTAGGTATTGTTCAGGAATGAATCCATTGCTTTGTATAGCATACCTTGATGATACATCTAAAAAATGCGAATTAAAACTATTTGGAATTTCGTTTTCGGGTACAGGTTTGTTGGTGGTTGCATCTTGTAGGCAAATATTTTGCATTTCAGATATATTGCCTATTTCCTCATTTACAACCTTCCATACCTCCTTCACAGGATTTTTACTTTCCTTGAATCTGTTTTCAATACAGTTTCGACGGGCATCCAACGTTGCGGATTTAATGAGATACGCATAGTGGTCTATACATTCATATAGCATACTCCCATTTGGATATTGCTTTCTCATTTCATGCAGGTCATTATACTTTCGTAAATAATCAGACAATTTCTCGGTCATCCATGGAATAGTATACTTATTATTTGATCTAACTTTTTAAGTGGAAAATACAATTCTATATAATATGTCAAAATACAAATAGTTGAGTAAATTTACTGTTAATGTCAATATTATTATTATAGATAAAAGAGAAATCATAATTACAAATGTCGCAAAAAAATCCATTTATCGATGCATAATTAAATATACGACGTCTAGTAAACTTATTTTTATTAGTTCTGTGTTGCCTCTGTTCCATACTCAACTCGAACCTCTGCGCGTTGTGATCGCTAATAACGGTGTCCAATGGCGCCACAGTGAGACAGTTGCGGACGTGGTTTGCTATACCACAGGCAATGCACGACGAAGTGTCTACCGTAACGCGCGTGGGAAATGTCACAACATTCCCACACATACAACTGTTTAGCACGTCATCAACACGCCGTTACATACAATTATCCGACGTATAATCCACATTTTGGTCGCCAACTATAATATATATTTTCGTCAGTTAATTTCTGTAACAGTAATTCTAAATTATGCAGGTAGATGTCAAAATCTCCGTTACCGGTCCTATACAATACAATACCTAACTATTAATTCGTACTTGCATATTTCTATGGCCGTGAATTCGCAGTGAAATTGAACTGAGAGGCGCTGCAGGTCATTGCGTTTTATGTATTGTATATCTGTACGTATCTACAGAGCTACCCCGCCGTGCGCGATGCGCGTGCGGCAGTAGTGATTCGCAAGCTAGTAACCACATAACCTCACGCGTTCGATTTCACTGTTTTTGCACCAAATTTCGCTTAACGCTAACACATCGAGATTTTCAGAGTTAGTTAATATATCTAACAGTGTTGTTTTGCCACAAATTGACCTAACATTTAGATGTATTACTACAAATTGAGTGGTGCTAGTTTTTCCGTGTAGTTTTTTGATCAATCAACATTAAAAGAACGTACGATTACATCTTCGGGCCAATTCTGTAGGTTTCTTAGGTACTTTTGTTTTTCGCCGGGAACATCAATCCGAAACGACGAGTACTTTCCCCTACTGACACGCAGTTGTTCGCATGCCAGTGCCGTGACGCCCATTTTAGATTTTAAGTGCTGTGAAACGTCGTCAACGGTAGTGTACTCGCTGAGATTAAAGACGTGCAGGGTTACTACCCGAGGAGCAGCTGCACGTAGACCACCTGAAGATGGATTGGACGGTGTCGAAGGAGCACAGGATTCGGGCAGCGGATTTTTGGGAGGAACATCGGGCTGGGAATTGACACTTTCGTTATTGACGACAGCCCTGATACCGCGTTATAATTGAAAAAATAAAATTTCTTTTGTCAATTACTTCGCCAACTTATCGAGTCGATGGACTGAACTCCCACTTACACTTTGTACCAACCTACGGCTAGCACAAGCAATAAGCGAGAAAAAGAAAAAAATAATATTTAAAAACATTTATTTAAATTAGTTTTTTACAAACACTTATAAACACCTAAATTTAAATGACACGTGTTTGTTATCGCCTGGTGTTAAAAGAAAGAGCCCATGTGAAATAATGTAATAAATAAAAAGTAGGTGTGAATATCAACATCATTTATTGCATAAATTTAAAATCTTAAGATACTTATTTGCAAATATCAATATCAATAAACAATCATAATTCTCTTTTAGCAAAAAGGGAGAACATAAAAATAACAAGGAATACAATCAAATAGGTACACAACCTTTGTCTTAATAAAAATGAGCTAATATGACACAATATATTATTAAATTAAACAGGGGAAAACAAACAAGTAACATTTGCTGATGAAGTAGATTGATCTGATAACACTCCTCTTTTATATTATTTCATAATTACATTTTGAGAGCACCAATTGCCTCTTTAAAATGTCATGTATTGAAAAGTTTTGGATCCAGTTCTTTGAATCTACAGCTGATCGTACACTTCCTGGGCTAGCCTTACTGCTTGCATCGGATAGTAATGATTTGATCCAATTAGCTATAGTTGTATTTCGAGGCGGCCTTAGGCTTTCCGGCGATAGTTAAAAATAGGTTTTGGCGATTACATTGGGCCCTGCGTGATTTTGACAGTTTAATCAAGGATGATACCCAAAAAACTGGATCTAAAGCTTGTGATTCTGAATTAATTCGTGGTTTATCGAAATTAGGATTTTTGATAGAAATTGAGTTTAAAATATGTCTAACAAGTGGATGACAACTCAAGCGATCTATTTTGTCAAGGTAACATAGTTTGTACACTACAGACTTATGTAATAAAATAGTGTTTTTAGGGAATTTATGTTTCTGATAAAGATCTGAAAGAAACCTGGCAAGATCTGATCCATTTGGCGAAGTGAGTGGTAGGTTTGATCGTCGATTCACGCCAACCTGATTTCAGAAGTTCTATTTGGTCTTCGGACCAGTCCCTTAGACCTTCACTCCACCCCCACATTTCCATATCTCTATGGTCATCTCGTAAACATTGGGTGGTGCTCCGTTTGTTGTCGTGTCTATCAGAACTTCTTCTAGATGCATCACAGTAAACGGAGGTGCTACAGCTCGACTCCTGAGGTCTGGGCGCCAAAAGGCTTTCTCCCATCGTGGTGTCATGAGTAGATAGATCCCTCGTGCATTGTTTAGTCATCGCTCATAGCGAGGACCCTCGGAACTAAAAACGGAGGCGGAAACACACATGCTAGTGTATAGTTCCAAACTCTGCTCAGGGCATCTGGAATTCTGCTTGGTAATCCGTCAAATCCAGGCTTGCGTAGCAGGGTACTACATGAGTTTTTGTGAAGCAAAAAGATCTATGGCTGGTATGGCCCAGTTTAGGAATACTTTGTGTGTTATGCTGGGTAGTAAGTGCCACTTTGGAATGTGCTTCTGAGGTAATATATAGACGACTTCTATATTGTACAGGCTAGGAATATGATGGAGAGACGGAGCTATATGAAACATGTCTAGTAGTAGTCAGTTCACAAGTGTCGTGATCTGGTCCCCCCTTCGTTTCGCAAATATGCAAGTACTGTGCGATTGTCGGATTGTACTGACATCATGGAATTTTGGAGCCGAATCAGGCAAAATAATTAATAAGTATCTAGGCGTTATTGCCCCGATTGTGCTCTTGCGCACGATAGCTCGGAATCCGCCTTGACCATGATCCAGGATTTGGCAGATCAGTCAATTACAGTGAAGCGACTGCCATCTGACCTCCGTGCCCAACCAACCAATCAGCAACCAGTGTAAGCAATAATGGTTACACATCCAGTCGCCTTTTACCATTAATTGCAGGAATAACGCAATCTGTGTAAACTATTTCCAAATCTATGCATTTATGAGAGATTACTTGTCCTACCATGTAACTTCTTTCGCTTATCTGTAGTTACACTGTATTTGGGTTTTACAAAGAAAATAATCATTGTATTTATTATTACAACTCTGATAACATAATGTGTAGGTACGTAACTAAAGCCTCGGTCACACGCAGCGATTTAAGGAAGGAAGAAAGAAAGAAAACACATTTATTACACAATAACAGTTACAGACAACGCACACATTAATCATAGAAATATCTAAAAAATGCGTAAATTAGATTGATTACATTTGTAGCTGCTACTTTTCGCCAGCGAAAATTAGCTTCATGTGACCGTGCAGAGCGAGTTGTAGCCGCTTTAAAATACCGTGTGGTGTCCGGCAATTGAACAATGCGATCTCCAAACCGCCTGCCAAGCGCGGAGATTATGGCAATAACCTCCCCTTTTGTGGGAGAGGCCCTAAGTCCAGCAGTGGACTGTTATGAGCTGTGATGTGAAATAGCTACGTCTGACAGGAAATTTGCTAAAATTAGCGCTAGTAAAACCGGTCCCCACTTTAAAAAAATATTTTGGGTTACGGCAGTTTTTTTAGTCTGTCGTTTATAACGTTAGTACTTTGTTTGTTTGTATTGTTGATTGTGAGTGACTTTTGCTTAAAAATGGCGGAGTTACTAGAGTTCGAAGAAAAATGGGGAAGTACCGACAATACAAAATTTCTTTTATAACGTCGCATTTGTTCTGTTAGATCAGCACAGAATCAATTGTCTTATTTGCCGACGAGTCCTACGGACGCCATTACCATGAAGGCACCATTCGAATGAAGTTTTTAGCTGCTACAAACTGCATGTAGTCGACACGGTTACACGGTAGCGGCGATTTATAGCTGCTACAAATCGTTGCGTCGCCTAAAAAGTTGCCTATTAAAAATAAATATCATTTTACTGTAGGCAGTGAGACCACAGCGCTGATAGTGCATAAATTGCTCGCCAAGTAGTCAGACAGGTAACATTTACCTACAATATTATGTGCCTGTGTGTTTACAATTAATAATATAAGTACCTATATGTGTAGGTAAACCATGTGTGAGCTATGTAAAAAACTGCTAAAATACCTATTCATGTGCCAGTAAATTATACCACGTGCTTTTCATGTTCAGTAAATATCATGTCATATTAATTATTCATAGTAATAGCCATGCGTCGTCAAAACATAATTGATTAAATTTATAACAATCACAATAAATTATATTAAGTACATCGCCAGTATGAGAGCGCCCTTATACTTATATCGGTGTGCTCTGATATCGCTTGACGCTTGGTCTTATATTTTGCCATTAGTTTAATACAGGATGTATAACTTTACAGATAGTAACAATATATACAATACCATATTATACCTTATTTAAATATGCTTGGACAAACTTACATAGCGCCATCTAGCCCCGAAGTAAGCAAAGCTTGTGTTTTGGGTGCTAGATAACTGATAAACTACATATTATATCCCTTTTATAAACTACGTTATCAAAACAGAAACGTTAATACCAAATGAAAAATATACAACAAATAAAAATAAAAACAGTATCACAAAAAGGAAACAGAATCTAACTCGCTGCCTTGCGGGAGTGTACCCAGGATGCTAAAGGTTTTTAAGGGGTCGGCAACGCGTGGGTGATGCCCCTGGCATTGCAAACGTCCATAGGCTGCGGTGACTGCTTACCATCAGGCAGGCCGCAAGCTTGTTGGCCACCTAAGTGGTATAAAAAGAAAATGCTGGCGGTGTCACCTCTTTGAATGGCTAGACTTAACTATTGCTGAGGTACGCGCCAGCCTGTGGGTCACCAGTCATCATCACCTGGTGGGCAGATGGTCCTGGAATATCAAAATATTAATAGACAAAAACGAATTATATTGATTTTCAGTAGGCGGTATATAACACTTTCGTCCCAATTACCGCAGTGTCTCAAGACGAAGGTCTTTGACCAATGTGTGTTGCCAGTCATGACCTACGGAACTGAATCGTGGCCGCTCACTGTGGGCCTTATAAGAAAGCTCACTGTTACCCAAAGGGCAATTTAAAGGGCTATGCTCGGAGTCTCGTTGCGCGATCGAATCAGAAATGAGGAGATCCGCAAGCGAACCAAGGTCACCGACATAACCCTAAGGATTGCCAGGCTAAAGTGGCAGTGGGCAGGGCACATAGCTTGAAGAACAGATGGGCGATGGGGCAGTAAAGTTCTTGAGTGGCGACCACGTACCGAAAGACGCAGCGTGGGTAGGCCTCCCGCAAGATGGACCGACGATCTGGTAAAGATTGCAGGTAACAGCTGAATGCGGACGGCACAGGATCGGCCTTTGTGGAGATCACTGGGGGAGGCCTATGCCCAGCAGTGGGCTTCTTCTTGCTGATATGATGATGAGGATGAAGAGCATCCCTGACTCTCTGATCATTGACAATAGCATATTCGGCCCACTCAGCCAGCTCCGATCCCACGTCCTTCCCTCCTCTTCCACTCAGAATCTGAGATTCTGATTGTGTATGTTTTCTTATTTCACTTTTATTAAAGATTGTCTGAAAGAGATCTCTGAAAGCGATAAGGCCGACTTTGTGCGCATGTATATTATGCTGATTCTTGTATAAAAAAATAATCTTAGCGTTAATGTCCCAGTTGTGCTCTCAAGGACGAGGACGTTACGCCTTGACCATGATCCAGGATTTGGCGATCAGGTAATTACAGTGGAGCGACTACCATCTGACCTCCGTGACCCTGCTACCAGGGGAACGTGACCAGATTGGATAATGGCTACAAATTCAGTTGACTGTATTTGGAGGTTTCATCGTCGTAAGAGCATCGGTTAGTATTGTCTTGTAATATGAGTGTACTAAAGAGTTTTTACTTAATTTTCCTCAATTCTCGTTACGCAAATGCTAACCGCAGTAAACTTCGAAAACCACATCCTATATATTACGCGATTCTGTTAACCAAGATAACAAGTAATATATATAGCATAGCGTCGCCTGCGCCGTACCGTACGGCCGTATTTCGACAAATTTAAATTAATATAATCTGTTTTACTTTGAATTGTACTCTAAAATCACTATAGGTGGTCAAATTGTACGGAATTAAGGTGGACAAAAGTCTAGTTGCATTGTTTGTGAGGTGTTGACACGTGTTTAATTAAATTTTAATTCACAGCAGAGTGTTTTCGAGTAGAGGTGAGTAATAAAATAAGTAAACATGTTGTGTGTTCATTATTATCACGAATCTATACATATATACAAAGGAACAAATTCCCATCTGTATCTATTTACGCTTAGATCTTTTTAACTACGCAACGGATTTTAATACGGTTTCTGCGGTCGACAGTCGATAGAGTGGCTCAAGAGGGTTATAGGGGAGCTACTCAGCAAAAGACCAGGGATTTCAATCGTGTGGGTCAAGTACTGCAAGATCTTTGCACGGAAAGACGGAACTTCACCTTTTCTGAACATCAAATCCGAAAAAGACATAGCCAAGATAAAGTGATTGTATTATCATATTCTTTGAGAAACAGGGTTGGCTTAGTTTTCTTAATTTGTAAACTACCTAGTTTTAATATTAATATTACGTGTAGAATCTATCGTTGCGCACAGTTTAATTTTAATGATGGTGTGCGTTACTGTTCATGTAAGACATGCAGACAACGTGCTATTCTACACGTACCCTATGCCCGAACTAACATAAGGAAAAACTCCTACATCCTAAGAGCCTACAATTTTATCAACAAACTCCCATTAGATGGTGAACTAGATCACTATGTAATGCCTACAGTATTAAAAAATCACTAACAAAGAATTACTTTGATCAATATGTGCCCTCGGAGTGATACACAAACTAAAGATTTTCTATGATATAAATTTCTGAAACTTAATCGCAAGCGAATAAATACTGCCCATGCTTAGGTATTTATTCGTTTGCGGTGATAGTGTAAGTTATACAGTCAATGACACGTTAGCGTACGGTCTATGACCTGAAAATTAAGCATCTGGGTAATGCAAGGGTGTTATTTTCGTAATCAGTGATAAAGATTCTATAGTGCATAGGGGTCAGGTGCATTTCCGAAAATTTCCACCTGTTTTGTATGCGCCGCCTTCAAAGTGATATTACTTAATATGCGTCAAAGCAGCAGGTAACATGAATTACTGGGGCCGCAGTATCAGCATCCAAGCTGGGGCCGAATGCCCAGAGACCTACAGCTCACGTTCTCACAGAACGACACCTAGAACGCCTAGAACAAACATACTTCTTGTTGCATTATCTGCTTTGTTGACATGCAGCGGTCACCTGCATCTCATAGGCTATACACCGCTTTGCATCTTTTGCATAATGCAAGCATGACGTTGCACTGCAGCGCAGCATTCATAGCGGGCACTCACAAGAGCCACTGGTGCTATAATTGAAGTTCTTTATTCAACAGGAGTACTAAAGTAGGATGATGCCTATAAGCGCAACGTGTACCTAAATATTGGCTGACGTGGTCGCATAAATTCAATTGCCCAAGCTCGGTTATTTATAACGGGAAAACCTAATTAATTTTGTGGCAGCATTATCCCCATTCCTTTTGAAACTGTTTGTTACTTTGAAAAGCCAATTCTTTCAATAACTACTACACAGTAGTAGATAACATCATCAGTGTTGATTTTCGGTCAGCCACAAGACCGCTATAAAAAAAAACTGTGGACAGTGACTGCTCATCACTTAACGTGCAACACTTAAGTAACAAACATAAACAAAAGGCCCCAGAGCCGCAGAACTTTATCCGGTCGCAATGGCGTTACAGAAGAAAAACTCAGACACTCGAAAATAGCGAAAATCTCGACCAGTGCGAAGTCGGCTTACACTACTCCTGTTTCTGTGAAAGAATGCCAAGAGATGACCTGGAAAATTTTTGGGACTCGTGCAGTGATCGACACTTCCATCATTTCTGTTCAATGCACGTACACTCGTGGTTGTATCTGTATCTAGATCCGAAGATTTTATTCCAAGAATCGGAACAGCTGTTCTACGAGACCGTCTGGCGGGTACACTCGAGCAATCCAGATGTCTTGAAGTATTATTCAACGGGAAACTGCAAGGATACAGCGATTTTACTTGATTCGGCACGCTCCTTTGGTTATTCCAGCTTTTGCACAATAAATCGAGTGATAAGTTTATGAATATAGTGATAAATAAGTATTTAATTAAATTAAGTTATCAAGTATGTATACTTTTTTGTGTATTCCTTTAAAGTACAGGATGACTGGAAGTAGTTGAGGAAATGTATAAGCACCATTTTCTGCAATGTCGATGCAAGTTGCATTTCCATTTAGCCACAGAGCACACCGAGCATAGGTATCACACTGCAGGCGTCATCCTTTTTTTCCGTTTTCATGGGTTACGAATGTACATGGTAAGAACTAGGAATGCACAGCTTCGCTGACTTGCAGTGGTCAGCCGCGTTTGCTGGAGCATACATCACGTTGCCACTTTTGCATAATGTAAGCATAACCGCTAAAGTGCAGTGCAGTATGTCCAGCGGGCATTGTCAACAGCCACTACTATTATCGCGCTTATCACGCACACAATGCCGTATGTGCTTAATAGGCTTTCCCTATGAATGCCTGGCATTCCTATTATGGTGTTGCGAGCTAAGACTATGCATTGAGTACAGCAATTAAACGTTGTTATCGATGTCCCAAATTGGTAGCGTAAATTTTATCGTAGGTATGATACGATCTATAGTGACTATGTGAACTCGTGGGTGACTCCCGAGGCCACAGTATGGGAGCGCAGGATGAATTGTAAATTGTCTATTTCCATAAGGATGGAAGTTTGACTGACGTGGTCCAAGAATATTTTAATATTCACTTGTTTATTTTAAGAATGATTCGATTACCGCGCCACGATATCCCGTGGGTGAGGCCGTGGGAATTCCAAATTGCTGTTATCGCTATATTGTTTTATTTATTCGGTACGATCGATGGCTGGAGTGGTATAAATTGCTATGGGCGCGCAGTCACTGGCTAGACACTACACGGTCAACATCCACGAAGGAACATCATATAGACGTAGAAGCCCCGTGACATCCAGACCTCAACATGCAGTCCCAAGATCAAGCCAGAACACTCACTCTCCCAGTGGACACCTTCACGAAGCGCGGGCCTTCTATACCTGAAGCAGCCCCTTTCAACGGTATTGAAATTATGCAATTCAACACTGCATATCGACGGTTTGGACGACCTGACTTTCCTTAACGGGAAGGCATGCCCCATACGCTATAACTTCGATGCAACGAGGCCGAAAGAAGATCGTTTGCTGGTCAATTGGGACTGGCTCATGCCCTTATTCTGGGGGCCGCCGCCACGTGAAAGAGATCTCGTGAGGCTGCCCACGACTCTGGAGTTCGTGGAGAAGAAGATTCGGTTTCGGAAGTGCAAGGCGGTCGCCGGGGACACCTGCTCCTGCGGCAAGAAGCCGAGTGAAGTAGTACCACCTGGACGTGAGTGCAAGACCCCACAGCACTGGCATCATTTCTACACGGCGCCTGTCTCTGCCTGGTTGACCAAGTACATGGTCCCGGCGATTCTACTTAAAGAATCTGCAGAGATGTTCAGAGAGGTCATCGAGGAATCTTGGAATATTATTCCACAGGCGAACGCACGGACACCGAAATGTGGCTAGAGTCGGCTCGCAACATCAGTGGTTCCAACTCTGGTGCAGTTAAACAGTGACAATAGTGCTAAATAGTGCAGCAGCATGTAAAGTTTCCTTCATCTAAAATAAACGTTTGTATTTAATATGTTTACTTTTCTTTTCTTGTACTCCTATTAGTGTAGGATGATGGAGTGTTGTGCAGGTAAGGTACTGAGATCATGACCTCTGACGTTGCTTCAAGTTGAAATGTAGTTGCTCTCTTGACCACTCTATGTTAGATACAATAAAGTCAAGCCTTGACTGCGCCAGAGGTAATGGCTAGGTAACGTGCTACTAGCCGCTGCAGAGCACGTGACATCACTAACAGTTGAGATGATTAGCGTTATGTGCACATGGGATGCAAAGCTCCGTTATCACAGACTATGCTTAGGCATATGCTTATCATATGTCTTGAGCAAGGCCTGAGTGTGCATTCGCCTCCGAGTACGTGTGTCTGCAACGTTTAGGTACGGAGCAGACCATACAGGAATATGAGACGTCTAAATAAGGTTTATTTTCTTAACTTTATATCCATAAGTAACTGCAGATAAGCCGCAAACAGTATTACGACAAAGACTGGCAGCAATTGGCGTTATACCTGTAACTCCTTACAGACATAGATTGTCCGATAATACGTATCGACACATGGCACGCTTATTTCGTTTAAATATAGAACAAACTATGTGTCATTACTCAGAAGATAGGTAAATATGATAAGACGACGGGACAGTTATCAAAATATTATTACAGGCTACCGTCCGAACGTAAGTAGCTCTCAGCGTGTAACGACGACCCACACGCTTAGTTGGCACTGTCTTCAAATGTTTAGGGAAAACCCGTGCTATATTCATTTTATGATCTGTATCCATGTCTGATACAATGTGCGTGTATAACGTGCACCGTACCTACCTATCGCTGCATATGCATGTCGCGGTGCCCCTATAATCGTGTTACAAAGTGTAGTGACCACGGTTACCTATGCATAGGATCTAGACTGTACAACATCTCAGTGGATAGAACGAGTACAATAAATTATTATCATTATTAAGCTAACTACCTAAATATCTAGTATCATAAAGGAAACTGGTATGTCGTGACATTTGTAAGTGGGCATGCAGTTTGAAATGAAATAGATATTAGGAACAAGTTTTCTTTTATTTTTTAAAACAAACACTTATATACACAATATACTTAATACTGATGTACACAAATACCTTACACAGCTTACACTTATTATGTAAACAAATTATCATATACGCGACTCTAGGATGCATCACTTGGGCCGGTTGAGTGTTCCACGCCACGATGCCTGCTCGCGCAAAGCTAGTGCATACTGCATCAGGTGCCTGTCCAGTGGCCGCTGCTCTTCCTTCTGACGCTTTCTCTCCTCACGCTCCAAGTCTTGTCTGCGTTTTTCTTCTTCGTCTTCCGCGCGCTCTCGCTCCTTCCGACACCCTCCTAGTAGCACCCTCCCCCTCCCCTGGTCCACCATTTTTTATTTTCACCCCGTACGCTCTTGTGTCTGTATATCACTTCTTACCCTTGTCAATAAGACGTGACATAACTGGTATCTTCTATCTCCTTAAAATAGCGAACTCTACTGTGGATACCCCAGAGCTCCTTTCAAAAATTAGCATCTGCTGCGGTGGGCGGTCACTCAGACAACTACACGTACCTACCCTATACCCGAACTAACATAAGGAAAAACTCCTTCATTCTAAGAGCCTGCAATTTGTTCAACAAACTCCCATTAGATAGTGACCTAGTTTTCACCAATGCCTACAGTATTAAAAAATCACTAACAAAGAATTACTTTGATCAATATGTGCCCTCGGAGTGATTCACAAACTAAAGATTTTCTATGTTATAAATTTCTGAACTCGCAAGCGAATAAATACTGCCCATGCTTAGGTATTTATTCGTTTGCGGTGATAGTGATAGTTATATTTGTTACTCTTGATTTGTTTTTATAACTAACTTGTAATGGAGTATACCTACATTCAATCTATAAGCGGAAACTTGGTATTGGCTTAAAGATGTTTAAAGTTACCAATATACTTAATTTTGACAGCTGTAAGTATTTCCAAACACAAATAAATAAATAAGTAAGAGGGAAAAAAAGGGTAGGTTGGGGTGAAATAGGTGTACGCGAACAAAGTCGCGCCGGGTCCACTCATGACTGATATATGGGTAATAATGTAAATATTGTGAGTCAGGGTTTTCCTCCAACCTGTATAAACCTTTGAATGTTGGCACGGTTTTAGATATCATTCATCTCTAGTTCGTACCGGGTTCGAATTATTCTATGTACATTATTTGAATGCTAGTCGATGTTCTTACGGCGAGGGAAAACATCGTGATGAAACCTGCACATTAAGGTGACTGAATGTGTAACCATCATCCAACCTGGTCAGGATCCCCTGGAAGCAGGGTCACGGAGGTCAGATGGCAGTCGCTCCACTCCAGTCGATCAGCCAAATCCAAGATCATGGTCAAGGCGGATCCCGGGCCCTTGTGCAGAGCATAACCGGGACATTAACGCCAACATGAATAGTATATGTTTGGGTTTGAGGTTGGGGGTCAACTTAGTTCACCCACATTGGTGTCCCTGTGGTGCATATGTGAATTCGCCAAGGTACCACGGTGTGTCATGTACTCGTAGAGCAGGCCGAATCCCCAGGTACGCGGCATTATTTGACCTCATCCGAATGGCGATTGTCATCGTTAACACACCGGCCATATTAGAGCCGTATGGTACCGTACGTGACGATGGTAAGACGCCTGACGGCATAATGCTCATTGCTTGGAAACGTGGGACGGCGCTGGTGTGGGATGCTTACGTGTCTCTGGTGCCATCCCATGTAACCTCTGCCGCCCGCAGCGCTGGAGCTGCGGCCTCTGCTGCTGAGTACCGTGGGGCCCTGAGGCTTTGAAATTTTATAAATATGTCGTAGATTAGGGCAAACTCTAGGAGGGGACAGATCCATCAGAAGGTATTTTCGGGCGTCGTTGGTCGAATGGAAAGTGTTAGTTACGGCTGCGCGCCGAATATGATGTCTTCACAGTATTTCCAGCTATTTACAAGGTGGCGTTTCGATTGACATTGCGTTTCTTAGTCAAAACGATGTCTAGTCTCATCGGACAAGACAGTCCGTCTAAGACAAATGTTTAGCAAAAAACTGATAGACGCCACAATTGACCGGAGAGCTGCCTTACCTTTGACAGAGGATAAGTTTTGCTATTCAACGAGGCAACGTAGGCAGCTTTCTGGGTACCATTCCGGGGGGCAGCGATGGGGATGTTTTATTTTACGTTTTAGTATTCATTTATTTGTTATGTTTCTGTAATTTTTTTTGGTTTATTTATAAATGCAATATTTAATTAAAAAAACCTAAATAAATTGTTTGTTCTCAGTAGTATAAATACATAGATAGTCTTTTTATAAATATAAAGCATAATAATTTTCTTTACTTTCAAAATCTGGCTTACGAAACAATCACTTCCATGGCTCTCAGTCCTCTGCTGGCCTTTCTTGAGTCTCCTTTGCTTCCACTGTGTCTAAGCTACGAGTACTAGGGACTCTATTTTTAAATTACTCCCAAAAAACGCCATCTTGCGGCGAATTGTTATTTGTTTCGATTTAACAGCTTTATTCAATAAGCTATAGAAAAGCATTTCGCGATTAATTTTATACATTAACTAAAAGTACTAACCGTAGAACCTACAATTATATAGGTACTAAACACTCAAACGAATGAAACAATGGCAAATGAAGTTTACTAGACGGGTGACGAACCATCTTAAATAATATTGAATCAATCGAGGCCCCAGGCCAGTATAATAATTAAAAGGGCCTAAAATAAGACCAAGCTAAGTCCGAATCGCTTATAAAAAAATGTATAATAAAAATCTCTGTATAGCAAATAAAAGTCATAACAAACAATTTCATTTCTGTAGGTTTGTTTATTTTCGTGTGTTATGAAAAATATTATTAAATAATGGGCAAACAATTAAAAAGGAAGTGCGAGAGATAATGTTCAGCATGATTAATAATTTAGACAAGCTAAAAGTACAAGTTCAAGCCAAATAACTGAATGTTTACAGGAACGACTGACAAGAACAGATTATCACCAGATTATTGCCATATCCACATTTTATCATTTTTACTAGTCAGTCAATACGGACTTATCGTGGTCCTATTACAAGTATAATAGTATTTTAAATTAATTTATAATTTACAGGTACCTTACACAAGATTCAATGGAGGATTTACAATACGACGGCCAAGGTCATAACGGACCGGTTATGCCGCCGCTAGAAGTCGATGATAACTATTATAGGAACCACCAGGTTATCTTTATTTATAATTTCGTTTTAATGTTTAAACACTGTCATTTGACCGTGTGGTGTCCGGCAGAGTAGAATAGCATCAACCCGTTACACTCGTGAGTGTCGTACAAGACGACTAATGTTTTCGAGGTAAAAGATCTAGAGTCTCTATAGACTGGAAAATGGGCAGCAGCGTTTCTCATTGTTTATAACACTGCGATCACCAACCTGCTGAGCGTAGAGATTATAATCTCCCCTTTCGTGGGAGAAGCCCTCAGTTCTGCAGTGGAGTGATATGGGCTGTGATTGATGATGATGACTCTCGTTCAACGGTTGACCGTCTGATTGACCGTAGGATCGTACTATCCTGCTATTTTATAACACTAACAGTAACAATTCCCACAGCGCCATTTAGACCCAAAGTAAGCAAAGCTTGTGTTATGGATGCCGGAGAGGATTGATAAACTACTTATCATCATCATCTTTGTCCTATCACTTATCCCGGCCTCTGCCAGGGTCCGCTTTCCTACACATTCTTCTCCACTTCGCCCGGTCTTCGGCATCCCCTGGTCGTAAGCCGTTGGTTCTCGCATCCGACTTAGCGATGTCAATCCACCGGCTACCGGCAGGTTCAGGCACCTATTTCCCACGTATCTCTGAGGCTTACGCAACACGTGACCAAACTAGCACAGGCGAGCCTTCTCGATCTTGTCTGTGATATCCCTCGAGCCAAGACTGCCACGAATGTATTCATTACGTACTCTATCAAGCCTCAGCACATCCAGCACAACATTTCATTTCATTTCGCTGACGTGATAAACTAGGTACTTATATATTTCTTAAATACATACTAATTATACATACTACACCCAGACCCGTAACAGAAAAATTAAATTCATCATTTCAATTTCTGAACTGAACCACTCAGGTCGTCCACCAGTCAGGTATTCGTATCTGGACAGTTCATATGACACCAAGCTGTGCAAACTGCTGGTCTGCGGGAGTGTGTATTGTGACGTCAGCCCGCTAAGGGAGAGTGCGTATGGAACAACTGGATTTGTGGGTGAGAAGATTTTCTCGTGCTATAAATATTTTTATTAATAACGCCTAAATTATTATTAAATTGTCAATGTGTCTGTATATCTTAATGTATTTAATTTTATTTTATTGTATTAATGTAGTGATTCAATTGATTTATACATATTATTAATTCATTTATATATTTTTTTTGTTATGAAATATGAATTATGTTTTTAAATGTTAAATGTAAACGTTTTGGATTCTGTCTGTAAGTTTGCATTTATTTTAAATAAATAAATAAGAAATGCGCACGCCCAAAGAGCGCTTGCCAAGTAAGCGTGCGCATCACCCGGGATTAAGTCTGATGCGGTCTCGGTGGAGGTGGTTAGCTGTCGGTTGTAAGTCGTGGACGTAGCCTTGTGGCGTCCTTGAGAGTTCGGACGTCCAATTCTGATCTAGCTGGCTGGATCTTAAGTCGTCATCGTCGCTTTTCATCAGGAGGCTTACCATGAGCTCTTATCAGGACCTAAACAGCGCTATACGTGTCACATAGGCTTGTCTCGTTCTAAGCAGGGCAGTTCTGTTCAGGTCCTGCTATAAGAGCTCATGGTAAACCCCCAGTGAGGTCAAATGCAAGCCTATTTATAATTTTAAATAGTATTTATCAGTGGATTCTATAAACATTAGCTAAGTATATAGAAAGGCCAGTGGCAATAGCGCCTCAAAGGATGGG
This sequence comes from Blastobasis lacticolella, assembly GCA_905147135.1. Taxonomy (NCBI): domain Eukaryota; kingdom Metazoa; phylum Arthropoda; class Insecta; order Lepidoptera; family Blastobasidae; genus Blastobasis; species Blastobasis lacticolella. The sequence goes on from LR990065.1 coordinate 12,231,057, forward strand.
TTGAAACAGTCTTAGAGGTGATTCGTCACCCATATAAAATTTCTGTGACCATTCTTTTGAGTTTGAGTGTGTAGTCATTGTATTATGGAAGGCCTAAGTGGTTCCCCAGCAAGACTAAATTACCTCTTGAAGTAAAATTAACGTCCCATTCACCTAATATTTTGACTAAAACTAAATATTAAATAAATAAATAAAAATCGCTTATTACATCTATCTCACACATGGCACAGTACATTAGGTCATAATACAGCTTACAAGAAACTTCGTTACCTGTGCCATAAGGAGATGTGCAACGAGGCCACACTCAGCATAAGCCACGGCTGACGCCATGGCGCTGGTTTTCAGTGTGCCCCTCAGTGAAGCACGAACGTAAGTGATTTCACATGCCAGTAACATATAAAAAGTAGTGTAGTTTGCATAATAAGTATGTGTTTAAAAAAAGTATGTAAGTAGTTTATCAGTTATTTATCACCCACAACACAAGCTTAGCTTACTTTGAGGCTAGATGGCGCTGCGATCCAAAAAAAAAAAACGGCGGTGCCACTGCGGGGCTGATGGACGCATCCGTCAACTGGTTCCCAGCTTTATAAATTAATTTCCACAGATTAGTTATTCTATCAACGGGATACGTGAAACTATGGAGAATTTTATGCGTGAGATATCCACACTGCGGCAGCAGATCGAACGATACAATTTGCTGAATGCCGACTTATTAACATTACAAAGTAAGTAATAAATTCAAGCTGAGGTTAAATCTGGCCGTGTAGTGTCTGGCAGAGTAGAATAGCACCAACCCCTTACACTCGTGGGTGTCGTACAATGATTTCGAATCAAAACATAGTCTCCGTTGTCTAGAAAATTGGAAGCAGCGATTTCCCTAGTTATAACATAGAACACCGCGATCTCCAACCCGCCTGCCAAGCGTGGAGATTATGGCAACCTGCTTTTTCGTGGGAGAGACCCCAAGTTCTGCTGGTGTGGGATGCTATATGTGTGCATACTCTGGCGCTGTACCATGTAGCCGCCACCGCCTTGAGCTGGGGCTGCGAGCTCTACTGCTGAGGACCTCAAGCGAAAGAAATATGAAAGCTTAGCCCAGGATTTCATATTTCAGGCGCTAATAAGTTTTTTTTCAGAACTATCTAAATAACAGACACCACAGGTGACCGGAGAGCTGGTTCATTCCTTGGACAGAGAATAAGCATTGTTATACAACGCGGCAACGCAGCCAGCTTTTTAAGCACAATTCTGGGGCAGCGGAGTGGACTTCTTACTATGGTCATACTATGGTGCTTTTTTCCCTTTTCTCTTTTATTTTAAATATCGATTCTTCATCTTCAACGTTCATAAGGCAGGCTCATTGTAAAGGATAAAGCTAGTAATAAGAGAATCACCTAGAAGTACCTAAAAAATGGGCTCACAGAATACCAGCGTTGTGAGACGCTTCTTGCGCCTCACAGCACATGCTGAGTGGGTACTCCCATTTACGCTGGCCGCCGCGGCACCGACAGTGGCATGGGAGACTACGTATTGTTTTAGATATTTAAATTATTAATGTTTGCGTTGTCTGTATCTGTAACTGTTATTGGTCGTGGTGTGCTATGTGTAATAAATGCCTTTCTTTCCTTCTTTCTTACATGCCCTGAAATAAAATTCCCGTCCCCATGACTTAAAAAGAGCGCAGTAACAGCGGAGGGGGCCATATCTGTCCCCTTCACATTTCTTGCCTCACACTATGTACCTTGATGTTTTACTTGGTGTCACCGTCACTTTTCTGCCACCGCACCCTCCGACGATGGGATAGATTTCACCCACACGATCTGGATGCCTGGCATAAAATCCAACTAACGTACGGGCATCGCGAGCCTTTTTATCATGCACGTGCAAGATGTGTAATGATCCTCCAGAAAAATTTCCATTGCTTTACGACATGGTGTTCTTCAAAAAGCATGTTTACAAGTACCTCAAAGGCCGGCACCGCATCCGCTGCCCTTAGGTTGCAGATGTCCTGGACGATGGTGGCCGCTTTCCATAAGGTGGACCGCCCGGATACACTAGGCAATAAAAAAACTTAGATAAATATTAAGTTTTACATTCTAATTACATTTATAAATTATTTATTTATTTATATAACAACTGATAACATAAAAATACAATAAAAAGAAAAAAGAAATTAACTAACTTGATAAATGTAAAAAATTTGCATACTCAAGATGCTGCCAGTTCTTCGGTCACCGGTGGTGTCGCTACCTCGCGCAAAGAATAATTGAGAAAGGTAATGCTGCCAGCATCTTGGGTACGCTTCCACACAGCTCAAAATTTTTACATATTTTAAGTTGGTTAATTTATTTTTCTTTAATTGTACAATTTAATTTTTATGTTAGTTGACAGAACTCAGAAATATCAATTTCAGACGTTGCGTTGACCCATGGCGGCGATTTGGAACAATTGTCAGCACAGAAGCAAGCTAAACGCAAAACGATCGTGCGAGCTATGGAACAACAACAGCATATGCTGAAGGGCACGGTAAATACATTATCATTACAATTCGGATGTGATATAATACCTGGCAGCAAACTAAAGGGATCTAAACTATCTAGGCGAGATTAGTGCAACTTAAATAGACTACGCACGGGCCATGGCCTTTGTGCATCCTACAAACACCGCTGTTGATGGCGTGTATCCCCCAGTGTCCCTGCGGTTCCCCAATTCAGTCGATGTGGCACATACTATCGGATTGTTGAAACACAAAGTATCCTGGCCCTCCGGAGGACCTGATCACCCTTAGTGACAAAGCAATTTATAAACGTTTATTTATTATTATATCAGATTTCTTTATTATCTCGACTCGGAGTCGGTTATATTTAAGGACCCAGATACGGGCTAATGCCAAGTATTCTGGTTCCGGTGTCTCAGATTGGTGACTTTATATGTCTTGATTTGTGATTTGACTATCTTGGAGTGTGAGCGAGGTCGGGTTGAGGAAACGCCGAACTATGGAGCAGGTATCTGTTACTATTGATTTTTGGAGTGGTACATAGGTTTTCTCGTGTAGATCAAGCATTTTTAGGGCAGTGTGAAGAAGTTTTGGTACTACACCGGTTGAAGATATAATTATTTGGATGATTCTTACAGTCTCTTGGTGCCACATCTGTTTTACGTCGTCTGCTAATGGTATGTATTTTTGGACTTTTTCTGCGTGCCTTTGTTTTAGGTTGTGTGAATTTGGAACGGCAATGTCTATGAGGTATGTGGTCTTTGCGGGTTTTAATATTAAAGTTCTATCAGGTCTATTGCTTAGGATGGTGCAGTCGGTTATGATATCTCGGTCCCAGTAAAGCTTTGCCTTATCATTTTCTAGTACATTTTTCGGCTTGTATTTATAGTAAGGTGTGTTTCCAATAGTTTGTGTTTGAGAGCAAGGTGTTGATGAATATGTTTGGAAACGTTGTCGTGACGATGTGTATATTCTTTGTTCGCAAGTACAAGGCTACAACCTCCTGTGATATGGTCTATATTTTCTGTATACTGGTAGCATAATCTACATTTGTCGGTTTCTATTGATTCTTTCAGGATATATTTAGCATAATTTCGTGTTTTAATTGTTTGGTCTTGTGATGCGACTAGGAACCCTTCTGTTTTCCAAATATGTTACATTTCGTTAGGCAGGTGGAGGATGCTATTGGATCGACGTGATCTTGTGCCAATTGGTGTGGGTATTTTCCATGTAAGGCTTTGTTCATTCAGTTCACTATTTATTGTTCATCTTGGAGGACTTTGGTTTTTGGTTCAAACTGATTTATTATTTAGCTGCAGAGGTATTCCAGAATTTGTTAAGTTGACTATGGCTTTGTGTAGTGTGCTTTCCTGAGATTTTTGTAAGAAGTATGATCGTAGATTGTCAATTTGTGTGTAGTGCAGGTTTTTTATATCTATGAATCCACGTCCTCCTAGTTTCCTCTTAAGTGTAAATCTTTGGACTGCTGAATGTAGGTGGTGGATGTTGTATTTATTGCTGGTTGTTCTAGTTAAGGTGTTGAGGGCGTTGAGCTCGGTGTCAGACCAATTAATTAATTCAAAAGAATACGTCAGAATGGGGACAGCGTATGTATTCACTCACGGCTTTTACTTTATTCCTGCCAGATAGTTGAGTGCTGAGTATTTTATATAGCCTCTGTTTATATTTAGATTTCAGTAGGTTTTTTATGTCAGTGTGATATAAACATGTGCTTTGATGATATCCTAAATATTTATATGATTCTTTTGGTTCCATGCTATCTATTGTCCCTCCTTGAAGTTCCAATTCGAATGAATCCGTCTTGCTGTGTTGGCCTTTAATAATGCTATTGATTTTAAATTTATTGGTTACAAAAGTCATTCTTATATCTGTGCTACAGTTTTCTGTGAGCTTTAGTAGATGACCTAGTGCCCGTTTGTTGCTTGCGTAGAGTTTGATGTCATCCATGTATTGTAGATGCGTAATTTTGATATTGTTTTCTCTGTCTATTGTGTAGCCGTGGGGGGTATTATTGAGAATTCCTGAGAGAGGGTTTAAGGCTAAGCAAAACCAGAGAGGACTGAGGGAGTCGCCTTGGAAAATTCCCCGTGCTATATTGATCGGTGCTGTTGTGAGTGTTGTACTATTGGTACTCAGACTAAGTTTCATTGCGTTTAAAAAATTGTATTAGGCTATTGTCTATTTTGTATATTTTCAGAACGTGTAACAGCCAAGAGTGGGGTACGCTATCAAAGGCTTTTTGGTAATCAATGTATGAGTAGTGTAGGTTTCTGTGTCTCTTTTTCACTTGTTTGTGTATTTCTGTATCAATTTTGAGCTGTTCCTTGCAACCTATTGAACCTTTACTGCAGCCTTTCTGTTCCTCTGGTATGATTTTGTTAGTTGAGATGTGGTCAGTAGTTTGTAACTGGTAGGAAGACAAGTAATGGGCCTATATTTAGCTGAGTTTGTCGTATCGTTGTCTTTGGGTTTCAAGTATGTGACGCCTTGTGTCATAAATGCAGGTATGTCTTGAGGGTTATGAATGAGATGGTTCAATGCTATTGCGATATGTGTGTGTGTTGAGGTTAGATATTTGATCCAGTAGTTTTGGATTTTGTCCGCCCCAGGCGCTTTCCAGTTCAGAGTCCTTTTAATTGCCTGTGTTACGTCCTCTGTCTCTATTGTTATTTCTGGCGTTGGGTTTATATTTTCCATTTCCTTTCTTCAATTTCGGTCCATGATGTGTGTTCATTGTGCTGTACTGGTATTGACCACAAGTTCTCCCAGTATTTCTGAACGTTTGCAGTATCTGGATGGTGTGTCACTGTAATATTTTCAGAGTTGAGCTTTTGGTAAAATATTTTCTGGTTGGTATCAAACATGATATTGTCTGATTTTCTACGATTACTTTTCTTATATCGGCTCAGTCGTTGAGCTTGAGCTTGTAGTTTTTGTTTATTTGTATCTAGCAGGTCTACCATTTCTTGTCTACTTTTATTGTTTGGGTTTAATTTTTGTTGGTTTTTCTTTGTCAAGTGTCCGTTTAAATATTGTGAGGTGTCCTATTGATTTTCGTACTGCTTTGATCTTGTTTTCTAAACGAAGCTCCCAGTAAGGTCTCTTTTGTTTGTCTTTAGTGGAGTTGGATATATTAGGAGCAGTTTCTACTACCTTTTTAGGTTTTTTGGCATGTATTTTTGATACGGTCATTGCGGCACAGTAGATAATTTCATGGATAACTTCTATTGAGACATCCTCTTTGTTTTGTAAGTGTTTTTCGACAATATCATTAACAGTGTTCATAGTTTTTATCAGTTTGCGAGTTGTTTGTTGTTTGGAATTATTAAAAATATATATAGTATTTTTTATAAAATATATATTATTTTTTATGTGATGACTAATTTTGAGGAATGCCTTATAATAATTATAACAACCTAATTATATATTCATCATCATCAGCCAGAAGACGCCCACTGCTGGGCATAGGCCTCCCCCAGAGATCTCCACAAAGACCGGTCCTGTGCTTTCCGCATCCAGCTGGTACCTGCGATCCTTACCAGGTCGTCAGTCCACCTTGTAGGAGGCCTACCCACGCTGCGTCTACCGGTACGTGGTCGCCACTCGAGAACTTTACTGCCCCATCGGCCATCTGTTCTTCGAGCTATGTGCCCTGCCCACTGCCACTTCAGTCTGGCAATCCTTAGAGCTATGTCGGTGACCTTGGTTCGCTTGCGGATCTCCTCATTTCTGACTCGATCGCGCAAAGAAACTCCGAGCATAGCTCTTTCCATTGCCCTTTGGGTAACAGTGAGCTTTCTTATAAGGCCCATAGTGAGTGGCCACGTTTCAGCTCCGTAAGTCATCACTGGCAACACACATTGGTCAAAGACCTTCGTCTTGAGACACTGCGGTAATTGGGACGAAAATATGTGGCGTAGCTTCCCGAACGCTGCCCAACCGAGTTGGATTCGTCGATTGACCTCTTTCTCGAAATTGGACCTACCTAGCCGGACTATTTGTCCTAGGTATGTATAGTCGTCAACAACTTCAAGTGGAGTGCCTCCAACTGTCACTGGAGTAGGCACAACATGGACATTCGACATAATTTTCGTCTTGTCCATGTTCATTTTAAGACCTACTTGTTGAGAGGCACTACAGAGGTCATCGAGCATTTTGCCCAAATCTTCCAGGGTTTCAGCCATGACTACGATATCGTCAGCAAATCTGAGGTGCGTGAGGTACTCGCCGTTAATATTGATGCCAAGTCCGTCCCAGTCCAGAAGCCTAAAGATATCCTCCAGTGCAGCGGTAAACAACTTCGGAGATATGACATCACCTTGTCTAACACCTCGCTGCAGCTGAATAGGTTCTGTGGTCTTGTCCTGGAGACGAACTGACATAGTGGCGTTTTTGTACAAACACTTCAATGCTTCGATATATCGATAGTCAATTTGGCACCGCTGTAGAGACTGGAGCACCGCCCAAGTTTCGATCGAATCGAAGGCTTTCTCATAGTCCACAAACGCCAAGCATAATGGCCGGTTATACTCTTCGGTCTTCTGTACAACCTGCCGCAGCGTATGTATGTGGTCTATGGTACTAAAACCTTTTCGGAATCCGGCTTGTTCGGGAGGCTGGAAGTCATCAAACCTGCGTGCGAGACGATTCGTAATGACTCTCGAAAACAGCTTATAGACATGGGTCAGTAGCGATATTGGTCTGAAGTTCTTCAAGAGAGCCTTATCACCTTTCTTGAAGAACAATATCACTATGCTTCTGTGCCATGCTTCCGGCGTTTTGCCCTCGAGGATGACGGAATTGAACAGCTTCTGAAGGGTCTTAAGCACAGGTTTGCCACCAGCTTTCAGAAGCTCAGCCGTAATTCCATCATCACCCGGCGCCTTGTTGTTCTTAAGCTGTTTGAGAGCCATACTAATCTCGTACAGGCTGATGTCCGGGATATCTTCGGTGTAGTGTCGGGTCAACTTGGCTCTGGGGTCTTTTGCCATACTGGTAACAGGTGCCCGTGTTGTCGTGTATAACTGTCCATAGAACCTCTCGACTTCCCTCAAAACCTCGGACTTGGTCGAAACAACTCTGCCGTCATCCGTTTTCAGTCTCGTCAACTGGCTCTGTCCAATCGACAGATCTCTCGCAAAGACTTTAGAGCCTTTGTTCCGCTCGATCGCCGCCTCAATATTGGTAGTATTGAAGCGGCGTATGTCGCGAGTCAGAGACTTGGAGATCTGTCGATTAAGTCGCCTAAATTGAGAAACATCATCAGGGGATTGCAGAGTCATTCCGCGTCTTTCTTCGATGAGTTTGAGGGTATCGTCAGAGATTTTGTTTGTTCTGTTTGTACGGCAGGCCTTATAAAACTTTGACCCAACCGTATAGACAGTTTCCACGAACCTGTTATTATAGTCGTCCACGTCGACGCACTCTCCTAGGCACTCGAAGCGATTTTGTAATTCGAGTTGAAAGCTCTCGGGGTTTTGGATTTGGATGGGTACAGGCCGGAGCGTGGACCTCATCAATCTCGATCTTTCCAGCTGGGGATTAATATTCAATGTGCCTCTTACTAAGCGGTGATCACTGCCAATTTTAACGCTATTGATCACCGAGACATCATTGAATATATGCCGTTTCGTAGATAAGATGAAGTCAATCTCATTTTTTGTGACACCATCGGGACTAACCCACGTCCATCTGCGATGATCCGGCTTCCTGAAAAATGAGTTCATCATAAAGAGTCCCTCCTTCTCCATAAAGCCGGCCAGCATCTGGCCACGGGCGTTCCGACTTCCAATTCCAAATTGCCCCACTCTCAACTCGTCTCCGCCTCGTTTACCCAGTTTCGCGTTGAAATCCCCCATGACAACGGTATAATGTGTCTTGGAGGTATGCATGGTTGTAGAAATATCCTCATACATAGCCTCCACTTCATCGTCGGAGTGAGTCGAAGTCGGAGCGTAGACCTGTATGACCTTCAACGAATACCGCTTGGTAATTCTGAGTATAAGGTACGCTACCCTAGACGACACACTCTCGATTTTGACGATGTTGTTCACGAGGGATTTGTGGACGAGGAACCCGACACCACCTAGGGACAGTTGGTCGCCCTCCCGGAAGTAAAGCAGATTTCCGGACTTTAGGGTTATCGAGTCCTCCCCCTTTCTTCGGACTTCAGATAACCCTATAATATCCCAATTTAATCTGCTTACCACTTCCTCCAGTTCCACGAGCTTTTCGTCGGTCCGCAGTGTCTGGACATTGTATGTTGCCAGGGCCAGTGGTCGTGCTTTGTGGTAGCCTGGTCGCATCCGGTGATTCTTCGCACCCCCTGCCCCGCCGTTACCGTGACCGCTACCATAGTCCGGAATAGCGGGGCCGCCGGGTACTGGGGGCCGTGGCCTGTGTGTGCTTGTCATCGGGGGGGGGGTTGCCATAATCGCCACGCTTGGCAGGCGGGTTGGCGATCGCAGTGCAGTAGATGTAAATGTACCCGAAAGATGCTGCTGCCCATCTTCCGGGTTATTCCCTTAGTCGCCTCTTACGACACCCACGGGAAGAGATGGGGTAGTGCTATTCTTTGAAGTGGCGGCACCACACACCACATTATATAATTAAATTAAATTAACATTAAATAATTATATATTATTCATCTTTAAATTTTTCTGTTAATCACAGAGAATATGGGCTAGCTGTAAAACTTGTAAAAACTTTAAGATGATTAGAAAATCTTGATTAACTGGAGTTATCATCGTTTCGCCTACAATACCTAAAGTTTAAAATAATAGTAGGCGGGAACCTAAAACTGTAGCATACTTTATTATATAGTAGGGTTGGCAACCCTATATGGTACTGTCAATATTAACGACTTCCAGGTGGCAACAATCCAACGCCTGCAAAATAATCTGGAGACGCGCTGGCAGCAGATCCTGGAGCACCTTGATGAGACCCTGAACGTGGTAATCAGAACCGAGCTGCCACTGTAAGTTGACTAAAGTTACTGCACATGTTAATGCGTTTTACTATATCAGATGGCGCTAGTCAGGTCTCCGGCAGAGTAGAATAGCACCAACCCCTTACACTTGTCGGTGTCGTACAAGGCGACTAACGTTTTTGAGGCTGGGCAGGAAAATGGGCAGCAGCGTTTTCCATTGTTATATAATTAATAATTATATTAATAATACATCAAAGGCTGCCTATTAAGCACAAACTTATAGAGAACTGTAACACACCCAATTACAAATATACTTCGCAGGTAATACTTGAAAACGCTTCTTATAAATTATATTACGACCGAGCAATACTTACCGACAGGACGATCCCCTACAATAGACCCGACATAACTCTACAGGACAAACAAAAGTTTCTTTTTTATGGTATACAGCAGACATAGAGGCAAACGGGCCACCTGATGGAAAGTGGTCACCGCCGCCTATGGACATCAGCAACACCAGGGGAGTCACCAATGCGTTGCCCACCTCTGAAGATACCTCTTATATACCTCTTGAACGATCCCATGTCATAGTCCAAAGGAAACACTGTGGCTGGGAGCTCAGTGGTTCCAACTTGCTTGTTTGTATGGGATCATTGACTATTCGTACGGCGCGTCTCTGTACGGAGTCCAGAGGATTAAGCAGGTCGGCAGTTTAGCCGGCCCAAAGATGGGAACAATACTCCATATGAGGCCGCACTTGTGCCTTGTACAGCAGCAGGCGCTGCCCTTGGGTGAAGTATTGCTTGGACCGGTTAAGCACTTCAAGCTTTTTTGAAGCCAGTTTGGCCTTGCCTTCCAGGTGACTCCGGAATCGCACGCTATCCGATATGTCGACACCGAGGATCCCAATACTTTTTGAGATGGAAAGGGGTGTTCCTTAAAACTGCGGCACTATGTCAAAGGGATCTTTTTTGGCGGAAAATGCGCAGACCTGTGTCTTCGAGGGCTTGAATCGGACCAGGTTTAGTCCGCCTCACAAGAATGTTCAATATTCGACACAAGCTAATTCGGCTCTCGACACCTCGGAACGAGGGACATTCGCAAATCAATTTATCCCAGAAAGAACACCATGATCTCCAACCCGCCTGCCGAGCGTGGAGATTATGGCAACAACCTCCCCTTTCGTGGGAGAGGCCCTAAGTCTTGCAGTGGACTGTTATGGGCCGTGATGATGATCAATTTCTGTTACGGGTATGGGTGTAGTATGTATAATAGGTATATATTTAAAAGCATATAAGTATTTTATCAGTTATCTAGGTATGTTGTCAAAATTCTGTCGTGCTGGGACAGAAACGACTGTTGTAAAATTACGTATCTTTTCCAGCCAATAATCATCATCATCTTGACGTTAATGTCCCGGTTGTGCTCTCGCGCGAGAGGGCCCAAAGTCCACCTTTACAATGATCTAGGATTTTGGCAGATATGGACGCAGCCTATGGACGTTTGCAATACCAGGGGCATCGCCCACGCGTTGCCGACCCCGTAAAACCTGTTCACCCCCTTCTTGAAGAACTCCATGTTGTATCTCTCCAGGGAGAACCTCTCCAGGTAGTTTATTCCTCAACCTAAGTGTGCGTTGGAGATAGTTCCTTTAGAACCGCACAGTTCGCGACCAATTTGGCTCCAAGGTGTGAGGATGAACTATCTGTCGGCCCGCCTACTCTGTGGGCGACCCGACCTTTCTCAGACGTCCGACCACGACATAATTATATAGGTACAACTATTTATGATGATTAAAATCAACTGTCTAGCTGCCTCCTAGATCGTATGTAGCAGGCATGACCCGACCCACTCATTTTGTTTTACGCTGTCTCCGATTGTTGAGGGAGGAGTTCGGGACACTATAGGTATTTCCTACTCCAACCTATTAATTCTTAATTTAATTTGTTGCGGGTTCCAAGACAGTATTAGCTTGTCCTCGGGCGCGTCTGAGTCTCCAAACTTAGGAGCTGTGTGTGGTCGCCGCTGTAGATCCTGGCTACACAGGAGTTGCAGCGGTGGGAAAGAGTGGTGGGGCAAATCCCGTAGCTGCCTCCTAGATCATATGTAGCAGCCTTAACCGACCCCATGATCCCCAGGTGGGGGTTGCAGCAGCAGCTGCACGCCAACGGGCCATCGGCCATCGACAGCAGCCTGGATGCCATCCAGCATTGGTGCGAAGACCTCTACGAGCTCATGTGGCATGCCATTGAGCAGGTATGTTAAATTTAATTTATATGTAATTAAGTAGTCTATCAGTTAGCTAGCACCCCCATAGCACAGGTTTTACTTGGGGCTAGATGGCGCTGTGTGAATTTGTACACGACATTTATATTCTTCTGTACATAGTAAAAAACATAGTCGCCTCCCGCCGTCAGTATCTATGTATGCTTAGATCTTTTAAACTACTTAATGCGGTTTTCAGCAATAGATAGAATGATTCAATGATTCTAGAGGAGGTTTATAAGCAATTAAAAAATGGGTAGGTAGTGGTAAAGTAGGTGTAGTGTAGGGTAGGCGTAGTGTAGGGTAGGGGTACGACGCCACGCAAACGAAGTCGCCGGATCCACCAGCTATTATCTTAAGCCTGACCAGGCTTACTTACGTTAACTTTGGGGCTATATGGCGCTGTGTGAATCATTATTGTCCAAGATTTTTTTTTGCCTTAATTGCATTTTGTTGCAGGTCCATGAAATGATTAGGTTCTGGACATATAGTTCAGTTCCGGCGTCTGTCAATCTTCTGAATACCTTGGGCACCCATGAAATGAGGGTAAGTAGGTACACCAACCATTGGCCGTGTGATGTCCGGCAAAGTAGAATAGCACCAACCCTTACCCCTTACTTGTGGATGTCCTACAAGGCGACTAATATTTTCGAGACAAAAAATCAAGAGTCTCCGTAAAGTGGAAAATGGGCAGCAGCGTTTTCCATTGTTATATTTATTACACTGCGATCTTCAATACTCTCTCCAAGCATGGAGATTATGTCACTAACCCCTCCTTTCGTGGGAGAGGCCCTGAGTCCTGCAGTGGACTGTTAAGGGCTGTGCTGATAAAGGTACACCACAGTGCAAACTATCTATGAGGTCCTGTGGTGTTTCGATAAAAAGCGGCTGTATACAGCGGGGTTTTAGTGGGTAGGGTGCTTTTGGGGCCATCCCACATATCCACGTCACTCTCCCGGGTGCAGTAATGCCAACCGAATATTTCCACTCTTAAAAAAAAGGTAAGTAAGGTAGATAGTGGACTTCAAAATCCAATGTATGAGAGTGACATTAGTATATTATTTACAATATTACTTAGTACCTGTAGTAGGTAATTAGTACCTACCTATAATAAGTAGGTACCCATCGACTTGGAGTAAGTGTATCTATTTTAGCACAAGCTTATATTTCGTATATAGGTTTGTAATTTGTCCGTGTAAAGCAAACAATTTTTCGACCAATTGTTGGTATCCAATTGAGCTATAGCAGTATACTTTAGTAACTTGGATGACAATGCATTAATATGGTACCATGGAGCTGGTCTGATGATGGAGTCGGAAGGTGGTCGTAGGAACTAATGAACACAATAAGATAACCCCATTGTGTTTGGACTGTTTGGAATGTTTTTGATGAGTAGGTAGATAAAAACTTGTTATATGAATAAATCATTTTCATTTAAGAACTTATTATTTTTATTTTCCATATCAGCTTCAAGAAATGCTAACGAATCTGATGAAATCCGCATTCGTGATAGAGTTACAACCGCCGCAAGTTATAAAAATAAATTCCAGGTGAGTGTGCTGTTTCTATTAAATGTTGTAATTCCCTACAGATGACAGCATATCGACGTCACCAATACAAGCCCAGTACAAACCCGGCTTGCACAACATTTTTAAACACGTTTGCTAATGACGTTTGACGTTTTTTGTTTGAAGTTTTTTGGTAAAGTATAAGATTCACACAGCACCATCTAGCCCCAAAGTAAGCAAAGCTTGTGTTATGGGTGTTAGATAACAGATTAACGACTTATATACTTTTAAATACAAACCCAGACCCGTAACAGAAATTAAAATTCATCATTTCAATTTTAGAGTTACGAATCGAACCCGGTACTTTTAACGTGGCAGGCCGGCCATATTAACCACTGAGCCACTCAGGTCGTTAACCTATTCATCATTGATTCCAGGTTCTCAGCTACTGTCAGGCTACTGGTCGGATCAAAACTGAATATTATGAACAAAGGTGTTCAAGTAAGTATGCCGATTAAATCTAGCGATACCTGGGACGACCGACCGGGCGCCGACCGGGGTCGTCCCAAGTATGCTTTCTTCACTGCCCGATTCTCTCCCATTCTCTTTACGTGGCTAAGCCAGCGAGACCTATGGGTCTTCTTTTTATATATCGTGCGGTAGGCAAACAGGCAAGCAGGACACCAGATGGAAAGTGGTCACCACTGTCTATAGACATTAGCCACACCAAGAGTATCGCCAATGCGTTGCCCACCTCTAAATACGTTGCACGGGGCAAATGTAAAAATTATAGGTATCTTCTAATTATAGGTATGTACGAGCGCGCTGAGTAAAAACCATTTGCCCTTTTTAGTGGGATGAACAATAAATGAATGAGCGAGCGGAGCGAGCTCGAAAATTTTAGGTTTTAATACATGGGGGAGAACAACGAAGCATTTTGGGTCTTAAAAGCTGCGGTGATCAATAAATGAGGGACCGGAGCGAGCTCGATATTTTTTTAAATTTTGGGTCTTAAATGCTGGGGTGACCAATAAATCAATGAGCTAGCGGAGCAAGCTCGAAATTTTTGTAAGTTTTGTTTAGGTGATGATGCTGATCGTAATAAAAGACAATAAAACAAAAGTAAATAAATAAATAAATAATCGTGAACAAATTCACACAGCCATCTAGTCACAAACTAAGCGAAGCTTGTACTATGGGTGATACGTAACTGACATACTACTTATATAATTTTAAATACATACTTATTATACATAGAACACCCAGACTCGTAACAGAAATTAAAATTCATCATTTAAATTTCTGCCCGGCCGGGAATCGAACCCGGGACCTCTTGCGTGGCTGACTGGCAACCACTAAGGTCGTCATATTAGAAATAACTTGTATAATGATTATTTGGCGGTGCAGGAATAAGGTAGCCGCCGTGTTGGCAAGTGATGATGGCGATGGCACATGGGGATGGCGGAAAAGGGTAATTACCCGCCTGATCGGGTGTTGTGACCAGGAGACCAAGGGTCTAAGGATTAAAATTATTGAATGACCGATCGGAGCGCGCACGAAACTTTTAACATTATGCTTCTTAAAAGCTGGTATGATTGTTAAATTAATATTTGAGCGAGCGCAGCGAGCTCGGGATTTTAGGTTTTGGAAGATTGGTGAACAGTATGACAAAACTGAAGGCAATGAATGAGCTTGCGACGCGAGTTCGAAATTGTTGACATTTTCGTTCTAAAAAGTTGGAGTGATTTGACAAAATCAATAAAAGAATTTTAACAACCGTAGGCGATTGTGAGTCAGAGTCGGGGCTGAAGAGGGGGCAATTGCACCCATTGCACCCCCTGGATATAGCCTGGGCCTGTTTGCCTGATATCTCAGTTTCAAATTTTTAAATAGTACTGTCATAAACAAGTTAGTACTGTCATTAGCCGTGTGGTGCCCGGCAAAGTAGAATAGCACCAACCCCTTACACTCATGAGTGTCGTACAAGGCGACTAATGTTTTCGAAGCAAAAGATCTGGAGTCTCTTTAGCCTGGGAAATGGGCAGCGGCGTTTTCCATTGTTATATTTCTAACACTACGATCTCCAAACGGCCTGTCCAGCGTGGAGATTATGGCAATGACCTTCCCTTTTGTGGGAGAGGCCCTAAGTTCTGCATTGGACTGATATGGGCTGTGATGATGATCAAGTAGCGAGCAATAACAAAGCCCTGTTTCCAGGTGAAGATAGTCTGCGAGAATCAGATCGACGACCTCTTATCCCAGCACTCGACCTTTGATGGATTGTCAACATGCGGTGACCTGGTCAATCATTCAACTGCATTGAATAACAATGCTACATCCAAGGCTCT
This sequence comes from Blastobasis lacticolella, assembly GCA_905147135.1. Lineage (NCBI taxonomy): Eukaryota > Metazoa > Arthropoda > Insecta > Lepidoptera > Blastobasidae > Blastobasis > Blastobasis lacticolella. The sequence goes on from LR990065.1 coordinate 12,246,624, forward strand.
TCGAGGAGAATTCAGGTGAGATTTTCCCCAGTGGCAGGAACCTGTCAAGCCTGAGGACTCCAGCTGGGTGAGTACCACCGCCTTATCAGTTTCCGCCGCCAAGCAACAACGCTTGCGTTTATTACCACGGTTAGTCATATTTTTACCTCGATATTGTGCGATGAAAGTGTGGTAAATAACCACGAAAATCTTACCTATAATGCTAACATTGTTGTGTTCCGGTTTTATCCGTATTCCGGATAAAAAGGCAATGAGGCATTTCTTCTTAGTCCTCACAGTGACGTCGCGTTTCGCATTATTGTTCAAAGACTGCGATATAAAACTATATTGAATATACAAGACCCGGTACAACATGGAGTTCTTTAAGAAAGGGGTGCAAAGGTTTTTACGGGGTTGGCAACACGTGGGTGATGTACCTGGTATTGCAAACGTCCATAGGCTGCGGTGACTGCTTACCATCAGGCAGGCCGTAAGCTTGTTTGCCACCATAGTGGGATAAAATTCACGGCGCGCGCGGGTGTTAGGTCCACGTGTGGACGGTGGCCACGGTGTTTATTAACATAGCCTTTCTATTTCCAGGAGTCTTCAACTGCGAAATTTCTCGCGCTCAGCTCGTCGGCCCAGCGACGTCGTTACTGAAACGAAACTGGCCATGGTGTTCCAATGCTCTGTTAATGTTGGAAACACAGTGTTCGATGTAAGTCCTCATCAAACTCTTTTCTTTGAGTCCCATCATAATCAGCATGCACTGCATTATTCTGCATTGCACTGTCCACTTATGGTAAGTAGCCATCGTCATCCAGGACATTAGCAACCAAGCCATTTGGCCCGAACTAGTATATCGGCTATTCATGTTGATGACGATGGCCACGAAGCGATGGATCGACATCGCCGAGTCTGGTGCGAGGCTTACGACGCGAGGATGCCCAAGACCGGGCGAAATGGAGGAAAATGAGTCGGAAAGCGGACCCTGGCAGAAGCCGGGATTGTCCGCTCGGATGATGATGATGATGATGACATCCCCAGCTGACTGGGGCACCGCGTTCGCACCGCCGCGGCCGCGCTTTAGTACCTTAGTAGTAGCTTAGTACCGCGCTTTCACGCCAGTAACAATGTCAAAGTACGCACACACTGTTTCACTCATGATTTTAGGGAGTACCCATCTGTCACCAACATAATATTACAAACTATTACAGTGGATTTTCTCATGAGACTTGACTTGACTCACGAGACTATGCGGCAAACGTATACCAGCAGCGGGGGATATTCTAGGATCAAGAGGGAAAACGGAAGAGAGGTAATCAATTTGACGTTGACAGGTGACATCGTCTATCTTTTTCATTAAAAGAAATGCAAAGGCAACGTATAAATACAGCCTAGTTATGTGTAGATATAGTGTACGTCCCACAAATATTTTTTAAAATAGGCTTATGATGTTGGCGGTCAAGGCGAACCCCAAGCCCTCGTCCGCGAGAGCACAACCGGAACATTAAAGATGATGCATGGTGGATAGGCTAATGATGTTGACGATGACGATGACCTCCCCAGATGACCGCGGTGTCGCTCCCCATAGTGGTGACGGTCCACGCGAACCAGGAGGCCCCCGCGTGGGGCACCATCACCTGGCACAACGCGTTCGCGCGATTGCCGAAGCCCGGCGCTGTGTTCGTCGTCCAGGATAAGGTGAGAGTTTACACATACATACATACATAAAGCTCACGCCTGTATCCCACAGGTGGGGTAGGCAGGGGCTATGGATCGTCACTTTGCTCTATCCTAACACAACTCCCTAGCCTCGCATATATCCACAACTCTTTTCATACATCTCCCTTTATTCTTACCACTTCGGACCCCAGCTTTTTCGAGAACATTGGTCATCTGCGGGGCTATTGGCTAACTCAGTTGACAACTGTATTTGACACTAGATAATTCTACACCACGTCATCTACGTTGAAAACTGGCAATAGCGTCTACCAAATTAGAGTAGTGTCAGATTTTTTTATGTCAAATTCAGTTGCCCACTGTGATAGCCGATAGGCTCTCTGATCAGTAAATGTGTGAATGCTTATATCCTGGTTTAATAAAGTTGTGCAGTTTATTTTATTTGCAACGAAATCAACTGTACAATATTAGTGGAAGATAACATAACTAACTAAAACTAGATTAATCTAGTACAACATTTATATAAAACTATTAAAAATAATAAAGACATGCTGCCCAAAATGCTGGCGGCATTGCCACGTTGAAATGACAATGCTCAAACTTTTCAGATCTTTAAAAATTCGAAGAGCTCCCGGTCCCCGCGGACCCAATGTTTCTACCTCAAAAGGCTCAAATAAATAACATATGTCGATATTATTAAGTGTGTAAAAGGAAAAATATAAGATTTATCTATCTGTGCACCGCGAGGCGTTTCACAGCGCTGGTTTTCCGTGGCCCCTAGTGCGAAAAAATATACTAGTGCCTGAGACTGGTTCAACGGTTTAGGGCGCCGTGACTGAATTTGTGTATTTATTTATTCAATCTTGAACCCACAGGTCCGGTGGTCGGAACTCAGGGACACACTTAACACCAAGTTCTACTCAGCCTGCAGTATGCCCTTGGAACCTGACCATTTGCGGTACTTGGAAACGAAATTGTTTAGGTAAGTTAAAGAAGAGCCGTTGGCAACGGTCGTGCGACGGGCGGTTATGCAGTCTCCTATTGGTCGGGCGACGTCCGTCGTACGACCGATACCAATTAGGACAGCGCCTCAGGGATGTGAAAGTACTTTTTTATGTTTCTCAGTGGCAAAAGAGCAGATCGCCCATCCATGGGCGTATTCAGCATTTTAGAGGTGGAGCATAAATAAATATTATATTAAAATTTCTGCTGGCCGAGAAGCGAAGCCGGGACCTCTGCGACCTCTAGTTATTAACCAACTGAACCACTCAGGATCTATACTTAACTGAAATCTTTTTTTTATTCTTATATATTCCCCTTTCTGCAGAGGACAACCAGCAGCACCGAACACCATGGTGACCTGGAGCCAGTTCGCGCGTGACTTCCTCCCAGGACACACGTTTTCCTTCTGGGACTGGTACTACAACGCCTTCAAGATGACCAAGCTGTACTTGACGGATATGTGGAAGAACAAGTGCGTATCCCATATTAGAACCTGGCCGATCTGCGGGGGAAGACGCAACGTGGGTAGGTCTTCCGCAAGGTGGACCGACGACCTGGTAAAGATCGCAGGTACCAGCTGGATGCGGAAGGCACAGGACCGGCCGCCGTGGAGGTCTCTGGGGGAGGCCTATGCGATACGATGGTCTGCGGGGTGATTTTGGTAAACATGCTGCGTTTCTGAATTATATATAATCTAGGCATTAATGTCCCGGTTATGCTTTTGCGTACGAGGACCCAGGGTCGCCATGATCATGATCCAGGATTTGGCAGATAAGGTAATTATAGTAAAGGGACTGCCATGTGACCTCCGTGACCCTGCTACTAGGGAAACCTGACCAAATTAGATTAAAACCCGGTACATTCGTACCCGGAACGCTCCTACCCGCATAACATAACGGTGCAAATGGCACAGATCAACAACTGCATAGCATCTGTAAGAATCGCATGGGTATCCTCCTTGGTTGTCTCAATACTTGGTATCCTCAGACAGACTTGCCTTATTTGGTAAACAAACATTACCAAAAATCACGACTTGCCGTATCAATCACGCTGCGGACACTGTCATCATAAATTTCGATCTGTAACTAACCCTAATTAGGGGGGGGGCTTTTTAAAATATGGGGTAATAAAAGAAGATACTTAGGGTGTTCGTAATAAAAGTAACTCAAAATAAGAAACGAAGGTAGCGAGCTTTAAATTTTTCAAATTTTGGCTTAAAAGACCCGGGGTTAACATGATAATGTTAGCCCTTAAAATCCGAATCGATGACACAACGCGGGCGTGTGTGTAAACATTTTAAATATGAGCGAGCGTAACGAGCTCAACATTTTTGGAACTAAGACTCATAACCCCCTCGCTACGCCCATGCTGTGTAGTTATACATGTCTTGAATTATATAAAAAACACATAGAATCTGAATTTCAACAAATACTGCTGCAAATTATCCATTTAAATACGTAATTTCCACAACCAAATAAGTCAAGCCAAGTCAGTCTGGACATATTTTAGATACCTTAGCTTTAATTCCTTCTTATTTCGCACGCAGCATGATAATAGGCTTCATATCGAAGCCGGACGCCGAGGGCCTCCTCGCTGGGAGGGCTCAGGGCACCTTCCTCATCAGATTTTCTGACTCCACGTGTGGAGCTGTCACCGTCGTTTGGATTGAGGGTAAGTGACTTATATATCATCGTCTTAGCGCTTAACCCGGCCTCTGCCAGGATCCGCCTTCCTACCCATTCTCCTCCACTTCGCCCGGTCTCCGGCATCCTCGCGTCGTAGGCCGTTGACTCTCACATTAGACTCAGCGACGTCATCCATGAGCGTTAGTGTGATACTTTCAGTCAGGCAATCTGGAGAGCATCAGTGGTTTAATGGTTAAGGGGACCGACTCGTACCCCGAGGTACCGGTTTGAACCTCAGTGCCGCCATGTATCTATGACTAACACTAATCGACGGTCCTACGGTGAGGAAAAACATCGTGATGAATCCTTCGCATTCAGGCAACTGATTGTGTAACCATGATTTAATCTGGTGAGGTTCCCCTGCTAATAGGGTCACGGAAGCCAGACGGCAGTCACTCCACTGTAATTACCAGAGCTGCCAAATCCTGTTCCATGGTCAATGCGGTCCCTGGGCTCCCGTGTGCGAGAGCATAACCAGGACATTAACGCCAAGATGATGATGATTATTTCGCCATGTGGTGTCTGGCAGAGTAAAATAGAACCAAGCCCTTACACTCGTGGGTGCAGTAATGTGTTTGTGGTGTTATTGTGTGAAACATTTATGTTTTCTATTTTATTATATTCTATTCAAAAGTTCTGGAGTCTCCTTTGGCTGGAAAATGGGCAGCAATGTTTTTATTCCTATATTTACAACACTGCGATTTCTAACCCGCCCGCCAAGCGTGGAGATTATGGCAATAACATCGACCTAAGTATTGCAGTAAACTCTTATGGGGTTTAATGATGATTATTATTTTTTTACATTCCCAGCCAACGGGCAAGTATTCAGTCTAAAACCTTTCACCACGACTAATCTCGGCGCGAGTGGACTACCCAACCGGCTACTGGACCTTGAAGAGCTGGTCACGCTATACCCCGACATTAGCAAGGACCAGCTACTAAAGTTTGCCACGGGAGATCCAGGTAAGACGCAGCGTGGGCAGGCCTTCCACAAGGTGGACCGACGATCTGGTAAGGATGGCAGGTACCAGCTGGATGCGGAAAGCACAGGACCGGCCTTTGTGGAGATCTCTGGGGGAGGCCTATGCCCAGCAATGGGCGTCTTCTGGATGATATGATGATGATGATGATCAAGGTAATCCTTTTAAAATCTTTCATTCTTCATCCAATCTTACCTATGAAATTTTTCGATTTCTTGGAAATGGCAAATACGATCACAATGAAACTTTGTAGGTATAATCAGACAGTATTGAGCTAACTGGTGTATATCATTTTATTGTGATAACTACTCACTTCACAAAACTATACCTGATTAAAGAGGCAAAATTGACGTCAACGGAAAAAGGCAAATTTCAAACAATTACAAAAACTTGAAAATATCTTTTTTAATTAATTTTGGTGGCCTACCGCTACCTAAATATACTCTATTTCAAATGTATTAATTTTGATATGTTGTGCATAATTAAAAATATATGATAAATATGTCGTCGCGTGAAGGAAAGAGGTGTATCAGGATCATTGTCATCAGCCATCAGGGTGGTGATATCACTATTAGATCGTATTCGTCCAGATAAATTAAGGAAAAGGTTCACATTTACTCCACTGTATTTATTTATTTATCGTATGGCTTTTAAGTTCCTACTGCTACTTAAATTTTCAATTTTCATTTCGTCAAGTAGGCGAGAGCTTCGGCCGAAAGGGACTGAAAATCTTTTGCTCGCCCGCTGTACTTGGTATCCGGACATTCAAATATAATATGATTTACTGTATTTATTCCAATTCATTTTTGCACATCACTTATAATTTCACTTGAAATCAGAGCAGTATTACAATGTAGGCAGTTGAGATAATTTACTTTCTTATTTTAAAAGTGATTTTAAAATAACTTTATTTTCAAACGTAAATAACACTTTCTATAAACGAAATGTGGTGACAGTTTCAAGACGCGTCGCTCCTCGGCGGCGGTAGCGTCAGGAATGGCCGCCACTCCGCCCGAGTCGTGCCGTTGAGACTGTCAGCACGCCCCACTAGAGGGCGCACTCCCACTTCCGTTTTATTCGTCATGAGTCCGTACTATTGACCACATGATTCCATACTATTGACCGGATCCGTCTAATATATATTTACGAAAAAAACGTCAATGTCATGGGACCCGATATTTACCTAATTGGCCATGTGGTGTCCGGCTGAGTATTACAGGCTGTCGAAAACAACGACAAATTTCTTAGACCAGGAAATGGGCAGGGAGAGTGCTAGACTGAGGGTCAGACAAGATTCTTTGAGGTAATGGCGTCCTTGTCATTGTTTATATTGTAAGTTAATATTGTTGACTGTCAGTCAAATCTGGCCCCGGATCTACTATCCTAACCTAAAGTCTGTTTATTTGAGAAACTTCTTGGTCGCCGACGTACAAAGACGGACATAAAGTTACACAGCTTTATCTTCTAGTTAACCAGAGCACCAAGCAACCAAGAAAGCAATATATCTAAAATAAATTGCACAGAAATAAAGATAAATATCAATACCATACAGCCATGAAATTGTGATAATTTCGTCAGTCGTTAGAGCGCGTCATCTATGGGAATTTGTGGTAAGCAAACCTTGAAAACCCATTCTTACCCAATATATACCTTACCCACCCCATACCTTACCCAATATATACAATAAATACCTTTTTTATACCTACCACTAAGGTGGCAAACAAGCTTATGGCCCGCCTGATGGTGCGCAATCACCGCAGCCTATGGCCGTTTGCAATACCCACGCGTTGCCTTACCAACATCGTCACTTACCAATCAACAGGTGATATGGCGGTCAAATGCTCGTTATGCATATAAAAAAAAAGAATCTAACCTGATCTCAATATAACGTTGACATTCTAATGTAATATGGACTACTTCGTCTGAAATTAATGAATTAAAATATATATATTTTTAATATTTTCAGTACCAGTCTCCTCTTCGGGATACATAACCTGGAAGACAAAAACGGAAATTGTGACAAGTCCGTCTCGTGCTGCGACACCCATCACCAACCAGCAACAGATGGCCGGCATGCATCAGCAGAATAGTACCCAAGATATGATCGCATTCCCTTCTAACTTTAATAATATCGACATGCTGTTTTCGTCCGAACAGAACGACGATATGGGTGACATAGATGAATTGAAAGAGTATGCAAACATATTGCTTGATTTTGATTTGGACGATTGTGTCATAAGTGAAAGTGCTAGTTAGATTTAGATTTCATTTATTTTCCAAAAGTAAATACAATTTCATCCTGATCATATCAAATATGTCAAAAATGTGTTGTTGTTTGATCATGAGTTACAGTACATATACGAGGGGAGGCTGAAAAGTTTTGAGCCTAAGGTATTAAAAATGCTGATAGAAATGTATAAAAAAAATATTTTTAAATATAATCTCCCTGTAATTTAATGCATTTCCTACATTTATTGTACAGGACTTTTAACCCGGTAAAAAAATATTCGCCGTCTTTGCCTTCGAAATGTTCGTTTACGGCCGCCTTCATTTCATCGATGCTGGAAAATCTCCGGCCTCGGAGGTCCTTTTTCAAATTTGAGAAGAGGAAATAGTCGCTGGGGGCCAGGTCTGGACTGTAGGGTGGGTGGTTAAATTCTTCAAATCCTGTCTCGGCAAAGGCGCGCCTTGCAACACGCGCAGTGTGGACGGGCGCATTGTCCTGCAAAAACAAGTCTCCTTTCGCCAGTTCGCCTCTTCGTTTCTCTACAATCACTTGACGCAGCTTTGTCAGCAATGCGGCATAATAATCGCCGTTCTCGATGAATAAAATTCCTTCACAATCCCAAAAAACTGTGGCCATGAGCTTGACCGCCCATTTTACCACTTTGAATTTCTGCGGTGGCTTTTCTCCCTTTTCTATCCACTGCATTGATTCCTGTTTTGACTTTGGATCATACTGCCGGATCCATGTTTCGTCAACAGTGACAAGGCGAGAAAAAATATCGTCAGGACTATCGGCACAGATGTCTAAAAACTCCTGCGAAGTTGCGACTCGACGCTGGTTGTCTAGCGGCGTGAGCATTCTCGGCACCCATCGCGCGCACACCTTTCTCATGTGCAAATGATTATGAAAAATGTCGCCGACTCTTTCATTGCTAATGCCTATGGCTTCTGCTATCTGCCATATCTTCATTCGCCGATCTTCTAGAACAAGTTTCTTCACTTTTCCGATGTTTTCATCAGTAACGGCAGTGTTCGGGCGTCCCGACCTGGGATCATCTTCGAGCGACTCCCTGCCTTGTCTGAATTCTCGGCTCCAACGTTTTACGGTGGCAAATGGAGGTGCAGACTCCCCGTAAATTGCTGACATCTCTTCAAATATTTCCGTCGGCGTTTTCATCCTATTTGTGAGGAATTTTATGACAGGTCGATACTCCAATTTCGTGCAAAGCGCGGTATACTCTGACATGGTGATGTTTATGGTTCAATTTCTCAAAGCACAATGATGCTAATGACGTAAACCTTGGTATTTATACTAAGTAGGATACTCGCAAGGAGTACCGTGTAGCGCTACTTAATAGTGATACATTAAGGTACTTAGGCTTGAAACTTTTCAGCCTCCCCTCGTATGTATAAGCACTAATACAAAATTTATGTAATTATATAAATTCACATGTCTGATAATTAAATTACACAATGTCAAACAAACGAATTACATAAAAACAATTAATATTCTATATGAATGTCAAAACTAGATTAAAAATATTACAATCAAATAATAATAATTATAAATAATATATGTCAAAATAAAATAACTTATTTAGTAACGTCAATTTAAAAATAAAATAATACATGTAGTGTAACTACTTATTATATTTTGTTTAGTATATTTGGTCAGATAATAATTATACTGTAAACTAATATTTAATAATATTAATAATAATTTACATCTAAACTAAATGTAAGATTGTTCAATATATATAAATAATATGTAAAGTTTAATATGATAATCATTATTACTCAGTGTAATTATTATTATCATATTATACATACACCGGACAGACCGACTACCTTTCCTAGTAGTAATCGCGTCTACCGACTCCTGCGTCGCGAACGCGGGTTGGCCCGGTCGGCGGTCCGCAACCATTCCAGACGCGAGACGCATGACTTTATGCACCGCCAACTTACCTACGTGTGATTGTCGATAGTTCGATACCATTTCTAGAGCCTTCCTATTTATTTACCTGTTTTTCCGTCGCTCTTAATTTTTCCTTCTGTGCGTGTTCGAACTTTCATTCTGTGTACTGTGACTATATATGTGTAACATCTGAATCGAATAAACTAAAAGTGAGTGAACTTTTTGTGGCTTCATTTCGTCAGCTAATCCACCATCAATCCCATCACATCACTTTATACAAAACAATAACCAATAGGTACAATTATGTCAAAGGTACATAATAATAAGAATTTATTTCGAGCAAATTTCGTAATACTCACTGAGTACAACGGATTATTCAATAAAAGGTTTCTCAGTTCGCGCCCAAATGTTTCGCCAGATGGTTCGTTTTGTAAATGCGATGGTAGTTTATTATAATATGTGGGTCCCATAATCCGCGGATTTTTTTCTGAAAGTGCCAGGTGACGCGGTTGGACTTCCAGTTTACCTGGGTGGCGTATCTGCCTCCCATCGTTATGAGCACGCCTGTGCATAGATATGTTATTTCTAACATACGTTAGCACTTGCTTATTCTTATCAAGCTTTCGTGAGAAGCTAAAATGGCTGCCTATACGACATCGTCGCAACCAAAGAATCCTTACCTCCCTTTTCTCCATACTTCACGATCCAGCCGTCCCTGAATATTTGAAATGCAAGTTCCAATATCTTTGCGACACCCACGACCGTAGCCTCCGTTCTTCAAACACTCTCTCCTTAAACCTTCCCCTTCACCGGACTGGATTTCTGTCCAATTCTTTTTCCTTAATCGCTGCTAGACTTTGGAATGGAATGGAATCTACCTTTGGAGATCAGACGAAGTTCCAGTAAATTTACTTTCAAAAAAGCAGTTCACAGTTATTTCCTTAAGTCTCTGTAACATCTTATATATTTTCCTACATAGTCTTTCTCTTTACACTCTTTTTTTTTTTTTAAGTGTTTGGGCAGTAGTGTTGTTGAGTGTGCCAGTAGCTTGTTATGCTCAGTTCCTTGTTCTCTCTCTCTTTCTCTCTCTCCTATTTTACTATCTATAAGTTTCGGTCTGTGAATGTTTGATATACTTATTTAATTAATGTTACTTTTAGTCAGTTTTATGTTTTTTTATCTTGTTCTTCTGAAGCACCGCCTTGTAATTTTTGGTAATTGTTCTCTGGTTGACTGGTAGAAAAAGCTACGTAGCTTTAAGTCCGCCATTGTACTGTAATGTGCATGAAGTTTTAAATAAATAAATAAACATATATTTATTTATTTATTTTATTTATTAGGAAGCCAACAAAATATGAAAATATAATAACATTTTTATATAGAGAGTAATGGCTCATAATGCGGTGGTTCACAAACAGTGTCCTACAGGAATCTCTAGGCTTTAAACCAAATATCGAACGCAACGCACGTTTTTGCATAAGCAAAACTCTTTTGGCTTCCGTGGAGTTACCCCAGATAATTGAACCATAAGACATTATAGAGTGAAAATGTGCAAAATAGACCTGTCGCAATGCATCCGAAGTTATTTGTGGGCGTAATTTACGCAAAGCGAAAACCGCCCCACTCAGCCTATCGCAGAGTCTGTCTACATGGCACTTCCAGTTTAGTCTTAAATCCAGAGTGAATCCAATTAACGAACACTCAGAGCAAAACGACATTGGGTTATTTCGCACACATTGCGGTACAGTACCATTTTTAGCTGAAAAAAGCACAATGTTTGACTTATCTGCGTTCAATATGAGTCCGTTTGCAGAAAACCACCTTTTCAATTGATCACATACTTGATGTATTTTTGCACTGAGGTCTTCTAAAGTGCGGCTACTAATTATGACCGTGGTGTCGTCAGCAAAAAGAAGAGACTAACCAGTTACAATAGACGATGGCAAGTCATTTATAAAAATTAAAAACAATGTATTTCCTAACAATGACCCTTGAGGGATACCCATAGGTACTGTACCTGGATCAGACCTTAATTTATTACCACTTATGTGAACTTGTACAGTTTGTTTGCGGTTTGACAAAAAAGAGGCAAGTAATTTATTATCATTATTCCTAAATTCATAGCCACTCAACTTATTTAGCAATAACCTATGGCTGATCACATCAAATGCCTTTGACAGATCGCAAAATAATCCAGCAACTTTATACTTGTCATCAAGACCAGTCACGATACTGTCAAATACATTGAGCGCAGCAGTAGTTGTCGACATTTTTTCCCTGTATGCAAATTGTCTGTCTGTCAGTAAGTTTTGGTTTCCATGTATGTCATTATGTGAGACGATAAAATCGATTCAATCATTTTTGATATTGTAGGAACTAACGTGATTGGCCTATAGTTATTAACATCCCTCTCATCCCCTTTACCTTTATAAATGGAACATACGCGTGTGCTTTTCAGTACTTCTGGAAAGACACCCTCATCAAACATACTGTTAACTAAATGAACTAGTACATCGGCTATAATTGACAAAATACACCACAACAAGTTAAGTGATATGTCGTAAATATCAGCAGTTTCCCGTTTTTTAAACATTTTCTTCAAGACTTTGTTCAATCTATCACGTGTAACATTAGGTAGAGTAAATTCCGGCTCGTCAGTACCACTTAGGTACCTGCGTAGGTATTGTTCAGAAATGAATCCATTGCTTTGTATAGCATACCTTGATGATACATCTAAAATATGCGAATTAAAACTATTTGGAATTTCGTTTTCGGGTACAGGTTTGTTGGTGGTTGCATCTTGTAGGCAAATATTTTGCATTTCAGATATATTGCCTATTTCCTCATTTACAACCTTCCATACCTCCTTCACAGGATTTTTACTTTCCTTGAATCTGTTTTCAATACAGTTTCGACGGGCATCCAACGTTGCGGATTTAATGAGATACGCATAGTGGTCTATACATTCATATAGCATACTCCCATTTGGATATTGCTTTCTCATTTCATGCAGGTCATTATACTTTCGTAAATAATCAGACAATTTCTCGGTCATCCATGGAATAGTATACTTATTATTTGATCTAACTTTTTAAGTGGAAAATACAATTCTATATAATATGTCAAAATACAAATAGTTGAGTAAATTTACTGTTAATGTCAATATTATTATAATAGATAAAAGAGAAATCATAATTACAAATGTCGCAAAAAAATCCATTTATCGATGCATAATTAAATATACGACGTCTAGTAAACTTATTTTTATTAGTTCTGTGTTGCCTCTGCTCCATACTCAACTCGAACCTTTGCGCGTTGTGATCGCTAATAACTGTATCCAATGGCGCCACAGTGAGACAGTCGCGAACGTGGTTTGCTATACCACAGTCAATGCACGACGAAGTGTCTACCGTAACGCGCGTGGGAAATGTCACAACATTCCCACACATACAACTGTTTAGCACGTCATCAACACGCCGTTACATACAATTATCCGACATATTATCCACATTTTGGTCGCCAACTATAAGAAACCTTTTATTTTCGTCAGTTAATTTCTGTAACAGTAATTCTAAATTATGCAGGTAGATGTCAAAATCTCCGTTACCGGTTCTATACAATACCTAACTATTAATTCGTACTTGCATATTTCTATGGCCGTGAATTCGCAGTGAAATTGAACTGAGAGGCGCTGCAGGTCATTGCGTTTTATGTATTGTATATCTGTACGTATGTGCAGAGCTACCCCGCCGTGCACGAGATGCGCGTGCGGCAGTAGTGATTCGCAAGCTAGTAACCACATAACCTCACACGTTCGATTTCACTGTTTTTGCACCTTTCGCTTAACGCTAGCACTCGAGATTTTCAGAGTTAGTTAACATATCTAACAGTGATGTTTTGCCACAAATTGACCTAACATTTAGATGTATTACTACAAATTGAGTGGTGCTAGTTTTTCCGTGTAGTTTTTTATCGAACAACATTGAAAGAACGTACGATTACATCTTCGGGCCAATTTTGTAGGTTTGTTAGGTACTTTTGTTTTTTGGTACATTCTACCGAGTTCTATTGAAATCGTAATAATGTATTTTTTTGACATTACTTGGCTTTAATGTTGTATCTACATTCATACGACGACGACATTAGGGCCTTCAAGGAACAAGCCTCTATAGCGAATACTACACACACGATATATATCGTGATTCACGCAGGATCACGATATTTATCGAGTGTGTAGCCTAGAGTATCATGAATCGTGATATGGATCACAGGATTTCCAAAAATCCAGAAATCTACGATCCGTATCAACTATCGTGCGATACCGAAATTTTAATTTTCTTTAATCTGTGTTTATCTGTGAGAATCTGTAATTGGCTTTCTGATACTTAAGTTTAATTCTAATCAATATTACAACAGCTGTTGATTTTCCTAAGAATAAATAAATAAATAAATAAATATATATCGAGCGTCTAGTATCTCGTCGATATTTATCACGACATTTCTGTCAAACTGACAGATAAATAACGTAATTTCAAATTTATTTTCATTGTTTGTATTTATTTTCAAGCTGCTGTGGCCACTATGGACCTGGACAGTTACTATAAAAGTATAAAAAGTCAACAAGATCCTCATCCTCATAATGTTTCTCATTTTTTTCTCTTCACGCGTCTTTTTAATCCTAATGCTAATACTATAGCAACGCTAGCTTTATCAGTCATTTTGGTAAAAATACTTAAAAATCGCAAATTTACACCAGCGACGCGTCAAAAATGCTTTTTTTTTAGGCTAGGCATTGGCAACTTAGTCTATTCAGCCATTAAAATGAAAGAAAGAATGCATAGACTAATGAAAATATCGACGATTCTTATCGTGTGTGTAGGGTCGACTTGCGATCCAAAATATTACTCGATATGGATCACGATACGTATCACGATAAATATCGTGTGTGTAGTATCCGCCTATAAACGAATTCTCGACACCACTGGCAGGCTAGGTAGAACAGTCCTTAGTAAGTACGCGCCAAGTATGGCGCCTAAAACAAAAAAAAATGATGGTTTCATTCGTCCTATTGCGGTAGGGACTACCTACCGACGCCGGTTTTCCACCCCCCAGCCCAGCAAATTACTTCCAGCATATCCAGCTCGACTTTGGATCTAAAGGTGACTGCGAAGCCGCCGTCCACGCCATGAGAAGTTTCCTCCAAAGTAATAGTGTTGAAGTCGTACTGAAGGGTGACGTAAAAATGGATTCAACTCCGTCGATAGAGGCGCGTTGCTTGGTCAAATACGATCTAAGCTGCCGGCCGCTTATAAGTTGATGCGGCAATGCTACAAAAAGCCGAGCAATCCTATATACAAAGGCTACCTCTTGCAATCAGTAGTCGGCTGCCAGCAATAGGCGACTCTCGAGAAGCTAAATTCTAAATTTAACGTGTGGTAGTACGACCTACTTAGAATACGGGATCCTACGAGGGGATGCGAACACAAGGCGTGACTTCACCTTCTAGGTAGTTTTGATTAATCCCTCTCGGACTTCATTAAAGAAAAAAATCCAATTCTATGGTTGTGTTTTGCGGTGTTGTCAACAATACAGTGAAACATATTCTTATATTTTAATTCTTAACATAAATCTCGATAATTCATCTTGGAAACAGATGGATATGGAGGTCTAGGCGTTAGGAAAGTTTCAGATGTGTCCCTGTCAGCTTTTCTATACTAGGAACTTTTATTACGGTGTATTCTATCGAGGCCAAATAAATGCCTTTGGCACGAGGCTTTTCCAGAGGTCGAGCTCCCGAAAAATTCCTGTTCCCAGCGGCTATGGGGCGAGCCTCGCTGCAGATTGGTGCGAAACAATATTTTAAGCGCACCAACCAACTCTGCAGAGCGTGCCCGTTTGCTGGCTGCTGGCGAGTGTAAATCGGGTCTCTAACTTCAGGCAATGTCTTCTAAAAATATTGGGACACTTCTCGACCGCGTTACGCACTAAATCATCCGCCGGGCCTTCACCTCCGCTGGAGCACCCGCTAAGCTTAAGCCAGGTGGTTTGGCCCGTGATGACGGTAAGAGGCCCAAAGGGATGACACTCCCGCCCTGGGAGCTGGGACGACGTTTGGTCAGGGACACCACGTGTAGCGATACTCTTGCACAGTTCCATCTTTCAGTAAAGGCCCGATGCCGTCTCAACTGAAAGTGTCAAACGGCGCAAGTGTTGGTGGAAACCACATATTTACGCCGTTTGGTGTGGAAACCCTTGAATTCTAGTGTCCATGCGCACACTCCCTATTTCGGGAGCTAGCTAAGCGCTTGGTCGATATTACTAAAGACCCATAGGGCTGACTTCCACTTCGGACGGGGGACAATACGGCCAGCCTTCTGAGCAGCATTCCTAATAAGTAGTTCTAATACCGTGGACCTTGGACAAAAGTAGTGATTGTTTTATTAAGTTAGTTGTTATTTGTAATTTGTATTATGTCAGATTAGTATTCATAATTTGTATTATATCAGATTAGTATTCATAATATGTATAATTGTTATTCCTACCTTAATAAATACTTCATTTTTCAAAAATACATTTTTACGTTCTTTTCGTCTTTTTAAGATTGTGAATAAACCATTAGTCTCACATAGTTAGTTCTGTACATCATTTAAAGCAAATTCAATGTACTACAACTCCCTTTTAATTTTTTTTATAATAGAACTAGCAATTTTACCAATAAGTTGCTCCGGACAGGAGCAAAACCTAAAATTGAAGTTTTTCGGGAAAAATAGACCATCTTTAAAGAGTCATGACTTATTTGCTATACGCTTTATAGAGCTGTGTTTGGGCTTAAATCCTTGCAAATTTGATCAATTTTAAAAGCTATTAAGCTTTGTTGGTCGAAAAATTCATAGTTTTTGAGTTTTAGACCTGAAAGTAAAAAAAGTCCCAAAATTTCGCAGTTTTTCACGTATTAAGCAGGAAGCACAATTTTTTTTTGCTTGCAAAATGTAGTTTCACACTGTCTTAAGGGGTCCAAATAACATACAAAAAATGCAGCGTTACATCGCGCTTTGCGTTTTAGATGTAAGATTTGACTGGCCTATATGAGCATGGTTAGTGTATAATAATAAAACAACAAAAAACCGATGGAATCCATTCATTTCTGATCATAGTGTTCATAAACGCAAAATAAGGTAAAAATAATAGACATTTCTTTTGAAAAAATCGTAACTTAGGTACTACTTATGATATACATATATTGTTTCATATTTTTTTCTGAACGGCTATAAGATATACTACAAGACATTTCAAGGTTATCCATTCATTACCGGACACCCTGTATATGTAGGTACTAGTGGCCCCGGCGCGACTCCATTCGCGTATAGCTACTGTCAAATAAGAAGAGACTTGGCGGGTCACGTGCGAGAAATCCCCTCCACTCCCATTTGACAAGTCTCTTCTTTCGTGACGCGACTCGTCTCTACTCTACCCCTATCTACCCTTTTTTCGTTAAAAACCATCCTTTACTCTATCTAATGGTGCAAATCGCATTAAAATCCGTTGCGTAGTTTAAAAGATCTAAGTGTACATAGATACATAGGTACATACACAGGGGTAGATGGTGGGAAGCGACTGTTTTATACTAAGTATCGATTTCCGTTTTCCGTGACTCACTCTATGTTGTTTTGTATTTTCTATTAAAATATCTTAATTACAAGCATGGAGGATAAACCTATCTACATAATATACATAATGTACACATACTATGTACCTATAGTTAGTTACTCATTCCAAAGTCAAAATTGTCGGGCCGCCATCTAGTGAGTGGTTAAGAATGCTTTAGATACCTATTGGAAAACTCCTCTTTGTAATATCTAACTGTACCTATGTGTTTCACAAATCAATTATTTGATTGATTGATTGATTGATTCGCAGTAAAACTACTGAATAGGTTTTGATAACATACAAAATACAATGATACAATGAGCTCCTTTCAGCTTATCTAAGGTTAGCTGTAAGAAATCCCATTGTGGGATAAGCCCGCCTTTGCAATGTATTTTATATCACTTTTGTTATATCGTTCTAAGGTATTTAATGCAATAAAGAGTTTACTTACATACATACATACATACAAAATACGACATAGGTACTTATCTTGATATGTCAATTGAGAATAGCGTCACGTAGTTCAAGTATTGGCCACCGGATCAGACTAATATGAATCATAATATAAACCATGTGGCCTTTTTAGTGTAGTGTCCGGTAGTGTAGAATAGCACCAACCCCTTACACTCGTGGGTGTCGGACAAGGCGACTAACGTTCAGAGGCAAAAGATCTAGAGTCTCCGTAAACTGGAAAATGGGCAGCAGCGTTTTCCATTGTTATGTTTGCAACACTGCGATCTCCAACCCGCCTGCCAAGCGTGCAGATTATGGCAATAACCTCCCCTTTTGTGGGAGAGGCCCAAAGTCCTGCAATGGACTGTTATGGGCTGTGATGGTGGCCTTTTTAGAACCCCTGAGGTATCGCCAGTGCGTTGTGCACCTCTATGGAGATCAGGTAATTACATTGGAACGACTGTCATGCCATCTGACCTCCGTGACCCCTGACGAGATTGGCTCATGATTACGTATTCAGTCGCCTGAAGATGGCGGTTTCATCACGTTTACCCTCACCGTAAGAGCATGGGTCAGTATTCAACTAATGTACATAACTCAGAAAAGAGTAATTGCAACATGGTCGCAGTGGGATTCGAACCCGGTACCTCTCGCTTACGAGTTGGATACTCTAACCACCCGGCACCGATGCTATACACGCTCGTTGTTTATCGCGATACGTGTCGTTGATAAAAAGCATTAATTTCTGAATTTCTAGAAATCCTGCGGGTCCGTGATAATGCTTATCGTGATCCATAATTGCACATTGGACGATTTTATAATTTATGACATGACGATAAAAATAATAAGTACGCCTGGACAAATTCGCACAGCGCCATCTAGCCCCAAAGAATGTTATGGGATAACTGAGAGAATACCTATATACTTTTTATCTTCTTTTTTAATACATACTTTGGGTGTAGTATGTATAAATAAATTATTAATCGTGGACAAATTCACACAGCGCCATCTAGCCCCAAAGTAAGCAAAGCTTGTGTTATGGGTGCTAGATAACTGATAAACTACTTATATACTTTTTTTTTAAATACATACTTATTAGAACACCCAGACCCGTAACAGAAATTAAAATCCACCATTTCAATTTCTGCCCGGCCGGGAATCGAACCCGGGATCACTGCGTCGTATATTAACCAACTGAACCACTCAGGTCCGTTGTATTATCGTTAACATCCTCAACAAAAATACTATAGATTCGATACGTTTCTAATTTTACCAATTATTTGACTTGTACCTTTCTAAACGTGTCCCTTTCATGTCACTTTTCCCCTTCATCGCAGACGTCCACGATAATATCATCGTGTTATCAATTATAAAGGTGCCCATTCGATAAAAATCGTAATCATATCATAATATCTAAGTATCGAGCGTGTAGGGTACTGGCGGCAAAAAAATGCCACTTAATTTCGATACTCAATATTTTATTTATCTAAATAAAAAGGAATACACAACAAGAGCGTTGGTGGCCGAGTTGTTAAGGTATCCGACTCACAAACGGGAGGCACCGGGTTCGAATCCCGCTGCGGCCATGTACCAATGACTGTTTATAGAGATGTACATTAGTTGAATACTAACCGATGCTCTTACGGTGAGGGAAAACGTCATGATGAAACCTGCACATTCAGGCAATCTAATCTCGTCAGGTTTATCTGGTAGCAGAGTCACGGAGGTTAGATGGCAGTAGCTCCGCTGTAATTATCTGTAGCCGTATTCTTAATGGCTCGGAAATCGGATTCGGATACGGAATCGCCAAAGGACCCCGGAAAAGTTCTTAGGAAAATGTGGTTTCAGTTAATTTTGATGAAATTTTCATATGTTATAGAGAGTAGAGTTTCCGTGGAATCTATCGGGATTCTGAATAACAGTTTTCGAATCGATCGACACGGATTCCCCGCTCATGAATTTCGTGTCGATTCGTTCGGAAACGGTTTCGAATCTTTGTGAATACGGCTACTGATCTGTCAAATGCTGGATTACGGTCAATTATTAGGTTACTTACTATTTAAAACAGTATTGTTTGGGTGCGGTGGGTATTGTACTCAGTTAGAGATAGATAGGTATTTCCCCGTTCGGACGGGGGATACCCTGCTACGCTATACTGGCCCTACCTACCTCGATAGGTATATATAGTATATATAATATTCTGTGCTACAACAAAGAAAACGAAATAGGTATTAGTTTTGCTAGATTTTATCAGGTATTATGCATGATTAATTTTGTTCTATCTTCGATTTACTAGAAATGAATGATAAAAAAGAAATATTTATAGATTAGATAGACGAATTGCCAGGGGAATTCCCTAAAGCCTGGGTCACACGCAGCGTTTATAGCTGCTACTTTTCGAAAATTATGTAAATAAATAAATAAATAACTATTCGTGGACAAATTCACACAGCGCCATTTAGCCCCAAACTAAGCAAAGCTTGTACTATGGGTGCTAGATAACTGAAATACTTCTTAAATACTTATTATACATAGAACATCCAGACCCGTAACAGAAATTAAAATTTATCATTTCAATTTCTGCCCGGCCGGGACCTCTTGCGTGGCGTGTAGCTTCGAGTCAACGTGATCTAGCTGAAAATCTGCTATAAAATTGAGCATGTTCAATTATAAAGCGGCGAAAGTTTGCCTCGCGATGAATAGTTACGTGTGGCAGGATAGTTGCTAAAACTTGTGCGGATTAAACGAGTCTTCAACAAAAATTCAATAATGAGCAGTTTTCCGATATGTATCTAAAGCATTCCTAACCACTAGATAGATGGCGCCCAACAATTTTGGTAATCGAAGATCGCTTCAAATAGGTACTTAGCAAAGAGAATATAAACACTGGATAGGTACGATAATATTGTATTTTTCAATAGTTGTCAACAATTTTAGAGATTATAATAAATGATTGCAAACAAAACAAACATAAATTTGACTGAGTCAGTTCGTTTCTTGGACGTTTTAGGATAAAGAATGGATGTAATTCAAAATTAAACATTTGTATTAAAATGAAACATAGTGCCAACTTTTATAAATATTTTTTGTACATTTCTTTCAATCTTTCAAAGTTATGTTTATATTAATAAACTTACTCTACTTATATTTATTTTTCAGTTTAGTATTAGTCGGCTGCATGACATCACTGCCACAATCATAAAGATTTTAAGATGTACCAAAATTGTGGGAGCGCCATCTATTGATGCTTTTTGAAACCAACTGACAATACATACTGGAAAACTGCTCATTCGTTATATTTTGGTCTCGGCAGTTTATTTACCCTGTGTGTTTTCTGGTTTGTAAAGGTTGTGTTATGACTACATAGTGTTTCTATTCTCTTTTGTGACTATCTTTAGAATATATTTCCTAATGTGTGGTAACTGGTTGTCTTTATTTGCCGACGAGCCTGTCCATGGACGAGTCACTATAGACGACATTTCGACAAGTGGGCACCATTTGAATGAGGTTTGTAGCTGCTACAAAATGTATGTATGCTTTGTCTAATATGATGATAATAGGATGATTATTTTGACAGCTCACTAATTATTGGTCCTTGCCGCACGCCGACGAAGTTTCGTGTTTTTTTCTGTTTCGTTCTGTACTACGGATAATGTCGTACTTCATAGACAGGCCCCGCCCCTTTAGCGAAGTGCTACGAATAACGAATAACAGACAATTGAAAATCGGTATTCAAATAAAATAATCAAACAATTAAATTAACATTTAGGTTACTAAATTATTGTTTGCAACTATAAATCTTATTCCTTGTTTGGATTTCACCCTAAGGCGGATACTACACACACGATATATATCGTGATACGTATCGTGATCAATATCGAGTAATATTTTGGATCGCAAGTCGACCCTACACACACGATAAGAATCGTCGATATTTTCATTAGTCTGTGCATTCTTTCATTCATTTTGATGGCTGAATAGACTAAGTTGCCATTGCCTAGCCTAAAAAAAGCATTTTTATGATTTTTACGTATTTTTACCGAAATGACTGACAAAGCTTGCGTTGCTATAGTATTAACATTAGGATTGAAAAGACGCGTGAAGAGAAAAAAATGGGTAAAATTATGAGGATGAGGATCTTGTTGACATTTTATACTTTTATAGTTACTGTCCAGGTCCATAGTGGCCACAGCGGCTTGAAAATAAACACAAACTATAAAAATAAATTTGAAATTACGTTATTTGTCTGTCAGATTGACAGAAATGTCGTGATAAATATCGACTAGATACTAGACGCTCGATATATATCGCTCGATAGTTGATACGCATCGTAGATTTCTGGATTTTCGGAAATCCTGTGATCCGTATCACGATTCGTGATACTCTAGGCTACACACTCGATAAATATCCTGATCCTGCTTGTATCACGATTAATATCGTGTGTGTAGTATCCGCCTAAGAGACCTTTCACAATAACGATTTCGATACGTGCGTAGTCTACGGAATAGGCTGACTCACCAAATAAAATTACACACGTGTCAAAATCGTAGTTGTGGAAGGGTTTTTAATGTCGTATTAATAAATCATAAATTGAAAAGAAAATAAATAGTTTATTTTGTATAATACGTACAGCATAACCATGCAACTATCGATTCCAAGTTCTATGAGAATGATAATCGATCATCGAATAGATTTTTGGCGGTAACGTGGAGGAGAGAATTCCAACCGCCAATGTGGGCAAGCGAAGATGGAGAAGGTGGAAAAGGGTAATTACCCACCTGGCCGAGTTGCTGTGACCAGGGGACCGAAGTCCAATGGACGCTCTTTGGATCTTGTATATAAGCGTTGTAGATGGAACACTCCGCGCGATGTAGATTTGACAGTTGCTGTCATGCTGATTTGTCTTGCCAACTCGTGTGTGCGAGCTCTCTTTGGTTCACTATGGAGATCGCTACAGATTCATTATCGTACACTACCCCATCCCTACTGTCATGAAAGAAGAGACTTGTCAAATGGCAGTGGAGGGGATTTCGCCAAGTCTCTTATTATTTGACACTACCTACAGTATAGTCGACAACGGTCACGCGATAGCGGCGATTTGTAGCTGCTAGAAATCGCAAGCAGAAAATAGCACCTACAAATCGCTACGTGTGACCGAGGTTTTAGAGGCATTGAGTCCGACGGATGTTCCGAATTTCTATATAAACATTATTGCATAGTTTTAAATGTAAGTATATACATATTGTTTGTGGCAATAAGTCTATTCGGGATATTTGTGGCATTAATTTCTGTAAGTTTTTATTTAAGTAATAAATAATCATCTTGGCATTAATGTCCCAGATGTGCTCTCGCGCACGGGGGCTCGGGGTCCACTTCGACCTTGATCCAGGATTTGGTAGATCAGGTCATTACAGCGGTGCGTCTGCCATGTGACCTCCGTGATTCTATCAACAGGGGAAACTACCCAGACTAGATCATGGTTACACATTCAGTCGTCTGAATGTGTAGGTTTCATCACATATTCAGCAGTTAATTATGACTTGTGAATTTTCGGTTTTGGGTAAATTTAGTAGTTTGCATACAAACCAAGACAGCTGTTAGAGGAACCTTTAAAATGAATGTGTTAATAGCGCTACTTGTTTTAATCATGACATGGTCAATACAGTTTTACCCCTTGTGGGTAGTGGTCGAGCTACGTGAAAAAAACGCGCAAATCGATGTACAGGATAGCCGTTTGGTAAACGGGTACTTTAGATTAAAACAATCATTTTGACCGGCAGTTCTTAAAAATATTCCGATTGGGGGAGCAGTAGTGACGTCATTAAGTTTTTATATGGAAATATACATTTTTTTTATAAATCTATCGTGTTTGGTATTAAATGAAAGGGCATCATGCGCCGGTTCTAAAAATATACTACACTATAACATTTGGGACAGCCGTTTTCTAAAAATCCAAGGAATAATTTTCAAATATGCCAGGTTTGGGCTTCTCCAGGTAGGAGACGGGTTAGTAAATTTTTGTAAAACATACGCCAAATGTCTCTTAATATACTCATATTATATATGCAAAAAGGTAGATTTAAAAATATTAACAATCAATTTAAAAATTTTAAAAATGTTTGAGATTCAGAATTGTTTTGCAACTTATCGAACGTTAGAGGAAAGTACGCTGTTCAGAACATGTTTAGGCATTTAAAATCGATGTATTACTTATTATTTAAAGAGTTATACCATTTTCCTCATATATTTATGTGGTTGCATACAATGTAGTTCTTGTATTTCCAGGCCATTTATTTGTTCCAGTTTTGTAATTATTGTAATATTGACAATAACTACTTCTGAGGTCATTAAATTCCAAATATGGACAGGCATAGGGGTCCACTTATGGAATATTCCATATTTGGGTCAAAATCGCAATTGATGGTTTAATTTTTACTTTTAATGTGTTTATATTTATTTTTAGAATGCTTTCTAACACATAAAGTAAAGAAAAATATTCGAAGACCAAGAATTTATCGATTTATCACAAAATAACGAAATTTTTTATTTGCGGTTGGTTAACAGCATTTTTCATACAAAGACTTAAGAAAAGCTGTTTTACCAACTGTAAATACTCCTTTTTTCAAGATTTAAACATCTTAACCGATTTGCATCAAATGTTATCTATATGTTAGGTCGGATGGAACACTCAAGATATTAGTGGTGGTATTCGCACTATGATGATTTTTATCAGTATTTTGAATTTTTTAAATTTACGAATTTTTGCAAAACGTATAACAAACTAATGATTTTTACAACTAATTACCAATTTAGTAAATAATGAGACTGTTATTAAGTACATATTACAAAACATTCTTTAATAATATTTTTAAGAATTTGTTGTGCCTTTTTCTCATTGTCCATATTTGGGGTACCTATTCCATATTTGACTACCATTTTCGTTTTTTGATTAAACTAAATTTTTGATACTGTAAATAGTTACATAAATCATGAGATTATCACTAATGTTGTAAAACATTATGTCTTCTCATCTAATAAAGAAATTTACTTCGTACTATGAATAGTTTACTTTTTATATTAAAAAAACAAAATGGTATTACATATTTGGTTACTTTCCTCTACTATTATTGTGTTTGTGTTTGGTGTTTGTGGACGATAAGAAAGCCTTCGATTCGATCGAAACTTGGGCGGTGCTCTAGTCTCTACAGCGGTGCCGAATTGACTACCGATATATCGAAGCACTGAAGTGTTTATACGAAAACGCCACTATGTCAGTTTGTCTCCAAGACAAGACCACGGAACCTATTCAGCTGCAACGAGGTGTTAGACAAGGTGATGTCATATCACCGAAATTGTTCACCGCTGCACTGGAGGATATCTTTAGGCTTCTGGACTGGGACGGACTTGGCATCAATATTAACGGCGAGTACCTCACGCACCTCAGATTTGCTGACGATATCGTAGTCATGGCTGAAACCCTGGAAGACTTGGGCAAAATGCTCGATGACCTCTGTAGTGCTTCTCAACAAGCAGGTCTTAAAATGAACATGGACAAGACGAAAATTATGTCGAATGTCCATGTTGTGCCTACTCCAGTGACAGATGGAGGCACTCCACTTGAAGTTGTTGACGACTATACATACCTAGGGCAAATAGTCCAGCTACGTAGGTCCAATTTCGAGAAGGAGGTCTATCGACGAATCCAACTCGGTTGGGCAGCGTTCGGGAAGCTACGCCACATATTTTCGTCCTAATTACCGCAGTGTCTCAAGACGAAGGTCTTTGACCAATGTGTGTTGCCAGTGATGACTTACGGAACTGAAACGTGGCCACTCACTATGGGCCTTATAAGAAAGCTCACTGTTACCCAAAGGGCAATGGAAAGAGCTATGCTCGGAGTTTCTTTGCGCGCTCGAGTCAGAAATGAGGAGATCCGCAAGCGAACCAAGGTCACCGACATAGCTCTAAGGATTGCCAGACTGAAGTGGCAGTGGGCAGGGCACATAGCTCGAAGAACAGATGGCCGATGGGGCAGTAAAGTTCTCGAATGGCGACCACGTACCGGTAGACGCAGCGTGGGTAGGCCTCCTACAAGGTGGACTGACGACCTGGTAAGGATCGCAGGTACCAGCTGGATGCGGAAAGCACAGGACCGGCCTTTGTGGAGATCTCTGGGGGAGGCCTATGCCCAGCAGTGGGCGTCTTCTGGCTGATATGATAAATCATAGATAAGGTTAAGGTGTGCTGAGAACCTAAATCAGTAACAAACGTAAGACAATACTATTTCAGAATGACAAAAGGCATTGATTTATTTCGATGGAAGAAAACAGCATGGCAGGTAGGGGGTTTAGTCAGTAAGAATCCGGCACTACTTGGGCCATCTCTTCCCATGTGTCCATGAGGATTTCCCTTACCTGCCTCAATACAAAAAAAAAACTTTACCTACACTAGAATTGACAGTAAATGTTACATTTGTCGTCGTCGACGCTCCATCGGTATCACGTGCCGTCCTATTCGGCCCTATATTTGAACGCCACTGTCTTTCAAACTGATCTGTCCTACTGTTCTGCCCCTGCTGTGTGAAACC
Organism: Blastobasis lacticolella; assembly: GCA_905147135.1. NCBI lineage: Eukaryota > Metazoa > Arthropoda > Insecta > Lepidoptera > Blastobasidae > Blastobasis > Blastobasis lacticolella. Next base: position 12,272,781 of record LR990065.1, read on the forward strand.
AGCATTAGACTCGTTTACAAAATCAATTTCTTTTCAGTGCGAAATGTACAAACCTTGCGTGGCGCTGGACTGCGAGATGGTTGGTGTGGGGAAGAATTGGCGGCAAGACGCGATCGGTCGAGTGGCAATTGTGGACGAGAGTGGGAACGTGTTGCTGGACAAATACGTCCGACCCCTGAGACCTGTTACGGACTACAGGACACCAATATCAGGCATAACGGGGGCCCATCTGGACAGAGGAGAGGACTTCGAAGCGGTATTCAATTTTTAATTAATCTATCATCATCACAGCCCATAACAGTCCACTGGAGGACTAAGGGCCTCTCCCACGAAAGGGGAGGATATTTCCATAATCTCCACGCTTGGCAGGCGGGTTGGAAATCGCAGTATTACAATAATTATAACAATGGAATGGGCTGCTGCCCATTTTCCAGCCTACGGAGACAATAGAAGTTTTGTCTCGGAAATATTAGTCGCCTTGTACGACGTCCACGAGTGCAAGGGATTGGTGGCTTTTCTACTCTGCCGGACACCACACAGCTATTAATCTATACATATAATAAAAATGTAACTGGTCCAATTCTGTACATTGAAGATATTTTGAAATTTTTTATTGGAAGTACTCCATTAACGATTCTGAAGGCAAATCTGTAAGTTTTTTCATTTCTGTCCGTAGGTCTGTACCTTGACAGCCCATCACTCTGAAACTACTGAATAAATTCAAATAAATCTTTGTATGATTTGAGTTCTTACTATGAGGAAGGTCTTTGGATATTTTTCATCCAGAAATTTATCACGGTTGTTTTGGGAGAGGGAATGGAAGTCAAAATGTTTACTTACTTGTAATTCATTAACGAGTAGTCTGATATTCTTTTTTTTAGAAATGAGCTTTTTTAAAGATTGTAGAGATCTGAAATTTAGTGGCGTTAAAGGTTACCAAAAACGAGGCGTGTTAGTTTTGGGCCCCTTCTAAATCGAAATGTACATTTTTTCTGTAATAGATACGTCAGACAAACAGGCATGCGGGCCACCTGATGCAAAGTGGTCGCCGCCGCCTATGGACATCAGCAACTTCAGGGGCGCTACCAATGCGTTGCCCGCAACTAAGGACGCCTCTAATATAACCACTTGAACGATCCCATGTCATAGTCCAAAGGAAACACTGTGGCTGGGAGCTCATTCCATATCCAAATTGTAATTTCAAATCTTTGCGTGGACACCACAAGAGTATCAACGTAATGGGGATGAGTACCCAGAGTTCCTGGTGGAGTGGTGCGATGGCGGAATTGTGGTGTAGGCACCAGATCAAATAGTTCTTCAGAACACTCCCCATTATACAGCCGGTAGAACGCACACAGGGAGCAATAGTCCGTTCTGTCAGCCAGTGGTTGTAACCTGCTTGTCAGTATGGAATCGTCGCCAATTCGTACGGCGCGCCTCTGTACGGAGTCCAAAGGATTGAGCAGGTCGGCAATTTTGCTGTCTCAGTGATGGGAACAATACACCACATGTGGTCCTTGCGCCTTATACAGCAACAGGCGCTGCTCTGGGGTGACGCATCGCTTGGACCGGTTAAGCACGCCAAGCTTTTTTGAGGCTAGCTAGTGTGGTGTCTACCGCAGTCAGCCGCAGAGTTAAAACCCCCTCTTCTACCATGCATTAAATGTTGGTGGGGGGCTGGTTCACCGCAACGGTTTTGAATATGGATGTAAGTATTTATAATATGAATATATTGTTCTTCAGACTAAGGCTGATATCCTGAAGCTCCTTCATGGCAAGATATTGGTCGGCCACGCTTTGGAATCAGACTTCCATGTTTTGGAGATAACGCATCCTGAAGAAGACGTGCGCGACACTGCTTACTACTTCGAACATGTGAACGGTAAACATGTAGAGGTGAGATCAATTGAAGTGTTACAGTTCACATGTACACCAGCATCTTAGTAGCTCACTGCTGGGCTTTGCTGGGGTCTATGGCTTAATAGTTAAGTGGTTCGACTCGTATTCCGAGGTACCTGGTACGAACTTCAGTGGCGCCATGTATCTATGACTCTTTTTTGAGTTACGTACTTGTGTATACACATTAGTTTACCACAAACCGATTCTTACGGTGAGGGAAAGCATCGTGATGAAACCTGCACATTTTGGCGACTGATCCAATCTGCTCAGGTTCCCCTGTTAATAGGATCACGAAGGTCAGATGGCAGTCGCTCCACTGTAATTATCTGATCAAGGTGGACCCCAGGCCTTCGGGCGTAACCAAGCAACCAACTGAAAAATGCTGATTGCACCTACGTTTTGTTTTTTACACATTTTATTTCTATCCTGAAATCTGACGCTTGATATCACTTTTTACAGCAGACGACAAGGCCAGGGAGAACTCCCGCCTTGAAATATCTGGCGAGGGTATACTTCGGGACTCACATTCAGAATAAGGCGCACAGCCCCGTAGAAGATGCTCGGACAGCCATGAGGTTGTACAAACGCTTCCAACGCGAATGGGAGAGAAAGATAGATACTGGGGAGTTCAAATTTTAGCACCAGCGGAAAGAGCATTAGTCAATTTTGTTACAAAAATCACACAATATGCCAGTTATGATTATTTCTACCTCGACATTTCAATGCGATTGCACGCTCCATCGCATCTAACTACGAATTGACGGACTCCGCTGTGTGTAGCCACACTACACTACAGACATAATTAGAGCTCTTAATAAGTCAAAGTCCTGTCAATGCGAGTAAGCTCGTAATTTGTTTCTTTCGTATATATTTCTTTCTCTCTCTGTCGTATGGCCGCCATAGATAATACCATGCACTAATATATCATTAGGTACATGATTCGTCAAATGAGGGATTTTCCGAGAGGCGATTAAAAATAAAAAATAGTTTAAATAAGTGTAATAGATTCTCAAAAATTAATCAGAAAGAGACCATTAGATGAATGCAAATGTAGAGATTTTGCGCTTTCTTCTCTGAAAGGTTATAAAAAAAGTAAGTATATTTTCAAGAAACACCTTTCCGGGTAACTTCGGTTACCAAATTCAATACTTGAGAATCCTGACTAAGCAGCGCCATCTAGAGAGGCACGCAGAACTACACTTTTTACAGTACCTGTCTGAAAATCCCCCATTGAAGCCGTTGTTGATGCATCGCTTTTTTGTCGTTATTCCACTGTCTTGGGTAGACAAGGTAAAAATAATCAGATTATATTGTCAAAACTCGATATGTGCAACGATTTATGGACAAAATTGTATAAGAAAATAGTTGTGGGGCTAGTTCCAGACTTATAAGAAGATATTTTAGTTTTTAGAGCTCGAACAATTTTATGAACGTAATTCACCAATGAAGAAAGGTTGATTGATAGTCGATAAATATGATTAAAGTATTTTTTTTTTAATTATAATTATTAAGAAAACGCTGTCACATTTATAATTAGTATCGGTTCGGGAGCAACGACACCAGCTCTTTCTGTTGAAATTAATCCTCGGATTATAGCAACGACTAGAAAGCCTTTTTACCTAAATCTATAGGTTCAAGACTTAATTATTTTTAAATGTTTCTAAATGGCTGTGTTTAAAATCTGATAATACATATAAATTAATTAAACTTATAGACTATAACTTACTTGCCTACTGCATTGTATTATAGCATATTTATTCGCCTTTTTTTATTGTAAAAACTCAACCATAAGGAATAAATATTATTTTATTTTTATTTTTTTTATTTCATTCGATTGGCTTACAGCTGTACCTAATACATAATGAATTAAAAAGATAGCTTATATATGAGCCATTTACAAACTGCCACATATGAATTTAACAAGATAATAAATAAATAAATAATAAATAAATAATCGTGGACAAATTCACACAGCGCCATCTAGCCCCAAACTAAGCAAAGCTTGTGCTATGGGTCCTAGCTAACTGGTATACTACATATATACTTTTTTAAATACATACTTATTATACATAGAACACCCAGACCCGTAACAGAAATTAAAATTCATCATTTAAATTTCTGCCCGGCCGGGAATCGAACCCGGGACCTCTTGCGTGGCTGACAGGCATGTTGACCACTGAACCACTCAGGTCGTCGATACTTTTCAAGTAGATAAACAATGTTGTCTTATACATACTACTTTACGAATACAATCACAAACATGTACTAAACGACATCAACAAAGTAAGTACAAATATAAGTTTAGAAGTAGTACAAAAACAATACATATGTAATTCCAATACAAACAACTCGGGTTGCGAAAATATCCTTAACTAGGGCCGGCTTCACTCCTGTTACTCACAAATAAGTCGAAACGGTCTTCGCATGGCATACTTTTGAATGCTCTAGGAGCGCGAATCATAAAAGAGTTTTTGTAATAATTGGTGCGATCGAACGGGGGATAGAGTACATCTCTACACCTAGCGTGACGGAAAGGAACTTAATGAAATCCTTGCAAGAAGCTCGGGGCAATCGAGTTTAGACTGAGCGATTTTCATAAGAAGTGCGCGGTCAGCAATATTCCTTCGTATCTTCAGAGGTAATAATTGAAGTTTAGTACACCTACTCTCGTAATCTATTTTAGCAATTCGAAATTTATACGATTGCAATCTAGTAAATATTCTTTGAACACGCTCAATCCTGTCAGAATGAACAGCATAGCAAGGGTTCCATACTTGACATGCATACTCCAGGTGACTGCGAACATACGTACAGCATAAAATCTTTAAGGTTTTCATCTTTTTAAATGAGTTAGAACCGCTTATGATAAAACCAAGTGCGCGTAAAGCCCTGCCCACTACAAGATCGACATGGTTAACAAATGATAATTTATCTGTCAATCACGACTTCTAAATCTCTTGCGATCGTGGTTCGCGCGAGCACATAATTGTCAAAATTATAATCAAATGTTACCATTTATTTCTGCGCGTGAAAGTAAGCACGGAGCATTTTGAAATACATATTCAAATTCAATTTATTGTTGTAACAATAGGACTCAAGCCTTTTCAGGTCCTCCTGTAGTAAGATGGCATCATCAATACTGTTAACTGGTCCATAGATCTTCCTATCATCTGCGAAAAGTAAATAGTCCGAATGCAGGAAGTGTTGCCATATATCATTTATGAATATCACAAACAGCAGAGGCCCCAACAGGGAGCCTTGAGGTACTTCAGTAGCCGTATTCACAATGGCTCGGAAATCGGATTCGGATACGGAATCGACTAAGAACCCTGCAAAAGTTCTTGGGAAAATATGGTTTCAGTTAATTTTGATGAAATTTTCATATGTTATAGAGAGTAAAGTTTCCGTGGAATCTATCGGGAATCTAAATAACAGTTTTCGAATCGATCGACACGGATTCGCCACACACGAATTTCTGAATTCCACAGCAGAAGTTGAAATGATGAATTTTAATTTCTGTTACGGGTCTGGGTGTTATATGTATAATAAGTATGTATTTAAAAGTATTTAAGAAGTATATCATACCAAAATCTTTCAAGAGACAGGTAGCGAGTAGGTACTTGCCGCGAAAAGTCTGCGCTTACTAATCTTTGCTGAGCAGCGTTTCGTCAACGGCGACAACTATAGGCAGATCCGCGCACACCGTATTCACCGGTATTGTCGGTTGCGTAGTGCGCGTTACGCGAGTTTAGCTTGCACCGCTTCCGATCAATTTTGTTGACACTGATAATGATTTCACTCACACTGATAATTGTATACTACTCTTCTATTTACACTTTTATGCAGGATAATTTTGTAGCAAACTGTTTTTATTTTTATTTAATGTGGTAGAGCTCGTCTAATCTAAAATGACGCGTCCCACTATCGCATTAACGCACACAAGCAAGTTTAAAATATGGACGCAATACATATACAAATGCCGTTGTAATTGGTCATTCAGTTGCCGGTAATATTCAAACGTAGGAATACGCGTCGTTCATTGGCTCCCACACAGATGAAGTGTCGTTATCAATATTTGCACTCACACATCGAAATCAACTAACTAAGTAGTGGGGCGCGTCATCTTAGACTAGACGAGCTCTACATAAGTTTACATTTGTATAATTCGACAAACTGTAAAACAGTTTGTTGGCGAAGATTTGCACTCTCTATGCTTTTAATATCATTACCCTACCAACATAGTATAAAAACACAAAATAATACTAATAATAATAAACACTTGTACCTAATTTGCACCTGGGCATAGACTGAATGAAGTTATCTATCAGCAGGCATTTCAGCTTTGAGAGCTTTCAGAGATTACGGATTACAGAGCATACATTTGCAGATCTTTATTGGCACATGCTTATTTTATAATGTATTTTTAAGAAAAAAATTATGTTGCTGTGATCTGTTAAACGATCTGTATAAATCTGTATAATCCGTAAAAAACGAATCTGTGTAATCGGTTTAATTTATATCAGAAAATGCTAACTAACGTGACCTTCCTTCCCTTTCCACAAACGGTGTCTTTTGGTCGTTCCGGGGCTGGGGGAGCCTGCTCTGCATTGGTTGCGATGGGGATGATTAAGGGTAGGAGTAGGGTGGGATAGGTTAGGATAGTGGTAGGGTAGGCTAGGATGGGGTGGGTGCCGGGTCGCCCTTTTTGATTTGATTTGCTACAGCCCATTTTATAGACGGTCTACCGGCCACTCAAATCGCAGTTCTGTCTGCCTCTATGACATTATGTCCGATTTACATTGGTAAAAGACAGTCACGAGTACAAGTACAGTGTCGTGTGGCGAGCGCCCTGACAGAGACTGTATATGTCGCAGCCGGATGGTTAAATTAGCCGGTTAACTAAACGGCTAGCTTTTTGAGTAGTTATTTAGTTGAAAATTTGCCAGTTTCATAAGATTTTAAAGTGATGTTGAAAGAACGATATTGCCTCGAGTTTTCCCAGCTCTTCCACACATTGTTCCAATGCTAACCTACCCTCAACAACTTCAAAGTATAATAATAGTTTGCATTAGGTTTCTATTCGGTTAGTTTAGGTTAGCATTATGACAATGAATGGAAGAGCTCCGTAAACTCGAGGCAATATCGTTCATTTGACTTTACTTTCAAAGTTCATGAATTTGGCCAATTTTCAATTAAATAACTGCTTATATAGCTAGCCGTTTGATTAACCGGCTAATTTAACCATTTGGCTACGACATATACACTACAGTGCCATTTCTCTGTCGATATCATGGTTTGATTACTGCCTACCTACCTTGGCAGATGTGGGCAAGCAACGTTGAACTAGGTATAGTAGGTAGGTAATGTTGGAGTGTCGGTGGCCGAGTGGTTAAGGCATCCGACTCGCAAGCGAGAGGTACCGGGTTCGAATCCCACTGTCGCCATGTATCAAAGACTCTTTTCTGAGTTATGTACATTAGATGAATGCTAACCGATGCTCTTACGGTGAGGGAAAATATCGTGATGAAACCTACTCAATGTGTAACCATGATCCAATCTGGGCAGGTTCCCCTGGTAGCAGGCTCACGGAGGTCAGATGGCAGTCACTCTACTGTAATTACCTGCCGGTCTAGCCATCTTTGACAGCTCCGCTTGCGTGATGCGTGTATGGTAGAAAATTGACAGGTCGAAGTTCGACTATTTCTACCAACATCTACATTGACTCTGATTGTGTAGGATCATCAGCCAATCCGCCTCCTTTGTACACCGAAAGTACGTGAATTGTCTATGGACCAAGAATTTCTACCACAAACAGCTTATGTCAGATCCCATACATTTTTTCTACCACAAACGATTGTAGATTAACGAAACCTCTTGGCTAAGGCCGCTGATCTGCCAAATCCTGAATCATGGTAAAGGACCCCAGGCCCTCGTGCGCGAGAGCACAACCGGGACGTTAACGCTAAGATGATGAATGATTAAGCTCTTTAAGTTTAAGTAGTCTTGGAAAAGGCGCGACTTACAAGAAGGTTAGGTACATATCCATTTTGAATCTTTGGTAACATAAAAACACGAAAAATATTGTTTAATAATATAATTATTTATCGAAAAATAGACGGTTGAGCAAATTCAAATAAAATATTATGACGTGTCATTTACATTATTACTTATCTAACAGTTACATTTAAAATGTCAAGAAATTATGATAAAAATATTTTAAATTCATTCTAATAAAATAATACTGATTATAAACAATCCATTGACTTATACATACTTATCTACATTACAACTATTTGGTACCTAAAAATAACCTAGGTATTTTACAATAAATATATCTAAAAATATAGGTACAGATAGAAAGACTGGGCTCGATTGATTACCTAGTCACATTATATTCTAAATCTAGAAGAATTACTTTTTTGCAGACTAGCTGTTTTTCAGTAATTTCCTCACACACCATTCTTGATATTACATCATATCTTTAACAGACTGCTTGAAAGAAGTGAAAATTGTCACCGTAGTATAGGTATGTGGCGTTTTTCACATTTCTTCACAATAAGCGTAGAGTCGGGAGTTTAAAATGAAGATATAGACTTATGTACATATTCCTAGCTCCATATTAGAGCTCGTCTAAGCTGAAATGACGCGCCCCACTATCGCATTAACGCACACAAGCAAATTTAAAATATGAACGCAATACATACACAAATGCCGTTGTAATGAAGAGTTTTCCAATAGGTATTTAAGGCATTCCTAACCACTCACTAGATGGCGCCCCGACAATTTTAAATATTTCTTTTTACACTTCGTTCAACCTTTAACAATTATGTTTATATTAATAAACACTTTATTTTCAAGTTTAGTATTACTTGGCTGCATGAAATCACTACCGCTATCATACAGATTTAAAGAAGATTACCAAAATTGTAGGAGCGCCATCTATTGATGCTTTTTGAAACAAACTATCAATACCTACTGGAAAACTCCTCATTGGTCATTCATTTGCCGGTGAGACTCAAACGTAGGAGCTCGCGTCGTTCGATTGGAGCAGCCGACGCTCCCACACAGATGAAGTGTCGTTATTAATATTTGCACTCACACATCGAAAACAACTAATTAAGTAGTGGGGCGCGTCATTTCAGCTTAGACAAGCTCTACCAAATTTCAGTTGAATCGGATACCAACAAATGGTTGGCAAATTTTGAAGAACAACTCACAAACACACATACCTACGAACAGTGCAAGTTACATAAAAACTGTAGAAAAGGATATTTACAGCATTGAATGAGCGTCGGTGGCCGAGCGGTTAGGGTATACGACTCGTAAGCCAGAGGTCCGGGTACGAATCCCGCTCCGGCCATGTACCAATGACTGTTTTCTGAGTTATGTACATTAGTTGAATACTAACCGATGCTCTTACGATGAGGGAAAACATCGTGATGAAACCTGCACATTCAGGCGACTGGATGTGTAACCATGATCCAATCTGGTCAGGTTCCCCTGGTAGCAGGGTCACGGAGGTCAGATGGCAGTCGCTCCACTGTAATTACCTGACCTGCCAAATCCTGGATCATGGTCAAGGCGGACTCCAGGTCCTCATTCTCGAGAGCACAACCGGGACATTAACGCCAAGATGACAGCATGGAATGAGCAAACTTTTACAAAGCCTGTAAACTGACAGTGACAGTCTCATCGACTTTCTGCGTGTTCTGCACGCGTATTTCATTCAACTCAGCATTTTGAACCTTATTCCTTCTGTTGTTAGGAGGTATTTTGAGATGCACCGTCTTGACGTGAAGCTTCATTGAGTTGGATTGACTGAAAGTTTTGGTACAGAACTGACATTGGTACGGTTTCGCTCCTGTGTGTACCTGTAATATAATAATAATATTAAAAATCTTTTATAATGTGTGATTTTTACTGTTACTGTTGGTTGGGCTAGGATAATATTTGGCCATGGCAGAATAACAGCGGCTGTCGGTCTTACTGGCAGCCATAGCTGAGCCATGGACCATTTTGTTTTGTATAATAAGTTTTTATTTTTTGTTTCTGATGGTCGACACTAGTCGAATTTATTTAAATTGTAAATTTTTATGCAAAGCAAATAAATATTTTCATTTCATTTCATTTATCACCAGACATGGATATCTAATAAGGATTTTACATATTATAAGGGTTCGGAAGTATGGAAAATATTACATTTCTTTTTCATTCTTTCATTAGTTTGAGTGTTTAGTAATTGAATTATGGTTTATACTCTTAGTCAATGTATTCAATGGTGCGCGAAATGGGTTTTTATAGGTTAATGATTCATAATAAAGCAGTTAAATCGAAAAAAACACAAATCGCCGCTAGATGGCGTTGTTCTGTAATTTTATTATTTTTCTTTTTCATTGCCTTATGTATGTATTTCATTCACATTTGGATACATTTACTACCGGCCCGCCTCTAAAACTTCGGGTCACATTAAAAATCGGTTTAGTAGTTCCGGAGATATTCCCAAACACACAAACTTAAAAAAAAATTATTTTTATATTTACTTATTAGTATACTTAGATAGATTAATTCAATAGCTAACTTATATTAGCCGGAGATGATATGGTTTATTTTATCTCGGTAATATAGTTCATTCGCGATAAGAAAATAGTGAGTCATCGTAGTCCGCCGGCCTAGCCCCGCCCCTCGGCCAATCGGGTCGCTGCCAATCAGAAAGCTTACTTCGCAGTGACCGGTTAACGGCAGAAAATAATAAAAATGAATACCTCGCCGGTTGGAATAAACAGCAAATTCTAGACCGGCTGCTACACAAAGGGACATGCTTGACTAAATTTTTTGAGAAAATAAAGTTGATTTTTATTTTATTTACTTAAGTAAAGCCAACAGCAGTTGTTACAATAAAAACAATAAAAGCATTATACAGCCAATTATAGGCTTCCATTGATAAATTAATAAACTTCATCTTTATTAAATATAAATTGTTTTTACTTGTTTTTGTTTTTACTCCACTGTGAAAACCTTCACTCACTATTTTCTAAACGCGGATGGACTACTTTATATCGTATCGGTAATAGTTAGAATTTATTTAAAGAAATGTTTACCCTGTAGTGTCTGTTGAGAGCTGGCTTCTGGCTGAATCTCTTCCCGCAAACGCCACAGCAATATGGCCGCTCGCCTACGGAAACGGAATATGTATTTATTAACTCATAATTTATTCATTTATTTATAGGATGTATAATTGAAAAACTCTATTAGATTTTGTTCCTTGTGGCGGACATAAAATAGAAAAATGGAGCTTAAATGGATTTTTAATAAATTAAAATATAAAATAAAAAACCACAATAGACCAGTTTCCAAAAAAATCTACTTATTGGACGTTTTTTTTATTTTGATGAATAAACAAAGATATAAACAGATAGACAGTTAAATCTGAGTTAATTTTTACAAACAAAAATTTACTAAACTAAACGAGCCTAATATTTCTTGATAAATTAATTGACGGACTAAACGATACTTCCAGTATTGTTTACTAACTACCCTACTGGCCGCTAGATGGCATTGTCTCATCATCTCATTACTGACCAGTGTGCGTCCTACTATGTATCCGTAGCTGGTTGGAATCCGCGAACGTTTTCCACAGTATATTTCTTCTTAAAATAAAAACGTGTCTAATATATTTCGATAAATTAACTGACGGATTAATGGAAGTAACGTTTACTAATGTGATGTATTAATATCAAGTTGAGGGTAGGTAGGCTTTTATGTAATAATGTTGAACTACCTTCTTTTCTCTTTCAGATATTTATTTATTTATTTAAGGTGCCGAAGATCGGGCAAAGTGGAGAAAGCAAAGCAGGAAAGCGGACGCTGATGATGATGATGATTTATTAATTAAAGGTGTTATTTATTGAAGATGTCATGTGAATAGATGTTCAGTTCTTTATTCCATCACTGACCGGTATGCGTCCTGCTATGTATCCGTAGCTGGTTGGAATCCGCGAATCTTTTCCCGCAGGTCTCGCAGCCGTGCGGCCTCTCGCCTGTGTGCGTGCGTTGGTGGTACTTCAGGGATGCGTTTGACTGTAATACAAGAAATAAATAAGACATAGGTACTGTTTTAAACTGCCCTGAACCTGCCGGCATCAGGAAAAAGACCCCGTGGGCGACCCAAGAAGCGATGGATTGACATCGCTGAGTCGGATGCGAGAGCCAACGGCTTACGATGAGAGGATGCCGAAGACCGGGCGAAGTGGAGGAGATTGAGTAGGAAAGCGGACCCTGGCAGAGGCCGGGATAAGCGCTCGGACTTTTAAGGGAGGTTTTAAACTATCAAGGGTACGTTCCGGGTTTCTATAATAATTATAACAATTTGGCGGTGCAGGATAATGTTGCCGCCAATGTTGGCAAGCGAAGATGGGGAGAAGGTAGAAAAGGGTAATTACCCACCTGGCCGGGTGTTGTGACCAGGGGACCAAGGGTCCGACAGTTGATCGTCGGAAGTTGTATATATGCCGTGGAAGTTGGCACATTTCTCTAGCGCGATGTAGGATTGTTAGCGCCATCTATGTGCGGATGCTTGCCAACCTTGTGTTCGTGTACTCGTAATGTGAGTATCGTTGAGTTTCCCTGTTGGAGCGATAGATGTCGCTACAGTACTCCCCCCGGAGACTGGAGGTCGATACCGAAGCGAGAAACGCTGAAGCTGACGTATGAAGCGTAGTCAGTCTGGCGATGCGGTGAGCAATGGCGTAGCTCTGGCGTGAGGTTGTGCTGTGAGCTGTGCCGAAGCGATGCTGTTCCCAAGTCTGCAGTGAGTCGAGACTGGGTGGGGACAGTGGAGATGCCGCAGGTGAGCGACCAGGAAGCACGCGTCCGTGCCGACTATGGTCAAGGCTGTGACTGCTGTGTGCGGGAGTCAGGTAGGGAAGACGTAAGGATCACATCGGGGTCACCACTTTGGCGGTGCAGGATAATGTTGCCGCCAATGTTGGCAAGCGAAAATGGTGGAAAAGTTGAAACGGGTAATTACCCACCTGGCCGGGTGTTGTGACCAGGGGACCAAGGGTCCGACAGTTGATCGTCGGAAGTTGTATATATGCCGTGGAAGTTGGCACATTTCTCTAGCGCGATGTAGGATTGTTAGCGCCATCTATGTGCGGATGCTTGCCAACCTTGTGTTCGTGTACTCGTAATGTGAGTATCGTTGAGTTTCCCTGTTGGAGCGATAGATGTCGCTACAACAATACCAATAGTACCTATGTCACATTTTAATTGTATGTTCCGGGTTTCCTACCGCGTACCTTTGTTGTGCCAACTGTCAGTCGTCCCGTGACCACGATGCATGCAACTATCGAAATATCGGGCTACTCGTCAACAAAGGTACGCGGTAGGAAACCCGGAACATACAATTAAAATGTGACATAGGTACTATTGGTATTGTTATAATTATTGTTCTTTGTTCAACAAAGGGCAGAAATGGAGGTGAGTTGTACAAATAATGAGTGAATTGAAAAGTAAGTACATAACCAAAATATTGACGATCAGTGATTTGACGACCTGAGTGGATCAATGGTCAATATGCCGCGGTCTGCCACGCAAGAGGTCCCGGGTTCGATTCCCGGCCGGGCAGAAATTGAAATGATGAATTTTAATTTCTGTTACGGGTCTGGGTGTTCTATGTGTAATAAGTATGTATTTAAAAGTATTTAAGTAGTATATCAGTTATCTAGCACCAATAGCACAAGCTTTGCTTAGTTTGGGGCTAGATGGCGCTGTGTGAATTTGTCTACGAATATTTATTTATTTATTTTATATTTTTCTGAGAACTGTCACGACTTGGCTTATCACCCGTGGACTTATAGGACTTCCTGTATGTAAAAAATAGTTTCAAAGCAGTGTTGATATACTTACAGTGCACTTCTTCCCGCATACTTCACAGACGATGTTCTTATTGTATTTCAGTCCCAAATGCATTCGGTTTATGTGGGCTTGGAGCTTAGATCGGTTGACGAACAGACGGTCACACTGGAACAAGAGTAATATATTTATTTATTTATTAAATCTTCATGCACAAAATAGTACAAAGGCGGACTTAAAGCTAAAATAGCCTTATCTAGGAGATAGAGTAAAGAAAAAGTAAGGCGGTGCAAAAGAAGCTACTAAACAAGATGGAGGAGGGGAACCGTTTATGCAATTATAGCCGAACCAGATATAACAGTACAGATAAACGGATAGATAACTGAAAATAAGTTATATAAATATAATAAAGCTAGAAATAAACGTGAGTGAGTGGGTGGGTGGGTGAGTGAGTAATATAATATAGACTAAGTCCACGCTAAGTCTGAATCGCTTATTAAAAAAAAACTATATAGCAACTTATGCCAAGTATTTTGTCCGTCATAGAACGTCATCCATAAAAGTCATAACAAACAATTTGATTTCTGTAGGATTGTTTATTTTCGTGAGTTATGAAAAATATTGAAATTGAAATTGAAAATATTATTAATCAATTAAAAAGGAAGTGCGGGAGATAATTTTCTGCATAATTAATAATTTAGACAAAATAAAGGTTCAAGTTTTAGCTAATAGTGACCAAATAACTGAATGTTTACAAGGACAGATTATCCCCAGATTATTGCCATATCCACCACACTTTAAAATTTTTACTACGTCAATACGGACTTATCGTGGTCGTAATATAGGAAGGAAATACAGTGACACGTTGGCCGCCCCACGGCCGCCCATCAGAGCCGGGCAATGCCCGACAATGCCAGGCAGAGCTGGACAGCATTCAACATATTACATAGCTGTGTCAACTATAACTAAAAAAAAACACCTAAAACTAAAGCTAGAATTAGGATAGCTATGTCCACCCTACCTCCCCACACTGCAGCCATTCTGTATCCCTATTGAAAACTAGAACAATCAAAATGCAACTTAATGTGTTGTAAATACGGGTGAAATTAGGATAGCCCTACCTCCCCGCACTGCAACCTCACAGTGGGCTCCGGCGCGGGCTCCTACAGACTTGCATCCCCATCGAAAACAAGAACAACCAAAACGCAACTTAATGTGTTGTAAATACGGGTGAAATTAGGATAGCCCTACCTTCCCGCACTGCAACCTCACAGTGGGCTCCGGCGCGGGCTCCTACAGACTTGTATCCCCATCGAAAACAAGAACAACCAAAACGCAACTTAATGTGTTGTAAATACGGGTGATATTAGGATAGCCCTACCTCCCCGCACTGCAGCCGTACAGTGGGCTCCGGCGCGGGCTCCTACAGACTTGTATCCCCATCGAAAACAAGAACAACCAAAACGCAACTTAATGTGTTGTAAATACGGGTGATATTAGGATAGCCCTACCTCCCCGCACTGCAGCCGTACAGTGGGCTCCGGCGCGGGCTCCTACAGACTTGTATCCCCATCGAAAACAAGAACAACCAAAATGCAACTGCACTTTACATACGGGTGAAATTAGGATAGCCCTACCTCCCCGCACTGCAACCTCACAGTGGGCTCCGGCGCGGGCTCCTACGGACCTGTATCCCCATCGAAAGCAAGAACAATCAAAATGCAACTGCACTTTACATACGGGTGAAATTAGGATAGCCCTACCTCCCCGCACTGCAACCTCACAGTGGGCTCCGGCGCGGGCTCCTACAGACTTGTATCCCCATCGAAAACAAGAACAACCAAAACGCAACTTAATGTGTTGTAAATACGGGTGAAATTAGGATAGCCCTACCTCCCCGCACTGCAACCTCACAGTGGGCTCCGGCGCGGGCTCCTACAGACTTGTATCCCCATCGAAAACAAGAACAACCAAAACGCAACTTAATGTGTTGTAAATACGGGTGAAATTAGGATAGCCCTACCTCCCCGCACTGCAACCTCACAGTGGGCTCCGGCGCGGGCTCCTACAGACTTGTATCCCCATCGAAAACAAGAACAACCAAAACGCAACTTAATGTGTTGTAAATACGGGTGAAATTAGGATAGCCCTACCTCCCCGCACTGCAACCTCACAGTG
The DNA here is from genome assembly GCA_905147135.1 of Blastobasis lacticolella. Lineage (NCBI taxonomy): Eukaryota > Metazoa > Arthropoda > Insecta > Lepidoptera > Blastobasidae > Blastobasis > Blastobasis lacticolella. Next base: position 12,288,711 of record LR990065.1, read on the forward strand.
GGCTCCGGCGCGGGCTCCTACAGACTTGTATCCCCATCGAAAACAAGAACAACCAAAATGCAACTGCACTTTACATACGGGTGAAATTAGGATAGCCCTACCTCCCCGCACTGCAACCTCACAGTGGGCTCCGGCGCGGGCTCCTACGGACCTGTATCCCCATCGAAAGCAAGAACAATCAAAATGCAACTGCACTTTACATACGGGTGAAATTAGGATAGCCCTACCTCCCCGCACTGCAACCTCACAGTGGGCTCCGGCGCGGGCTCCTACGGACCTGTATCCCCATCGAAAGCAAGAACAATCAAAATGCAACTGCACTTTACATACGGGTGAAATTAGGATAGCCCTACCTCCCCGCACTGCAACCTCACAGTGGGCTCCGGCGCGGGCTCCTACGGACCTGTATCCCCATCGAAAGCAAGAACAATCAAAATGCAACTGCACTTTACATACGGGTGAAATTAGGATAGCCCTACCTCCCCGCACTGCAACCTCACAGTGGGCTCCGGCGCGGGCTCCTACAGACCTGTATTCCCATCGAAAGCAAGAACAACCAAAACGCAACTGCACTTTACATACGGGTGAAATTAGGATAGCCCTACCTCCCCGCACTGCAACCTCACAGTGGGCTCCGGCGCGGGCTCCTACGGACCTGTATCCCCATCGAAAGCAAGAACAATCAAAATGCAACTGCACTTTACATACGGGTGAAATTAGGATAGCCCTACCTCCCCGCACTGCAACCTCACAGTGGGCTCCGGCGCGGGCTCCTACGGACCTGTATCCCCATCGAAAGCAAGAACAATCAAAATGCAACTGCACTTTACATACGGGTGAAATTAGGATAGCCCTACCTCCCCGCACTGCAACCTCACAGTGGGCTCCGGCGCGGGCTCCTACGGACCTGTATCCCCATCGAAAGCAAGAACAATCAAAATGCAACTGCACTTTACATACGGGTGAAATTAGGATAGCCCTACCTCCCCGCACTGCAACCTCACAGTGGGCTCCGGCGCGGGCTCCTACAGACCTGTATTCCCATCGAAAGCAAGAACAACCAAAACGCAACTGCACTTTACATACGGGTGAAATTAGGATAGCCCTACCTCCCCGCACTGCAACCTCACAGTGGGCTCCGGCGCGGGCTCCTACAGACCTGTATTCCCATCGAAAGCAAGAACAACCAAAACGCAACTGCACTTTACATACGGGTGAAATTAGGATAGCCCTACCTCCCCGCACTGCAACCTCACAGTGGGCTCCGGCGCGGGCTCCTACAGACCTGTATTCCCATCGAAAGCAAGAACAACCAAAACGCAACTGCACTTTACATACGGGTGAAATTAGGATAGCCCTACCTCCCCGCACTGCAACCTCACAGTGGGCTCCGGCGCGGGCTCCTACAGACCTGTATTCCCATCGAAAGCAAGAACAACCAAAACGCAACTGCACTTTACATACGGGTGAAATTAGGATAGCCCTACCTCCCCGCACTGCAACCTCACAGTGGGCTCCGGCGCGGGCTCCTACAGACCTGTATTCCCATCGAAAGCAAGAACAACCAAAACGCAACTGCACTTTACATACGGGTGAAATTAGGATAGCCCTACCTCCCCGCACTGCAACCTCACAGTGGGCTCCGGCGCGGGCTCCTACAGACCTGTATTCCCATCGAAAGCAAGAACAACCAAAACGCAACTGCACTTTACATACGGGTGAAATTAGGATAGCCCTACCTCCCCGCACTGCAGCCTCACAGTGGGCTCCGGCGCGGGCTCCCGCGGCCGCAGCGAGCGCCGATGCGAGCGCCCGTGGGCGGCCGCCAGGGCTAAGGGCACTGGTACCGAGCAGAGAAGGCATGTCCTGGGTGGAAAATTGGGAAAATCAACAGCTGTCATCATCATCATTTATTTATTCATTTCCAGTTACACTGTGTGCGAATATTCATTAATGTCCTATACACAATAATATTAAAATAAAATAAAAAAGTTACATTTCATATTACAAGATCAACAATAATTACTACCTACAATAATACTTAATTCTAAATGAGAAGTGGTACAACATTTGTTCCGACTACATATCATCTCAGAAACTCGTCAATCGAGTAGCAGTTTTTGTCAAGTAGTAGCCCTTTCAGTTTTCTTTTAAATTTGTTTAAACTAGTCTCTGTCTTTAGTTCGATATTTAGTGTATTGTATAATGCAACAGCTTGGTGTCGTAGCGTGTTTATACGAAGTTATTGTAATTTGTCAATTTGCCTATATTTGTTGTGTCGATTGTAGTGTGTCGCTTTTGTAGTGTCATTCTCATATTGTGTGTGTCACTATGGTGATGTCATTCTGGTATTGGTGTGTAACTCTAACTATAGTGTGTCACTGTTTTGCTCCCGCGGCCGCAGGCTGCGGCTGCCAAGGCTAAGGGCACTGGTACCGAGCAGAGAAGGCATGTCCTGGGTAGGAATTGAGCATTTATTAATTTATTCTTTGGGTACTTAACAGGTGTTGTAACATGTTTATACGAGACATTAGGCGCTTAACTCAAGGGAGGAAGGAAGGTTGTTATTTGGATTTTTCAATTTTGTTTTGCGTGTAGGTATTTAGTGTTGGTTGTTGTTGTGTCACTCTTGGCGTATGTCACTATTTATTTATTTATTTATTTATTTATTTATTCCACAAACTTTACAGTCTTACAGTTTAAGAACTAATACACTGTAAAATTAATATTAGGTACATCTTAAGATAATAAAACATTATAGTTGAACTAAATATATAATTTAAAATTACTCACCCTTTCATCGTCTCACAGAACCTCAAACACACCCTACACACATCCGCCCATCGACTCGCAAAAATATCACAATCAGGCGCCGATGTCAGGAGCGAATTCAGCATAGACAACGCTCGAATGAGAGGTGCGTTGGCGCGAGACACAGTCCGAGCTGTAGGGGCCGCGAAGATATTATATTGGCGTGGTCTCAGCAATAGCCTAGAGATATGTGGAACAGATAGTCTCACAACCCGAGCAACGAGCTCCGTGCAGTCCGAGTCCCCACGCAAAATACGGCACACAAAAATAAGCAAGCCAGCATTACGCCTCACTTCCAGAGAATTAAGTTGTAGTATCCCCAGCAAAAACTTAGTAGGGTACAAAAATGGATAATATCCGTACATTTTCTTGTAAAGAAAGCGCAGAAACGCCTTTTGAATTTTCTCTAGAAGTAAGGCGTAAGTACTCTCATGTGGATTCCACACAATAGACGCAAACTCTAGTTTGCTTCTTACTAAAGCCATATAAATCAACTTCAATGCACTAGGATCGTCAAAATCTCGGGCATTCCTTATCACAAAGCCTAACCTTTTATAGCAGCTAGTAGCCATGGAAGTCATATGGTCGTGAAAATTTAGTTTTGTGTCAAAAATAACCCCCAAATCCCTTACCGTAGTAACCCGCTCGATAGGCTCACCACCCAACACATACTGGGCAACCACAGGGTTTTTAGCCCGACTATATGACATGATGCTGCATTTGGCTGGGTTGAAGCTAAGCTTATTGTCAATGCTCCATTGTAATAGGGAGTCAATGTCACGCTGCAATGCAGCACAATCACACATATCATTAATAGGGCAGATGACCTTTAGATCATCGGCGTATAATAAACTTTTTGACGAAACAAGGACTCCATCTAGGTCATTTATCATAATTCCAAAAAGTAATGGTCCCAATATCGACCCCTGACTAACACCGGAACGAGTGTGATAAGTGTCCGAAATGAAGCATCCATGGCGAACATACTGCTGCCTGTCACACATATAGCTTGCGAATAGTTTTAGGAGGTTTGGAGAAAATCCCATAGCCCAAAGCTTACTCAATAGTATGTCGTTGTCGACCTGGTCGAAAGCCTTTTTAAAGTCAAAATATATGACATCAACCTGGGTACCGCGGTCAAGGTTATCAGATATAATATCAACCAAAATAAGGAGATTGGTGTTGACCGAGCGTTTAGAACGAAAGCCGTGTTGACAGTCAGATAAATACGGCTTAATCTGCCACGAAATTTCCTTATGTAGGATGGATTCATACATTTTAGCAGGAGCCGAAGAACTAGCTATAGGCCGATAATTCTCAACGCTAGAAGGATTACCGGACTTAAGGATCGGAGTGACACAAGTAGTCTTCCAACAAGTCGGGTACACACCGGTTGAGAGTGACAGGTTTAGAATAAAGCATAAGGGGTTCTTTACAAAATCTTTACATCCCTTTAACACAAATGCCGGCACTTTATCAGGCCCAACACATTTGGATTTCAGCCCATTGATGCTGTCCTCAATGTCTGCCACTGTAATTTCTCCTATACTGACGTGACCAGCCGACGTATTGGTGTTAGAGTTTACCGATTCACTATCAAGAGTAGGAGTGTCAGGTAAGAATACACTTGAGAAAAATGACGAAAACGCCTGCGCAGCCCTACTGCCAGTATGATCTTCTCCCGCGTAAGAAACCTTAGTCTCAAATCCAGCTTTGGATTTGAGGCTGCTTATATGTTGCCAAAAAGCACGAGGGTCACACTTAATTTTCGATTGTAGACGGCGAATGTAATCTGCATAAGAAAGAGAGGTTCGCTTTTTAATATCAGATCTGAGGCGAGAAAATTGCGTATAGTATTCCGGATCTCCACTTGCCTTCCATTTGCGATGGATGACTGCTTTGTATCTAATATCGCGAATCAAGTCAGCAGAGAACCAGACAGGAAATGTTCTACTAGTTTTCCGAGATCTATTCTTTTTAGGTATGCATTGATCGAAAATATTGTATAATATACTATAAAATGCCTCCACAGACTCATCTACATCTCCCGCAAGATAAACCTCATCCCAGGAAACATTAGACAAAAGATGATACAAAAGCGCATAGTCACCCCTCGCAAAGTTCCAGTCATCCCACGAGTCAATGTTACTTGGCTCAATGGTGACGGAACCCCCCCGACCAGTCACTGTATCGAGAGTAACGTCAATATCCAGAGGAGGGTGGTAAGCATCTCGATGCGGTACCAATCCATCGCCCTCAATCTCAGATACTTTGACATGCCGAGTACGCTCCGACACCAGCACCACATCTAGCTTTCCACCATACATATTTACCACATCATTCCTCTCAACCAAACCACAAACCGAAAGAAAATAACAATAATAGCTCAGAATATCACTAGATCTATATCTTGGGTTCAAATTGAGGTCACCCATTATTACAATATCACTCTTTAAACTACTTATTATTGATTCCACTTTCATGAACCAATTCATATACTCTTCCATAGAAGCACGTGGATTTATGTACACTACACAGATATAGCACCATTGATTTTTAATATTGCATAAAGCCCAAAGATCTTCACCGTCAATTGTCTCCAAATCAGTGCGACGGCTAAGTTCGATGCCTGGGCGAGCGGCCAACAGCACTCCTCCGCCACCACCGGTAGAACGATCACGACGCAGTATACTCCATCCGTCGCTCGCTATCTCAGAGTTCTCAACTGATTCATTTGAAAATGATTCGGTAACAGCCATTATATCATAACTGGAAGCCAACAGCTCATGCTTGAAAAATCCTAGCTTAGTATTAAGGCCCCTAACATTTTGATATGCTAAGGCAATCTTCGTACCATTATTACTTGAGGTGTTGCTCAGCACGCGCTCCAACCGCGGAATCTTGGGCTCTTCGAAATAACCAAGCTTTAACCCTTGCATTATCGGGCCAGACTTCTGGAGACAGACATATCTCGTAGAACTTTACAGGAACAGTCAGCTTGTATGATTTGTAGTCACCTCTTGGCTTGAGCTCCTCCACAATACAGTTCCCCCCAGAACACAACTGCTGCAGGTAGCTTTTTACCTCATCTGCCCCTGATGACATATTCCACAGATGAATGTGCTTTCGATGTTCCACAGCTTTCAAAGTGGTGACGCTAGGCCCGGCAGTACAGCGAATCGAACCAAAACGCTTAGGCTTTTTGTGACTTACACGTATCCATGCTTCTTGGGACTCCGACAGAACTGTTCCTGCCTCAGTCTCGAAGTCACAATCCTGTTGTACTGGAACATCAGATGCTACACCTGGGAGATCCTGCTTTCTGGATTTGACCTTGTTAACCACTTCCGCAGCGACCACCGAAGTATTCAAAGTCAAACTGGAGTCGGTCCCGTCCGAAAGTGACTTTTTCTGCCCCTGACTCTCACGCATTTCTGCACCCCCTTTCCTAACAATCGGCACTACATCCTCACCGACCACTTTACCGGCATCACGAAAACACCGACACCGACTCTCAAGTGCAATCTCGACATCCTGAAGGCGCTGGTTGGTTATTTCCAATTTTGTTGTACACGACATAAGGGCATCATGGTACCGAGCGATAGTGGACACAGCGTCCGTGAGCTGCTCAGTCAGCAACATCATTCGCTCCCGTAGGACCTGCATTTCCAGTGATATAATGTCCTCGTTAAGCGAATTATCGGCCGTAGTAGGAGCATCCGGAGCGCGCTGGTGCGCCACACTACCTTCGCTCGGCAGCGCCACACTGCCGTCGCTACGCGCACCCCCGGGCACAGTCTCGCTGGAGGCGAGACCAGCAAGCTTGGGCATAGCAGTAGGAGTGGGTTTTCTGTGCGTGATATTTTTCAATGTTGTCGGTGTACCGACAGGAGTGTCGTAGTTACGCGCACCTCTTTTAGGAGCAGCGCTACATTCAGGGCAAACCCAAGTCTCCTTTACGACATTATTAATAGTTCTATTGCAGCACTGTAGATGATATACCTTACTACACTCCGCTATCTTGCATTGGAGAAATTCCTCACTTGGCATCAAACTACGCTGGCATCCAGAGCAATTCATGGCAGCAAAAGTAGCGAAAAAAAGCTCAAAGCAAAGCGAAATATAACAAATAAATAGTAGGCATACACAACAAAGCAACAGCGGGACGGCGCGGCGGCGGCGCAGCGAACCGGTTGCACGCACGGCGATGCAGAGCGATGACGTCAGGCGCGCGCTCGAAGGTAACAGCAAATTCGCCGGGCGCTGCAAGTGCACGATAGCGCAGTAGTTGTACCGCGACAACTTGCACCACGGAGACACTGGGTTCGAATCCGCTCCGAGAGATAGGTGTTCTTTTTTCCTATGAATGCGCCTTCTTAACACCACACTAGCTGTCCCGCTCTAGGACCGCCCACTGGGCGTCAACAACAGCTAACAACTCCACAAGAGGAACAAGGAATCGCAAAATACAGTTTAACACCAATCACAGCAAAGTTATAAAAATAATTCGCAATAATTCACAACTGCAACACGTCTAACGGTAGTGGCGACCGCGACGCGACTGACTACACACTATTGTATTAGTGTGTCATTATTGTAGTGTGTCGCTCTTGGAGTGTGTCACTCTTGTATGGTGTCCCCATTATGATGGGTCGCTCTTGTAGTGTGTCACTCTTAGACATAGACATAGACAGTATTTTATTCGGATGTTCATTACATCCTTAACCTAAGGTAAGTACAGTAAATTATAATTATTGAAAATTACATAAGACCAGCCAGTGATGTAACGGAAACCGAAATGGACCAGTCTCAGCATAATGCTGTGAGGGCTAATGCCTGTCACAGCGCTGGTTTTCAGAAAAGCCCATGCATCCCACGCGCGTTACGCGAACGGTTATAAATATTATTTAAATATCAAAATTATTTAAACAAATATGCTATTCTTTATTGATTAATCCAAAAATAAATATTTTATAATTGCGAAGCTTAATAAAATATATACCTATAAACTTGATATAATAAATAAAATATACTACATTGACATTGAAAGAGAAAGAAATTTTTTCTTGTAATGTCATTCTGGTATTGTGTCACTCTTGTTGGAATATATTGCTTTTGTTTAAGTGTGTTGTTCTAACTATAGTGTGTCACTCTAGGGCTCCCGCGGCCGCAGTGTGCGCCCGTGGGCGGCCGCCAGGGCTAAGGGCACTGGTACCGAGCAGAGAAGACATGTCCTGGGTAGGAAATTAGGCAAATCAACAGCTATTGTAGCAGTTTTATACGAAGTTATTGTAATTTGTCGCCTTGTTATGGGTATATTTGTTGTGTCGTTCGTAGTGTGTCACTATTGTGGTGTGTCGCTTTTGTAGTGTCATTCTCATATTGTGTGTGTCACTATTTAAAAAAAAAATCCGCAGAGTTATTTGCGCATAAGGAATTATCAAATAATTAGAAAAACTATTGAAACACCCTTCCACAATTAGAACAACTCTGGTCGCCATTGACGTTGTGTGGTTCTTGCAATGTGTCACTTATGTAGTGTGTCAGTCGTGTAGTGTCATTGTTGTAGTGTGTCACTCTTATTACAGTGTGCACTTTATATTGTGTCACTCTTGTTGCCGTATGTCACTCTTATCGCATTGTGTGTTTTGACCGCTCACCCATCCTCGTCCACGATTTGGTGTCCGGGCGCGGTGAGCAGATGCCGGGTCCAGGCGGCGCGGCTGGCCAGACGGACGCCGCACGACGCACAGGGGAACGGCTGGTCTGATGCTGGAGTCTCCTCCAGACCTGGCTCTGGAGACTGGGAGAGGAGAATAGAGATATTATAATGATAGTGTACTTACTGGGATTGTGTATGGGATTCTGTAAGTGTGTAATAGTGGCGTGGTGGTGTGTAATGGCTCTTGTCAACTTGTTAAGTATCAATTCAATTCAATTCAATTTATTTATTTTCAGACAACAGAGATCCAACAGAGATTTTGTTAGTAGTACAGGTATCTTACAAACTATGTTGGTAAAACTCTTTTTAATTCTGGAATATGAAATACTAGTGTCTAATGCATTCTGTAAGTCTGTAATAGTGTCGAGCTAATGAGTAATGGACCCTGTAAGTGTGTAGTAGTATCGTGCTAGTGTGTATTGGCCCATGTAAGCGTGTAGTAGCATTGTGCTAGTGTGTATTGGCCCATGTAAGCGTGTAGTAGCATTGTGCTAGTGTGTATTGGCCCATGTAAGCGTGTAGTAGCATTGTGCTAGTGTGTATTGGCCCATGTAAGCGTGTAGTAGCATTGTGCTAGTGTGTATTGGCCCATGTAAGCGTGTAGTAGCATTGTGCTAGTGTGTATTGGCCCATGTAAGCGTGTAGTAGCATTGTGCTAGTGTGTATTGGCCCATGTAAGCGTGTAGTAGCATTGTGCTTGTGTGTATTGGCCCATGTAAGCGTGTAGTAGCATTGTGCTTGTGTGTATTGGCCCATGTAAGCGTGTAGTAGCATTGTGCTAGTGTGTATTGGCCCATGTAAGCGTGTAGTAGCATTGTGCTAGTGTGTATTGGCCTCCGTAAGTGTGTAGTAGTATCGTGCTAGTGTGTATTGGCCCATGTAAGCGTGTAGTAGCATCGTGCTTGTGTGTATTGGCCTCTGTAAGCGTGTAATAGCATCGTGCCAGTGTGTCCCGGTGCCCATAGCTACCTTCCCGCAGGCCTTGGCGCGGTGCATGGCCAGCCCGTGGCGGCCGACGAACCCGCGGCCGTGTGTGATAGCATCGTGCCAGTGTGTCCCGGTGCCCATAGCTACCTTCCCGCAGGCCTTGGCGCGGTGCATGGCCAGCCCGTGGCGGCCGACGAACCCGCGGCCGTGTGTGATAGCATCGTGCCAGTGTGTCCCGGTGCCCATAGCTACCTTCCCGCAGGCCTTGGCGCGGTGCATGGCCAGCCCGTGGCGGCCGACGAACCCGCGGCCGTGTGTGATAGCATCGTGCCAGTGTGTCCCGGTGCCCATAGCTACCTTCCCGCAGGCCTTGGCGCGGTGCATGGCCAGCCCGTGGCGGCCGACGAACCCGCGGCCGTGTGTGATAGCATCGTGCCAGTGTGTCCCGGTGCCCATAGCTACCTTCCCGCAGGCCTTGGCGCGGTGCATGGCCAGCCCGTGGCGGCCGACGAACCCGCGGCCGTGTGTGATAGCATCGTGCCAGTGTGTCCCGGTGCCCATAGCTACCTTCCCGCAGGCCTTGGCGCGGTGCATGGCCAGCCCGTGGCGGCCGACGAACCCGCGGCCGTGTGTGATAGCATCGTGCCAGTGTGTCCCGGTGCCCATAGCTACCTTCCCGCAGGCCTTGGCGCGGTGCATGGCCAGCCCGTGGCGGCCGACGAACCCGCGGCCGTGTGTGATAGCATCGTGCCAGTGTGTCCCGGTGCCCATAGCTACCTTCCCGCAGGCCTTGGCGCGGTGCATGGCCAGCCCGTGGCGGCCGACGAACCCGCGGCCGTGTGTGATAGCATCGTGCCAGTGTGTCCCGGTGCCCATAGCTACCTTCCCGCAGGCCTTGGCGCGGTGCATGGCCAGCCCGTGGCGGCCGACGAACCCGCGGCCGTGTGTGATAGCATCGTGCCAGTGTGTCCCGGTGCCCATAGCTACCTTCCCGCAGGCCTTGGCGCGGTGCATGGCCAGCCCGTGGCGGCCGACGAACCCGCGGCCGTGTGTGATAGCATCGTGCCAGTGTGTCCCGGTGCCCATAGCTACCTTCCCGCAGGCCTTGGCGCGGTGCATGGCCAGCCCGTGGCGGCCGACGAACCCGCGGCCGTGTGTGATAGCATCGTGCCAGTGTGTCCCGGTGCCCATAGCTACCTTCCCGCAGGCCTTGGCGCGGTGCATGGCCAGCCCGTGGCGGCCGACGAACCCGCGGCCGTGTGTGATAGCATCGTGCCAGTGTGTCCCGGTGCCCATAGCTACCTTCCCGCAGGCCTTGGCGCGGTGCATGGCCAGCCCGTGGCGGCCGACGAACCCGCGGCCGTGTGTGATAGCATCGTGCCAGTGTGTCCCGGTGCCCATAGCTACCTTCCCGCAGGCCTTGGCGCGGTGCATGGCCAGCCCGTGGCGGCCGACGAACCCGCGGCCGTGTGTGATAGCATCGTGCCAGTGTGTCCCGGTGCCCATAGCTACCTTCCCGCAGGCCTTGGCGCGGTGCATGGCCAGCCCGTGGCGGCCGACGAACCCGCGGCCGTGTGTGATAGCATCGTGCCAGTGTGTCCCGGTGCCCATAGCTACCTTCCCGCAGGCCTTGGCGCGGTGCATGGCCAGCCCGTGGCGGCCGACGAACCCGCGGCCGTGTGTGATAGCATCGTGCCAGTGTGTCCCGGTGCCCATAGCTACCTTCCCGCAGGCCTTGGCGCGGTGCATGGCCAGCCCGTGGCGGCCGACGAACCCGCGGCCGTGTGTGATAGCATCGTGCCAGTGTGTCCCGGTGCCCATAGCTACCTTCCCGCAGGCCTTGGCGCGGTGCATGGCCAGCCCGTGGCGGCCGACGAACCCGCGGCCGTGTGTGATAGCATCGTGCCAGTGTGTCCCGGTGCCCATAGCTACCTTCCCGCAGGCCTTGGCGCGGTGCATGGCCAGCCCGTGGCGGCCGACGAACCCGCGGCCGTGTGTGATAGCATCGTGCCAGTGTGTCCCGGTGCCCATAGCTACCTTCCCGCAGGCCTTGGCGCGGTGCATGGCCAGCCCGTGGCGGCCGACGAACCCGCGGCCGTGTGTGATAGCATCGTGCCAGTGTGTCCCGGTGCCCATAGCTACCTTCCCGCAGGCCTTGGCGCGGTGCATGGCCAGCCCGTGGCGGCCGACGAACCCGCGGCCGTGTGTGATAGCATCGTGCCAGTGTGTCCCGGTGCCCATAGCTACCTTCCCGCAGGCCTTGGCGCGGTGCATGGCCAGCCCGTGGCGGCCGACGAACCCGCGGCCGTGTGTGATAGCATCGTGCCAGTGTGTCCCGGTGCCCATAGCTACCTTCCCGCAGGCCTTGGCGCGGTGCATGGCCAGCCCGTGGCGGCCGACGAACCCGCGGCCGTGTGTGATAGCATCGTGCCAGTGTGTCCCGGTGCCCATAGCTACCTTCCCGCAGGCCTTGGCGCGGTGCATGGCCAGCCCGTGGCGGCCGACGAACCCGCGGCCGTGTGTGATAGCATCGTGCCAGTGTGTCCCGGTGCCCATAGCTACCTTCCCGCAGGCCTTGGCGCGGTGCATGGCCAGCCCGTGGCGGCCGACGAACCCGCGGCCGTGTGTGATAGCATCGTGCCAGTGTGTCCCGGTGCCCATAGCTACCTTCCCGCAGGCCTTGGCGCGGTGCATGGCCAGCCCGTGGCGGCCGACGAACCCGCGGCCGTGTGTGATAGCATCGTGCCAGTGTGTCCCGGTGCCCATAGCTACCTTCCCGCAGGCCTTGGCGCGGTGCATGGCCAGCCCGTGGCGGCCGACGAACCCGCGGCCGTGTGTGATAGCATCGTGCCAGTGTGTCCCGGTGCCCATAGCTACCTTCCCGCAGGCCTTGGCGCGGTGCATGGCCAGCCCGTGGCGGCCGACGAACCCGCGGCCGTGTGTGATAGCATCGTGCCAGTGTGTCCCGGTGCCCATAGCTACCTTCCCGCAGGCCTTGGCGCGGTGCATGGCCAGCCCGTGGCGGCCGACGAACCCGCGGCCGTGTGTGATAGCATCGTGCCAGTGTGTCCCGGTGCCCATAGCTACCTTCCCGCAGGCCTTGGCGCGGTGCATGGCCAGCCCGTGGCGGCCGACGAACCCGCGGCCGTGTGTGATAGCATCGTGCCAGTGTGTCCCGGTGCCCATAGCTACCTTCCCGCAGGCCTTGGCGCGGTGCATGGCCAGCCCGTGGCGGCCGACGAACCCGCGGCCGTGTGTGATAGCATCGTGCCAGTGTGTCCCGGTGCCCATAGCTACCTTCCCGCAGGCCTTGGCGCGGTGCATGGCCAGCCCGTGGCGGCCGACGAACCCGCGGCCGTGTGTGATAGCATCGTGCCAGTGTGTCCCGGTGCCCATAGCTACCTTCCCGCAGGCCTTGGCGCGGTGCATGGCCAGCCCGTGGCGGCCGACGAACCCGCGGCCGTGTGTGATAGCATCGTGCCAGTGTGTCCCGGTGCCCATAGCTACCTTCCCGCAGGCCTTGGCGCGGTGCATGGCCAGCCCGTGGCGGCCGACGAACCCGCGGCCGTGTGTGATAGCATCGTGCCAGTGTGTCCCGGTGCCCATAGCTACCTTCCCGCAGGCCTTGGCGCGGTGCATGGCCAGCCCGTGGCGGCCGACGAACCCGCGGCCGTGTGTGATAGCATCGTGCCAGTGTGTCCCGGTGCCCATAGCTACCTTCCCGCAGGCCTTGGCGCGGTGCATGGCCAGCCCGTGGCGGCCGACGAACCCGCGGCCGTGTGTGATAGCATCGTGCCAGTGTGTCCCGGTGCCCATAGCTACCTTCCCGCAGGCCTTGGCGCGGTGCATGGCCAGCCCGTGGCGGCCGACGAACCCGCGGCCGTGTGTGATAGCATCGTGCCAGTGTGTCCCGGTGCCCATAGCTACCTTCCCGCAGGCCTTGGCGCGGTGCATGGCCAGCCCGTGGCGGCCGACGAACCCGCGGCCGCAGCGAGCGCACGCGTGCCGCGACGGGTGACGCTTGCGTACGTGTGTGAGGTACGATGTGGATTTCCTGGGACGAAGTATGGAAGAATAGTGGGGAGGCCTTTGCTCAGTAGTGGTTGATATAAATAAATAAATATTTTATTTTATTTGGAAAAGAAACAGAAAGGTGCAAGTATTATGGAAAAATATAAGCTATAACAGTTGTCTTATAGAAAAATAACATTGCTGAAATTGAAAAGATCAGGGTCCCTATTTTTTAATCGCTCGCCCCGATTCGAAAATTTTATTTTCGGCTTGAAAAATTCGATATTTTGATGTATGATGCTGATGTTTCGTACTTTTGAACTGTACGCTTGCGGTGTTTTCAATGTAAATTAAAAAAATATTGAATTTTTCATGCTGAAAATTAAAATTTGGTACCGTTCGAGGCGAGCGATTCAAGAATAAGGTAAGAAATTATACCTATATAAATTTTAGTTTGTTCAGTAGCTAGAAACAAAAAGTATGTAAACACAAATGCAATTCTATAAAGAGTTACACGGCCTATCTTTGAGAATATCTTTTTAGTAATTCAAATATATATTTTTACGTTGCTAAAATGTTTTCGCGCTGTTTGAAAATTTGTTAACGATGTTTAGTTTTATATTTTAACATTGCAATAATCTGTTACGACTTTATGAATAAAGTTATTTATGAATATAGTATTCTTTGTCAACTTTTTTAAAATAAATTGTTAAATCTTTTACTCCACTGTGAAAACACCTTTACTTACTATTTTCTTAACGCGAATAGACAGAAAGCAGACCACAAAAGTGTTCCAAAAAACAACCAGAAAAAAGGCAGCAGCGTTTTCCATTCCACATCCGAGATAAAACGCGGAAACATCATCTACTGGGGTCTGGTAAAAGATAGCAAACGAAAGTAAAACTCACCTGAATTCTTGACCGCACAATTTGCACTCGTAAGTATGGCCCCTATGCCATTTCTCGTGTTCCCTTGCTTGGTTGCTGTAAAGGAAAAAAAAGTTATAGATAATTTTCAAGCCTGAGAAGTTCGTCCCACCCTCAGGTGGGTTGTCTGCGCGTTTGTCACTGCGCAGCATACAATTTATTCTGTTAAGTTGTATGTGTCAGTGCTTGTTTGCGGAGTGTCACTGAAAGTACAGTATGTTACAATGCATCCATACGCGGTGTGTCCATACAATGCCTTCATAATCAGTGTGTCAGTGAGACAGTGCAGTGCGTTCGTACTTGGAGTGACAGTGTGTGTGCCGACACTTGGTGTGTTTCGTGTGTTTCAGATGAGTGCTTTCTTCAATCGTACGCGTCACTGTGTGTCTACGGAACGTCTCTACCATGAGGTCGTTAGCGGTATCTCAGTATATCCGTCACTACATCCTTACAAGGTGTGTCGGTGTACCTACGCGGTGTTGCAGCGATGGTCGCAGCGGCGGCACTGGGAGCGGCGCGCGTGGGCGGCGGCGGCCGGGGGCAGGGTGGGTACCTACGCGGTGTTGCAGCGATGGTCGCAGCGGCGGCACTGGTAGCGGCGGCCGGGGGCAGTGTGGGTACCTACGCGGTGTTGCAGCGATGGTCGCAGCGGCGGCACTGGTAGCGGCGCGCGTGGGCGGCGGCGGCCGGGGGCAGTGTGGGTACCTACGCGGGGTTGCAGCGATGGTCGCAGCGGCGGCACTGGTAGCGGCGGCCGGGGGCAGTGTGGGTACCTACGCGGTGTTGCAGCGATGGTCGCAGCGGCGGCACTGGTAGCGGCGCGCGTGGGCGGCGGCGGCCGGGGGCAGTGTGGGTACCTACGCGGTGTTGCAGCGATGGTCGCAGCGGCGGCACTGGTAGCGGCGGCCGGGGGCAGTGTGGGTACCTACGCGGTGTTGCAGCGATGGTCGCAGCGGCGGCACTGGGAGCGGCGGCCGGGGGCAGTGTGGGTACCTACGCGGTGTTGCAGCGATGGTCGCAGCGGCGGCACTGGTAGCGGCGGCCGGGGGCAGTGTGGGTACCTACGCGGTGTTGCAGCGATGGTCGCAGCGGCGGCACTGGGAGCGGCGCGCGTGGGCGGCGGCGGCCGGGGGCAGTGTGGGTACCTACGCGGTGTTGCAGCGATGGTCGCGGCGGCGGCACTGGTAGCGGCGGCCGGGGGCAGTGTGGGTACCTACGCGGTGTTGCAGCGATGGTCGCAGCGGCGGCACTGGGAGCGGCGGCCGGGGGCAGTGTGGGTACCTACGCGGTGTTGCAGCGATGGTCGCAGCGGCGGCACTGGTAGCGGCGGCCGGGGGCAGTGTGGGTACCTACGCGGTGTTGCAGCGATGGTCGCAGCGGCGGCACTGGTAGCGGCGCGCGTGGGCGGCGGCGGCCGGGGGCAGTGTGGGTACCTACGCGGTGTTGCAGCGATGGTCGCAGCGGCGGCACTGGTAGCGGCGCGCGTGGGCGGCGGCGGCCGGGGGCAGTGTGGGTACCTACGCGGTGTTGCAGCGATGGTCGCAGCGGCGGCACTGGTAGCGGCGCGCGTGGGCGGCGGCGGCCGGGGGCAGTGTGGGTACCTACGCGGTGTTGCAGCGATGGTCGCAGCGGCGGCACTGGTAGCGGCGCGCGTGGGCGGCGGCGGCCGGGGGCAGTGTGGGTACCTACGCGGTGTTGCAGCGATGGTCGCAGCGGCGGCACTGGTAGCGGCGCGCGTGGGCGGCGGCGGCCGGGGGCAGTGTGGGTACCTACGCGGTGTTGCAGCGATGGTCGCAGCGGCGGCACTGGTAGCGGCGCGCGTGGGCGGCGGCGGCCGGGGGCAGTGTGGGTACCTACGCGGTGTTGCAGCGATGGTCGCAGCGGCGGCACTGGTAGCGGCGGCCGGGGGCAGTGTGGGTACCTACGCGGTGTTGCAGCGATGGTCGCAGCGGCGGCACTGGTAGCGGCGCGCGTGGGCGGCGGCGGCCGGGGGCAGTGTGGGTACCTACGCGGTGTTGCAGCGATGGTCGCAGCGGCGGCACTGGTAGCGGCGCGCGTGGGCGGCGGCGGCCGGGGGCAGTGTGGGTACCTACGCGGTGTTGCAGCGATGGTCGCAGCGGCGGCACTGGTAGCGGCGCGCGTGGGCGGCGGCGGCCGGGGGCAGTGTGGGTACCTACGCGGTGTTGCAGCGATGGTCGCAGCGGCGGCACTGGTAGCGGCGCGCGTGGGCGGCGGCGGCGTGCGCGCGCAGCTGCCTCGCGGCGGGGTAGCGCGCGCGGCACACCGGGCAGGCGTGGGGGCCGCGGGACTAGAATTCCAACACGCCTTACAGACACCTTTTAAGGAATTCGCGTGTGCATGGCATCGTGAGAGGAGCATGGAGGAGGAGTAGGAGCAGCAGCAGAGAGAAGGAGAGTGCAGTGAAAATGGAGGGGAGCTGGCCGACGGGGCAGAAAGATTGTGCAGTGGTATCAGCCCGTTAAGGGAGAGTGCTAGGGACAAACAGGATTTGTGCACCGGCAAGTAAGCGCGCGCATCACCCCTGATTAGGTCTGACGCGGTCCGTATGACCGAGAGGTCGCAAGGATCCTGGGTGGAGGAAGGTTATTGACCCCTTACAAACACTCAGAGTTTGCGTACGCATGGCACCGCGTGAGAAGAAGGGATTAGGAATAGCAGCAGAAGAAGAGATAGAGGGGGACCGATGGAGTATGGCAGCTGGTCGACGGAGCACGTGTGTTGTGCGTCAGCGCGCTAAGGGAGAGTGCAAGGGACAAACAGGATTTGTGGGTGTCAAGACATGCGCGCGCCCAAATGAGCCACCGGCAAGTAAGCGCGCGCATCACCCGAGATTAGATCGGACACGGTCCGTATGACCGAGAGGTCGAAAGGATCCTGGGTGGAGGAGGGTTATTGACCCCTTACAATCACTCAGAGTTTGCGTACGCATGGCACCGCGTGAGGAGAATGGAGGAGAAGCAGAAGAAGAGATAGAGTGGGGACACCGAAGGAGTATGGCAGCTGGCCGACGGAGCACGTGTGTTGTGACGTCAGCACGCTAAGGGAGAGCGCATATAGGACAACTGGATTTGTGGGTGACAAGAAGTGCGCACGCCCAAAAAGCCACCGGCAAGTAAGCGTGCTCATCACCCGAGATTAAGTCTGACGCGGTCCGTATGACCGAAAGGTCGATAGGACCCTGGGTGGAGGAGGGTTATTGACCCCTTACAAACACTCAGAGTTTGCGTACGCATGGCACCGCGCGAGGAGAATGGAGGAGGAGCAGAAGAAGAGATAGAGGGGAGACCGAAGGAGTATGGCAGCTGGCCGACGGAGCACGTGTGTTGTGACGTCAGCACGCTAAGGGAGAGCGCATATAGGACAACTGGATTTGTGGGTGACAAGAAGTGCGCACGCCCAAAAAGCCACCGGCAAGTAAGCGTGCTCATCACCCGAGATTAAGTCTGACGCGGTCCGTATGACCGAAAGGTCGATAGGACCCTGGGTGGAGGAGGGTTATTGACCCCTTACAAACACTCAGAGTTTGCGTACGCATGGCACCGCGCGAGGAGAATGGAGGAGGAGCAGAAGAAGAGATAGAGGGGAGACCGAAGGAGTATGGCAGCTGGCTGACGGAGCACGTGTGTTGTGACGTCAGCACGCTAAGGGAGAGCGCATATAGGACAACTGGATTTGTAGGTGTCAAAAGGTGCGCATGCCCAAAGAGCCATCGGCAAGTAAGCGTGCGCATCACCCGAGATTAGATCTAATGCGCTTATTACACATTCCTAAATTCAGTGACAGAATTTAGAAACAAAAAGCCTGAGAGCAAATCAAAGTGGAATGTATTGCTCATAAAATAAGGTCCATTTTTGTACCTCGGATAGTTGAAAAGCGGAGCGACGCGTGATTTAATATAAATGATACAAAAATTGACCTTATTCTATGAGCAATACATTCCAATTTGATTTGCTCTCACGTTTTTTGTTTCTGAATTCAGTTACTGAATTTAGGAATGTGTAATAAGCGCATGACGCGGTCCGTATGACCGAGAGGTCGATAGGACCCTGGGTGGAGGCGGGTTAACACCTTACAGACATGTTTCTCCTATTATGTTGTTTCCCAGATGTTGTCCGGTTATGGAGCGTTTAGAGCGCGATTGTGGGCATTTGGCTCGAGTGACTCTGTGGAGTGCATGGGGGATCTCGAGACTAGGGACCACATTTTGTGGGATTGCGAGAGATTCGAGTAGGAGCATCATGCTTGCTGGGTTACAACGGAGGGAAGCGGGCCCAGTTTACTTCTCGGACCTTGTGTCCTCGGAGGCGAACTTCGCGCGGCCGCGGTACCGCGAGAGGAGAACGGAGGAAGAGGAATAGAAGGAGCAGGAGAGGAGTAAGAGGGTGAGAAGGAAAATGGGAGCAGGCCGACGGGACAGAAGAATGTAACGATGTCAGCCCGCTAAGGAAGAGTGCTAGAGACAATCAGGAATGGGGCCATCCATAAATTACGTCACACGAATTTTAGGACTTTTGAGCCCCTCCCCCCGTCCTTGTCACAGGTTGTCACAATTTTATAATCCCCCCCTCTTGATGTGACGTCACAAATTTCTTAAATTTATCCATGCATTTTAGAATAATTGAAAGAAAACAGCTATCGTCATTTTTCATAGTGAGAATGCGAAATTATTAATAAATATGGATGTACAATACGTAAGGTATATAGTTCTCACAACGTCCACTAGATGGCGATGTACAATATTTCTACATCGCGGTAACGAATGTGCGGCAAGAATTGATGAGGTTGTTTGTGTTAAATTTTTTATTATACCTTTTTGATACCACATAGAACCAGGTTTTATTTCTAGTAATCCTAAGAATCTAGACCATTAGGAGGTTTTACATGGTCCTTCGATTAGCCGGTACTAGTGGAAAAATTTTTTTTAATTAGCGACGTGCTAGGGTAGTCGCTTGGGGATCAGGGGTTCAGGCTGAACTTCAGACGGGGCTTGGAGCAAGCGGGATCCGTCAGGAACAGGAGTTAGCTGCAAGGCTATTAGGCTTCAGACAGCTACTGAGGAGTGCTGTCAGGTTTTCGTCGACGTAAGTGCATCAGCAAGGAGGGAGCTGGTCCTCATCATCGCTACTGCGGAGCCTGGAGGAAGGAATCGAGTCTTCGGTGACGTCGGCAGCGAGAAACGCAGTGGTGACGTAGTGTGGGTGATAAACCGTGGGTGACATTTCAAGTTAATTTCAACCTTAAGTGCATGAAGAGTTTAACATAGAAGAAAAATTCAAAATCGGAACTTAGAAAAATTTCATTAGTTTGGACTTATAATTTTAAAGTGAATTTTAGACTTAGTTAAATAAATTGTAGTTTAGACTTACAATAATTTGAACAAAATTGAAAATACGGGGAATCCATGCCCAATTGTTTAATGATTTGTAACAAGTTTAAACACTTTGAAATATTTTAAATTTTCAACTACTAGTTTCAAATTATCCTAAGTGTCTGTGCTTTACAGTAATCTGTTGTACTTGTGTTTTAAGGCTTAACTATACACTTAGTGTACAAAACTTGTAAAAATGAGTTCGGAATATGATACCGATCGTATTAATCGATTGTTAAACTTTCAAATGGATTTATTTACTCGCATGAAAAAGGCTAGAGTTAATTACGCAAAAAGTCCAAAAGATCGTATCACAAAAGAGTATCTAGACGGCAGGCTTGAAAGTCTAGATCAACTTTGGTTCGAATTTTTAGCGGGTCATTAGTAACTAATGCGTAATGTAAACACTAAGGTAATGTTAGCTACTGAGTATATAGGAAAAGAGGTATATGATGAAGCAGAAGAAATATATGCACAATGCAAATGTGACAAGACAAGTGTCAAGTGCAGCTTCCAAAGATAAATATTCCTATATTTTCGGGCTTATATTCAGAGTGGTGCACATTTCGCGATTTGTTTAAATCTCTTATACATACTAACGATTCACTTGATAATGTCCAAAAATTTCACTATTTGAAGGGATATTTGTCTGGGGAGGCTGAACAACTTTTGCGACATATTCCTATATCCGCTGTTAACTATGATAGATGTTGGAAATTGTTGGCAGAACGTTACAACAACAAAAAGTATTTGTGTCATAACACTTTAAAAAGATTATTTAGTCAGAGGAATATTGTTAATGAGTCGGCTAACAGTCTGAAAGAGTTAATAGACACAACTAATGATTGCTTATCGAGTTTACAAAACCTAGGTATACAGGTAGAAAGCTGGGACGTTGTAATTATTCATATTTTAACCCTGAAGTTGGATCCGGAATCTAGACGTCAATGGGAGTTTTCCGTAACAAACAATAACTCCTCCGATGAATTACCAACTTATAAACAATTTAAGGAATTTATTACAAATCGCTATCGGGCAATTGAATTTCTAGATCCTCGGTCCGTTATTAGAAACCAGGGACACCAGCAATGGCCAAAGGGTCAGGGTTCTACTGTAAACAAGATACAGACCCATCATGTAACAAATGTTAAATGTACGTTTTGCTCGGAGCAACACACACTTGGTTCTTGCAAAGACTTTGGAAAAAGATCTGTAGAGTCTCGGCGTGATTTCCTTATGACGAACAATATTTGTTTTAACTGTCTAGGAGTCAATCACTCTGCCAAGGCTTGCACTGTTAAATTAAGGTGTAGAGTATGCAAAAGAAAGCACCATTCGCTTTTGCATCCTGATGTAAAGTCAGATTCAAAGGATAAAGACGCGCACAATTTAGATGGAACTAATACTAAGAATAATAAATAGGATACGTCCGCGTCTGTGGTATCATGTTATTCGTCTGGAGAAGTATATAAATCTGGTCAAGTTTTGTTAGCGACGGCTGTGGTAAGCGCTACATCTAGGAGAGGCAATAGGCATCTACTGCGTGCTTTGCTAGATCAGGGATCGCAGTCGTCATTTGTAACGGAAGATACGGTGCAGTCTCTAGGTTTGAAGAAAATACCTGTAAATGGTCAGATTTCAGGTTTGGGCGGAGACAAAACGGTTAATTCTAAAGCAATAGTGTTTATCAAAGTTCATTCTAGAGTCGATCCAAATTTCGTTATTAATGTAAAGGCTCATGTCTTAAGATCCATCACTTCTCTATTGCCATCTAATAAAATGCAATTATTAGATTGGGCGGAGCTGAAGGATTTAGAATTAGCTGATCCTGATTACCATACACCAAGTAGAATTGACTTGCTTTTAGGTGCCGAGGTGTATGGAACAATTCTTAGAGACGGGGTCAAACGGAGTCCATTTGGTTCACCGATTGCTCAGTCTACCAAATTAGGCTGGGTTTTATCTGGTGCGGTTATTAAAACAACCAGTGGCTCTGAGAGTATAAGGGTACTGCATTGCCGTACTGATGATAACGATGTATTAAGGAAATTTTGGGAGATCGAATCAGATATTAAACTACCAAGGAAACAATTATATACGGCCGATGAAAAACGCTGTGAGGATTTTTATAAGAAAACGACATGTAGAGATAGGGATGGGAGGTATGTGGTATGTTTGCCATGTAAAGCAGATAATCCACAAGTATGTAATTCCTATGCTATCGCTGAAAGAAGACTGAAGTCACTAGAAAATAGACTGAAAAAAGATGAGGGTTTCAAAACAAAATATAAGGAAGTTCTAGACGAATATTTACAGCTAAACCACATGGAGTTGGTGCCGGAAAATGAGATAAACAGCATAAAGGCTATTTACCTACCACACCATGCTGTCGTACGTAATGATAAGGATACGACAAAGGTTCGTGTAGTCTATGATGCTTCGCAAAAAGGGAGCAATGGAATGTCTCTCAACGATAATTTACTTGTGGATCCTACTCTACAATCAGATTTGCGACACCTAATAATTTGTTGGCGAAGCCATCCTATCTGTCTTACCGCAGATTTGATTAAGATGTATAGGCAAGTTCGAGTTAGTCCTAAAGATGTTGACTTTCAAAGAATTCTTTGGAGAGAGGATACTAGGTCCGAAATTAAGCATTATAGATTGCTGACTGTCACGTTTGGAACATCATGCGCTCCTTATTTAGCAGTGAAATCCTTACATAGAGTAGCTGAGGATGAAGGTCAAAACTTTCCGTTGGCGGCTGGTAGAGTTATTAAGGACTTCTATATGGATGACTTATTAACAGGTTGTCAGTCTAAAGGTGAAGCTATTTCATTATATAGAGAGATGAATGAATTATTAAAGAAAGCTGGGTTTGAAACGCAGAAATGGACAAGCAATTGTAATGAGGTGGTAAATGAAATAAAATGTATAGAGAGCAAAGGAATAAATAGTCAGGTACAAGAAACCGAAAATCTAAAGATAAAAACGGACGA
This sequence comes from Blastobasis lacticolella, assembly GCA_905147135.1. Taxonomy (NCBI): domain Eukaryota; kingdom Metazoa; phylum Arthropoda; class Insecta; order Lepidoptera; family Blastobasidae; genus Blastobasis; species Blastobasis lacticolella. The sequence continues at coordinate 12,311,496 of LR990065.1, forward strand.
AATAGTTAAAATAGTAGGCCTTATTTGGAACCGAAACGATGATTCTTTCCGATACGTTGTGAATATTCCTGAATTGCCACGGCCAGTTACTAAGAGGACAATCATATCCAATATTTGCAGACTCTACGATCCTTTGGGATGGGTAGCACCATGTATAATTGTGTCTAAAATAATTATACAAAAGCTCTGGCTAGCAGGTCTTGGTTGGGACGAGGCAGTTCCGGACAATTTATTGGAAGAGTGGGTGTTAGTTATCGAGAGGAGCTTAAAAGGCTATGCGAAGTAAGGATTCCACGATGGATGTCTACAACAATGACAGATCGTCATGTGGAACTCCACGGCTTTAGCGACGCGTCAAAAGCAGCGTATGCAGCGGTAGTTTACGCTCGTGTTATCGACACTGAGGGGAGGATACATGTAGCTTTAATCTCTGCCAAAACTATGGTAGCCCCAGTAAAACAAGTGTCGATCCCACGATTGGAACTTTGTGGAGCTGTGTTGTTGGTACGGCTAATGATGGAAATTTCTACTACTTTGAACGTGGGAAAACCAGACTTATATGCATGGTGCGACTCTACAGTAGTCCTGGCTTGGCTAAACAGTCACCCCAGTCGGTGGAAAGTGTTTGTAGCCAATAGGGTATCAGAAATCCTAACTAGTTTAGATTCCCACCACTGGTGTCACATTTCTTCGGGTGAGAATGCTGCCGACAGCGCCTCGCGTGGGCAACAACCGTCTGAATTTGTAAAAAGTGATATGTGGTTTAGTGGCCCAAAGTTTCTGCACGAACCAACAATCAAATACGAGAAGACGGAAATTGCTGCCACGGAGCTAGAGGTGGCCAAGGTCCATCATGTAACTGTGAATGAAGTATTTTGGGATAAATATTCTTCTTTAACTAGATTGACGCGTGTGGTTGCTTATTGTCGTAGGTTTGTACACAATTCCAGGCGGCAAATGGCAGATCGATTTAAAGGATATCTATCTAGTAAAGAACTGCTAGATGCATTGAATTTGTGTATCAAACAATGCCAAATGGAGCATTTCTCTGAAGAAATACATTTTATTAAGAAAAAAGAAAATCTTCCCAAAGGCAGCAGCATTCGACCGCCATTCGTCGACAATGATGATACTTTGAGAGTTGGTGGGCGCTTGGAGCATTCTACGCTGAGTTTCAGTAGAAAACCTCCAATTATAATTCCCAAGAAATCACATCTTACTGAATTGATTATAACTGATGCACACAAGCAAACGTTACATGGAGGTCCCCAATTAATGTTAAGCTATTTACAGGCTAAGTACTGGATTTTAAGTGCTAAACAATTAGTTAAGACACATTTCCGAAGATGTGTCATTTGTATTAAAAACTCACCACCTAAAGCTTCACAGCTTATGGGCCAATTGCCTACGTCCAGAGTGACGCCAAATAGAGCATTCAAATGCAGTGGTGTTGATTACGCGGGTCCCATTCAGATAAGAACGTCTAAAGGACGCGGTAATAAATCCCATAAGGGATATATCTGTTTATTTGTCTGCATGGTGACGCGTGCTATCCACCTAGAAGCTGTCACAGATCTCACTTCGGAAGGATTTATGCAAGCCTTCAAAAGATTTGTTTCGAGACGAGGTTACTGTTCCGACTTATGGAGTGATAACGGAACGAACTTTGTAGGTGCAGCGTCGGAACTAAAACGATTATTTGCTGATGAGCAAAATTCAATGGTGAATGAAGTAGCTGAAGCATTATCTACCAACGGCTGCCAGTGGCATTTCATTCCTGCTCAGTCGCCTAATTTCGGTGGTTTATGGGAGGCTGGGGTGAAATCTGTGAAGTATCACCTAAAACGTATTATAGGCCAGTCTACCCTGACGTTTGAGGAGATATCCACTGTTTTAGCACAGATTGAGGCTTGTCTCAATTCGAGACCACAAATGGTACTCAACAGCAATGATGACGGGTTCACGGTTCTTACCCCGGGGCATTTTCTTGTTGGCGAACCTCTGGTTACACCACCTGATCGCAACTACGAGACATCCAACGTAGGTTCTTTGAGAAGGTGGCAGTATACACAGAGAATGCTGCAGGATTTTTGGCGCTTGTGGTCCCGGGAGTATTAAACAAAATACTACAATAGATACCGATGGTCAGGTCAGACCCCTCAACCCAAATTGGACGACATAGTCGTGGTAAAAGAGGACTCGTTGCCACCTTGCAGATGGTTGTATGGTAGAGTGATTGCCACTCATCCTGGAGCAGACAGTATAGTTCGCGTTGTTACTTTAAAAACAAAAAGTGGTACAATGAAAAGACCAGTATCCAAGTTGTGTTTGCTTCCAGTAACAGATACTAGTTTAGTTAATAATTAAGTTATTTGTTTATTAATTAAACTATAATTTATTTTACAATGAAATGCATGTATTTTAAATGGATGAATCAATTTCATTATATATATTCTGTCGTGTTATACTTAATTTTAATTTTAATGTTTTTAAGTTTTAATGAAATAGGATTGTTTTAACAAATTTAAGCTGTAAATTTGTTCGAAACCCATTTATTGTATTTGTAATTTTTTAATTGTATTAACTACAATAGATAATGCAAGTCAAACTCTGTCATTTGTTACCTAATTAGGGCCTAGAGCATTCATGGTGGGCGATGTTTATGATTAAGGCCAAATATTTAGGGCTTTATTTGTCCTTGGTGGGCGATTATGTACAATACGTAAGGTAAATATATAGCTCTCACAACGTCCACTAGATGGCGCTGTACAATATTTCTACATCGCGGTAACGAATGTGCGGCAAGAATTGATGAGGTTCTTTGTGTTAAATTTTTTATTATACCTTTTTGATACCACATAGAACCAGGTTTTATTTCTAGTAATCCTAAGAATCTAGACCATTAGGAGGTTTTTACAATGGATCAAGTTCGTTAAATTTTAAGATTTTTTATTCACATCTAAACGTCGCGTTTGATTATTAATTTTTAACATGTGATGTCACAAAATTGTTGACCCCCCCTGCCCCTTGTCATATTATGTCACATTTCAGTAATATAATAATAATAATAAATAATAATAATAATAAAAGTCTTTATTACGGATGACACAGATCCATACATTAAATTCGAAATATACAATATAAAAATAAAATAAAATAAAAATGTAAAATGTAAAAATTAAAATTGTAAAAATAAATTTCAAAAATTAGAAAAAAATAAAGTTAATATTACAAGTAGGTACTCGTATAACGTCATTATCTTAATGTCACCTCTGGTTCTCGTTCTGGTGCGCAGATAGCCAATACTTCTGGATGTAACTATAGGCGCCGTCGTAAACCGCCCTCAGTATGCCATTGCGAGATTGCCGCAATCTCTCCCAAAAGGAAGCAATGCGTCCCCTCACAACCGCATAAAAGTCCGGCACCCTTGCCTCCACAAACATGGCTGAGGCACTGCAGAACCTCGGCAGCCTCATCAGAATTCTAAATATATCATTATATTGGACTCTGATGGCGCTGTACGACCTTCTAGAGTGCCTCACCCAAAGCTGGCATGTGTAGAAGCAGAGGCAGTAGGCATTAAATAATGTCAACTTCACCTCTCTACTGCACGCCGCGAACCTACGAGCGATCATGTTCCCTCGTATCGCGAGGGATCTTCTCTCCCGTTCCATATCTTTATCGTCCTTCATGTCATCAGTAAGTATATGGCCCAGATATTTGAACTGCTGCACGGCCCGCACTACCAACCCATTTAATTTGACTTCAGGCACATTCTCCGGACCTCTTCCAGCCTTGAACACTAAAAGCTCAGTCTTAGCTGCGTTATATTTCAGCCCGTGTGAATTTATATAATCCTCACAGACTGACACTAACTTTCTGAGCCCCTTGATGGAGGGACTGAGAAGCACCATGTCATCAGCATAGCTGAGACTGTTTACACAGACCTTCCCGAGGTGACAACCAACCCCGGTGCTTCTCAGCCTCACCATCAACTCGTTGACATAAAGGTTGAAAAGGTCGGGAGACGTGAGCCCTCCTTGGCGTACACCGCATTCTAACTTGTAGTCGTTAGAAGTCGTGTCGCCCCATCTAACACAATTGGTTTGGTTTCCGTACCAGTACTGGAAAATTCTCACAAGTTCCTCTGGAGCACCTGAGCCGCGCAGTTTTCTCCAGAGAATTTCATAATTCACTAGATCAAATGCCCGGCTCAGGTCGAGGAAACATGCGTACACAGAGGTGTCGCGACTCACATAGTAATTCACAGTGTGTTTAAGACTCACAATGGCCGAGTCAGTCGAGAGACCAGCACGAAAACCAAACTGCGCATCCTCTATATCCAAACACTTTAGTAATTCGGGCCGTAGCAGCCTCTCAAATATTTTGCCTATCACTGTACCCAGCGAGATAGGCCTGTAATTTCCAGACGATGACAAGTCACCAGTCCTACTTTTGACAATCGGGACGACAACGGTACGCATCATATCTGGCGGAAGATATGAATATTGCAAACATAAATTAAAAACGCTGCATAACTTGCTAAAAATTTCTGTCCCAGCGCCCAAAATGTGCTCAAGACTGAGGTCGTCATGTCCAGGGGACTTACCACGCGTCATTCTCCTCACAGTCCTAGCGACGTCATCAGGAGTGAAGCGAATAGTCCCATGATTAGCCATGGTACAACCAACGCTCGGCAGGTCCTTGTCTTGCACTGGCAGAGGGTCCAGCTTAAACCTATTTCTAAAAATATTGGCTATCCGCGCTGAGTTTTGTTCTCCATCTACAATCAGTGGCAGGGTCTGCTTGTAAGTGAATTTTTTAGTTTGATCCCAAAACTTAACAAAATTTTTACTTTTACATGCAGATGCTAGGATATCAACTTTTATTTTTGTTTCATTTTTCTGGCACCATGCAAGTTTACTTTTAAACATCCTACGACTAGATGATAAGCGTTCATATATTGGGCCCGTGCACGGCTTACCCGCAACAACCCAGCATTTAAAACAATTTCTATAAAAATTATGGCTCTCCTTTACGTGCACGTTCCAGCCCGTGATATGTTTACTTTTACTTTTATTCTCCTTCGCAGAACGAAAGCCAGAGGAGTATCTTGCACTATCAATTAAAGTTGAGGTTATAGCACCATACAAACTGTCAATAAACTTATAATGATTGTCAAGTAGCTCACAATCCATCACATTTACATTATCACAGCTATTATTACAATATCTACACACTAAGTAATCATCAAGGTTCAATAGGGCCGTATTACAGAAATTATAGTAGTTTTCACACTGTACTGAGTCTCTTATACCCCATCGAATGCCACCACGACTTGAGTTACTGACATGGCTGTCAATGCATTTCCCCACTTGACCCAACCGACATAGCAACCTCAATGGGTAATGATCTGACCATGCTGCATCATACATAACATTCACCGATTCTATAGTTGCCATAGCCGCATCCGTTGCAACACAGTGATCCAGCCATCTTTTTGCACCGTTGGAGTCGCTGATGAATGTGAAGCAATCTGAGTGCAATCCCAGCCTTTCCACATCTGCACACTTCCATTCCTGATCGCTACAGAAGCTGAAAAGTTCCTGACCAAAACGAGCTGTCGGGTGCGCATTAAAATCGCCAAGGATGAATGCGACTTGGACATCACAATCGTCTATCAGGGCGCTCACCATGGCTAGACAGCTGGTGAATTCCGTCAGGTTATCAGGTTCATCCGTCGGCATGTACACATTGACAATGAGCACCGCATTTGAGTCTACCACCACGCGTATGGCACTAAGACGATCACTAGGGCACTTGATCACTGTCACTTCCGGAAAGGACGTCTTTCGCCAAAGCAGGGCCAGTCCGCCGTATGGTCGACCTCTCAGTACTCCCTTCGACGTATCAACGGATGACGTAGCTGTACACGCGAAGTCGGGGTGAACGGTGTGTATAAAATCTAGATCATGCGGTAGCAACCACGTCTCTTGCAGCGCAATTATATCAGCATCCTTACATAGGTCTCGTACATACGACACAGATCTTTTGATTGATTTGCAATTGTAAGATATCATAGAAGTAATAATGTCTTTTGGTGTGTCATCCATAATACATATTTAGATTTTCATTTTCGACTGGTTTGTGCAGCTTTGGCTGGCCCTCTCGAAAACGCCGAAATCTGATACCTTCAGGCCAGAAGTCACTACTCAGAAACGTATCCAGTCTACTTTTATCCACAACAACTTTAAAAGAATTAAAATTTGTGTCGTATCTCTGTCCGAGCAATTGTACATCCTTGCTTTGCTCACCTTTACCGGTGATATATTCCTTCAGCTGTTCGACCGTCGTAGATTTTGATAACCTAGATACATACATAGACATACTTAACTCGGCCACGGGCAGTAAACTCGAGCAAGTTGAAGAGCCGCAAAGATTGAGATTTTTTTTGCGTTTCTTGCGTTCAACAAGTGTAAAACCGTCTGTTTTTAGTATTTGGGATTCTCTTTTTTTCATGTTAGATAATTGTCGTTTTGTTACAACCATATCGCGATAACTGGGCGTATGAATCATATCGTCAATGGAGCTCAAACGGTCACGAACTATAGATGTATCTAGCGGCTCGGGCGCAGTGCGGGGCGCGGTCGCGGATGCGGGCGCAGCGCTCAGCTGACGCACCGGGGTTTTATTGTTGTCGCAAGTACCAGGGGCCGGTTTCTTATCAGCGCGCTTGTATCCCTCCCTATTAAGGTGTGACGTAATGTATGGATGACCCCAATTTGTGGATGTCAAGAAGTGCGCACGCCCAAAAAGCCACCGGCAAGTAAGCGTCCGCATCACCCGAGATTAGATCGGACACGGTCCGTATGACCGAGAAATCTATAGAATCCTGGGTGGTGGCGGGTTAACCCCTTACAGACACCACTGGAATTCAAACTCAACTTTCGGACCTTGTGTCCTCGACTGCGAGAATTCGCACCCGCATGGTACCGCGAGAGGAGAACGGAGCAAGAGGAATAGGAGGAGCAGGAGAGGAGTAAGAAGGACAAAAGGGAGCTAGCCGATGGGGCATGGATTTTGGTGTCACCCCGGTAAGGGAAGGTGCTAGTGACAATCTGGGATTTGTAGGTGTCAAAAGAGCCACCGGAAAGTGCACGCATCAACCTCGATTAGGTCTGACGCGGTCCGTATGACCGAGAGGTCGATAGGACCCTGGGTGGAGGTGGGTTAGTAGACCTTATACCTTCCAGTCTTCTTTTCAGACCTTATGTCCTCAGAGGTGAACTTCGTAAGGTTAGGACCTTATACCTTACAGTGCGCTCTGAAAACTTCCACAATGCTCTCAGGGCTCGGTTTTAGGGCCCACATTGTGGAACATATTGACGAACGACCTGTTGCGCCTTCCGTGGCCGGAGGGCGTTCGGGCTGAAGCCTACGCTGATGACGTGACACTGCTGATTAAGGCGAACTCCAGGGCGGAAATCGAGCGGCATGGGTTGGTGGGCAATTATTAGTTATTGAATCTACATATTTTTCATGAATATTGCCAGTTGATTTTAAACTTCCCGCATCATATAAAGCGTTTCTTATTACATGTCCACCTTTAGTGAGTAAAGGTGTTCTCTTAATTTTTTTATTTATTTTTCTCCGCCATGAGCACACCTTTACTTTTTTTTTTAAGTCATTCATTCGTAGAGCTCGTCTAATCTAAAATGACGCGCCCCACTATCGCATTACCGCACACAAGCAAGTTTAAAATATGTACGCAATACATATACAAATGCCGTTGTAATTGGTCATTCAGTTGCCGGTGAGATTCAAACGTAGGAGCACGCGTCGTTCATTGGCTCCCACACAGATGAAGTGTCGTTATCAATATTTGCACTCACACATCGAAATCAACTAACTAAGTAGTAGGGCGCGTCATCTTAGACTAGACGAGCTCTAACACTATTTTCTTAACGCGAATGGGTTACAGCAGTCTAGTATACATACCTCACTATGTTTATCCATATGATTCTCATAAGCCGTTCGATCCACGAATCCTCTGTAGCAATGGTCACATCTCAGCGGAGAGTTCAGATAGTTCAGCGAGGTGGCCCGGCTTCGGAGCTCAGCTAGTTGCTCCTCCGCCGTCAGGTGAATCTCGTTCGCGTATTCCGCCATGTCTGTTACGAGTATGAGGGGATACTGTGAGTTCAGATAAGATGCTTTATGCTCTGTAGCGATTTCCTACGACAGACGATCGAACCCCGTCGGCTATGTTCGGCCGGCGCTCGTAGATCGGTCTAGTCCTGCGAAACCGGCCGAACGTAGCCGACGGGATTCGATCGTCAGTCGTAGCGACGGTATTTTTCATTTGACCGCCACCTGACCTGATGTCATACAGTAGGCAAACAGGCAAGCGGGCCACCTGCTGGAAAGTAGTCACCACTGCCTATAGACATTAGCAACACCAAGAGTACCGCCAATGCGTTGCCCACCTCTATAACACGTTGCTCTGGCAGCAAAAAGACAAATGCCATTCCACTGGCAAAGCCACGGTTCCCCAAATTCCCACTCCATGGAGCACTGGAGACCTTACTCACCGGCAGAAACACAACACTATTTAAAAGAGTATTGTTTAGCTGCGGTATTCTGTAAGGTGGAGGTGCTTCCCCAGTCGGGCGGCTCCAATTCGAACGAGATACCCCGCTATGCCCTACCTCTCTTAAACACGCTAAATTCAGCAAAAAAACATTTAGGTATCTAATTTACAACCACCTACCTTTGACCACTTTCTTTCTGTGTCCCTTCATCTCCTTGCTTTTCTTACATTTCGTGGCCTTAACTCGTGTCCGTGTTCGGCTGATTTCTTTCAACGGTATATCGTCTTCAGAGTCAGATGTTTGATATTGCAGTTCATGCGTGGGCCTTTCAAATGCGTGGCTGGTATCTCTGTCTGGAAAGTAAAATATGGAAAATGTGGCAAAAAAAAACAAATTATCATCAATGTTGGATAATAAGGAAGTAACAATCTGCCAATAAGGAAGCATCATCATCATCATCATCATCATCATCATATCAGCCGAAAGACGCCCACTGCTGGGCATAGGCCTCCCCCAGATATCTCCACGGCCGCCGGTCCTGTGCGTTCCGAACCCAGCTGTGTACCTGTGATTGGTCCACCTTGTGGGAGGCCTACCCACGCTGCATCATCGCATCAGTATATCTTCCTTATTTACAGCAGTATTTGACAATGTTGGAAGGACTTTAGTGGTGTCATCCCACAAATAAAATTAGGGGGATTGGGAATAGCAATTCCTGTATTCCCCACTCTAAGTTACTATGGATTATGCTGCTGTCTGTTCGTCACCACGCGAAGGTTCGAAAGAATGTTTCTCTCTTGTATGATTCGGATGTGGAATGAGCTCCATGAGCCATAGTGTTTTCTTTGGACTATGACATGGGATCGTTCTAGAGGTATATTAGAGGTTGCTTCAGAGGCGCGCAACGCATTAGTAGCGACCCTGGTGTTGCTGATGACCATAGGTGGTGGTGACTACTTTCCATCAGGAGGCCCACTTGCCTGTTTGTCCGCAGTATAAGATACAAGACAAAAAAAGGAGGTACTGAATATGGGATCAAAAGGAACTAACAATCCGACAATAAGGAAACTATCCTGATGCAAAGACTGTTAGAATTTTTTTATTAAATGACAGGAAAAATTTGGGGAAATAGGAATTAAAATTATTACTTTCCCCAGTCTAAGTTGCTATGGTATTATGCTGGTGAAATGCTGAAAAAACTTTTTTTTTGTGGCTTGTTAGTCCCTTTTCATAAGCCGCATTGAGTATAATTTTATTATTGTTGTATCTGTAGGCCTAGCACAAGTTGCTCTCGCGCGCGATAAGCGAGAAAAAGCGCGACATAGGTATTGCTATCTCTTTCGTCTTAGTATTGAGAGAAAGAGACAAACGCTCTCTCGCGGCGCGAGCTTTGTCGCGGACACACTTGTGCTAGGGCCACTATAAATAAAAATCAATGTTTTTATGTTTATCCTCTAGGGACTCCAAAAGTGCTGTTGAGTTATTCGGTGAGTTTTCTGCATAATCAAGTGTTTAGGGGTAGGACAGCATGCAATCGAAATCCTTCCAGTTAATACTAATTATAAGGTCCTTACCACTAGCATCCTCGTTTCTATCAATATCTTCTTCCAAGTCGTTACCCAACTCGCTTTTCGTGTGTTCCTCTTTTACATTCTCATTTGTAAGTTGTATTGAGTCCTCAGGTATGCACATAGTATATATGGGACATATACTAAGGCCAATAACAGTTTCTGATGATAATATTTGGTGCTGGAAATGGAGGCTAATTTTAATATTGTATTAAATTGGTTAGAAAGATGGATAGGGCCTGCAGTGGCTCAGAAATGGCTGAAATAATATAAATTAACTAAAATAATCCCAAGTGCCTTTTCTTGATTATTCTAAGTATTTTTTAATTACTCCCTTTGATATTTAGCAAACACTTCATGTACAAAATAGTACAAAGGTGGACTTGAAGCTTCCTCTAACCCTTTCCTTGCCATTCCTGTTTTATTTTACTCTCTCAAAGACCCCGGTAAAACATTTTTGCATTACTCAAGGAGTGTAGGTCCTATAAGCTATTAAATTAAGTTCAATATAATTCAAACTGAAACTTACCACACTGCCGTTCAAAATATCATTTAGAAGCTGTTCAGACTTGGCTGCTGTGTCAAGGAATTTCTGAAATCTCCTGAGTTGGTGACAGCATAAGTAACATGCCAAGACCGGCTTGCCAATATCTGGTATAAGCTGGTAAGATAAAATTGATTCAGTACACAGTTTTGTGTCTAAAACAAAAACATAAAAATTGTGCAGAAAAGCAGAAGGAACTCACTGATTCATTTGTGAATTTCTCAAAAATATCCTGGAGCGTTGTACCAATTATTTCATGCATACGAATCGCAGAAGATAAGCATATTCTACAAGAATTCAATATGGACATTTTTGAGTAAAAGTTTAATTTATTAGCCACAAAACAGTTCTGATTATATTCTACAGTTATCCAACTTTTAATTAGACATTCGTAGAGGACGCACAAACATTTATTTACACATCATTTATTTAGAATTTAGCTTCGATTTTAATGTATCAAATATTCAAAACAAACCACAACAAACAAACAAATCGTACAACCAACACACAACACAAGCCAGCGATATGTCAATGTCAGTCATAACGGTTTTTGGACCGAAGCTAGATTAGAGGTGTGCTCGTAATCGTAAGATTATCGAAAAATGTTGTTCTGAAAAAAAAAGCATACAAGTTTCCGAACGTATAAGCCTTTAAAATGAAAATGTACTATTTCTTTCTTTTTCTATTTTATTGATTTTAATGTAGACATCTCTTTCTAATAGACTTTTATTTATAATTTGTAAATTAGTCAAGTAATAGATTGGACAAGAATGAAATGTCAATAATAGGATTAGGGAATTATGGAACGAAACCGCAGCTGTGTGCAATGGAGGAATGGAGGAAACGAAGCGGTGAAAGTTGATATTCTGAAATAGTTGCAGCTAACACAATAATTGTGGAATATATTAGGGTTTTCTATGTATATGTGCCATGGTACGGAATAATGTATTACAATAAGTAGGTAATAGTTTCTACTGTATGATTTTTGTGCTTCCACTTTGCGCTGTTTTGAATAAGCAAATACCTATAATAAACAATGCGAATTTACGCAATTGATAACATGTAGTCGTGCACGTAGTTTGTATCTTCGGTAATAGTGTACGTAAAAGCATCTTCGCATTCAGTATATTAGTTATCTACATAAAATGCTATACAAACCCAAAACTTTTTAAAATGTGTACAGTCACCTACAAAAGTGTATTGTTTTTTATTTACTTTGTTACGTATATTTTACAGGCTAGCATTGAAGAAAATTTGAATATACTTGAGATTATGCAATAATAAACTGAGAAATTCCTAAAACATACAAGATGACCTCCTTGGAATTTGTTTGTGACTATTGCAGTCGGACTTTTACTAGAAAATACAATTTACAGAATCACATAGAAAATTGTCACATAAGATCTACTTGCTCATGTGAGATTTGTGGCCAGCGCTTCGGCAGCCCTGCAGGTTTGGAACTTCATTATACCAGAGGTCATAACAGCCTCTATCAACCGAATCCAGAATGTGAAATCTGTGGTCGTATATTCACTCGAAAACAAAACATAATGTCTCACATGATCACGGTACATTTGCAAGGAGTTGGGCCTAAAATACAATGTAATATTTGCAACAAAGAATTTACTACCGAACGTAATCTCAAGAGGCACATGAGTCAATTGCACAATCCTGATATTGAGTATCCAACATGCAATGATTGCAATAAGACCTTTAGAGGAAAACAATCATTGATAGCGCATATCCAGGCCACCCATAGTCCTGACCGAGGATTGATCCAATGTCAACTGTGCAATAAAGTATATACAAATAACAGGAATTTAAAGCGACATATTGAGATGTTCCATGGCGAAAAAGAAGAATTTAGATGTGATATTTGCCCTAAAGTGTACACTTCCAATCAGAGTCTGAGAAGACATTATAAGACTATGCATATCACAGATTGTCAAGATGAGTATCAATGCAATTACTGTTCAAAAATAATATATGGAAATGAGAATCTCAATACACATATTCAGTTCTACCACAAACAAGAGAGTGACAGTAATTCTACTGAACTAATTGACAGCTTTGGTACAGATCAAATTACAAGCTTTGATTTTGCATGCCACAAATGTGGAAGATGTTTTGAAGATGAACCATCACTGAGAAATCATGTTAAAACAGAACATTCATTCAAGACATTCTACAAATACTGTACGAAATCCCTAATGAATCAAATTACTTCAAAACAAGAGGTAAGTATGAATGAAAAGAAACCAGCCAGCATGATCTTTAATTGTGAATTTTGTTTTAATGCATTTTCTGGCATACCAGAGCTCAAAGAGCACATGAGGATGAACCATAATAAAGAATATTGTCTCTCAACATGCAATGTTTGCTTTACTAAGTTTTACAGCAAAGAGGCTATGTTTGAGCATAAGAAAATATGTATTGCTCCACCAGATGTAAATGCTTGCAGTCACTGTGACAAACTTTTTACTGATATATCAAGCCTTGAGTTTCATACGCGGATTTTTCATCCACAAGCGCAACTAGCGGACTCTAATATATCATCAACTAACGTTGATGACTCTCTAGATGAACATTTTAAATGTCCACATTGTGATAGGGTTTATTATAGCGATAGATCGCTAAAACATCACATTAAACTAAAACACACGACAGATGAGGCTATGGAGTGTGAAATTTGTGGTAAAATGTGCAGCAACAAATATTATTTAGCTTCTCACACAAAGATTGTTCATAACAACGATTCCTGGTCCAAATGTGATTATTGTGACAAGCAATTCAAGTCCAAAAGAAGTATTAGGCGGCACATCGAGTTTACTCACTTACCAATGCAAAGATACAAGTGTATTGAATGTGAGACATTGTTCAAAGAGAAGAGGAGTCTAAGAAAGCATGTCAGAACAAAGCATCCCAACTCAGCGAGGTTCCCTCAGTGTCATTTATGTAACAAAAGATTTGAGTCGGCTAAATCTTGCAAGATACATTTAAAACTAATACATTCCTTCAATATGAACACCTATCCTTGCCATTTGTGTTCAGTTTCATTCAGTTCCAACGAATCATTAACAATTCACATCCAAACTAAGCATTTGGCAGAAGATGAAATATATAAATGTGAAGAATGTAATTTAGTTTTCCAGGGTCAAGATAAATTCGACCATCACAATGAGAGTTGTCATGTGAATCTGGTTTCTAACATAAAACAGAAGGTCTTGCCTCGTTGTATTTTGTGTATGAAAGACTTTAGCACTAGGAAAACTCTCAAACGTCATATAAAAAAATTCCACGATGGTTTTGACGTCGATGATCTAGCTACTTACGGATCACGTAAAAGAGTATTCAACATTGAATGTGATGACTGCATTAAAAACTTCAACAGTGATTATTATTTCAGCTTATATCAAAAGCTGAAACACTCGAGGGACTCAATAATATTTAAGTGTGAGTCATGTATGTGCTCCTATAATGTATTAGAATACTCTATCCAGAGATACAAAGCCACACACATGGAGACATGCAAAAGCACAATGATTTTGAGTGAACTGTGTACTGCAGAGATGAGTGATGAGGAGGCATCCTATTCAGGATTTGGATCGTTGCATGAAATGATGGAGCCAGTTAGCACGACTGTGGACATTAAATCGGAACCAGTTTTTGAGATTTCTGACAGTGAGATAAAGACTGAACCATTGTCTCCATAAGATGAAGACTTTAACCCAGGTTATTATGTAGGTAGTAGGTTAGTCGCTTAGTGCTGAAACTATTTAGGATTCAATATTTAACGTTATTTTTCGAGAAACCGTATTTAAACCTTAACATTTAAAAGGCAGTTTTTAATTTTTTTTATTTTGTGAATTCAAGGCTATCTCTAAAAATCAATCTATACCAATGCATCTTACACAAGTTCAGTTTGCTATGACGTATAAAATATTTTATTCGTATTAGAGGGTTTCTGTATGGCTCATACTCCAAAACAAATGATATGTAACTTTTTCGCACTGTATCACAAATAACTTTTTTTTTTTGTAATTTGAAGTCTTGTCTTAATTTTTTATATAAATAGTTTTATTTAAAAAATGTTCAGTGTTAGTTATGATACCCTTTCAAGCATCATGTTATCCCTAGCTAGATACCACTAAGTAGTTCATTCCTGTCGACAAATTGCAGTATTATTTTCTAACTTTTAATCATTCATTGTTGGTGATTTGTCCATAGTTATATATGCCAATACAACAGAAAACAAAATGCATTATTGTCAAGACCCAAAACCGAGTCACCGGGATGTGAAGATAATAATTGCGTGCGTGATACGTACACATGTGCAACTATCCCCCCGCGTTTTGTTCACCGCTCGACTTACGAGCCGCGACCTGTACGAACGTGTGTAAGAGGCACAGGTAATACTAATAACTACAGTCAGCTTTTAATTACTGTTTTATAATAAAACTGAAGTATTGTTTTAAAAAATAACAGAATGTGGTTCCAAGTTAAACTGCCAGTGTTTTTATATCTGTGACTATCGATTTTTATTATTTACCCCATGTTCTTGGTGGCTTTGTTGTAGTATTTTTGTGTTTTTATTAATTTATCTATTAAAATAGGTTTATTTTAATAATAATAAGAAGATTAGATAATCTTTAAGTATTACTTTTGCATATTTTTTATACTACTAAGAAGACAAACAAGCATATAAAACTAAAGTAAAATACCTATTATACATATTTAAAGTGATGTATATGGATTTGAATATATTATTTTACTGACTAGATATTAGTATAAATGTACATCTATTTGATGCAATCACAGTGGCACCATGAAAATGTAATGTTTTAAATGCCTTGTAATAACCGCGGTAGTTTAATTTAAAACATTAAATTTTCATATTTTACGGCTTTGTGCCGCGTCACACTGTTTTTTAAACCGTTGCCGACGACGGAACGGGAACGGTTTAAAGAAAGTATTCGGGAAAAAGCTTATAAAAGGTTTTTATGAAAGGAAATTTATTATGATATTTTTGTATGTGATGGATATTTAATCATAACATTACTTTGCCAGTGATTTTTCCATCAATAGTTTATTTTATTTGCAAAATATACAAGCAATATTTATCGTGTACACTAGTTTTTAGTAAATAATAATCATAGTTGTAAAGAGGTATAGGAACTGAGGAATATTATTTGGTGGAAAAATACTAATCATTTTAAGTTATATCGTCAACAATGAATCTCTTTTACTGTATTATTGTTTGGTTTTATTTTATATAAAATTGTGCTCTTTTTATTGGCACTAAGGCTTTTGTGCGTGACGGTACCTAGGTACGTATTTGTATTGAGACAATGATGTGCAGTTTATTTAATATCGTTTACTCTATTCCTATCAAGATGATTTAATTTATTTTCATTACCTTTGGTAATTAATAATGGTATGATTTCACATACAATTTTAAATAATTAGGGTCAATGTACCACCCGCCAACCAGTTAAGCGCTTTTTTACATATTCAATTTTATAATAGACATTTTCCAACTCAGGAAATTACCGTATTTTTTAATCGCTTGCATATGCGAGGGCTCGCCTGCTAATGTTTGTCTTTTCTATCCCTAGCAACTTACCACGGGTATGAAAGAGATAGGTAGCGCAAGCGAGCGCTCGCATGGATGCGGGCGGTTTAAAAAAAAGGGCTTTGTCCTTTCCTCTGACGACTGATAATATTAGTATTGCTAGTATGTATTTGTTAATTTGACAGTTTTTTGACATTTTGATGAGCGTTGGAACATGGTAGACGAATATAATATAGACCCTATTTCAAAATTTTTATATGAAATAGAAATAAATATCCCAATATTTATCGCTAATACTTTGTTTTATTTTTTTATTTGCGTGAAAGAAGTCGACTTCGTTCGCGTGGTGATATACCCCTACCTAGGGAATGCAATACCGGGATCCCGCATACATTTTGCGGGACTAATCCCGGTCGAAAATTTTGCGGGATCCCGCTGGACTGGCGGGATTACAGAGAAGCATGGTTTATACGTGATACTGTGCGCGGGGCGGCTCTGGGCCGTGGTCTGGCTGGCTGGGCGCTGGCTAAGCGATGAGATGCTACACTTGCGAGCTTAACTATCGAACCACCCCATATTTTTCCCTATAAGTTTGATAGCCAGTGAGACAATGATTACCTCTGTATTTAATTAATATATACAGGGTGTTTCATAATACATGTATAAAGCCGAAAGGGTGTTAAAGTAGAGCTTTCAAAGAGTGCACTGGCGACTTCATTTTATCCGGACATTGAATTTTAATTTTAATAAAAAAAAAATTTTTTTAAAGATAAATAACCATATCGACTACGTTGAAGCGCAGCTCTATTTCAAGTTGATGATCATATAAAAAACAGGTTAATAACCTCGTGCGACCCCTATCGAAACAAAGCAACCTCCTCAAGCCTACTACCAGGAGCCTAATGTTGCGTACACACCGGGCGATGTGTGACGCGCAGCCGTTTCGGCTAACGATTGTCCGTTGGCGTGTGCCAGCCGGCAATCCGCAGTGCAGCGTGGCGGTAACATCAAACGGATAGAAGTAATCATCCAATCGCAGTTTGGGCGGATACCGAAGGCCAACAAACAAACGTGCAAATACGAGCCCGAATCGGTTCCCAAAACTCCCAAAGATCGTTCGAAATGCAAGTATTAGACCTTAGAAGTCCAAATAATTCGGCCGACAGCCCTTCGTTGGCGTACGTTGAGTGTGTACACACCATAAGGACGAGTAATAACCTCGTGCCATTCATATCAAAACAAACCAACCTCCTTCATCTTACTACCAGGCGTCGTACTAAATGTTACCTACTTATCTACATGAATAGGCTCTACCAAATTAACTAGGAACTTGCCTACACTAATTATTTTCGATAGGTATAAGGTATGCTTAAATAGTCGGAGCGTCGGTGGCCTAAGGTTGCGGTATCCGACTCGTACGCGTGAGGTACCGGGTTCGAATCCCACTGCCGCCATGTACCACTAACTCTTTTCTAAGTTATGCACAGTAGCTGAATACTAACCGATGCTTTTACGGTGAGGGAAATCATCGTGATGAAACTTACACATTCAGTTCAGACGACTGAATGTGTAAGTAACCATGATCCAATCTGGTCAGGTTCCCTTGGTAGCAGGGTTAGGAGCCAGGAATGTCAGATGGCAGTCGCTCCACTGCAATTAATTACCTAATCTGCCAAATCCTAGATCATGGCCCATAGTCAAGGCGGACCACGGGCACGGAAAATAATTTTGTGGAGAGAAAAGAATTTGTTACAGTGGAGCGACTACCATCTGACCTCCATGACCCTGCTACCAGGGGAACCTGACTCGATTGGATCATGGTTACAATTTCAGTTGCCAGAATTTGCAGATTTCATCATGATGTTTCCCTCACCATAGGAGCATCGGTTAATTTCAACTAATGTACATAACTCAGAAAAGAGTCATTGGTACATTGCCACAGCGGGATTCGAACCCGGCACCTCTCTCGCTTACGAGTCGGATACTCAACCGCCCAGCCACCAACGTTCTTGAAAAACATACTTAAGATAGCTACATAACTAAAACAGAATTCGTTCAATTGATAAATCGTTCTACACAAATAAGTAGGTACTATGTCCTACTAAAATGGTTCACTCATCTAGGGACCTACGTAGCGTAGGGAACCACTTATGAGACTAGTTTTGTTGAAACAGATTACAGACAGGTTTTACTAAATACCTACATGTTTTCATGAACAGATAAAAGCGTTGTCTTTTCTGCCTATTTCCCGTCGGAAAAGAACCTCCTAACGTTACGATTAGGTACTAGCTAGGTAGCATATCTTAAAGTCTAGCTAGAACCTAGACCTTTAAAGCATGTAGGTACGTACCTTTTTAAAGTTATTTTATGAAAACAAACAGCGTCAGGTGCCATACTTTCTTGCTTTCTTGTGGCTCGGATGACTGATAGGTATTAACTATCAAGTAAGCTTGCACTCGTATCGTAGCGTAGCTAGGTAGGTACACTCCATACACACAGATACACAACACTACGCAGGCTCTGGTTGCTATGCAATACGTAAATAGGTAGGTACCATGGTGTTTGGCCTACTGCTAGCTTGCATTCATACACAGAATAATGATTATCACAATACTTAAACGTTGAACGCTGAACACAGACAAGACTACGTTAATACTGGTACCTGAAGCTATAAATCATTCGTTCACATCGTTAACACTCTTATCACAGTTATCTTCACAATAGGTACTTAGGTATCCTACAACTACAACGCAACAATCATTTCGGTCACGCGAAAAGCTAAAAACTGAATGAACGAATACGACGCGAAAGTAGGCAAATTTCGTCAATGGAAGTCGCGCCGTGGGTCAAACCACAAAATAAAGAACGGCCCGCCAAAGTATTCTATTTTTAGATTTTGTAGTTTTCAGTTTCTATTTTGATGTCAAAAGCGCCGCCACAGCTCCGGCGCCGGCCTTGACCTTGACGGCACGTGCAAAAGGATTCGTACTTAGGGATCCGTGTTTTAGGGGTCTTACTTATTTCGCCTTTTATGTTCTCTCGTTTTATGTTCTCCTGGTAGTTGCACCATAATGTTAATTTTTTTTTAATTGATAAAGTGAGTCCAACTGTGGGCTTAATAATAATCCTTATGGCGATGGCCTACATTTGCTTATCACGATTTTATCGGGTAGTTTGGTACAATGACAGTAACCTAGACAGTAATTTCTAAAATTGTGTTTGGGTCCGTGCTCCACCTAGGTGACCTAGGTTCTCCAATTGGGTGAAGCATGGGATATTTACAGGTAAAGCTCCATCAACTAAGAATCATTAAGTTAATTTTAGTTGATAAGAAATGTTCGTGAAAACGATAGGTACGATTACCTACGCGACACTGAAACATGACTGACAGACATGACATGAGAAAGCAAACTCGTAAAAAGACAAAGATGTTACATTAATTAGAGTTTGCTACATTAATATGCTACAGTAATTAGAATAAGACTACTTTGCTATTAGTTAGGTGGTGGTGCACTTTCGTAAAAACTATGAATGAACCTTTTGAATTAAAATCATAATTGATTACAATATTTTTTTGTACAGAACCCTCGAAGACAAATAATACAAAACGGATAATTTAGACCTCCTTAATATTGCGCCTAGTACGTGGGGTGTCCATAAAATAAGCCAGTGCAAATACAGGCATGACGCATTTCATCTTAGTCCTCACAGTGACAACGCATCTGCTGTTCTGCATGTTTGTTGCCTGCAACCTAAATGCTTAAATCCTAGTACGTAAATAGTGTTGCTAGGTATTTTTTCAGCTATTCAAATTTAATATTCACCTTCTTGAATTCAAACATGAGTAGAATTTAATAATTACTATTAGATAGGTACTAAAATGACATCTTTCCTTATTTCGGAGCTGGCGGAAAAGTTCAACGAGAAATCCATAAACTTGTGCCAAGACTCACCACATGCATTCAACAAAATGTAGACTGAGTGAAAAAATAGACAAAAAAGTATAACAACAATATCGTGTAGTTTTGCTGCACTTTCCAAAAATATTAAAATCTAGTGCATGTACTTTATGGACACCCTGTGATATCAGTATCCCGTACATAGTCCACCTGCTTCAGTCATGACTGCCTAGTACAATAGAAGATATGGCGCAGACGCGAAATCAAGCTGTAACTTTTTTGCCTATTAATGTTTATTGTGTTTTCGCAATTACTTTGAAGACTATGTACCTAGGTGCAACATTGTGTTGAAGGCAACAAAAAACAAATAAATTAAAGTAGAAACAAACATCGAAATGTCTTGTTTTTGTGCCGGACTGCTCACGAGCTGCTTGTAATAATAATTTTATTAACCAGCCACTTGAGGTATTGATCGTAGTGATCTTTAGATTGAATTTTAAAACTCATATGAAACGGTAGGTAGAAAAAACTTAAAGGCACAAAACCTATATCCTATCTGTAACTGGTAAAATTGTATTATTCAGTTGATTGACCTGATTATGAACTTGAGTGATCTATTACAACTGATTTCTAGAGATGCGGTCTTTCGTTTTAAAAATGTGATTATCGACATTGAAAAAGAAAAAGTTCGATAGTCATTTTCTCGGTAACTATTCCACGCACGAAAAAAATAATTGTACCTATCGTTTTAATACGTTTAGCACTCCATCCAGTTCACGGCTTTATACATGTATTATGAAACACCCTGTATAGGAGATAATCAAATACATAGGTATTTATTGTTTTATTGGCTATCGTCACCCGAAAATTTAATTAAAATTGATTAAGTATTTACGAAGTCAAAGTCCGATTTGTAACGCCAGAAATGTATGAGCGTAGGTATATGGAAAAATATGGAGTGGTTTGATAGCTATGCTTGCAACTTGCAAGTTTATTTCCACAATAACGAACCCTATAAAGTCTTTATTACGATTGATTTCTGGGGTCTAAGTTCACCCTGCGGGATCCCGCAAATACCTAGATCCAGCGGGACTAAGATGGTTCCGTCCCGCAAATACCTGGATTGAAATTATCTTGTGGGATTGCATTCCTTACCCCTACCCTACTGTGGGGTTCCAAAGGAACTTTCTCCCACGCACAATAAGGTTGTGGTATAAACTACCTGTAGAAGTTTTCCCTGGAGAGTACAACATGGAGTTCTTCAAGAAAAGGGTAAAAAGGTTTTACGGGTTCGGCAACGCGTGGGTGATGCCCCTGGTATTGCAAACGGCCATAGGCTGCGGTGACTGCTTACCATCAGGCCGTAAGCTTGTTTGCCACGTTAGTGGTATAAAACAACATCGTGACGGACTCTTTGATTTTTACAGGGCCGAACTCAGTTCTGAATTGACGGCCCTGAAACTTGAGTTTAAACAAATCTACTAACAGAGGCGGGAACTAGAATTTTAAGTAGAAGTCCCTCAGAACTCAGTAACTGCTTAAGTATTATATATGGCTTGGCAAAAAAGAATATTCCAAAAATGAAGGTGTTATTATAATTGTAAAAATGACAGTGTTGACATTAAAACCAGTTGTTCCATGTGGTGTATGCTGATTCTTGTATATTGTCTTGTAATATGTGTGCAATAAAGAGATTTTACTTACTTGCTTACTTCCATCTGTCACCACGGCAAATACTTTTCCAATATTGTAAAAATTGCAGTAAGGTCGTCTAAGCTGAAATGACGCGCCCCACTATCGCATTAACGCACACAAGCATCGGTGTGGGTTTATCACGCGACTAGTCGACCGTGACGTAGGCATACAGATCATAGTTCGCGGAGCAGTCGACGCTCCCACACAGATGAAGTGTCGTTATTAATATTTGCACTCACACATCGAAATCAACTAATTAAGTAGTGGGCCGCGTCATTTCAGCTTAGACAAGCTCTGACAGTCTATTAACACGTAGGAAGGATATTTCTTTAAATTTTGCACGTGACGTGAATAAAGTTTGCGTTTATAAATACTTTTTGTATTTGTCAAAGAAAATTCCTTTTCAGAAAACGAATTTATTAGCCTTGCAACTGCGTAAAACCCCTTAATTCAAATTTAAACCAAGTGTGTTCTAATAATCTGACACCAAATAAAACTATTGACAAATGATTGAATTATGACCTTTAATTTTTTAATCTTTATGTAATCTTCGTTATATTCGGTGAATCACAATTTTAAGTAGAACAATCAGCATAACAAGTTACATACATTAGTAAGTTAAAACGACGTTGTCAAATCAAAAGAAAATATTAAGATTGCACTTGCAATTAACCCTTAGGTTTCTACAAAGTTTCAACGCAAAATCTAAGCTTCAGGTTTCGCTTCAATGTGTGTCAACATATGTTTTTTAAGTCCATAATTTTGTGTAAAATTCTTGTAACAGATCTGACAGCAGTGAGGTTGCAATGAGGTATTAGGTTTGGGTTCAATGCAACTGTGGTTTGGTAACGACGACGTTGTGAATGTCTTCTCGCATACTTCACATGTATATAGAGCGCAGTTGATGTTCTCATAATAATGACCGTACAGTTGATCTTTATTTGAGAATTTCGCGTCACATGTCATACAGGGGTAGAAAATGGTTTGGTTCCGGTGAGATTTGAAATGTATCATCATCGTCCTAAAATTTTTATACTTTGACAAACAGATAGGGCATTCATGCTTGCCTCCGAAATGTACTGATATATGCCTTTTTAAATCACTGCTTGTAGCTTTCAGGCCACAATATTCACACTCATACTTCTTCCGGTTAGATTTAACATTTAAATGCTTTTCTTTAATATGTTTATCCATGTTATATTTGTGCTTGTATTTGTTTCCACACAATTCGCAATTATGGCCATTATCATTATTACTATTCGTTGATGCATCCGTACCGGTATTATGAGCTTCTATGTGTTCAATCAAAATATCTTTCGCATTAAAAATTTGACTACAGCAGTCGCAAATGTATTTTTCCGTAGTACAGTCGCTTATTTCACAATCTTTGGAATACATCAGAAAGCTTGTAGTGTTCACTTTCTGCTGTATTTGTTCGCAATCGAACTCACGTTTTCGCTTCCTATCGTTAGATGAAATGGTCGTTCCTCCAATATCTGTTTGCGATTTCGGTTGTAATACTTGCAAGTACGCTACAACAAGAAAATATAGGTACCTAAATTATAAAACGCAAGACCCTCGATGGTAATCTATTCTAAATCATAACATTAACTATGAAATTACAGTACTTCAACCTTAAGTTTGTTTATCTCTACGGCAATATTTGAAAGTTGAATCTTTGAGAAAAAATCATCTCAAAAAGAAAAAAAGTCAACATTTCTTATTTCTTTTTTCATAATTAGTCAGTTATACCTATAGGTTGGATGCATCCAATGGATGAATTATAGTTCTTCAGATCGATGTCCAGTGAGATCGCATATTCGCTACCGTAGAACACCAGCAGCTCGGTGAAACGAGGTATTATCTTTATGGTCCTGTAGAGTAATACTAAAGTATAGTAACGAATAATACATATAACTCTTAGGGCCTGTTTCACAACCTATTGATAAATTAATAATTGATAATATTATGTGCTCCCGAGTTGTCTCCCGTGCTAATGCGCTTATTCGAGCTTTCCTATACCTCTGGAACGGTGCCGTCTTCGTGGAAGCTAGCCCTTGTGCATCCGATACCCAAGAAGGGTGATAATTCAGACCCATCAAATTACAGGCCTATAGCGGTAACCTCCTTGCTCTCTAAGGTGATGGAGCGGGTTATCAATATCCAGCTCCTCGGATACCTAGAGGACCACCAGCTGATTAGTGACCGTCAATATGGCTTTCGCCATGGTCGCTCAGCTGGTGACCTTCTGGTGTACCTAACGCACCGGTGGGCTGAGGCCGTCGAGAGCAAGGGGGAGGCTCTGGCTGTCAGTCTTGACATAGCCAAGGCATTTGATCGGGTCTGGCACAGGGCACTTCTATCAAAACTCCCGAAGTACGGTATCCCCGAGGGGCTCTGCAATTGGGTATCCAGCTTCCTGTCTGGACGGAGCATCCAAGTCGTTGTCGATGGATGCTGCTCCGATACCACGACTATAAATGCTGGAGTACCCCAAGGTTCAGTACTATCTCCCACGCTGTTTCTTCTGCATATCAATGATATGCTGAATATCCCCAGTATTCATTGTTATGCGGATGACAGTACGGGAGATGTTAGCGAGCGAATGTCCCTCGTTCCGAGGTGTCGGAGAGCCGAATTAGACTTGTGTCGAATATCGAACATTCCTTGGAGCAAGTTGCTCAGTGGGGCAGACTAAACCTAGTCCAATTCAACCCCTTGAAGACACAGGTCTGCGCATTTTCCGCCAAAATAGATCCCTTTGACATAGTGCCGCAGTTTCAAGGAACACCCCTTTCCATCTCAAAAAGTATTGGGATCCTCGGTGTCGACATATCGGATAGCGTGCGATTCCGGAGTCACCTGGAAGGCAAGGCCAAACTAGCTTCGAAAAAGCTTGGAGTGCTTAACCGGTCCAAGCGATACTTCACCCCGGGGCAGCGCCTGCTGCTGTACAAGGCACAAGTGCGGCCACATATGGAGTATTGTTCCCATCTTTGGGCCGGCGAAACTGCCGACCTGCTTAATCCTCTAGACTCCGTACAGAGACGCGCTGTACGAATTGTCGATGATCCCATACTAACACGCAAGTTGGAACCACTGGCAAACCGAAGGGACTTTGGCTCCCTGTGTGTGTTCTATCGGCTGTACAATGGGGAGTGTTCCGAGGAACTTTTCGATCTGGTGCCCACAGCACAATTCCGCCATCGCACCACCCGCCGTGGGCTGGGTACTCATCCTCACTACGTAGACCCTCTGTTGGTCACGACGCGAAGGTTCGAAAGAACGTTTCTCGCTCGTACGATTCGGATGTGGAATGAGCTCCCAGCCACAGTGTTTCCTTTGGACTATGACATGGGATCGTTCAAGAGGTATATTAGAGGTCTCTTCAGAGGCGGGCAACGCATCAGTGACTCCCCTGGTGTTGCTGATGTCCATAGGCGGCGGTGACCACTTTCCATCAGGTGGCCCGCTTGCCTGTTTGTCTGCATAAAAAAAAAAAAAAAAAATATTCGTGTAAATATAAATATTCGTGTACAAATTCACACAGCGCCATCTAGCCCCAAACTAAGCAAAGCATGTACTATGGGTGCTAGATAACTGATATACTACTTAAATACTTTTAAATACATAGAACACCCAGACCCGTAACAGAAATTAAAATTCATCATTTCAATTACTGCCCGGCCGGGAATCGAACCCGGGACCTCTTGCGTGGCAGTCCGGACCAGACCAGACCACTGAACCACTCAGGTCGTCAAACAAATTTTGACAGATAAATGTGAAGCCGTGTGTGTCCGACAGAGTAGAATAGCACCAACCCATACGTACTTTAGCACAGTTATAGAATAGCACAACCACAATCGACTAATGTTTTCGAGGCAAAAGACCTAGAGTCTCCATAGACTGGAAAATGGGCAGCAGCGTTTTCCATTGTTTATGTGGAGTTTGTAGCAATGACCTCCCCTTCTGTTGCAGAGATCTTAAGTTCTGCAGTGAACTGTAATGAGCTGTGAAGATGATGTGAAGCCGTCTCCCCCTTGTTAGTAACAAGATGATAGATACGGCACCACAGATTTCTATTAGACATGATTCAGTGACAAACGAGCAGACTGCCCACCTGATGGTAAGCGGTAACTGTCGCCCATAACATCTACGATTCATGCATTTAGGTTGCAAGCAACAAAAATGCAGTACCGTACGGTGCGTTGTCACTGTGAGGACTAGGATGATTTGCTTCATGCCTATGCACTGGCTATATTATCGTTCCGGAACCGGAACACAACGCAGGACAACGGGAATGATCCGGCATTGTTGCTTTTCAGCAGAAATAGATAAGGGGGTGGTACTCACCCAGACAGACTCCTCAGGCTTGACAGTCTTACCACATGACAAAAGATAAGATATCGGGAAGTTATCAGTAGACCGTGAAACGGCTTTTAACGTTTCAGATAATTGTTGTTGTCCCTACTGCCTTTTCTCATCGACTCCTTTATGATTTTACTCCTCCTACGACCTTTACCAGTTTCAACCGTTTCAGTTTCTGTTTTAGTGGTGTTCATCATGATCATCTTGGCGTTAATGTCCCGTTTGAGTTCTCGCGTACGAGAGCCCGGGGTCCGCCTTGACTATGCTCCAGGATTTGGTCGATCAGATAATTAGAATAGAGCGACTGCCATCGGATCTCCGTGACCCTGCTACCAAGGGAATCTGACCAGTTAGGATCATGGTTACACATTCAGTCGCCTGAATGTGCTGGTTTCATCACGATGTTTTCCCTTGCAACGGCATCGGTTAGTGTTCAACTAACGTACATAACTCCGAAGAGTCATTGGTACATGGCGAAATAGAGCTTCGAACCCGATACCTCTCACTTGCGAATCGGATACCTTTACCAGTAGGCCACCGACGCTCGTTTTGTATGCTACAAATAGTAGCGATGATTTCTGAAAATAAAACTAATATATTTACCTAATATTTTGGCCGTATGGTGTCCGGCAGAGTAGAATAGCACCAAACCCTTACACTCATTTTCCATTGTTATATTTAACCCGCCTGCCAAGCGTGTGGCAATAACCTCCCCTTTCGTGGGAGAGGCCCTAATTCCTGCAGTGGACTGTTACGGGCTGTGATGATGATGATGATGATGATTGACCAAAGAACGTTTCCCGCTCGTACGATTCGGATGTGGAATGAGCTCCTAGCCGCATTGTTTCATTTGGACTATGACATGGGATCGTTCAAGAGGTATATTAGAGGTCTCTTCAGAGGCGGGCATGCATTGGTAACTCCCCTGGTGTTGCTGATGTCCATAGGCGGCGGTGACCACTTTCCATCAGGTGGCCCGCTTGCATGTTTGTCTCCCATACTTATAACAAATAAAAACTGAGTGGTTCAGTTGGTTAACATGCCGGTCTGCCACGCAGAGGTCCTGGGATCGATTCCCGGCCGGGCAGAAATCGAAATAACGAATTTTAATTTCTGTTACGGGATTGGATGTAGTATGTATAAATCTGTATAATAAATATGTATTAAAAAACGTATATAAGTAGTTTTTCTGTTCTCTGGCACCCATAACACAAGCTTTGCTTACTTTGGGCCTAGATGCAGCTATGTGAATTTGTCCAAGCATACATTACCTGTAATACAGCTCCCCTCTATACTGGTATCCGACCAAATTCTGCTCCCGCCAGTGCCTCGCGCAGTTCACGTAGCGCATCCAATTGGACGCCTGCGCGTTGCCACCGTCCAAGTAGTGTAATGGCTTGTTGTTTTTGTCGTAGATCTGTAGTTTGTTTATTTATGTATTACGAAAAACTTTATCGTCTATAAAATATATATAAATAAATACTTCTTATTTACAGCAAATAAATAATTCTTATTCTATACCTATCTCCCACATGGCATAGAACTTTTGGGCACAATACATGGCATAATACAGAGGCTCATTGGTAGCGCCCCTTGTGTTGCTGAAGTCCATAGGCGGCGATGACGACGCACCATCAGATGGCCCGCTTGCCTATTTGTATTACAATAATAATAATATAAAAAAAAAACGAACTGCGCGCGGTTGGAAGCTGAAAACGGCTAGTATCTTAGCAAACAAAAGTAATAAAACAAAATTGTTAAAATCACCTGCCAGCAATAACTGGAACTGGCGTCTTCGGCCACAGCCCCTCGGTACGGGCCGAATCTCACGCCGCGGGGCAACGTCACCGTACTGAACACACCTATGCCCGCACCTAACGTGTTAAGAAAGTAAAAGCAAAATAATTAAACTATTCATCATTATCATCATATCAGCCGGAAGACGCATAGCTGGGCATAGGCATCTCCCAGATATCTTCACGGAGGCCGGTCCTGTGCCTTCCGCGTCCAACTGGTACCTGCAATCTTTACCAGGTCATCGGTCCACGTTGTGGTAGGCCTACCCACGCTGCGTCTTCTGGTACGTGGTCGCTACTCGAGTACTTTACTGCCCCATCGGCCATCTGTATTTCGAGCTATGTGCCCTGTCCACTGCTTGCTGATGATTATAAAGACTTAAACTTTAATAGCCGATAACAGCTTACCCGGAATGTTGGAGAACGCCAAGTGTAAGAATTCTCGCGGTATAGTTAACGCCGCGCGCGGCACTCCACCTTGGGCTTTCCATTTAGAGCTTGCCTGGGTAAGAAAGAAAAAAAAATTGTTAAATTAATATGGTAAAGCAAATCGATATCATATTAGGTAGAATGCGTTAATGTCCCGGTTGTGCTCTCGCGCACTAGGGCCTACCTTGACCATGATCCAAGATTTCGCAGATCCGTGACTCTGCTTCCAGGAGAACCTGACCAGTTTGGATTGTGTTTACACGTTCAGACGTCTGAAAGTGTAGGTTTTATTACGATGTTTTCTCTCACAGATTCGAACTCGGTACCTCTCGCTTACGAGTCGGATACCCTAACCACTCGATCACCAACGCTCCTAAAACATTGTTAGAAAGTAAATAAAATAAATCATTAATAATCACCTCCAAGGCCAGAGTGAATAGGCTGTTTCTAGACAAGCATGCTTCACCTACAGCAGATGAGATGGCCTGCATAGTTTACCCTACTGTGTACTGAATGTACGTCTCCAATCTGGTAAGGGTCCCTCTCTGTTGACAGTGTTACGCAGCTGTGATGGCAGTCGCTCCACTGTAGTTACCTGATCTGCCAAATCCTAGATCGTGGTCAAGGTGGATACCGGGTACTTGCACGCCATAGTACAACCGAAACATTAACGCTAAGATGATTATTCTCTGCGTGTTGGGTACCCTCTGCACAATGGACCAGCAGTATGGTGACTGCACTGCTTAGGTCGTCAAATCATCATACTACTTATTAATACTATTTAAATCTGAAAATATATTGTTAGTAGGTACTTACTTTGTGGTCCGGTATAACAAGCAAAGGTCCATGTATCGAGCAGTGTTCATAAACGTAGTCGGCACAACTCTCACAGTCTAGAAGATTAAATGAAATTCAGTTTTGATACACTAGGAATCCTCGATTGGCAGTAGATGGCGCAGGATAGGAAGAGGTGGCCATCTCTGGTGTCGAAGGCCAAGATCCAATTTGGGTCGCTGAGCCAGCGCAGAATAATAAGTAAGTAAGTCATGGATACAACGAAGACTCGTTTATGACATATTTATTTCACATAATTCATTTATTTGTGATAGTATTAGCATATAATTATCGAATAATAAAATAAGAGAAAATTCGAGCTCTTTTTCTCAGTGTCAAACGAGCGGAGGCATGGAATGAACATCGACAATTTATGGACTTTGGGGTTCTCCTTACAAAAACACACATCGTTTCTTACATTCAATGTTCTGAGTTCAAAACTGTGTCAGCCATAGAAACCAGCCCTTTATGCTAATTAGACCCCAAATTTAAACTACTATAAGTAGATACCTATGTATTACAGATTTACAATGACGTGTAAAATAAATAAATACTTATATTACAAAGTTACTTTTGTAATATAAGTACCACCATTCCACAAAACACAAAACAAAATTCACAGCTTGAATTCGCGCGCGCGAGTCAACCGGGACAGACGCTAAGATTATGATGATGAGGAAATCATACAATTATAAATAAATATATAAATTATAAATCGTAAAAATAAATAAATACATGAACTTCCGAGTACGTCTCTGTCTGTTGTAACATTATGTCAAAAGTTTTTGAGATGTATTTTATTGTCTAAATTTAGTTAAATAGCTACAAAAACTAGTTGATATCTAAATGAATTTAACGAAAAAAAAGGAATAAACTTACAGACGTACTCATCAAAGGGCGGTTCTTCTAATTCTTGATAACACACTCGCACTCTTCTACGCAACTGTCTAGAAGTCATTTCTACTGCATATAATACAATTTTGATTTAATTCTATGTATATGTATGAATAAACAACAAGATTGGAACTAGGTATTTTGGAAAAAGGCAACAACCAAACAAAATCCCGCCCAAAAAATCTGACCGTCTTCTTGCCAGAACTTTTTATGGCCCTGGCGTCTTAATTTTTTAAGCTAAACAGAAATCATTAAATATTTAGCCGAATTCATTATCATTTAATTAAAACTAAATTAGCTTGCTTAATCGTTGGTTTCAGCGCTAACCAAAGTTTCCACAGCATCGCCACCGTCCGGCTGTGAACGAAATCATTTCATGTAAATGTAAGGCATGCCTCATACGATGGGTTATGTTGTCAGTTTTACCACAGCCATTGCTACAGTGCTACAAAAAAGAGTAGATACTTCGGTAGATACTTTGTAGTAACTGGAACTAAAATCTATAAATACAGAATATTGTTCAGTATTATCAAGTTAAAACGTGATTTTAAAACGTTTGTAATAGTGGTGCCCTCATTATTCTCTCTACTCTTTTTTGTAGCATAGTATGACTGACGGATGTCGTATAATGCGATGGATAACTGATTGATGTGTCACTGATAAATAACATACATACATAAAGCTCACGCCTCCGTCCCACTGGTAGAGTAGGCAGACTACGGACCGCCAGTTTGACGCGTTTCACTGACAACTTTCAGTAATTATATTAAAATATAATGGTTGGGATTAATTTATATGCAGCAGAGTCTTTCTATACAAATCAGCCTTACAAACACCACTATGCACTCAAAATGCACAAGATGTTTGCCGCCTACAATCCTGTTACCGTAGGTACTCTACTCGTACTGTCCACAGAGGGCGAGCGCAGCGCTCTGACGGGCTCTAACGCCAAGTGGACGTGTTCGAGCTGTAGCCGTGCCATATCTGCCGAAGAACCGACAACCGCTGGGGTAAACGAGTTATGGAGTGGAGACCGCGACTCGGTACGCGCAGTTTAGGATGCCCTCCAGCAGGTGGAGTAACGATTTGCGGCAGCATGAAGAAAGCTGAGGATAGGTTGCATAGGAGCTCATTGGGGGAGACCTATGACCAGCAACAATGCATGCATTGTTATGTTCCGGTTTGAAGGATAAGGTAGCCAGCGAAAGTACAGGCATGAGCTATTTTCTCTTAGCCCTCAAAGTGACAACGCACCTGCGGTTATGCATTTTTTTACCTGCAACCTAAATGTATTAATTGTAGATGTTATGGGCGACGGTTACCACTTACCATCAGGTGGGCTGTCTGCTCGTTAGTCACTCAATAATATAAAAAAGCAGTGGATTAGTAGGTACAGGCTGGTGGAATCATGAACTCACCCTCATGTCGGCGACGGTGAGTGGTGGATCATCCTCTCGCAGCACTGTCTCTCCATCCAGCTTCTTCAGGTTCGGTAGCCTTCTGGCGGCCTCGGACCGCCACTGCTCTAGCTCGCAGCCGTCGTAGAGCGGGTTGCCGACGAATAACAAGTCTTCAAGGTGCGGTAGCTCCTGTTGGCGTGAACTGTTTATTTTTATTCTGTTCTTAAAGACACAACCACAGATAACAAAATAGCACTTGTGCAAAGGTATACAATTTTAACAGCTGTATTGAGTAAACCAGGGATATACATTCTCGCCTCACGTCTTTAAGAAATTAAGACTTATATTTTTGTGTTGACAGAACATTTTGTAGATATTCTAGCGACCCGCCCTTTTTGCTTTTCTTTGCTTATGTGCATGAATGAACCTTATGGAAGAAAATATGTAATTGATGAAAATTGCATAAAAATCCGTAACGTAGTTAGGATTTAGCGGAAATACTTACAGACGCCCAAAGCGATTCTATTCTATACTAAGTAACGATAAGAAAGTAGATAATACTCATACATGTAGGTATTTTACCAAAAAAGTGTAGAAACCACTGTCTTCCGGATTAGTATCGAACGAACACAAGACAAAAACTTCTTTGTTTTTAAGTTTTCCTTACACGCTCGTGTACAGCGCGACGAACTTATCTGACCCGGTGACGGTGTCGCTGTTGTTGACAACGACATGACATTTAAAATTAGCGACACTTAGTTCCAATTTTAGCCAGTCATGACTGACGGATGCAACATCAACCACGCCAAGTTAAATCGTCAGTAAAGCAATGACTGACAAACAAACCAGGCAACAAAACCTACCGTGTAAAGTGCGCCTAATATCAATAATAAAAAAAATCAAATAAATAACCCATTTAGCCCCAAAGTAAGCAAAGCATGTGTTATGGATGGTCGATAACTACTTATATACTATTAAATACGCACTTCTGATACATATAACACCCAGAACCGTAAAAGAAATTAAAATTCATCATTTCAATTTCTACTCGGCCGGGAATCGAACCCGGGACCTTTGCACTTAACACGAACAGGCAAGCGGGCCACCTGATGGAAAGGATTTTTACCTGAAGTTTATTGAATTCACTCCATTCTTTGACCAAGTTGTTGCTCATGTATAGAACTTTCAAATTTCTCAGCACGTTTATCCCTTTCAGTTTTTCGATCATATTATACGAGACCCACAATTCTTCCAAAGTGTCAGCCACGGGTTCCTAAAAAAACGTGAAAATTTTTAGTAAACTTTAGTATGGGGAGGTATACCTACTAAATGTTAGTATTTAAAGAGAATTGAAATATATTTCATCTCATGCTCTATTATGAGCTGCTTTATTTATATTTTCTAACAAATAAGTAGTATGTATTTAAAGACACGTTATATTTACATATTTAAATTAAAACTAAAACTAAATAGGTATATGTAAGTACATTACTTCGTCTTAACTTAAACTAGACGCCCCACTCATTTCATTCTGACATTTTCATTTCCATAATTTTACTTTATTTTGACGTTGTTATTGATTCTGTACCTACTTATAATAAATTGATCTCCATATTTTGACATGCAATATATATTATTTAAAGACATGTACATACGATACGGTTTTATGATTACGACATGAATTAATTCTAAAGTGACGTTGTTATGTTGTATTTATTATTATAAACTATAATTATTAATGAAATGTAATGATAATATGAGTCTGTGAAACTTGAAATAAATGATATTAATTTATTTTTTGCCATGTCCGGTGCAAAGGTGCCCATAACACGCGGCATTGCCACGCTGTATGGCGATAGACAGCCTCTGCAACAGGCATGACCCAGAGCGAGGGTCGCCGCCCCTCTCCCTCATACGACGGCCTACATCTTAAATAAATACTCTCGCCTCCTCACACCAACACCCGGTCGTTTCATTTTTAACACTCAATTGTACATTGTAGGAGATTTTATAAATACAATTTAATTCAATATAGGTACCTATAATTATTGTCAAATAAGAAGAGACTTGGCGGGTCACGTGGTTCGACTTGCGCTGCATACGATTACCTGCGCGAAATCCCCTCCACTGCCATTTGACAAGTCTCTTCTTTCGTGTCGCGGGTTATATGAGGGCGGTATTTTTGCTAAGAGCGATCTCTTCCAGGCAACCATTTTCACAGAAACGGTGAAAGAATAATAGCATTGTAGGCAATTACAAAATACATAATACAATATAACATATAGTTCTTGCACCTAGTAGAGAAAAAGACTTTGCGGTGTTTTGATAATAATATTGTTATACTATTGAAAATGAAAATGAAAATGAAAAAAGTATTTATTGAATTAGGATTACGTTAATTAATCTCTTTTCAAAAGTCAAAAATCTAACGGAAAACAAAGGGAAGTTAAGCGAGCTCATCCAGGTAGGGGGCGACGAATGCAGACCGATCAGCGCGTACGAGGGCTTACTCCGGCGAGACACCGGGCACCGATACGCGCCACGCACATAACCGCCTAGGCGAATCATGTGCAGCGCGCGCCCGGCCCCAGCCAGCCCGCCGGCGCGAGCACCCGCACGCACCAGCCGGCCTACCCGCGTCGCCCCCTGAGCTCGGAACAAATAAGTAAAAAGAATTAGTTAAAATGCGATACGAATAAATAAATAAATAATGATAATAATCATCTTGACGTTCATGTCCCGGTTGTGCTTTCGTGCACCAGCTCCCGGGGTCCGCCTTGACCGTGATCCAGGAATTGGCAGATTAGGTAAATACATAAATGGAGCGACTACCATCTGAACTCCATGACCCTGCTACTAAGGAAACCTGACCAGATTGGATCATGGTTACACATTCAGTCTCCTGAATGTGCAGGTTTCATCACGATGTTTCCCTCACCGTAAGAGCATTGGTTAGCATTCAACTAATGTACATAACTCAGAAAATAGTCAATGGTACATGACCTAAAAGCTCGGCCACCGACGCTCAAATAAATAAATAATTTAATGGAGATTATTTTAGGTACTTATACCTACGGCTGTCTGGACTGAGACGAGACATCACACATTCGTTGAAATTTGCTTTTGGGTCTTGGTTAGAGTTAAAGCATTCTCCATACTTACTTACCATTCCCGTGAAAGATTTGATGTAATTCCTACCTAGCGATAGAACACGTAACTTCTTTAAGCCATTCAATCCGGCGGCTTTTTCTATCATGTTTGTGGAGAGACTCAATTTTCTGAAAAAAGAAAGAAAATGAATAGTCTTAGGTCTTAAAATTATATTTG
This sequence comes from Blastobasis lacticolella, assembly GCA_905147135.1. NCBI lineage: Eukaryota > Metazoa > Arthropoda > Insecta > Lepidoptera > Blastobasidae > Blastobasis > Blastobasis lacticolella. The sequence continues at coordinate 12,346,413 of LR990065.1, forward strand.
GCGAGTGTGAGGGGTAGAGAGAATGCTAACGAAAGGCCTAATTCTCACGCTGTCATTTCTTTTTTTAGCCACATATCTCCATTAACAATGATATTAAAATTAAGACAACTGAAAATATTTTTTTAACTATCTTCGAAGATAAATTTCAGTAACGTTTTAATACAGTATTTTGGATAAAATCGAAAATCGAAATTGATCGAAACAAGAATCGTCCGTCAGGACCGAGTTTTAATCGTCAAGATAACGTCGTTCGAGGTAAAACATTAATCTCATCAGGACCAGGCCGGACCAGCCTCAACAAGACGTCAAACTGTTGGACATGGCCTCCTCCACAACTTCCACAGTCCGTTTACACCGTCTGACTCTGTATTGGCGGCATCGGCGCCCTACAACCTTTACAAGGTTCTATTTATCTCGTGGGGCCGTCTTACACTGTGATACCCGATAGGTAGTCGTGTGGTGTCTGGCAGAGTAGACTAGCACCAACTACTTACACTCGTGGGTGTCGTAGAAGGCGACTTATGTTTTCGAGACTAGGAAAGAATCTAGGAAAATGGGCAGCAGCGTTTTCCATTGTTATAATTATAACTGCGATTTCCTACCCGCCTGCCAGGCGTGGAGATTATGGTAATAACCTCCCCTTTCGTGGGAGAGTCCCTTAGTCCTGCAGTGGACTGTTACGGGCTGTGATGATGATGATGATGAGGTAGGTAGTCAAAACGAGACGTTAGAATTGTTTACTTTTTCAAGGCTAAGTACTTTATAATTCGGATAGGTAATGAGTCCGACGTGTGTGGCAATCTTTACGTTAATGTCCCGGTTGTGCTCTAGCGCGCGACAGCCCTGGGTCCGCCTTGACCATGATCCAGGATTTGGCGGATCAGTAGCCGTATTCACAATGGCTCGGAAATCGGATTCGGATATGGATTCGACAAAGGACCCCGCAAAAGTTCTTAGGAAAATGTGGTTTCAGTTAATTTTGATGAAATTTTCATATGTTATAGAGAGTAGTTTCCGTGGAATCTATCGGGATTCTGAATAACAGTTTTCGAATCGATCGACACGGATTCGCAGCTCACGAATATCGTGTCGAATCGTTCGGAAACGGTTTCGAATCATTGTGAATACGGCTACAGGTACCTAATTACAGTGGAGGGACTGTCATCTGACCTCCATGGTACTGTAAACAGGGGAACCAGTAGCCGAATTCACAATGGCTCGGAACCGTTACCGAACGACTTGACACGAAATTCGTGAGCGGCGAATCCGTATCTATCGATTTGAAAACTAATATTCACAATCAAGAGCGAACTAGCAATCGTGTTATTCTCCGAAGATTCGACAGGCATACCGATTTGAACTGTCAAATTTGTATTTCGGATTCGGTTCCGATACTTGTGAATACCGTTTTCCGTGTCGATCGACAAATTTGTCGATTCCGTATCCGATTCGGCTTTCCGAGCCATTGTGAATACGGCTGTTGACCAGATTCGATCATGGTTACGCCGGTTCAGTCGCCTGAATGTGCAGGTTTCATCACGATGTCTTGCACGATCGCACGGACGTTTCAGGTAACCGCCATGCAAATTATACTCCATCGTGGACTGCATTTACACTTAAAATAAGAAGTCAAAATCCTAATTTAACAAATATATTACAGGCAGATACGACGGACTCAGAAGCCCATATTAGACCTATTTATTCTCTATACGGCAGCGTGACTTGGCCTTTACTAGAGTGACATAAGCAGGAGTTGCGTGTCATGGAAATGAAAATGCTACGGTGGATGTGTGGGGTTTCTGGCAAAGATTGCATGGGAACGCCCACATCCGCGGTAGCCTTCATGTCCATGTCATCGTAGATAAGCAAATTATGTGGAGAACAGATGCCTGGCCATGCTGCTCCCGCCAGGCACGGGAGGGAGAGGCCCAAGAAGCGATGGCTGGACGTCGTTAAGAGTGAAATGAGTGCCAACGGACTCACCACTAAGGATGCCGAAGACCGAGAAAAGTGGACAAAGAAAAGCAGGAAAACGGACCCCGGGTCCCAGCGTGTTGCACTCCCAACCAAGATTTAACACCAAGATGATGATGATGATGACGCCGGACTCAGTAGCGTCAGCGGCCTAATGGATACCCTGTGTAACTCGTACCCGTGACTTTTTTCTGAGTTATTTTACATTAGTGTTCACCTAACCGATGCTCTTCCGGTACCTTGTTCGCCACCAAAAGATTAATTTGATAACTTATGCACATACATACTCGCAGTTAACGAGACATGATAGGGTGCTGTCCATTTTCTCTATTGGGGGCCATTGAAATATCAGAGTGACGTCTGTGGCGGTAGCAGCTTGCAATCCCGTCTTCTCCTCCCATTTCTTGATGGCTTCCTTAATTGTAGTTGCCTTAGTAGCCATTATTCTTTTACACTTTTACGTACGAAAGAAAACAATGATATTGATAAAACTATTTTATTGATATAACGTTGCTAAGATGTAACGATGAATAAAAGAACTAAACTCAAAGTTACGTTTGTTAGACCATGTCCTTACAACTAGCGCGCTCAATGCATTCTGGCAAACGCGTTACGTGATCCCAATGTACTCGATCTTGTAACTTGTAGTCTGTTCTTGTAGCATCTTGTAGTTTATTCTTCGTATCTTGTAGATAACTAATTTGAGTACAGTAGTATCAAATAGAAGTTACAACATCACTTGGTTACATTGTTCAAATACGTGCTATTTAAAAAGTGTGAGCAAGATGCAACTACACGTGTGAAAAGGACAACAATACCCGACCGACCGTAGACGAAGAACTGTCAACAAAAATCGCGATACCCTTGCGTGTTTCTTTACTCTTTGACTCTTGCCACGAGCCCACGAAATGGCGTCTTGTGAATTTGCGCTTCTAAAGCCACGCCTTAACTAATTTTACAAATTCTAGCCATTTCCTGCATATTTAGGAAATAATAATTGTGTTTTTCTTTTTCTCAAAAGAGTACTTGGTCGAGCAAGTACCGATTGTCATTTCATTTTGACATTTTTTTGTGAACGGCAGTTTTATTTTTAATTTTACTTTTTTTCGTGTTCTTTTTTTTAATTAAAAAAAAAACAAACGCCAATCTATTTCGAAAATTGTGGATTTTTCAGGTATGTCTTGAGTTTTTGTAAAGAAAAGAATCAATTTTATTGTGAACAATTACTCGTTTATTGCTACTTTATCTCTTCGTGTTACGTAAACGTGTATAATCAATAGATTTTTCCATACCTATTTCGGTGTCTGTGTTTCCAATGCCAAGGATTATTTTTAAAAAGTAAAGTATTTTTTTTCGATACTTCGCGGTGTTTTTTCGAGAATTTTGAATTATTTTCGTCAATTTTAATACTGTTGAATTTTGCTTTATATTTATGATTTTGAGATAATTTTGCTTAAGTGAGCAAAGTTACGCGTGCACTCTTTACACAGTGGAGTGGCCATTACTCATAATAGTCATAATCTTTGAACATCAGTTAACACATTATTTTTCGTTCAGCAGAACAGCATATAGGTATCTTTAAGCACTAATGTTGTAATAATATTTCCGCAGCGTCTACTATAATGGCTTCAAAACAAGTGAGAATGGTGAATGTGGTGCCTCAGATCAGAATTAAGGTTAGTTACTTGTAGTATCTTATCTTTGTAGGATGTGGGAGAACTTTGGATCAAAATGTACAGGGGGGAAATTCAAAATTCCCATATTGATTTACCATATTGTTAAACTCTATAGATAACAGGAAAATCTTAAAATGCCAAGTAATACTAGCAGCATAGCATAATAACAAATATATTATTTTTTCCTTTATAATGTTTGCCTAGTTGTGTTTCAGTTTGAAGGGTAAGGTAGCCAGTGCAATCACAGGCATGACATACTCGCTTAGCTTTCACAGTGACAAAACATCTGTGGTTCTGGATTTTTGTTACACAAAACCTATATATGTCATGAGTAGGTTATTTGTGTAAAACACTACAGTTCATCATCATCATTTGAGTTGTCTGCTCTATTGTCAATAACAAGTATTTAGAGTATGAAAAAATTCTTCTCACTTGAGAACTGTAATGATTATTATATTGACTTCTATATCTCTTTTGTACTCTTGGGTGCGATATCCCTAGGTTTAGGTTAAAGGGCTCCTTTTCCGCACTTTAACTCAAACTTAATCCCTTGTACGTAGTTGAGGCATGCTAATTTAGCCAGCCCAGCTCCCTCCAAAAGACCAGCAGTCTCATCGGATGCTCACAGATCTCTCAGAGGGACCCCGTTCCTAATGTGACTTTTACCCTGTGGTCCTTCAGTCCCTCACACTCCAAGACCACATGGGCCGCTGTTTCCTCTTCTACTAGGCATCCCCTGCATAAAGGGCTGTCTGGAGCTCCAATTGTGAACAGTAGTTTGTTCAGGGGGAGGTGTTCTGTTATTTATCAACTACTGTCCTGAGTTCTGTCCGTTTGAGATCTAGCAGTTTATTAGTTAGTCTTGGTGATCGTTCGGTCACCACCAACTTCGACTGTCTACATCCTATTGTGGTTTGCCAATGCATATTGTGCTGGTCCATCGTGTGTTTGCTTACCCATGCTCGCAGTGTGTTAGAAGAGAGGGGTAGGAATGGAGGAGGACCAGCAATTTCCATCCCTGATCCTTTTCTTGCCAGCTCATCGGCGGCATCGTTCCCCATCGAATTTATGCCCCATGCGATATCCCTAAAATAAAGTAGTAATATCGTAGGCAATAAATAACTTATAATTCTTGCCAAAACCTGGATCATGGTCAAGGTGGACCTCGGGCCCTCCTGCGCGTGAGAACAACCGCGACATTAACACCATGATGATAATTTTTATTTAATGAAATCCCTTACTTAATCTACTTGTTTACCTTTCTAGAAAGAGATACTGGACGAAGACGAAGATGACTGCATCAAGTGTCTCATATGCGACAAGAGCTTCGCCAACCAAATGGCTCTCGGCAACCATGCACGTATGGAGCACATGGAGGCGTATGCTACTGGAGACGAATCGTTGTGGTCTCCGTCTGTGCCGGTACTGTATTATGGCTGTTTTACCAATTCATTATTTCTTTCATAATTTTGTTTTCTAATTGTTTGAGTACTTGTAAGTACTGGTTAGGTTCGATTCCCGGCCGGGCAGAAATTTGAATGATGAATTTTAATTTCTTTTATGGGTCTGGGTATTAAATGTACAATAAGTATGTATTTAAAATATATATGTAGTCTATCAGTTTTCTGGCCTCCATAACTAAAGCTATGCTTGCTTTGGGTCTAGATGGCACTGTGAATAATATTATTATTATTAAGTATGTGCTATTACTGGTGGTAGTACCTTTGGGAAGACAGAAATAGAAGTGCCTTTTTCCAAAGGATGTCTGGAATAGAAGGTTAAAAGCAATAAGGTCACCTTTGTGTGTATTTAAATCGATGCTTGACCAAAGACTTTTTGTTAAGATTTATCCCTCGTTTAGTACAACAGAACTTATCATCATCCCAGCTCATTACAGTCCACTGCAATACTTAGGACCTCTCCCACAAAAGGGGAGGTTATTGCCTTAATCTCCTCGCTTGGCAGGCAGATCCAATGTTATAAATATAACCATGGACAATGCTGTAGCCCATTTTGCAGCCTATGGAGACTAAAAGTTATGCCTCGAAAACATTAGTCACCTTGTATGGCACCTATGGATGTAAGGGGTTGGTGCTATTCTACTCTGCCGGACACCACACGGCCAGCAACTGAACTTATACATATAGTGACATCTGTTTGCACCAAATCTTACAAAATCTAAATGATATGGGGCTGCATAGCTAGACATTCCTGCCTATAATGTCTCAGTAAAAAAATACCCTAAGTAAACGCTCCCTCTTATTTTTTTCAGCTGAAACCAATTAAAATAGAAAAAAACAAGGAACAGCGGCAACTGACGATTGTCCAAAGAACAGAGAGATTGATCTCGTCCATGGAGCCTACCAACCTGATGGCACTAGCGAACGATGATGTCAGTTACATCCTTATAAAGGTAAGAATCTTCTCTTACATTTTTATTATTTTTTACACCACTAATGTGGCAATCAAACTTACAGTCCGCCTGATGGTAAGCTGTTAGTGCAGCCTATGGCCATGTTGTACTCTCTAGGTAGTTAATTCTACAACCTTACTATGCTTGGGAGAGTGTTCCTTTGAAAAACCGCACAGTTCGCGTCCAATTTGGCTCCAAGGTGTGAGGATGAACTCTCTGACAGTGGTGAGCGGTGCGATTATAGAATGTAGCTGTAGACATCATGTCAAACATTCTTGAGAACAAACACCACTGTAAAAGTGGTAGAACACACAAAGGGAGGTGAAATCCCTCAGCTGACTCAGTGGTAAGAAAAAACCGCGACCCAAAAGTGCCAGTGCTGGCAGACCGGGACCGCGACCGTACTGGGAGTGGCCTACAGTTTAATGGAACTCAATCTAGTTGCCTGAAGCCGTGGTGACAGTTGAATATACTAACCAATTTATAAACAGACTCGACAAATATTTAAATACAGGTTAATAATGAGTGGAGAAGAGCCAGATACAGGCATTAATTAGTTGTTTCGATAACTGCTTGCCTGCTTAATAATAATAATAATAATTTCTTCCGCAGAGTGAAATCCCACCGCAGCAGCAGTCGAGTTTCGTGCGCGAGCGCAAACGGAAAGCGGAAACTGAGAAGGTGGTGTTGGAGAAGAAGAAGGAGAAAGAGATTCAGCCGATCACGTGAGTTGATTTTCTTTTTAACTTTTCAAACTCTTTAGCACCTGACTGTAAAGTCTTTCAATATGAACCTGATGTATATGTATATTTTTGATGTATACTTTTGTTTGATATACCTTACAAATTATATTTTTAAAGTCATTATTTATTTGGAACTTTTATACAAAATTATACATGACAGCTCCATAAATAATTACTATACAAAAGGGCTAACTTAGAAATTAAACATCTACACAATTATCCCCTGATCATCACAGCCCATAACAGTCCACTGCAGGACTCAGGGCCTCTCCCATAAACGGTAATGTTATCGCCATAATCTCCATGCTTGGCAGGCGGGTTGGACATCGCAGTGTTGGCAATATAACAATGGAAAACGCTGCTGCCCATTTTCCAGCCTACGGAGCTCTTAGAAATTTTGCCTTGAAACCATTAGTGGCCTTGTACGACACCCACGAGTGTAAGGGGTTGGTGCTATTCTACTCTGCCGGACACCACACGGCCTATTATCCCTTAGTAAAGACGAACGAATACGCGTCACCTGAAAGCAAAGAAAAAACAATTTCTCCTGCTCAGTATTATGCGTTGCCGGCGAGAGTGTTCCCTGATCAATATAATCTGGATGCCTTCAAGGCTAGAGTGAAGGCTGTTCCTAGACAGTCATGCTCCATCTTCGGCCGCATCGTCACTTACCACCAGGTGAGGTGACGGTCAAATGCCTGGCAAGGCAAGTCATATAATAAAATAAAAAAATTCATGGGTTACCCCCACATCGTATGAACCCCATCTCGTACCATCCTGCCATATCCTGGATCATGGTCAAGGCGGACCCCGGGTACTCGCGTGCGGTAGCACAACTTGGACATTAACGCCAAGATGATTATATTTAACGGAAAGGAACTGTTTTATTTGGTCGTGTGGTGTCCGGCAGAGTAGAATAGCACCAACCCCTTACACTCGTGGGTGTTCTACAAGATGACTAATGTTTTCGAGGCAAAATATCCCCTCAGGCTGGAAAATGGCCAGCAGCATTTTCCATTGTTATATATTTATAACACTGCGGTGTCCAACCCGCCTGCCGAGCGTGGAGATTATGGCAATAATCTCCCCTTTCGTGGGGGAGGCCCTAAGTTCTGCAGTAGACTATTATCTGCTGCGATGATGATGATGATAGACGACGGTTCGAAAGAACTTTTCTCACTTGTACGATTCGGTTGTAGATAATTAATATTTTGACCTGAAAACAACCGTTTCATTTCTTCCCAGCGGTCCCTTCGAATGCCTCCAACCGTCGACCCTGGTGGCGGACGGGACCTGTCACCAGATATTCTTCTCCTGCTGCGAGTACTCCATACACTTCCGGGACGACCACACCAGGAGGCGGAAGGGGTTACGGTGTCAGGTTCGTTGTGTTTGGACTTTGGCGTTTTATATTGTTACAAGCTTTTATATAACTTTATTTGAATTAGAAAGAAAGAAAGAAAATATTTATTACAAAGGACGCCACGACATGATAATTTACATTTAACACAAAAAAAAGTACATAACACACAGAGACAATGAGGAGTTTTCCAGTAGGTATTGATAGTTGGTTTCAAAAAGCATCAATGGATGGCGCTCCTACAATTTTGGTAATCTTTTTATAATCTATATGATGGTGGCAGTGATTTCATGCAGCCAACTAATACTAAACTTAAAATTAAAATGTTTATTAATATAAACATAACTGTTAAAGGTTGAACGAAGTGTAAAAAGAAATATTTATAGTAGTTGGCACTATGTTCCATTATTATTACAACCTCTAAAATTGTTGAAAACTATTGACAAATACAATATTATCCAATACAACGTACCCAGTGTTTATATCCTGTTTGCTAAGAACCTATTTCAAGCGATTATCAATTACCAAAATTGTCGGGGCGCCATCTAGTGAGTGGGTAGGAATTGTTTAGAAAAACTATTGGAAAACTGCTCATTATAGGGTTCCCAGTGACATTTTTCGTAAGCATCCAGCGGTTAGACTGGGTTAGGTTATCCTACGTCATCGAGTCTCCTGTACAAGAGGGTGAATTTACTTTGTGTCAGTTTACCAAAAACATTTTATTTAGAATAGTGTAAATCACGACTTTCCATCCACAGGTCTGTGAGAAGCCGTTGGTCGGCGGTGGGGAAGAGCCACAGTCTCCCTATCCCTGTGAGGTGAGTTATTTTGGCTCATTAGGCGATATGAATGGAATAGGGTTCTTGCTGCGTAACACGTATAATACGAAAGCTACCAACTTAAACAATCTAGATCTATCATCATCATCATCACAGCCCATAACAGTCCACTGCAGGACTTAGGGCCTCTCCCACGAAAGGGGAGGTCATTGCCATAATCTCCACGCTTGGCAGGCGGGTTGGAGATCGCAGTGCAGTTGATGTAAATCTACCCAGAAAGATGCTGCTGCCCACCTTTCGGATTTGTCCCTTAGTCGCCTCTTACGACACCCACGGGAAGAGATGGGGTGGTGCTATTCTTTGAGGTGGCGGCACCACACACCATCTTCTCTGATCTTTAAGTATACTCTATTTTTTAACTATAAAGTACTGGGTTAACATTCTCCATTCTCATTGGTTACAAGCCGGTGTTCAACCACTCACTTTCCACTTCTCGGTAATCAATTGAATTGAAATTTTGCAAATACAACTTAGATGACAATACAATATTATGGTATGAGTGAGCTGATCTGATGATGGAGACTGAAGGTGGCCACAGGAACCATTAGGGTGGCCATAAGGGTTCTTTGTAAACTCTCACGGGGTGCTAGACAGCTGCCGAGACTGACTCACGTATAGAATAGAATAGAATATATTTTATTGCGTAAAATGTGGTTTACAATAGATCTTAATTAACATTTTCACACAGGTTCACAGTTAAATCACAAAATCCCAATAAATAACTTATCCAAAAAAAAAAAAATGTCACAGTATAAAAACAGTTCTGTATAAGCCATTTCTTTAAATTATATTTGATTTGTGTTAATGGCAGAAGTTTCATGTCAGTATCTAATCTGTTATATATTTTAATTGCCATTGAATTCTGGACTCGGGTCCGTCTTGACCATGATCCAGGATTTGGTAGATAAATTTTCACCAGATCCTACCGATACCAACACACGTTCTCCAGCTTTCTTGACCTGTATTTGTCTTTGCAGGTGTGCGGCGCCGGCTTCAATACCAACAAACAGCTCTCCAACCACATGGCGACAGATCATATCAAGTTGAAGCCTTTCGAATGCTCTGTGTGCCACAAGAGATTCACACAGCAGGTGAGTGTCATTTTTTATGTCAATCATCTCATCTTGGCGTTTATGTCCCGGTTGTGCTCTCGCGCATGAGGGCCCGGGGTCCGCCTTGACCATGATCCAGAATTTGGCAGGTCAGGTAATTACAGTGGAGCGACTGCCATCTGACCTCCGTGATCCTGCTACCAGGGAACCTGACCAGATTGGATCATGGTTACACATTCAGTCGCCTGAATGTGCAGGTTTCATCACGATGTTTCCCTCACCGTAAGAGCATCGGTTAGCGTTCAACTAATGTACGTAACTAATTTTTTATGTCATTCGGTAGGCAAGTAAATGTCATGAAATGGGCATTGAGTCAATGTTTTTTCAAGAACAGCATCTCAAAAATTTTAAAGCACTGGGTATCTATTTTTTTACTTCTGACAAACGAGCAGACAGTCAACCTGATGGTAAGCGGTAACTGTCGCCCATAACATCTACGATTCATGCACTTAGGTTGCATTCAACACAAATGCAGAACCGCAGGTGCGTTGTCACTGTGAGGACTAAGATGAAATGACTCATGCCTGTAATTTCGCTGGCTGCCTTATCCTTCAAACCGCATACAACAATGCAAGAATTGTCGCTCGGCGGCAGAAATAGATAATGCGATGGTACTCACCTAGGTGGACTCCCCAGGCTTGACAGAGTCCTACCACCTGATATAAGTAGTTTATCAGTTATCTGGCACCCATAACACTAATATACTTTAAAAAAAATACATACTACAGCCCGTAACAGAATTAAAAGTCATCATTACAATTTCTGCCTAGCCAGGAATCGTATCCGGATGGAACCTTTGCGTGGCGATTGGCATGTTAACCAATTGAACCTCTCAGGTCGACAAGTAAGCAATAAAGTGTTTATTCATTCATTCATTCGTTCCCCAGGGCGGTGTGCAACAACACATGCGAATGCACACCGGCGATCGGCCGTTCTCTTGCACTTTCTGCCCAAAGGCGTTCACGCAGAAGTCCGGACTCGACCAGCACTTGCGGATACACACCAAGGTGAGTTGGGACACACCGCGTACAAAAATACACTACATACACCGCGTACACAGCAAACACCGCGTACGCCACGTACACCATTAACATTACAACTAACCTCGTCCCTTTAAGCCGACGTGCAACAGCACATGCGTCGAAGTCGGGGCTCGACCAACATCTACGGATATACACCAAGGTGAGGCCCGGTGGACGGTACACGCCATGGTCGCCGCGAACACCACACACGCCACGTACACCAAGAAAAAAACTCATAAACACCGTACACACCAAGGTACAGCGTACGTACACCGCGTACACAACATACGCTACGTACTATGCGTACACCATGGGTTCACATCAGTGGAGGGCTTACCGGCAGGGGTCACCAGATGACGGACCGCGGTCCCAATCCAGACCGCGGACCTTTTTTGGGCGGACCTTTAGTTAACTCTTGTATTACTTGAGTACAGGCCAAGGGCTCCCCAGTTTTTAAGGACCAAAAATGACATAAATTCTTGGGCCAAAAATGTCAAAAAAGAATGCAAAAACCTGCACAATGATTCGAAACCGTTTCCGAACGATTCGACACGAAATTCGCGAGTGGCGAATCCGTGTCGATCGATTCGAACACTGTTATTCAGAATCCCGATAGATTCCACGGAAACTCTACTCTCTATAACATATGAAAATTTCATCAAAATTAACTGAAACCACATTTTCCTAAGAACTTTTGCGGGGTCCTTTGTCGATTCCGTATCCGAATCCGATTTCCGAGCCATTGTGAATACGGCTACTGGTTGGTGCTATTCTCCCACTACACGGCTACCTTACGCTTGTTTACCATTCCTCCTTGCATAGTATCTCCTCAATGCTGAGGGTCGTGACCTCGCTGAAGAATTTATTTATTTATTACCACATTAAAAATGCCCCCCCGTTCCAGGTGAAGCCGTACCGCTGCGTGATATGCTCAAAGACCTTCTGCCAGTCCGTGCATCTGAAACAGCATATGCGGACACACACCAATGTTTCGCCGTTCCAGTGTGGTGAGCTTTTTAGACCTTTTTTTTTACCACCCGAGCCAGATAATGTTGATGAATTTGAAATGTATTTTGAGAAACGAATCGTTGATAATTTTTACTAGTTACAAGGATTTTTGTTTGTGGCATTTGTGAAATGTTGGACTTAATTTTTTTAGGCGGGCAACGCATTAGTGACTCCTCTGGCGTTGCTGATGTCCATAGGCGGCGGTGACCACGCACCGTCAGGTGGCCCGCATGCCTGTTTGTCTGCCGGATAACATAACAAAAAAATATATATTCTAAAATTTATTTTGGCATTTGTAATTGATTTTCTTTGATATATAAGTTTGTACTTTTTTTTCGTTATTGTTTGTGGCACTCTACATCTTGTATGCCAATGTACTTGACTGTATGTGTGATACTAAATACTCGGCGATATCATGTTGTACATACATACTTACCACATTTACTGCTATAAATAATATTGATTGAATGAGGTTCCGACAAGCGTTCTCGATCGTACTTGCCCCACATGGCATTTCTTGCATGGCAAGAAAAAACTGTGACTGGGACTGTCATTCCACATCCGACATATATTCTCTTGAACGATTCCATGTTGAAATTTCTATATCCATCCCCCAGGCATATGCAACAAACGCTTCAAACAGAGCTCCCATCTCAACTACCACCTGAAGAACCACAACCAGGCTGCCATGACTGCCGAGCAACGGGAACAGTACCACCAACTCGTCAGTATGATAGCGGCGCCCGTCAGGGGACGCGCCGACCCGCCTGTCGAGGCTTTCGAGGAGGTGAGTTTGGTTCACTGTGGTTCATGGTGGTTCACGTTGGTTTATTGTGGTTGTGTGGCGGAGAGGGGCGCTTCGGTTTCTGTGGTTCACGTTGGTTCACTGTGGTCCATGTTGGTTCACTGTAGTTTACATTTGGTTCATTGTGGCTCGCATTGGTTCATTGGGGTCACATTGGTTCACTTTGGTTCGTATCGATGAATCACAACCAGGCGGCCATTCTCACTATTAAGACATTTTACATTGTCACAAGCTGGCTTACGTTTGTATACGCTGGCTCACTTCACCTTAATGGTCCACGCATGTTCAGGCACACTGGTTCAGTATCGAGCACATATTGGTTACATATACCGATCAGGTGATTGCAGTAAAACTAGATAGGATCATGGCAGTTGCATTGGCATTGCAGAAAGACGATAATTCAGGATGAATGTGTAGGTTCCATCACCGTAAGAGCATCGGTTAGCATTCAACTAATGTACATAACTCAGTAAAGAGTCATTGGTACATGGCCGCAGTGGGGTTCGAACCCGGTACACGAGTCCGACCCCTTTAACATTAGCCCACCGGCTCTCTTCCAAGACATCTGAATGAGAAAGACCATCATCATATCAGCTGGAAGACGCCCACTGCTGGGCATAGGCCTCCCCCAGAGCTCTCCACGGCGGCCGGTCACGTGCCTTCCGCATGCAGCTGGCACCTGCGATCCTTACCAGGTGGTCGGTCCACCTTGCGGGAGGGCTACCTACAAATCCTTACGGAGTATAAAATAAAGTTGCTTTTGCTGCAGTAGACGTGGCTGGGGTGGCGCTAGCGCATCCGAATGAATCCAAAAGCGACTTTATTTTGTACATTGCAAGGATTGGTATCGACTGTAACTGACGGTTGGTCGGCTCCAGCCAAATCGATCCAAATAGTTCTACGTCTGTCATAAATATGTGTGCTTCCGTCCTTCTTTCCTACCCCCTTCCTTTTTGACGATTGAAAAAGATATTTAATGTCCTAATCAATAAAAACATTTTGAATTTTGAATTGAATTCTGAAAAAATATCGTTACATTTTACTACTGTCTAGACAAGCGATATGTATAGGTCTATCCAGTGGCGTAGCATAGGTCACTAGCTCCCGGTGCGGATTCCAAATTTGCCGCCCTCTTATTTATGTAATCCATTATAAAAAATTTGGGGCATGGTAAAAAGAGTACTTTTATTGATTAACACTAACCTGAAAAGTGAAATTAACATAATACAATAATGGAGAAATCGCCTACTTCACGAACGCTCTTTTGCGCACGAGTATCATTCTAACCTCAACTCCTCAACTGAAAGATTAAAATTTAACTTTTCTAGTCTTCCTTTCAGCAAAGTTTTTGATCACACTTTCAATATCGATTGCATCAGTGAGGTCTTGTTCAATCGACAATATAGCTAGATTAGTTAATCTCAGAATATGTATCTACCCACCTATATTACGAATACCATTTTGTAAAGTTTGGTAGTTAGATATTATATATTTATTTGGCATGTTACTATTTTCGTTCCGATTGTACCTGCGCGCACCGGCGCTCGCAGCTAGGTAACAACAAAAAAAAATTACGAAAAAAACACTGAAAGAAATTAACTTTTTTTAATATTTTAATTTTTTTTTCTAACTGCCACCTCCGCAGCGCCGCCCCCGGCAAAGTGCCGCCCGGTGCGGACCGCACCCTCCGCCCCCCCCATGCTACGCCACTGGGTCTATCTCATGGACTTACTACCCAAAGGGACTGCGCACTGCTTTGACTAAAACCGGGCAGAGCGAGAGTCACCATCGATAGTCCTGTGTCCCTTTCTAGTGTTGCCACCATTGTTGGTGCAAATTCCAAATTACTTTTATTATTTGGCGCGGACACCGACCTCAGGGCCAGGCAGAGCTGGACCGGGTGCAATCTGAAGGTCATGTTTTCACCAGGGTCCAGCCCAAGCTTACCCTGCTACTCGGAAACTATTGGCCCTAGAACACTAGTTCCTAGAGTGAAATGATAGTACTCCTCGAGATCATCATTTCTTATGACAGCTGTCAAAGTTAAGTCTTTTATATATCCATTGGTCCTAAAACACTAGTTTCTAGAGAGAAATGATAGTACTTGTTGAGATCTACATTTCGAATGACAGCTGTCAAACTTTGAACTGAAATAACTCCTAAACTATTGGTGCTATAATACTAGTTGCTAAAGCAATACGACAGTACTCATCGAGATCTACATTTCGGATGACAGTTCTAAGTTTGACAGCTGTCACCCGAAATGTAGATATCGACGAGTACTATCACTTCTCTTTAGAAACTAGTGTTGTAGGATAAATCGTTACCAAACTCTATTATCTATTTTGTGGAAAAAAAGTCGTAGGTTAATAATTATGTCGACTCGACGTTTGTCGGAGGAACGTTCAGATCAAAAGGTATTTTGACAACTACTTTTCGGATTGTACGGATTACGAATTTGGTATTATCATAATAATACCAAATTCACGGTAAATATATTTCTCCAATAATGGCAACACCAAACATGACACTTGTCAATTTAGAATGACGGTGATTATGCCAATAACATTGTGTTTACATTGTTAGAAAGGGACAAAGGACTATCGATGGTGACTCTCGCTCTGCCCGGTTTTAGTCAAAGCAGTGCGCAGTCCCATTGGGTAGTAAGTCCATGGTCTATCTAGATATCTACTGTCATTATTTCTTGGAACGTAAACCAAATATATTTATATTTGACGACCTGAGTGGTTCAATGGTCAACATCCGGTCTGCCACGCAAGAGGTCCCGGGTTCGATTCCCGGTCGGGCAGAAATTGAAATGATGAATTTTAATTTCTGTTACGGGTCTGGGTGTTCTATGTAGAACTAGTATGTATTTAAAAGTATATAAGTAGTATATCAGTTAGCTAGCACCCATAGTACAAGCTTTACTACTTTGTGTCTACACTCTAGCAACTATTATAATGAATGAAATATTATTTTATATTGTTGACATTTCACTATTCAATTATTTTATTATTATGACATTGCAAATGTATTTAATATGTAAAATGATGATTGTAACGAATGTTATTAATAAATTATGATTATGATTACTTAGTTTGGGGCTAGATGGCGCTGTGTGAATTTGTAAAAAAAAGGGTTTAAGAAAGAACTTGTTAGATAATGATTTCAATTTTAAACGTACATGTTAACCCTTTGAAGACCTTTGGCGAAAGTCGGTGATTGATCATAATAATGTCCCACTCCAGGTCCATACGGAAGTGGACAGCCACGAGGATATGTTGGCGGCGCAGACCATCCAGCTCGCGGAAGAAGAGACGGAGGGAGACGGGGAGGAGCTCCAGGAGTTGCAAGAGGAGCAGGTGGAGGAGATGGAGGGAGAGATCTTGCAGGAGGATGATGAGGTATGGCGGGAAACTAAGTAATCAATAGTAATCATGTGGCCGTGTGGTGTCCGGCAGAGTAGAATAGCACCAACCCCTTACACTCGTGGGTGTCGTACAAGGCGACTTATGTTTTCGAGGCAAAGGATCTAGAGTCTCCGTTGGCTGGAAAATGGGCAGCAGCATTTTCCATTGTTATATTTAAACACTGCGATCTCCAACCCGCCTGCCGAGCGTGGAGATTATGGAAATAACCTCCTCTTTCGTGGGAGAGGCCCTAAGTCCTGCAGTGGACTGTTATGGGCTGTGATGATGAATAATATTTTTTTGGCCACCCAGTGGTAGATTAACAATAAATATTGGACACGTGTTTTTTACCATTTGTTTCAACTATAACGCCGATTCGACAGTGCTTTGAGATTATGCGTGACGTCACGTCTGTGGTGACATTTAACCACGTCACGAGCCCCCAATCCAAAATTTTGACAGGTTTTATCTTTGTCATTTCTTTTTATTGATTTTGGATCGAAATTTATTTACAACTTAACACCTTAAGCGCTAGTGACTGTCCCACCAATTTTAGAAAAATAAAAAAAGTCTTCCAGTTTTTTTATGTGTATCATAACTGATACACGTGGCCAAGGAAATAATTTTAGACAAAAGCCTTTTTCCCAGGCCGCGTGTATCAAAAAAGATACACTACAAAATTTTATTTGTATAGAAAGCGTGAGCATGAGCGATACACAAAGTCAAAACTAACTAGAGGGCTGTGTATCTAAAATGATACACAAGTGTTGAGACAGTGTGTGCAATAATGATACACGTTAAACATAACATACAAAGGACATAGAGTTACATACTAAAAAGAAACTACTTCCTATAAAAACCTTACTAAAAATACATATCTATTATTTTTCTATAAATCAACTTTTAGTCTAAAATTATCCAGTGCGTTCATTTTGCTAAGTTTGATTTCCTTGTCAGTAAAACTCGTATGTTTTTCAGGGTGAAACTGAGGAGTACATAGTCGGCGACGATGGCCAAGAAGTGTGGCAAGTGAAGTACCAGTAAAGCCTCCGATTCGCTGGTGCGACTTAATTCGTTACGATACGTAAGGAAGATATCAAAATATTTGATTAGCTATTCCGTCATGGGGCGATCGCGCCCGGGACTGTTGGCCCAGACCCAGGAGTCTCCTGGCGACCCTGGAAGGGAAGACCTGGGTCAACCTCGTCAAGCCAACGGTGTTAGGAGGCACCTAACGAGCTGGAAAAGCTTAAAATTGAAAGATTTTAGTATAGGTGGAACGAAGTCGTATTGTGCGACTCTGAGTACGATGGTTGTACGCTTGTCTATTGTAAATTTGTAACTAAATACATTCATTTTGTTTGTGAAAATGTTCCAAGGTTTTATGAATAGTTCCTAAAGTGCCTTTCGCACGATATCTCGATACCATTTCAAAAAGTTCCCTTTATATGATGTCCTTATCCTATAATGTTGCTTTCCAACAATGTTCCTATCCCATAATGTCCCCTATCCATTGTCACAGTCCCTTTTCCATAGCGTCCTTACCCTGCAATGCCCCCACAACGTTCCTTTCCCATAATATCCCTATCTCACAATGTGCCTATCCCATAATGTCCCATTCCCATCAATATCCGTTTCCCAGAATGTCCCATTCCCACAACGTTCCTTTCCCATAATATCCCTATCTCACAATGTGCCTATCCCATAATGTCCCATTCCCATCAATATCCGTTTCCCAGAATGTCCCATTCCCACAATGTTCCTTTCCCATAACATCCCTATCTCACAATGTGCCTATCCCATAATGTCCCGTTCCCATCAATATCCGTTTCCCAGAATGTCCCATTCCCACAAAGTTCCTTTCCCACCAATGTATGTCCCTTTGCCGCCACTGGCCATTTCCCAGAATGTGCTTTTCACATAATATCCCTATAGCATCAATATTCGATTCCCATAATATTCCAATCTCTTAATGGCCTTTTCCCAGAACGTCCCTTTCCCTTTTAAGTCACTTTCCCTAACTGCTACTGCTCTCCTAACATTTAATGAAATAATAATTACAAAATAACTATATTAACATTGACATAACACGAAGAATGAACTCCACCAAATTCTGTAAGTGAATCTTTGAACTTTTTAGGAAAGGTATGTTGGTTGGGAACGGCTAGCTTTTTGAGCAATTATTTAGTTGAAAATTTGCCAGTTTCATAAGATTTTAAAGTGATGTTGAAAGAACGATATTGCCTCCAGTTTACGCAGCTCTTCCACACATTGTTCCAATGCTAACCTACCCACAATTACTTCAAAGAATAATAATAGTTTGCATTAGGTTTCTATTCGGTTAGTTTAGGTTAGCATTATGACAATGAATGGAAGAGCTCCGTAAACTCGAGGCAATATCGTTCATTTGACTTTACTTTCCAAGTTCATGAATTTGGCCAATTTTCAATTAAATAACTGCTTAAATAGCTAGCCGTTTAATTAACCGGCTAATTTAACCATTTGGCTGCGACATACCTAAAACCTCTTCATTCATTTTACCCATTCGCAATGACTGCATGATAATCCGTGCAGCACGGGAGACTTTATACTGTGTATAAGTAATTTGTATAGTTTTATCTCATAGCATAGTTTGTGTAGAACATTTTTTATATTGTATTCCAATAAATTCGGTAAGCTACTGCATTTACCAAGAAATAGGTGTTTGAGATGTGTTTTATTTAGATGTCTCAGCGTGCAACAAAGAAAATATACATTTGTATAACATCGATTGTCCTATTATATAGATAATATAATCATTGTATTATATGTTGGTATTATATGATGTAATTTCACAATTGTCTACTTTCAAAAATCGACAGAGCACCGATTTTCAGCTCTTTCCGTCAATTAGATTGTATCCAATGAGCAGTTTTCCAATAGATATTTAAAGCATTCCTAACCACTCACTAGATGGCGCCCCGACAATTTTGGTAATAAATAGAAATAGGTTCTTAGCAAACAGGATATAAACACTGCGTACGTTGTATTTGTCAATAGTTTTCAACTATTTTAGAGGTTGTAATAATAATAGAGCATAGTGCCAACTTCTATAAATATTTCTTTTTACACTTCATTCAACCTTTAACAGTTATGTTTATATTAATAAACATTTTATTTCTAAGTTTTGTATTAGTTGGCTGCATGAAATCACTGCCACCATCCTACAGATTATAAAAAGATTACCAAAATTGTAGGAGCGCCATCTATTGATGCTTTTTTAAACCAACTATCAATACCTACTGGAAAACTCCTCATTAGATTGTATCCAATTGGATACGGGCTATCTAAGGAAAATCCTCCAGAGAGTTTGTCTTTGGGAAGTCAAATGTATATTGGGGGTTTTAAATATTTAAGAAACAAAAGGTCAAAGTGTGCAAGAATTCAATATAACATTCAACCCGAGGGAATTACTATTATTTTAACAATAATACAATATCTTGTAATTTTAAACATTCTAGTTCATAAATAGGTAGAGCTCGTCTAATCTAAAATGCCGCGCCCCACTATCGCATTAACGCAACAAGCAAGTTTAAAATATGGACGCAATTCATATACAAATGCCGTTGTAATTGGTCATTCAGTTGCCGGTGAGACTCAAACGTAGGAGCACGCGTCGTTCATTGGCTCCCACACAGATGAAGTGTCGTTATCAATATTTGCACTCACACATCGAAATCAACTAACTAAGTAGTGGGGCGCGTCATTTTAGACTAGACGAGCTCTACAACTCGTGTCATGTAAGAAGAGACTTGGCAAGTCACGTGGTTCGACTGGCGCTGTATACGATTACCTGCGCGAAATCCCCTCTACTGCCATTTGACAAGTCTCTTCTTTCATGACGCGGATTATAAGTTGCTGTTACTATTCGTGAAAAGCACAATTGTTTTATATAATTAAGGTCCGATTTTTCAATCCTCAGATAAAATTTATCTGCCCGATAACGTAATATACTGTCAAATCAATACAGACTATAATCCTTCACTTATATGTGAAGTAATGATACCATTTTATTTTAGTCGCTTAATAACTTAGACTGATAAGTTTTATGTGAAGATTGAAAAATCGGCCCTTAATCATAATAATTTTATCCCTATATAATAGTGTAGATAAAACAATGAACTATAGTTGGGCTTACGCCTCTCCTAAAGGGCGTAACTCTAATTTACAATGATTAATTATATAAAATGTTTTTGATTCTAGCCGAGACAATAGTTTTAGAACATTATAATATGAACTGTGTACATAAAGAGAACGTGCAATGAACTGTCTTGTCTTTTATTTATTTATATCATATCATTCAACAAGATAATTTCCCCTGGTAGCAGGGTCACGGAGGTCAGATGGCAGTCGCTAATTATCTGACCTCTGGCGGGCAGAACCTGCCTCGTACGCAACCCATCTTCCAATTTCACTTCCACTGTTAGTTTTAGTAACCACCATGGTCTGAATAAGGAGATCAGTAGTAGGACTCTGTCACACCTGAGAAGTCCGCCTAGATGAGCCTTTTTGTCTATTTCTATATAAAACATATCAGTCTGATAAGTTGTTATGCGACTAAAATAAATTGTATCATTACTTCATAATTGTAAAGGATTATAGTTTGTTTCAATTTGGCAGTGTATTACTTTATCGGGCAAATAAACTTTATCTGAGGATTGAAAAATCGGCCCCTAGAGTGTAGAGGTGAGAAGTTTAAACTAAACATATAAACAAAGCATTTGTGTGCTTAGAAATATTTTCAGCATGTCTGCTCAAACAGTTACTACTGTTCTTGACTTAAGATGACCTAATAGAACAGCCGGTCTAGCCATCTTTGACAGCTCCGCTTGCGTGATGCGTGTATAGTAGAAAATTGACAGGTCGAAGTTCGACAATTCTACCAACATCTACATTGACTCTGATTGTATAGGATCATCCGCCAATCCGCCTCCTTTGTACACCGAAAGTACGTGAATTGTCTATGGACCAAGAATTTCTACCACAAACAGCTTATGTCAGATAACGTTAGCTAATGTCAAATCCCATACATTTTTTCTACCATAAACGATTGTAGATTAACGAAACCTCTTGGCTAAGGCCGCCGCCTTGTTTATTTTTTATTGTCAATAGGATTGTATTTGATCTCGACTCACCTGACGAAAAGCGACGATGAGGTCGAAGATGTAGCATGCGTAATAGTAAAATGAAACCAAGAAATAGTAGTTCAACAATTTATTAGAAAATTACATTTCGAACGATTACAACATTATTTTGGTAAACTCCATAAAAATAAACAAAATTAAGTAAGAAATACTTCCTGGTGAGACAGAGAGCCGTTGTCAATACATATTGTACCCAGTCTAATTGCAAAAAGCCAAACGTCTGGCGCGGATGTAACAAGGACTTTATTAGCCAACAAGAGAGCCATTGGTTAATGTCAAACAACTAATGTGGTAACCAACCCTGGCAAAAAGTCGCACAACTGTCGCGGATGTGGCGTAGGCTAATAGTCAATACATGAGAGCCTTAGGTCAATTTCACCATTGTTCCCAGACAAATAATAAGTAACTCTGGTAAAAAGCCACACGCCTGGCGCGGACATGACGTGGGCTAAAAGCTATTACACGAGAGCCTTTGGTCAATTTCACCAATGTTTCCAGACAAATTAAATTTAATAAAAAGCCAGAAGTCTGGCGTGGATGTAAGCTATTGCATGAGACCCTTTGCCCAATTTCACCAATGCTCATGTATCTACTCTGTCCAGTTGACTATCTGTCCAGATGTTTCGGAGGGAATGTGATAAAACTCTGGCAAAAAAGCCATGTGGCGCGGATGCCATATGGGCACATAGCTACTCCAATCAAATTTCACACACAATGCATTCGAAACGTGGCGCTATTTCGAACTAAAGACTGACATTCATCATTCAGTGTGTTTTAACTTAATACCAGTATTGTATCGATTTTGATAGCAAGGATTACTTTGAACTTCTCTTTTTGGTGAAATCAGACATTATCTACTTTCATTTATCTATCGTAATAGAGGCTATATATAGCATAGTATTCTGTGAAAACTTTATATTGAAGACACACAGGCAAGAAAGGCGGTCAGACAGACAGCGGGACCAGACGAAGAAGACGGTACGGGGACAACGGAATGTAACGAGGCACGTACGTGGACGTTCGTCAAATACGTCAAATGGATCAGTACGGGTGGCCTTGCCTATAAGCCAAATAGTGGGGAAGATACGGTCCAGCCTCAGACCAAATAAGAAATAAAGACAGTATCCTGCAAACAACTTACTGATTCCGCAAAACTACGCCATGCTCCATACATACACGGTCACACGCACACATTGACAAATAAAACTAACTATTATTTGGCCGATTGACAACCAAAATACGCCATGCACACATGTTTACCAAACCGGCCTCATGTCACTATTGACAGCGCGCTATCTTTGTTTCTTATTTCGTCTGAGGGTCCAGAATTTGAAACCGAGAAGTGAATCTTAAAAACCGTTGATGGCCAAGTCTCTAAACTTTCTAGAACTTGACTTTTTATTAATACCTTGGCGGTTATCGATTGTACCTTTTACTGAATTTTTTGAACATTTATATTTTACCTTTTTATAAAGTCCGTTCATATCTTTCCTATCATCCCGTGCGATGTTACGTCACTTGACCAAAACACTTTTTCTTCTCAAGCTCGCGTGACTAACGTGAGACTCTTGACTTATTAACTTTTTAACCGCCATGTTCATAATTTATAAGGGCAATTACAAGTCGAAGAACGACGTAGAAGAGTGAGTTTCAATTTAAAACATATTTTTCACGACCTTTCTCACATAAACAATAAACATTTAAGGGTCAAAAACTACCTCTCATCGTTTTCACATACTGCGTACTGACGACTAAAGATCTACCTAGACCTAAACGGCCTAGGCGAATGTCACTGTCCACCAAACACCGACAAACACATTGGACCTTTCAAGCTTCAATTAGATACCGTATCAACATGTCCTGCACTGAACCGCCTATTCGACAGGAACCTTCGTCGACAAGGCGGTGAGTTGACGCGAGCATTCCTGCTGTACCCACCAGGAAACTCAGGATATACATCAGCGTAGTTACTCTCTACAGAAATCGCTTCGGACAACGACAGTGGCATGCCAAAGGCTGACCGTCTTGGGGACATGGAAGTAGGCCGAATGTCCATGTGGAGGACTTCAGAACGGGACAGGTTCTTCATTTTCCTCGATGGTGGACTGGTCGTGTAGACGGATCTGCTGACGTACTGGGCTGGAATGTGATTAGTGTTTATTAGTACAGCTTTACAGATGGAGTAGTAGTGGGTAGCAGGGTATATTCCGTTCGAATTGGAGTCGCCCGGATGGGGTAGTGACTACCTCCACCTTACAGAATACCGCAACAAATAATACTACTTATTTTAAATAGTATTGTGTTCCAGCCGATGAGTAAGGTCTCCAGTGCTCCATGCGGTGGGGATTTGGAGAACCGTGGCTTTCGTGGTGGATGGACATTTGTCTTTTTGCTGCCAGAGCAACGTGCCCCGGAGCTTTAGATGTGGACAACGCATCGGCGATACCCCTGGTGTTGCTAATGTCTAGATTCAGCGGTGACCACGCACCATCAGATAGTCCGCTAGCCATTTCTCTAAGGTTTGACATAAATAAAGGATCACGGCCGTGTGGTGTCCGGCAGAGTAGAATAGCACCAACTCGTTATAACTCGTGGATATCGTACAAAGCGACTAATGTTTTCGAGGCAAAAGTTCTTGAGTCTCCGCAGTCTGTAAACTGGACAGCAGCGTTTCCCATTGTTATATTTATAACACTGCGATCTCCAACCCCCCTGTCAAGCGTGGAGATTATTGCAGCAACCTTCCCTTTCGTGGAAGAGGCCCCGAGTCCTGCAGTGGACTGTTACGAGCTGTGATGACACAAGGTCTACCATACCTCTGCCCTTCCGGTGTTTAGTCGTGAAGACTGACACAGGTCTCATAGTAATCAGGGGTCGCATCGGCGAGATCGGCCTCTGCCCCCGGTGCACATCCGTCTTCTCAGACCTTGCCACTGGAGCAGCAGTCTTCGACTCCATTGGGGGACACGTTGATTTCCTGTACATTAGAAATACATAGGTATTAATGGGGGATTTTCAGACAGCTACTTTAAAATGTAAAAAGTGTAGTTCCACCGTGCCGAATTAGATTACATTATACTGGTATTTTAAATGTTTATATTAAGTAAGACACATACTAATGACTATACACATGGTAGCCATACCATACATGAATTTTGTATTTTGTGATGTGTATTTAAGTTCAATTAATTATTATTGATAATTGATTATGTTGTTTATTACTGACTTTCAATAAGTGTATTCTGAAAATATTTATATTGAATAAAAATTATGTGAATTGAATTGAATTGAATTTGATGGCGCTGGCAGGATTCTCAAGCATTAAATTTGGTAACCGAAGTTACCCGAAAAAGGTTTTTTGTAACGAGATACTTAGTTTTAGTACCTTTACTGAGATGAAAGCGCAAATTGTGTCCTTTTTAATACATCTAACGGTGTCATTTTTATTTATTTTTGGGAATCGTGTCTAATCAACGCCATCTATTACAATTATACAATACAATACAATACAATACAATACAAAACTCTTTATTGCACACCAGAGAACACAAGTGCAGATACAAAAAATATGGTAGATAGAGGGCGGTCTTATCACTAATGTGATCAATTATTAGATATATTTTTGTTTTTTTAATCGGCTTTTGGAAAATCTCCTATTAAATGGAGTGGCACTGGTGTAGTGGCAGCGTGCTTGCGAGACTAACAACCAAGGTAACTTGTCCGCTGTCGCCTCGTTTTATGGGTCGTAAAAAAGTCTTACGTGTGCGCACGACTCGCTTCGCCGGTCCGCACAAAATTGGAGCTAAGCGAGTGCGCGCGAACTCGTTTGGCTGGTCCATACAAAGGACTCAATCAGCGTGGGCCCGCGCACTCGCGTCGCGACTCAGCTGTCCGGGCGTCCGCACACGCATGGTATATTTCGGCGGCCACACAACTGTGCGCACGACTCATCTGGCCGCGTTTGTTAGCACCGCGCCTTACTCTTTGCTATTTGGGTTCGCAGCGAATGGTCACAATGTCCGGGAACTGGATAGGTGAGTGAGAGTTTCGTACTTTGAGGCTAGTCCAACTTAAGCACCGAAATGAGGTCGCCACACGTAAGGTGTGCCTCTTAATACTGTTCGCGAAGCGGAGTTGATCAGTCTTCCGCTGAGGAGGTTTGAGTCTAGTTGAATATTTAGGTCCGTGAGGGTAGGAAAGAAATGGAGTATCTCTATATATCTAAATAAATAAATAAAAAATAAATATTCATGGACAAATTTACACAGCGCCATCTAGCCCCAAACTAAGCAAAGCTTGTACTATGGGTGCTAGATAACTGATATACTACTTAAATACTTTTAAATACATACTTATTATACATAGAATACCCAGACCCGTAACAGAAATTAAAATTCATCATTTCAATTTCTGCCCGGCCGGGAATCGAACCCGGGACCTCTTGCGTGGCAGACCGGCATGTTGACCATTGAACCACTCAGGTCGTCATCAGGATATCTATCTATCGTCGTCACTATTTCACCCAAGCCACGCTCACTTACTCGTTGTCCCTTGGTGTCTGACATATCGTCGTCGCACGTAAAGGGTCGAATATGTATAAGAATAAAACGCTCGGTGGTTACGCATGCAGAGTTAGGCGCACTTAGCTACCATGCAGAGTTGGGTGCTCTAAACTACGGTTTATATGTAGATTATGACGTAGTCCGGGGCTACGCTTTACAGATGTAGAACGGAGTTACGCTTTACAAACGTAACACGGAGTTACGCTTTACAAACGTAGCACGGAGTTACGCTTTGCAAACGTAGCACGGAGCCACGCTGTATAAAGTAGCCCGGGGCTACGCTTTAGAAATGTAGCATGGAGCTACGGTTACAGGTGTAGCATTGCTCTACTTTCTGCGTCAATACCGTGTGGCACTTTGACGCGTTATAACGCTTAATGCTATAGACATATTGCCTACCCAGGAAGCGATTGATTTACATCTCTAAGACAACGCGTGGATACTGAATACCGGGTGAAGTACAGTGGACAGTAGGACTGTTTTTTAAAACAAATAAAATAAAGTACAAACGCTGCGTGCGATCCGTCTGCCGAGAGAGGAATAATGAACCGAAACCTCCACTAACGGGGAGGAGGCTAAAGCCCAGCACTGGACTGTTAGTGGGGAAGGTGACCAATTATGTTTTACTTTACTTACTTCTCCCTGGACTTTGGGAATAGGCCATACTTTAGATGTGAAGAGATGGGAGGTACTTGTTGTTGGCTGCATGAAAAAAAATTACCGATTAAACAAAAATAAAATAAAGAAAACACCGATGAAACAATAGCGAGTGCACGAATCGTAGATGTTACCGCTTACCATCAGGTGGGCTGTCTCGTCACCTGTCACTGCGTAGTATGAATCGGAGATGTTACCGCTTACCATCAGGTGGGCTGTCTCGTCGCCTGTCACTGCGTAATATGAATCGGAGATGTTACCGCTTACCATCAGGTGGGCTGTCTCGTCGCCTGTCGCTGCGTAGTATGAATCGGAGATGTTACCGCTTACCATCAGGTGGGCTGTCTCGTCGCCTGTCACTGCGTAGTATGAATCGGAGATGTTACCGCTTACCATCAGATGGGCTGTCTCGTCGCCTGTCACTGCGTAGTATGAATCGGAGATGTTACCGCTTACCATCAGGTGGGCTGTCTCGTCGCCTGTCACTGCGTAGTATGAATCGGAGATGTTACCGCTTACCATCAGGTGGGCTGTCTAGTCGCCTGTCACTGCGTAGTATGAATCGTAGATGTTACCGCTTAACATCAGGTGGGCTGTCTCGTCGCCTGTCACTGCGTAGTACGAATCGTAGATGTTACCGCTTACCATCAGGTGGGCTGTCTCGTCGCCTGTCACTGCGTGAATCGGAGATGTTACCGCTTACCATCAGGTGGGCTGTTTCGTCGCCTGTCACTGCGAAGTATGAATCGGAGATGTTACAGGCGACAGTCACCGCTTACCATCAGGTGTCGCCTACATCATGATGCTCGTGTGTATAAATATAGATGTTCTGGTCTTTGGAGACCGGCATATGCCGCATGCCGCAGTGTCGTATATCTTCTTCTTCATTCTCTAGTTGGACTAGCCAGGCATTCGAACGGCATCCGACCTGTAGCCGTATTCACAATGGCTCGGAAATCGGATTCGGATACGGAATCGACAAAGGACCCCGCAAAAGTTCTTAGGAAAATGTATTTTCAGTTAATTTCGAAGAAATTTTCATATGTTATAGAGAGTAGTTTCCGTGGAATCTATTGGGATTCTGAATAACAGCTTTCGAATCGATCGACACGGATTCGCCGCTCACGAATTTCGTGTCGAATTGTTCGGAAACGGTTTCGAATCATTGTGAATACGGCTACTGGTGGTAAGTGACAATGCGGCCGAAGACGGGGTGGCCAAAGTGTCACTGTTTCCTTCTAATTTTCCTGCCCCCCTCATTTTTGACGATTGAAAGAGACATATAATGCCTTAATCAATAAAGAAATTTTGCGTTTGAGTCGAGAGTTTCAAATTCAAATTCAAATACTTTTATTGCGACACACAGGTTGTATTGGTATACATCAAAATAATGTACAGATATTAAGTTAATACAGAGAGCTCTGTGGTCTGCCCACAGGACATACAACAATTTAGAAATTTAGGTGTAATAGAGTTTGCCTGTCTAGGAACAGCTTATTCTCTCTAGCCTTGAAGGCGCTTAAAAAAAGTGTACGCACCTAGTTTGCGCCAGCTCTATCGGCATCTTCTTCCGACGAGCATTACCGTCGCCACCGTTCTGGTGCATCGAGTACGCGGACGATCCGCATCTGTCGGCACTAGTGACAAAAAGAAAAAAAGAAAAGAAACAGAAACAAATTGGTGCTTCGACATGACAATGTTTGTTCACTTGCCATTTGGGTACTTTAAGCGTGGTGCTACTTGGGTAGGGCTATTCGAGTAGTCATTGTCGTTATTTGAAATTCAGGCAATTGAATATGTAACCATGATCACATTTGGTGAGGTTCCCCTCCTCCACTGTAATTACCTGATCGCCAAATCTTGGATCATGGTCAAGGCGGACCCCGGGCCCTCTTTCTCCAGAGCACAACCGGGACATTAATTGGATGGTTGTTTTTTATTTATTATTGTTGTTATTAGACGATGTCTGGTGACTTATGCAGATTTTTTTGGTTATGTTGCTGGTTTTTCGTTTCCCATTTCTTTGACGTTAAATTATTTACTATGTCACGCTATTGTCGATGCATTTGGTGCAAACTCTACCTACTAAAACCATTTTGATTAAACTGGTTATCGAATAAAGAAAACTGCATTGAATGCGGTCTACCCGTTCTGGAGCATACACATACAAAGATACACATATGAAACATATATCATTCCCACCACTTAAAAAAATTTTTGGCGTCGGTGGTCTATTGGCTAGTGTGTCGAACTCGTAAGTGAGAGGTGCAGGGTTCGAACCCCAGTGCCGCTATGCTTACAATGATTTTTCTCCTATGTACATTTGTTGAACACAAGTTACGGCAAGGAAAAACAACCAGAGGAAACCGGCACATTCAGGTGACTGAATGTGTAACCATGATACAATATGGTCAGGTTCCCCTGGTAGCAGGAACTCGGAGGTCAGATGGTAGTCGCTCTATGTAATTAGATACTTATCGTATCTGCATTGCATTGATATTGTATTGTTGTGCAATAAAGTTTTTAAATAAATAAATCTGCCAAATCCTGGATCATGATGAAGGCGACCCCGGGCTATCGTGGCCGTAAGCACAACCGGGATATTTTATTTACATAAGTAAAACCAACAGCAACGATTACAATATAATATAGTACTAATAATATTGACTCCAATATGATAACTGCAAACAAGTTCTCAAATGAAAAAATATTTTTTCATACCAAGCTTTCATCGCACGTTCTCTATGATCAGTCAGAGTACTTGTCAAGACTAATCAAAGGAGCCCAAACCGATGGATTTATTTATTTATTTATTTATTAAATCTTTATGCACTAAAGGTACATTGGCGGACTTAAAGCTAAAGTAGCCTTATCTACCAGTCAACCGTGACAAGAAAAAATATCGAAAACAGTAGACGGTGCGGGATAAACAATACGATAAGGTGAAGGAAGGGATACTTTACATCAATAAATGCTAAATTTATACAATTTTACAAAGATACAAGAAATAGTTAAACAACAAATACATACTAAAGATAGGTACATAGGATAATACATAGGAGTAAATAATAGGGGAAATAATGTAATTAAGGGGAATGCAGTTAAGGAGTTCCTATGTCCACCTTCCGTCTCCATCATCAGATCAGCTCGATGGTATCATAACATTGCATTGGCACTAGGTACGTAAGGATTCGGAAACCGGGAAATATTCCAAATCTTTTTTAAATTATATTAGACAGACATTTAACAGTCATCTCAGCTGGTGGTAAGTGACGATGCGGCCGAAGATGGAGCTTGCCTGTCTAGGAAAAGTCTTCACTCTAGCCTTGAAGGCGTCCGAATTATAATAATCAGGGTGCACACTCGCAGGCAACGTGTTCCATTCCTTAGCCGTACGCATTATAAAACAAAGCTTAAGCCAAATCGACAATAGGTAATATAGGTATGCAAGATTTTATTACGAACAAACATGTGGACACAACCGTGTGGTGTCCGGCAGAGTAGAATAGCACCAACTCCGTACACTCGTGGGTACAAGGCGACTAATGTTGTCGAGGCAAAAGATCTAGTCTCCGTGGGCTGGAAAATGAGCAGCAGCGTTTTCTATTGTTATATTCACAACACTGCGATCTCCAACCCGCCTGCCAAGCGTGGCGATTATAGTAATAACCTCCCCTTTCGTGGGAGAGGCCCTTAGTCCTGCAATGTACTGTTATGGGCTATGATGATGATAAAGATTCGATCGAGCCTTTTCCAGGGTTTGACGTTTTTCATTTACATTTGTGCAAATGACCGTACTGCCGTAGTATTACCTCGCAGACTGCTGATGATGATGTGGAAATGTGGTAAATATAAGAACTTATAAAAACGTGGGTGATCTTACTGCGTCAGGCACCGCACGCCCGATCTGTCGTTCTGCTGGTCGGCGCCCGCGCGCCGCGGCTGCGGGCACGTCGCGCGCGACACGCAGCTCGTGTTGTCGTGGTGCGAATCGCTGTGGAGAGACACAAGGCTTTCAGGCTGCCGTCGTGGCTGGGAGCTCATTCCACATCCGAACCGTACGAGCGAGAAACGCTCTTTCGATTCTTCGCGTGGACTCCAGTGTATATGAAGACCCGCCAAAGCCATAGTTACACAATCCCCAAGGAGGTTTGGTCTTAAGCGCGCACCACATGTTCGCCGAAACTTCCGGCGAAACTTTTGCCGGGACTTTGGTCGGCCTCTACATTCTCGCCTATTAGGGATGTGGTGGTGTCAAAACGCGTCGACATTATATCGATTCATCGGTGTAATATCGCTAATCTGCTGTAAACAGGCTCATGTAAATATAAAATCGATCGAATCGAGACGACAACAAACTAACTCTACTTAGTCTATGAAATAGGCGAGACATGCCAAATATGCACGGGACTACACGAATACTACCTCTATTCATATTCATATTCATATTCATTTATTTAGTAAATATTTTACACCGTCATACAATTATTATGTAATTATTATTAATATTAATAATTATTAAAGGAATCAATGAACATAAATTAACAAGTATGTCAATATAAAATTGAAAACTATCACAATATAAATAAACGTAGTAACTACATAAGTGCGTAGCTTAATTAATGTTATCTCATAATAAAATTGTCAAATACAGATTGGTAATGATATGTCAATAGGTACATATTGTACCAACTAGGCTTGCTTATTAATAAATTTAATTACAATTGTCAATGTTATAATAGAATATATATAAGTCAAATTAACAAAATTATTATAAATAAAATAACAACTGAGGGTAATTGCAGGTTTCACTCGTCAAGAAACTCATTTATTGAATAATAAGCTTGTTTTAGGAGCATCGATTTTAGCGATCTACAAAAACCAAATTCCGATTTACACTCACGGATGTCTGGAGGTAGTTTATTGTAGATTCGCGGACCCATTATCATAAGTGACCGTGTAGTTTTTTCTAAACGGTGAGTCGTTATTCGCAGAACATTAGGCCTCCTAGAGGAGCATCGTAGTCCAAGAGTTTCGTTGGTCGGAAACTCCCCCAAATTACGTCTGACATATTTCGCCACTTCGTAAATGTACAGAGATGGTAATGTCAGTATCTTTAAATCAACAAATAGTTGTTTCGCAGGTGTATCAAGTGGCACACGTGACAAGACACGTACTACTTTTTTCTGTAAAATAAATGGCCGGTTTCTGTCCGCTGCCAGTCCCCACAAATCTACACCATAGGTCAGGTGAGAGTGAAAATAGGCGAAATAAGCTGTTAATAAATTTTCGCGTGAAAGTGTCATCGACAGTCTGACAATGGCAAAGAATGCCGAGTTAAGCTTAGAGCACAGTCCCTCGATGTGATCCTGCCACTGAAGGTGACGATCAAACTCGAAGCCTACAAAGCGAGCGCAATCAACACTTGGAATGGGGACATCGTCCACCCGCACGGTTAGAGTTGACCCGGATCCGCACCGCAACGAGAACTCCATCAGGTTGGTCTTTGCAATGTTTAGTTGCATTCCGTTTGCACGCGACCACTACATCTACATTCTCGTGTTCCCGCGGAACTGTCCACATGTGGAGCGCGCTTTACGTTTGCGTCAGGCTCCGCATCCCCGGTCTGTCGACCTACTGTTCGTGGTAAACACGGCAAAAATGACACTTACCGTACCAAATTTACTATATAATATAATATTTTCAGATTCTGCAATATAAAATTTATATCAATTAAAACAATAAGCTTAAAAATTACGTTAGTAGAACGAACATAAAATTCACACCCATGAAGTTAGACTAAAACCAACTTCATGTCGTTTAAAATCGTACATTTCAGTCCATTTCATAGCATACTAGCTGACCCGGCAAACGTTGTTTTGCCATATAAATAATTTCCTAGGGGTGGACTACCCCTAACATTTAGGGGGATGAAAAATAGATGTTGGCCGATTCTCATAGATACCGGATAAGCACAAAAAATTTCATAAAAATCGGTCAAGCCGTTTCGGAGGAGTATGGCAACGAAAACTGTGACACGAGAATTTTATATATTAGATTTAGAGTAGAGCCTATCCGATATGCATGTTGTTACGTCATTCCACATGATGGCATCAAAATGGCGGCGTTCTATTAGAGCATATGATTCTTATGCTTATGCTCTTCCATTATACGTGTGGTCTTACCGCGTCTGCGTCAGACTCCGCATCCCCGGTCTGTCGGCCTGCTGCTCGTGGTACACGCGGCGATTGGAACGCGTCGCGCGCGATATACAGTTCGCGTTGTCTTGATGCGATTCGCTGTGTGTGAGATAAGGCTAGACTTATTTATTTGTTTAACAGTTTATTGAACACAATGAATAATTTGACACTTAGTTATCCTATAGTACCTATATAAGTTACTAACTATTTATAACGATAATTATCACTGAATGTATATGTTCCTGTTATTAGCTTCAATTCAAATGAATCATATGTACACTCAAATAAGCAAAAATACAGATAATTACAAAATTCAAAGGACACAATAGGCACTACATAATTGTAAGGTTAGGTTTTAGGTTAAGTTTTTATCGGTAGCAAACTTTGATTCGTGCGTGAAATAAAGTTGGCGAAAGTTGGAGAAACCAATGGACGTCCTGTAGCCGTATTCACAATGATTCAAAACCGTTTCCGAACGATTCGACACGATACTCGTGAGTGGCGAATCCGTGTCGATCGATTCGAAAACTGTTATTCAGAATCCCGATAGATTCCACGGAAACTCTACTCTCTATATAATATGCAAATTTTATTAGAATTAACTGAAACCACATTTTCCTAAGAGCTTTTGTAGGGTCTTTAGTCGATTCCGTATCCGAATCCGATTTCCGAGCCTGATAATGATGATTATACGGGTACTGTCTAGCCTGAGGGGTCCGCCAGATAAAATATGTTTATTTTTGTGAGCCTCGCTTCGAATTTTCGTAGCGATAAGGCTTTCATATCGTCTAGTGTGGGTTCTAGAAGTAAAAGAGTCTTCTAAATATCTACTATCGCTACAAAGTAGAATGTTTGTTGTACTCGATGACGTAGGATAACCTACGGCGCCCTCACAGTCTACTATGTTTGTGGTGTTGTGTTCCAGTTTGCAGGATAATCTTATTCTTGTTTGCGCATATATAATGAGGAGTTTTCCAGTAGGTATTGATAGATTATTTCAAAAAGCATCAATAGATAGCGCTCTTACAATTTTGGCAAACTTTTTTTAATCTGTATTATGGTGATAGTGATTTCATGCAGCCAACTAATACTAAACATAAAAATAAAATGTTTATTAATATAAACATAACTGTTAAAGGTTGAACGAAATGTGAAAATAAATATTTATGGCATATCAGCTTGGTCCTTGTGACTCGATCCAAAAGCGCGCTGTGAGAATTGTCGATGATACCATGCTCACAAGCGGAGGGATTTCGCCTCCCTTTGTGTGTTCTACCGCTTGTACAACGGTGTTTGTTCTAATGAATTGTTTGACATGATGCCTACAGCTACGTTCTATCATCGCACCGCTCGCCACCAACAGGGAGTTCATCCGCACACCTTGGAGCCAAATTGGTCGCGAACTGTGCGGTTACAAAGGAACTTTCTCCCACGCACACTAAGGTTGTGGAATGAACTACCTGGAGAGGTTTTCCCTGGAGAGTACAACATGGAGTTCTTCATGAAAGCGGTTAAAAGGTTTTTACGGGGTCGGCAACGCGTGGGTGATGCCTCTGGTATTGCAATCGTCCATAGGCTGCGGTGACTGCTTATCATCAGGCAGGCCGTAAGCTTGTTTGCCACCTTGGTCGTATAGAAGTTGGTACTATGTTCCATTATTATAACAACCTCTAAAATGGTTGATAATTATTGACAAATACTATATTATCCAATACAACGTACCCAGTGTTTATATCCTGTTTGCTTAGAACCTATTTCAAGCGATTATCAATTACCATAATTGTCGGAGCGCCATCTAGTGAGTGGCAAGGAATGCTTTAGAACCTATTGGAAAACTGCTCATTCTTTGTTTAAGTTGTTGCATTGCACGTGTGGTCTTACCGCGTGTGCGTCAGGCTGCGCAATCCCGGCCTGTCGGCCTGTTCGTGGTATAGGCGGCGAGCCGGGCAGGTCAACCGGGACACGCAACTGCCGCTGTCCCGATGCGAGTCGCTGTACGGAGAGAGGTACTATTAAGCCCTAGCTACCAACTCAAACTGAAAATCAATAAGTATTTATTGTAATGGGATTAATTTATGTCTTTTCAAACGTAAAATAACTACGGAAAACAAAGGGATCATTAGACGAGCTCCTGGGTAGGGGGTGACGCAAGTAGGCCGGCCAGCGCGCACGCAAGGCGCCGAGTACCGATACGCACCTAGTACAGCCGGTTACGGAATGAACGGACAACCCGAGCACACACTTAATGTATGCTGAGCTTGCTCACCCCGCAGTCGATCACGTCTGAGCGTAATACATGGTTATAAACCAGGGATCCTATTTTTGAAACGGCTCGTAACCACGCGAGCGCTCGCTTACGCTACCTATCTCTTTCACACTCGTGGTAAGTGGCTCTAGATAGAAGAGACAAGCACTAGAAGGCGAGCTGTTTTAAAGATAGGGCCTCAGCATCCACGCATGCACGCCAGCGGTCGTTTGCGCTACCTCTCTCTTTGACACTCGTGTAAGTTGTTGCTCGAGATAAGACGTATGACATAAAAAAAAAAAAGGCAGACAAGCTTTAGAAGGCACTCAGATACTCGTGTGGATACGAGCGACTTACTTCCATGCAATGGAACAACTCTTATTTATATCTCCTTATTTTCATATGTTTAATTAATATTTTTTTAGGATTATTTCCAAATATTTTCACTGGAATAAGTCATTTAACTCTTCCTTATCACGTTCTTTACCTGTTTGTCCTAGATATATATTTTATGGCGGTTGCAGCTAATTTTCGTTGAGCTTGGTCGTTGATTGATTTAATAAGTTATAACCTTAGACGGTAGGAGCGACTTGACACAGTGGCACCACTCTACTAGTGACTATGACGCAAGCAACTGCGTCGAAATATCTAGGTATAAACAACACCAACCGTGGTAACAAACCCGCTAATATGTATAGTGAAAGTGTACTGAATAACAACGAAAGTCTTAAAACCTAGAGTAAATGTATGGTCTTACCGCGTCTGCGTCAGGCTGCGCATTCCCGATCTGTCGGCCTGCTCGTGGTGCACGCGGCGCGCCGGCCCCGTCATGCGCGTACGCGACACGTAGCTCCCGTTGTCTTCGCTATAATGAGGCGGGGAGAAATAAGTGGTAGGACTTGTGAAGACATGGCTGTATAGGCCAACAGCCCTTTGTATTGAAGTAATGCTTATAAAAAACCTTCCTTCCTTCTTTTCGACTAGTCCCTCGACCGTGAACCAACGTAACAAAATTGATTAATTGTAAATCTAATTCTCAAATTTTTATAACATCCTTGTTTGTGTAATGTGCGGAATAAATAAAATACTCGATAACTCGATCATTGTAATTTTGGTGTTTTTATTAGCCACAATACGAGTGGAGTAGCGTCCACTCCGCAGTGCATCATCTGCCAAAAGGACTTTGTCAAGCCTGAGCCATCAAGTAGATACAAATTGATTGTCAAGCTGACGTTTGGCACGAATTTTACCCAAGGGAGCTGCTCTACTCAGCCACGAAGGTAGGTAGGTTAGCTTAACTTACCAATATTTTTAAGTGCCACCGCCTTATCTATTACTGCCGCCAAGCAACAATGCCTGCATTGTTGTGTTTCAGTTCGAAGGCTAAGGTAGCCAGCGCAATTACATGCATGAAGTATTCCATTTTAGTCCTCAGAGTGACAACGGCTCTGCGGTTCCGCATTTTTGTTAGCTGCAACCTAGATGTAAAATTGGACTAGCCAGGCATTTGACCGCCATCTCACCAACATTAAGTTTATGCAATAATTTAAAGATATCTTACTGAGCTGGCACTCCTCTTGATGTCATGGCGCGTCGGCCCTGTTCGGGTGGTATCGGCCTGTAAGTAATAGTCATCAAATTAAACATAATTGAAAGTCTGTTGTTTAGGTTGATTAATATCTGTAAATGTAAACGAAAATTAATTATAAGTGCTCAATATTGCCTCCACCGCTCTTTAGATCTCTTTGCAGAGGGTCTAAGGTTGGCTGGAAGAAATCCCATTGTGGGATAAGCCCGCCTTTGCTTTGCTATGTAAATTGATATTTTTCTCATTACTGCATTTATTTTTAATGCAATTAAGAGTTTACAAACATACATGTTTCATGAGGCAGTAAAGTTCTCGAGTGGCGACCACGTACCGGAAGACGCAGCGTGGGTAGGCCTCCCGCAAAGTGGACCGACGACCTGTTAAAGATTGCAGGTACGGGCTGGATGCGGAAGGCACGGGACCGGCCTTTGTAGAGATCTCGGGACGCGGCCAGCAGTGGGCGTCTTTCGTCTGATATGATATGAGTAGGAACCAGTGGCGGACTAAGCCCATCAGAGGCCCGGGGCGACAAAGCTGAATGCGGCCCGCAGTATATAAAATTGATGTAATTTTACAAGCTTTTTATTCAGTTCACATTTGTATGTGTAAGTTATTATATTTAAAATTACTTTGGTGGAGGGGCCATGTTTGAATAATGATACGGCGACAGCTACGCTTCTGGCCCAACTCCAAACCACCACTTAGATAGATATGTATGTATGTATTTATGTTTTAAAGCCTTGTATAGGATTTGATCAAAGCATCTTGGAGGCGTTTGGAGGTACCCTAGTACCAGAGGCCCGGGGAGGGCCGCCCCTTCCGCACCGTCCGTTACTCTTTGAATAGTATTGTGTTTCTGCCGGTGAGTAAGGTCTCGAGTGCTCCGTGGGATGGGGATATGGGGATCCATGGCTTTGGCAGTAGAGGGGCATTTGCCTTTTTGCTGCCAGAGCAACGTGTTATAGAGGTGGGCAACACATTGGCGATACTCTAACACCTGGTTTCTGAAACGCTTGTCAACGCAAAAATTACGTAACAGCTTGTTAATCTCTGTTTAAATGAAGTTTGGGTTTTTGAAAGGGCCAATTGACAGTTTGTTAACAGCTTGTTAACGGATTGTCAAATCTCCAAAGGCTGATTAATGTAATTTTGGGTTTCCGGAAAGCTTTTTCTGTTAACTGTATGTTATTGTCTTGTTATTTTAAATAGCGAAAATCGACCAATTAACCGATTGTCAAAATAAATTATATCCGATTTTCATGGTCTAGGTCTTGGTTCTGGCCCTGGTTCAGGTCCTAGTTTTGGTCCAAGACAAAGTCCAGGTCTAGGGTCCAGGTTCTGTTACAGGACCATGACCAAAACTGGAACCTTGATCACAATTTGAGCTTGAACCAGAACCAGGGCCTAGACCAGTGCCAGCATATAGTGCCACACCATAAACATTAACTGGACCAGGACCTGGTTCGGGGCCAGGACCTGGACCTGAACCGGGGTCCTGTCCCGGACCCGGGGGACCCGGGGGACTGTCTCCAGGTCCTGGCCCTGGTCTGGTCTGTGCCCAGGACTCGAACCAGGATTTAACTAATGGGATTATTGGGAGAAACTCACAGAATCGATAGCCGATGGGGCGGATGTTGTTAAGTGGCGAACTCTGGATGGCCTCCCAAGAGATGGACGGACGGCCTCTTTAAGGTCCTAGGGAGCCGATGGATGCAAGACAACAGAGTCGACCGGAGTGCAAGCCGTGGGAGGCCTGTATTCAGCAGTGGACCGGACCTACCTAACTGCCTAAAGACGATGATGATGGGATTACTGATCCACTGGAATCCGTGACCCTATAACATAAATATTGTTATAAGTTCTCTTTTCTCCCTCTTTATATTTTTTTGATAATTTTCGATTTTACACGAAAACTATACAATCACTATCAGTTTCATCTAAAAGTTGAATATCACATTCGATTTTGGCTTCAAAAGGCCGCTAGGGACAGAGACAAATCAATGCGTTAGACAGAAACAAAACATATATGAGCGAATGAATGTGACTGATTTTAGCAGGGGTAGCCAGACGAAAAAATGTATCTCTTGTTAATGGTCGATTAGCTAATTTTGGTTTGATTGGCCTTTCAGAAACAGCTTGTTAAATGTGACAGTCTGTTAGCTAATCAATGATTTGGCAAGCGTTTCAGAAACCGGGATGGCAGAAAAAGGGTTGCTAATGTCTATAGGCTGTGGTGACCACTTTCCATCAGGTGGCCCGCTTGCCTGTTTGTCCACATTGACATAAAAAAAAGTCTGTTCCTGATATGAGCTCCCAGTCTATGGTACGCTCTTACCTGTGAGTGCGTACGACAGCAGCACTATAAGCTGAAGGCGCCTGTCTGCTCTTCGTCAGGGTCTTTCCATCTTCCTTCACATGGTCCATGTACGGGCACGGGTACACTAAATGACTGGAGGTGGAAAAGCAAAAATTTTAGCCCGTACAATGAGGAGTTTTCCAGTAGGTATTGATAGTTGGTTTCAGAAAGCATCAATAGATGGCGCTCCTACAATTTTGGTAATCTTTTTTTAATCTTAGTAGACAAACCAACCAGATTTAGACAAGGCAACCAACCATCCATCTTAGATCTGGTGCTTACAAACGACGACTCTCTTATAGCACAAATTAAGGAAGAATCACCAATCGGAAAAAGTGACCATGCCTGCCTAGTTGCAACTATTGAAATAGAAACCCAGACACGTCGAACTACTGCATTTAGGTGGAATTATAAGGAAGCTAACTTCGTTGACATGAACACAACACTCTTAAATACTATATCCAAGAAGATGAATCTGCAAGACTGCACTGAAACCCAATTTAACACACTACACAAAGCAATAAAGGAGGCAATCCATCTACACGTGCCACAGCTGAGACTGAGTCAAAACACTTCTAACAAGCCATGGATATCCAAAGAAACACAGGGTCTAATCAAACTAAAAATGACATTTTGGAGGAAATTTAAAATTACTGGACTAGACGAGGCATACAGAGAGTATAGGAGGATAAATAATAGGCTAACCAATCACAGACGCACTGCTCGCACAAAATACGAAAAGGAGTTGCTAGAAGCTGGACCCAAGAAATTCTACTCTTACATAAAACAGCAAATAACATCCAAAACCAGCATTCCTTCAACCCTACGTAATCATCAAGGAAAAGTGATAACCCAACCAGAAGATATAGCAGAGGCATTTGCCGACCAATTTTTGAGCGTGTACAAAAGGGAACCACAGATCCCGCTGCCAGCCCTCGACACACGGATTAGAATTGAGGACTCTATCGAGGATATAACATTCACGCCAGATAAGGTATTACATGCCATCAAAGAATTAAAAGCAGACTCAGCTCCAGGACCAGATGAAATCCCAGCATCCATACTTAAGAACTGTGACCTAGCAAATGCACTAGCCACCATAATGCAGAATTCGTATGATACTGGAACACTCCCAAAGCTCTGGAAAACTGCTACAGTGACTCCGATATTTAAGAAGGGAAGCAAACTGCAACCAGAAAATTACAGGCCAATAAGTCTAACTTGTATACCATGCAAGATAATGGAAAAAATTATAGTGAAACACATAAGAGAGTTCCTTTCCAAACATGCAATAATTGAAGATCAGCAGCATGGCTTTTGCCCTCGTCGCTCAACAGTGTCCAACTTGCTATCCTGTTTATCATCCTGGACCAACAGTTTCAATAACAGGGAGCCTGTGGATGTAATATACCTAGATTATGAGAAAGCATTTGACAAAGTACCTACATCGAGGCTGCTACACAAACTGGAGTTTATAGGTATAAGGGGCAAACTGCTTGCATGGATCGAAAATTTCCTGCGAGGTAGAACATTTCGAGTAAGAGTGGGAGAGAGCTTGTCAAGCCTGCGAGATATCTACAGCGGTGTACCTCAGGGGTCAGTTTTGGGCCCTGTGCTATACATTATCTATACATTCGACTTGCCTTCCTGTATGCAATGTAATGTGAGAGTATTTGCTGATGACACCAAGATATTTGCGAACCCACTGGTGGATTACACGAAGCTCCAATCTGATCTGGACGCCATTGCAAAGTATTCAAAGGATTGGCTTATTAATTTAAACTCCGAAAAATGTACTGTTCTGCATATAGGCAATAAGAACCCCCATTTGACATACAAGCTAAATGATATCAATCTAAAAGCTGTGAAGTCTCAGACGGATCTGGGTGTCATTATCACAGAAAATCTAAAGTGGGAAGAACATATAAGTATGATAACCAAGAGGGCTAGGAGTCTCATATACCTTATAAGAAAAGCATTTGGAACAATAACACCTGAAATCATGATAAAAATCTATAAAACATATATCAGACCATTATTGGAGTATGCCTTCCAGGTTTGGAGCCCCTATTTCCAAAAAGACATTGAAACACTTGAGAAAGTACAGCGTAGTTTCACTAAAATCCCAAGAGAATATAAGAAATTATCCTACGAACAAAGACTAGACAGCCTGAAACTAGACAAGCTACACGAGCGGAGACAACGTGGGGACCTAATAGAAACGTACAAAATCTTAAACGGACATTATGATGTAAAGAACTTTGAACAAATATTAAAGCGAGATCAGAACACTCGATTAAGAGGTCACCACTTGAAATTGGTACAAAGTTTCTCCAACAACAACCCGCACAAGCATTTTTTCAGCAACAGAGTCGTGGCACCTTGGAACAAGTTACCTGAGCAAGTTATATCAGCACCGAGTACCAACGCCTTTAAGAATCGATTAGATGAACATTACAAGAAAACCAAAAATAACTAATTGAGAATGTCAATGGGTTGAGGATAATGAGATACAGACATATCAGTTGTTCCAACTGCCTGTCTGTTCAGGAATAATAATAATAATAATAATAATAATAATAATCTGTATGATGGTGGCAGTGATTTCATGCAGCCAACTAATACTAAACCTAAAAATAAAATGTTTATTCATATAAACATAACTGTTAAAGTTTGAACT
Organism: Blastobasis lacticolella; assembly: GCA_905147135.1. Classification (NCBI taxonomy): domain Eukaryota; kingdom Metazoa; phylum Arthropoda; class Insecta; order Lepidoptera; family Blastobasidae; genus Blastobasis; species Blastobasis lacticolella. The sequence goes on from LR990065.1 coordinate 12,388,249, forward strand.
AAAATGTAAAAAGAAATTATTTATAGAAGTTGGCACTATGTTCCGTTATTATTACAACCTCTAAAATGGTTGAAAACTATTGAAAAATACAATATTATCCAATACAACGTACCCAGTGCTTATATCCTGTTTGCTAAGAACATATTTCAAGGGATTATCAATTACCAAAATTGTCGGGGCGCCATCTAGCGAGTGGTTAGAAATGCTTTAGATACCTATTGGAAAACTGCTCATTGGATTAGATATAATAGGATAGATATACCTGGGCCTAAAGTCGCTCGCCTAAAGTTCCGAAGGCTGCATAAAAGGCATGCTTCAAGTTAACGCTCGGTGGCAGTGGGCGGGCAGAAGGAACAGATGGCCTTTGAGACAGTAAAGTTCTCCAGTGGCGACCATATACAGCGTGGGTAGAAGTAGACCTTACATGGTGGATCGACGACCTGGTAAAGATCGCAGGTGCTAGCTGGATGCGGAAGGCACAGAACCGGCCTTTGTGGAGATCTCTGGGGGAGGCCTATGGCCAGCAGGAGGCGCCTTCCTGCTGATATGATGATGATGAAATTTAAGGGAGTATACACGTAGCAAGCTCGAGCGTCGGTAGCCGGGCGGTTGAGTATCCAACTCGTAAGCGAGAGGTACCGGGTTCGAATCCCGCTGCGGCCATGTACCAATGACTCTTTTCTGAGTTATGTACGGTGAGGGAAAACATCGTGATGAAACTTGCAAATTCAGGCAACTGAATTTGTAACTATGATCCAATCTGGTCAGGTTCCCGGAGGGTCACGGAGGTCAGATGGTAGTCGCTCCACTGTAATTACCTGATCACCAAAACCTGGATCATGGTCAAGGCAAACCCCGGGCCTTCGTTGTCGAAAGCACAATTGGAGCATTAAGGCCATGATGTTATTTTTTATACACGTAGCAAGCTAGTTATCAGCGCCGTTCCACCAGCGCTTAGCGGAACCGGCCCGCTCAGGTAGTCGGCGCAGGCAGTGTGTATAGTTTTAGAAAAACCAGCAATAATAAGCGCCGAACGTTGCCGACGATAGAATGGTTGTCGTGCCGACGATCATTTTCTCTCATTAGATTTTTTATGATACTTTGAAGTTACTTTCTACCCATTCATAGTGACTCTCTGACACTGGGGTCTCTAAGGTAGGTAGAGCTCGTCTAATCTAAAATGACGCGCCCCACTATCGCATTACCGCACACAAGCAAGTTTAAAATATGGACGCAATACATATACAAATGCCGTTGTAATTGGTCATTCAGTTGCCGGTGAGATTCAAACGTAGGAACACGCGTCGTTCATTGGCTCCCACACAGATGAAGTGTCGTTATCAATATTTGCACTCACACATCGAAATCAACTAACTAAGTAGTGGGGCGCGTCATCTTAGACTAGACGAGCTCTACCACAGGCCACAGTGAAATGAAGCTAATCGTAGGTATGGGTACATGGGAACTTACTAAGTCTTTTTCTCGGAAGACTGGAATTTCGTAGATTTATGTTTCATCGCCTGCATCGTCTTCCAACTTATGCTGTTTTACAAATTATCGTGCGCAAGCAATTTTGCATTCTTTTTTTACCTTTTCAATTAGAGTTTTATGTGAATAAACATTTAAATTTAGTCATTTTTGTTTGTTACAATAGTTATCGTGTTTCGTGACACGTTGCTTTTTATTGACAACCCTCGACAATGTGTTTGACATTAGACATACTAGATTTCACGCCAAGGTTTTATTGAAGATTGAAGGCTGTACTTGGAGGTCGCGGTCTTTAAATAATAATCTATGAAATAGAAAATTGAAAATTTCTTTATTGATTAGGACATTAAATATCTCTTTCAATCGTCAAAAAGGAGGGGGATAGGAAAGTAGGAAGGAAACACACAGTGACACGCTGACCGCCCTATGGCCGTAGATAAAAGTATCTCTCGCCAACCACGACCGAACCGCGCTCGACAATGCCAGGCAGAGCCGGAACGCTAATTAAGAAAAACCACCTAAAACTACAGCAAGAGTAAGCCAGTCCACCAAGGCAGCACCCGTTCACGAGTATAACGCAGGGCCCAGCCATCGTCCAATTCAACCATATTTGAGGGAAAAGAGCGACCCGGCCCCCACGCCACCGCCAGACAGACTTTTAAGTGAGCGTGAATCACACATGCTGTATGTGGTAGGTAGTCGCTACCACCCTACTCTATCCTATCCCTTCCCTATCGCTACCTCACCCCTACCCTATCTTACCATTGCCTTAACCCCACCCTACCACTACCTTATCCCTACCCTACCACTATCTTACCCCGACCCTACCACTATCTTACCCCTACCCAACCCTATACTACCTTACCGCTATCTTACTCCTACCCTACCCTACCCTACCCCTACTCTAACTACTACTCTACCCCTACCCTAGCGCAGACAGGAGACACCATGTGTGGGAGAGGAAGGAAAATTTAACGCCGCTTCCAAGGTGGTTCTCCGTGGGGGAAAGAAACGGCAAGAAACCCACAGAGCCTACGTTAATTCTTTTTTTTTTAAACATGTCTTATGTACTAATACATTATTTGTCCTATATACTGTCTTAAAAGTAAATACCTGTATAGAACAGCAGTTCAGTCCCATGGACTTTTGTCATTTACATATTCAAATATACTATAATAACTTTTTTGACATAATTTGTTTTTTATAGCGACTTTAAATTTATTCAATGGTAAATTCTGAATATCTGTTGGAACCTTATTATAAAAGCGTACACATTGTCCCATAAATGATTTGTGGACTTTGGCTAGACGACAAGCACTAGCAACATGCTTATCTTTATTTCTCGTATTAATATTATGAACATCACTATTCTTCTTAAATAAGTGTACATTTTTATGAACATACATTAAGTTCTCATATATATATATATATATATATATGTCGTCGCGTGAAGGAAAGGGTGTATCAGGATCATTGTCATCAGGGTGGTGATATCAGTATTAGATCGTCATTTACTCCACTGTATTTATTCCAATCCATTTTTGCACATCACTTATAATTTCACTTGAAATCAGAGCAGTATCACAATGTAGGCAGTTGAGGTGATTAACTTTCTTATTTCAATAGTGATTTTAAAATTACTTTATTTTCAAACGTAAATAACACTTTATATAAACGAAATGTGGAGACAGTTTCAAGACGCGTCACTCCTCGGCGGCGGTCGCGCCAAGAATGGCCGCCACTCGGCCCGAGTCGTGCCGTCGAGACTCTGTCAGCACGCCCCACCAGAGGGCGCACTCCCACTTCCGTTTTCTTCGTCATGAGTCCGTACTATTGACCACATGAGTCCGTACTATTGACCGCATCCGTCACGGCCGTCCACGTCCTCGTGTGTTATCTGAAACATGAAAACCATAGCACAGTACCATATTCGCTCGGTCACTTCTGACCACAACACATCACCCAAGTAAGTCTTATGAATCATGTGATTGGATCTATCACGACTGCTTCAACCCACCAATACTTAAGTAACTGCTATTTGTGTACACATAAAACATACGTACATTATCATTTATCATAGTAAACTTCCGTAGATTCAGAGAGACTTGAGAGAACAACATCATCTCGTACACAAGTTATTCTTTCTAAGTTGCCGGCATAAATTCAGCTACGGCTTCAGTTTATGAGAGAGGCGTGACAGGACACCAGACTATGAACCGTATCACAATTACCACAAATGAAGGTTTCATCATCATCACCAGTGTTTTCCCCTTGATGATCTTGTTCAGTGGGAAACATCACAAATCCAATCACAAAGCTCGTGTACTGTCCCCGACCTCCATTACTGTAGGTACTTAGATTTACTACAAATATGTGACATACCTACATACAATTATCAGTACTCAGCAAAAGACCCAATGTTACTTCGAGTGTGATCGAAACACTCCTTCATTAAATGCCATATGATTTTTGGTCATCCGTCAGCGCCATCCTAATTTTAAAAATAAGAGTAATGTTACCATACAGGAGAAATGACAAAGGCGAAGCACCACACTGACTGACGCTATCTGGCGGGCAGCCACGCAACCGGGCCGGCACGCAACTGGACCTGCACACAAGCGAAATACCACACAGACTAGGTGCCACACAGACTGGGTGTCACTCTGGTCAGTGCCACTCTAATCGTCAAACTATGAGTCTATTCTATATCCTGTATCACGTCTGCCATAGCACGATACAGGTAAGATGTCACACAAGGGTAAATGGCACAGAGGCGAAATGCCACACAGAAAAATACCACACCGGCGAAATGCCATACAGGCGGAATACCTCACAGGCTAAATGCCACACAGGCGAAATGCCAAACAGGCGTGATGCCACACAAGCAAGATGCCACACAGGCGAGATGCCACACAGGCGGGATGCCACACAGGCAAAATGCCACACAGGTGGGTGCCACAGAGGCGGAAGCCACACAGGCGGGAGCCACACAGGCGGGAGCCACACAGGCGGGATCTACACAGGCGGGAGCCACACAGGCGGGAGCCACACAGGCGGGAGCCACACAGGCGGGAGCCACACAGGCGAGAGCCACACAGGCGAGAGCCACACAGGCGGGAGCCACCCAGGCGTTAATAAACATTGCCAACATATAAGCTCAGTGTTGTTCATTCGTCACATTTTTTAAACCAGTAGGTACTTATAGACTCTAGTAATACCTCTTTCTATAATATAGGGGCACCACTGTAGTAGCCGTACTTATATAGCCACTGCTAGACTATACAGTATACTTTTTAATATGAAATTGCATAAATCATGAAGTAGTAACTTTAACACGCTTTACTTCACTAATAGCTGTCTATAGACTCTCAGCTCGTGGTCAATTCTTCGACCAAATCTGCACTAAGTCAGTGATAGGTAACACATTCATACCTGCTATCATAACACGTAATAACGGTCTACCAGTTACATAACAAGTAATCGTCACAGACTCGAACAAATGTTCACGGTGATATCTCTACAAAAACAACATTATCTCTACTGCTCAATATCAAAACTAAATCAGGAGTTTAATAATATGAAGCTCTCACGTTTATCTGTTACGCCAGTCATAGGTAAGTTGTTACCATCCAGTTCATATGTTACCACACCAAAACTAAACAAGTAATAATCATCGTCATCAATTTTAACTGTTCGAACAAGTATACTCTATTTAGAGTTTACGTTATGTTTTAGCCTCCCATTTTGAAACGATTTAACAATGATTGTAATAATGAAGGTGTCCCATATACAGACGCATTCTAAAAAAAATTACAACATTAAATTTGCCATCTACAGCCACAACATCGAGACTTTCGGGGCTATCACACACATGATTTCCAGGCCACTCCAAGTCAGCCAAATAAATCAGGATATTTGACCTCAACAACAGTTCAGGTACTACTAAACTTGTACTGGCAGAAGGATATAAAATCTCACCATTGCTTACACTGCCTCATCTTACTGGTACAACAACAGAACTCGAAAAAGTTACTTTATATCGGTAATCATGGAAATTTCAGTACTCGGAGCTAAAGTTAATTTAATAAACCGACTATTGAACAATCACCAAAATATCTGGACTTTCTTAACATCATTATCGTTCAACATTTTCTCACAAAGATTGAAACAACTACCTTCTATTAGCCACGCTCCCATAGCCTCCATCAGGCCGGTAAGCAACCATAAAACTCTCCCATAGGCTCCATCAGCCCACCATCAGTGATGAAATACGATCACCTCCATCCGATGATGCGAATTACGAAATTTTAAGAAAACAAAACTATCACATAAATCTTATAAAAACCTCGGCTCGATAGACGTCACATATTGAGTTAGCTTCTTAGATAGATCCGTCTAACAAAGTCTTTAACCAGGTCAAACTAAGTCATATTAACATAGAACAAATGGTTTTCGGTCGAACTAAGTCACAGGTTTATCTTTAGTTACTCAAAACATAAATCGAAATTATCTACCGTCAATCAGTTCACTTACTCGTATTTACTTTTTCTTTCGATTAATAACTTGATACCAACATAAAATTAAATTACTAACCAAACTACCCCTTTTTTCCGTTTTGTAGTATTAAAAGAAACGTATACTTATGAGTGATCCCATTGTTACCGCGGATATCTTCTATAACATTGGGAAACTACGACCACAATAACAAACATACTGAAATATGGAAAAGTTCGTTCGAATGTCTCCTGTTAAATGTAAACAAACACGCTAACAATTTTTCTCTTTTTTTTTTTCGATACATGTTGGCACCCTCCCGCTCGCATAGAAATCGCGGAGATCTTTACTGGGTCATTGTTGAAATTTTGCACATTCGAAGCCTATCCTATCTCTAAGATACAACATCCTAAAGTACACCAGCTAATTGTTCCACAAACTCACTGCTACGGCATCCCTGCCACACTGTTATTATCAAATATTTACTTAATCAGCAATCTGGAACGATTTATGGTGACGGGAAAAGTCGAAGGCAAGAGACCCAGAGGCCGAAGTCCGAAGAGATGGGCGGACCAAATATCCGAACGATACATCCGTCAACGTCGCATTACATCAGGCGACCAATGGAGACAAACTCCGAAGATGTCACGATCCTCAGCAGTGAGGTAACGATCAAGAAGAAGAAGTCAATCAGCGGCAGTACCACCATAACGATGCTTACGTACTCAATTTATAAAAATAATAGGACTATGCTTTCAAGTATTTCTTATTCTTGTTTTCCGATAACTGACGTGATGTTGGTAATACGTTAAATCATAGCGTGTTTCAAGATGGGAAAATAATCTTAGATTAAATGTCACTTTTTTAATTTTAACACAGTGTACTGTAACATTTAGAGGGATTTAACATAATTCTTTATTTGACATAGGTACCCGCAAAAGCTAATATTTATTAAATAAAGAGGAACTGTCAATATCACATCATTTCTCAGTCATGTACGCAACACTCGCAGATTGTCTACCATCGTCCTATGTTGAAACAATCACGTTGAGGCTACCAGTCCAGCGTTGCATTGCAATGTTGTTCTCGTAGATGAAGCGAACCGTTGTACACCATTGTTATGCAATAGAAGAAAATAATTGTATTAGTAAAACTTAAAAAATAAAAAAATAATAATCGTTTTATTTATCTGCAGAAATTTAAGCAATTAATTTAATTGTGGTGTCAAACCACACTGCTAAATGAATCTAAATCTAAGCATTTACTTTAACTTCATTGAATAAACTTTAGCTGGCTAATTTAGAACTACGCAAATTATTCAACTAACACTATTTATGTTTGTTAAAAGAGGGGAATATTTAACATGAGTAATCTAAATTAAGTTTTGCAAAAACAAAGAATACATACCAAAGTGCCGTCCATAGTAAGTTTCACTCGATTTTTAATAATGGTGTCAGTATCCCAATGGTGCTCTCGAAGGCCCGAGGTCTGCCTTGGGCGTTGCGTTCGTCATCACCGCTTCTGATGTCGTCGCGTGAAGGAAAGGGTGTATCAGGATCATTGTCATCAGGGTGGTGATATCAGTATTAGATCGTCCAGATAAATTAAAGAAAAGGTTCACATTTACTCCACTGTATTTATTCCAATTCATTTTTGCACATCACTTATAATTTCACTTGAAATCAGAGCAGTATCACAATGTAGGCAGTTGAGGTGATTAACTTTCTTATTTCAATAGTGATTTTAAAATTACTTTATTTTCAAACGTAAATAACACTTTATATAAACGAAATGTGGAGACAGTTTCAAGACGCGTCAGTCCTCGGCGGCGGTCGCGCCAAGAATGGCCGCCACTCGGCCCGAGTCGTGCCGTCGAGACTCTGTCAGCACGCCCCACCAGAGGGCGCACTCCCACTTCCGTTTTCTTCGTCATGAGTCCGTACTATTGACCGCATCCGTCATATATATATATATATATATATATATATATATATATATATATATATATATATATGTCGTCGCGTGAAGGAAAGGGGTGTATCAGGATCATTGTCATCAGGGTGGTGATATCAGTATTAGATCGTATTCGTCCAGATAAATTAAAGAAAAGGTTCACATTTACTCCACTGTATTTATTCCATTTCATTTTTGCACATCACTTATAATTTCGTTCAAACGTAAACAAACGAAATGTGGAGACAGTTTCAAGACGCGTCACTCCTCGGCGGCGGTCGCGCCAAGAATGGCCGCCACTCGGCCCGAGTCGTGCCGTCGAGACTCTGTCAGCACGCCCCACCAGAGGGCGCACTCCCACTTCCGTTTTCATCGTCATGAGTCCGTACTATTGACCACATGAGTCCACACTATTGACCGTGATCCGTCACGGCCGTCCTGCTGTACACACGTCCTCGTGTGTAATCTGAAACATGAAAACCATAGCACAGTACTATATTCGCTCGGTCACTTCTGACCACAACACATCACCCAAATAAGTCTTATGAATCATGTGATTGGATCTATCACGACTGCATTAACCCACCAATTCTTCACATAAAACATACGTCCAATATCATTTATCATACTAAACTTCTGTAGATTGAGAGATAACAACATCATCTTGTACATAAATTATTCTTTATAAGTTGCCGACATAAATTCAGCTACGACTTCAGTTCATTAGAGAGGCGTGACAAGGTATAACACCAGACTATGAACCGTATCACAATTACCACCAATGAAGAAGGTTTAATCATCGTCACCAGTGTTTTCCCCTTGATGCTCTTGTTGAGTGGGAAACAAGCCCCAATCACAGAGCTCGCGTATCGTCCCCGACGTTCATTACTGTAGGGACTTAGATTCACTACAAATATGTGACATACCTACATCAAATTTTCAGTACTCAGCAAAAGACCCAATGTTACTTCGAGTGGGATTGAAACACTCCTTCATTAAATGCCATATGATTTTTGGTCATCCGTCAGCGCCATCCTAATTTAAAAAGAATAAGTAATGTTACCATACAGGAGAAATGACACACAGGCGACGAACCACCACACGACGGACGCCATCAGTCGGGCCGCCACGCAATCAGGCCGCCACGCAACCAGGCCGCCACGCAACTGGACCTGCACACAAGTGAAATACCACACAGACTAGGTGCCACACAGGTTGGGTGTCACTCTGGTCAGTGCCACTCTAATGTCAAACTATGAGTTTATTCATCATATATCCTGTGTCACGTCTACCAAAGCACGATATAGGTAAGATGTCACACGGGTAAATTTCACAGAGGCAAAATGCCACACATAAAAATGCCACACCGGCGAAATGCCATACAGGTAGAATGCCTCACAGGCTAAATACCACACAGACTTAATGTCACACAGACTATGCCACACAGGCGAAATGCCAAACAGGCGGGATGCCACACAGGCGGGAGCCACACAGGCGGGAGCCACACAGGCGGGAGCCACACAGACGGGAGCCACACAGGCGGGACAAATAAATAGAAGCTGTCTATAGATTCTCAGCTCGTGGTCAATCCTTCGACCAAATCTGTACTAAGTCAGTGATAGGTAACAGTCTATCTGCTATCATAACCCGTAATAATGGTCTACGAGTTACACAACAAGTAATCGTCACAGATCCGAACAACTGTTTACGGTGTCATCTCTACAAAAACAACAAAATAAAATAAAAATAAACATTATTTCTACTGCCCAATATCAAAACTAAATCAGAAGTTAGAAATAATAATAAGCTCTCACGTCTATTTGATACGCCAGTTATAGGTAACAATAGTCCATTTGTTGCCACACCAAAACTAAACAAGCAATAATCGTCGTCATCGATTTTAACTGTTCGAACGAGTATACTCTATCTAGACTTTACGTTACGTTTAAGCTCCCATTTTGAAACCATTTAACAATGTTTGTAATAACGAAGACATCCCATATCAAGCCGCCTTCTAAAAAAATTACAAAATAAAATTTGCTATCTACAGCCACAACATCCGAGACTTTCGGGGCTCTTAGCCCAATGAGTCACACACATGACTTCCGGGTCACTCCAAGTCAGCCAAATAAATCTGGATGTTTGACCTCAACAACAATTCAGGTACTTAAAAACTTGTACTGGCAGAAGGATATGAAATCACACCATTGCTTACACTGTCTCATCTTACTGGCACAACAACAGAACTCAAAATAGTTACTTTATATCAGTAATCAAGGAAATTTCAGTACTCGAAGCTAAAAATAATTTATAAAACCGGCTATTGAACTATCACCAAACTGTCATCATCGTTATCGTTCAACACTTTCTCACAAAGCTTAAAACAACTACCTGCTATTAGCCACGCTCCCATAGCCTCCATCAGGCCGGTAAGCAACCATAAAACTCTCCTATAGGCTCCATTAGCCCACCAACACTGATAAAACACGATCACCTTCATCCGATGATGCAACAAATTTTGAGAAAACAAAACGATCACATAAATCTCATAAAAACCTCGGCTCGATAGTCGTCACGTATTGGGTTAGCGTCTTAGATTGATCCGTCTTACAAAGTCTTTATCCAGGTCAAACTAAGTCACATTGACTTAGTACACATGGTTTTCGGTCGAACTAAGTCACAGGTTAATCTTTAGTTACTCAAAACATAATTCGAAATTATCTACCGTCAATCAGTTCACTTACTCGTGTTTACTTTTTTTTTTTTCGTTAAATAACTTGATACTAATATAAAATTACGTTACTAACCAAACTACCTTTTTTTTTGTAGTATTAAAAGAAACGTATATCGGTGATCCCATTTTTACCGCGGATATATTATCTCTCTATTCTACAACATTGGGAAACTACGACCACAATAACAAACATTATACTGAAATATGGAAAATTTCGTTCGAATTTCTCCTGTTAAATGTAAACAAACACGCTAATAATTTTTCTCTTTTTTTTCTCTTGATACATGTTTGCACCCTCCCGCTCGCATAATAATCGCGGAGATCGCGGGGTCGTTATTGAATTTGCACATTCGAAGCCTATGTGAAGCCTATCCCATCTCTAAGACAACATCCTAAAGTACACCAGCTAATTGTTCCACAAACTCACTGCTACGGCTACGGCTGAAATATGGAAAAGTTCGTTCGAATGTCTCCTGTTAAATGTAAACAAACACGCTAACAATTTTTCTCTTTTTTTTTTTCGATACATGTTGGCACCCTTCCTTTACTGGGTCATTGTTGAAATTTTGCACATTCGAAGCCTATCCTATCTCTAAGATACAACATCCTAAAGTACACCAGCTATTTGTTCCACAAACTCACTGCTACGGCATCCCTGCCACACTGTTATTATCAAATATTTACTTAATCAGCAATCTGGAACGACTTATGGTGACGGGAAAAGTCGAAGGCAAGAGACCCAGAGGCCGAAGTCCGAAGAGATGGGTGGACCAAATATCCGAACGATTCATCGAAACCGATGGAGACATGCAGTTTACCGAAGATGTCAGGATCCTCAGCAGTGAGGCAACGATCAAGAAGAAGAAGTCAGTCAGCAGCAGCACCACCATAACTATGCTTACGTACTCAATTTATAAAAATAATAGCACTATGCTTAAGTACTTCTTATTCTTGTTTTCTGATAACTGACGTGATGTTGGTAATACGTAAAATCATAGCGCACCATGTTTCAAGATGGCAAAATAATCTTAGATTAAGTAACACTTTTTTTACTATAAACACTGTTTGACATTGGGACGGATTTAACATAATTCTTACTATTTTTGTGGAGTGATTTTTTTTCTTAGTAATTTTCTATCAGACAGCCTACATTAATTGACATAGGTACCCGCGAAAGCTAACATTTTTAAACTTAGCAGTAGTTTTTGACATTTTTACCAACAAATTGTAACACTGACGATACTGACGTTGTTTATGTTTTGTTTACATTCTTTCTATTTGTAGTTTCACTAAAGATACAAATAAACCTGCCATTCTCTCTACTAAGGGTATCAATAGTGTTTCTGTCAGAATACTTTTCTTAATTGTCAAAGTAAATAACTCCTAAAATCCGCTAGGGAGCCTCTTCAGCACAGGTTTTTACTAAATAATAATTATGTATAGGACTCACCAGATAGAGAGGAACTGTTAATATCACATCATTTCTCAGTCATGTACACTCGCAGATTGTCTACCATCGTCGTCCCATGTTGAAACAATCACGTTGAGGCTACCAGTCCAGCGTTGCATTCCAATGTTGTTCTCGTAGGTGAAGCGAACCGTTGTACACCATTGTTATGCAATAGAAGAAAATAATTGTATTAGTAAAACAAAAATAAAAAAATAATATACACCGTTTTTAATTGTTTGATTTTATTTTATCTGCATAAATCTAAGCAATTAATTTAATTGTGGTGTCAAACCACACTGCTAAATGAATCTAAATGTAAGCGTTTACTTTAAAGTCATTGAATAAACTTTAGCTGGCTAATTTAGAACTACGCAAATTATTTAACTAACACAATTTTATATTTAAAAAGGAAAATATTTTACATGAGTAATCTAAATTAAATTTAACAAAAACAAAGAAGCCATACCAAAGTTCCGTCCATAGTAAGTTTCACTCGATTTTTAATAATGTTGTCGATATCCCAGTGGTGCTCTCGAAGTCTGCCTTGACCATGACCCATTTGGTACAGATGATCTGCTGTTTACTTTATGAATCCCCCAATCTTTCTGACGAAGTCTTTGTCTTATATCTCGGGGTGTTTGGACTCTTGGCTGCGCTTTGAACATGTTCAATCATTTTACATTTTAATGTAGGCAACTCAACTGGATCGAGTAATCACCTTTCTTTTATTATAACGCTTTCACGTAGCGTATCTGCATGTTCTTTGTTGCTTTTCATCATACCATCTCTTGGGCGTTGCGTTCGTCATCACCGCTTCTGATGTCGTCGCGTGAAGGAAAGGGGTGTATCAGGATCATTGTCATCAGGGTGGTGATATCAGTATTAGATCGTATTCGTCCAGATAAATTAAAGAAAAGGTTCACATTTACTCCACTGTATTTATTCCATTTCATTTTTGCACATCACTTATAATTTCGTTCAAACGTAAACAAACGAAATGTGGAGACAGTTTCAAGACGCGTCACTCCTCGGCGGCGGTCGCGCCAAGAATGGCCGCCACTCGGCCACCACATGAGTCCGTACTATTGACCGCATCCGTCATATATATATATATATATATATATATATATATATATATATATATATATATATATATATATATATATATATATATAATTTACCTTTCACGGTAAAAGTTGATCCAGTACTGATTTAGAACAAATGTTGATCCACCTATTTTGTGTATACATTCAACTCCGGATTGAGATATAGCTGTATAGCACGAATATATGAATTCAGCGTGTGACGTCAGTGGAAGTGCATTTACCCGTTTTCTATAAACTCGTCATAAAATTTTAAGGTAACTGTTGATCCACTAACGGTCAAAAAAATCATACGCAAGCGCATAATGTGGCTCCGATTTTTAAAAGACTTAGTGGTAAATGTGGCTCCGGAGCCACATATGCGGTGAATATGAAGGGTAAGTACGGCAACGTCGCGCTATTGTGCAAATGAAAAAAAAATTACGTTCCTACTTCAAGTAAAAGTGAGACAACATGCTGTCGCGTTTGTATTTTACTTTACGTGAGTCAGTCTGGTCCGAGCTTTCAAGCAACCTGGCCGTTTATGTTTCATGTTTACGATGGCAACAGATTCTTCAGGATCGGATAGTGGTGAGTACCGAGTTTATTGTTTTTAAAGTGCCACTACGTACTAACTATATCTACAAATAATTAGATTTAAGTCATAAGTTTCAAATGAGTTCAAATTAGGCATCAAGTTAAACTTTGAGTCGTATCGTATTAGAATTTTGCAAAGTTATTCATGTAAAGTCATAATTTTAATTACTTTTTTTTATTGGTTTTTACGGCTCTGGAATCTGAATCCTTTTGAGCCAGTCGTTGATTGCTTTGTGAGCTTCAGCCTTTTTGGCATTTTTAGCCCTTTATTTTGACCTCTAGCAGGATCGGTTGACGTTTTCAAATTCTGGCAGTATCTGGCAGGATAGCAATATAAAATGGCAGATTTTGGCAGTATAGCCATAGCAAACCAGTGGAAAGTTGGTAACCGACAGCCAAACTATCTACCTGTCACTCTAGTGCTGGTCAGAATTCGGTATGTAAAGTAAAACCTAAGCTATGCCGATTCTAAAACCATTTCGAGATTTTACATTAAGAAACCTTATTTTCTTATTTAAAACTCTTAAAATTATAAGATGGTGGATATTTTAACAATAATACAAAAAATACTTGACATTCATTTAACCTCTAAATGACGTCATATCAGAGGCTGAATGGGTTTAAATCCGAAGTCTTTGGTAAATAAAAACAAACGTCATATAAACGTCAATGGCAACGTAAGGGTTGTCAGATGTAATTTTTTTTCGCGATTATGGGGAAAAATTTGGTATCTGGGGAAATGAAATCGTTTGAAAAAATTATCAAAGTGGAGAATTTTGAATGTTTTCTAAATCAGTTTTCAAAAAAATATAACTAGGGTGTTCTGCTATTTATAGCCTGACTAACAATCATGGTTCGATATCTGTGCCTTTCAGTAGGTAAGCAAAGTGATGTCTATGGTTTTGTGCAGTTTTGGGGAGACAGTCAAAACGTATCATTTTGGGGGATAAAAATATGGAATTTGGGGAAATTTCTGAAATCACATCTGGCAACACTGGGTTCTAATGTCAATGGAGTGACTTTCTTTTTCTTAATTATTTTACGCAAAGCAAAGAGTTTGAACTATTCAATCTCTAATATGACGGCAAATTATAAAAAATTAACTAAATACCGTATCCCGTATTTATTGAGGTTCATAATGTTGTTAATAAATTGACGTATTTATTTGTGTAAGGGACAGAGTCAACCATGGAGACAGACCATAATTCTGAACAACATTTTCAAAGAAACTTTTCTCGGAAATTAAAAATGTTCGATTTCTCATTCGAAATTGGCAGTATGTTCGGAAGTTTTGTATGGAACGTCAAATTTTTTTTATTTCCGAGAAATGTTTCTTTTAGAAAGTTGTTCAAATGATGGTCTGAGTCCATGGTTTTAGTTTAAGGGTCCCCGTCCCTTACACCGTATAAAGAAATGTTCACACCACCCGCTCGAAAATGGTCAGTTATATGTCATGTAACTCTAACTATAAAGCAAATCATTATAGCCCTCTGTCTAGGGGCAATAATATTGTACTGAATTTCATTATAAACCCGCTGGTCAATAATGACGTTTGAATTTAGAACCGCGTCCACATATTATTTAGTATTTACTACGACCGCAAATTAAAATTAGTATGAAAACTTATCATTGAGACCTGCACCAAAAAGAACTTTATTCAAAAATAGAACTGACCACCAAGAGTAAAGAACAAAAAAAAAGAAAAAAAGGCGCGAACACCTACTGCAAATCGTTGCATTGCTACGAACAAAGAAATACAAAACTACAAACATAAACTCGAATGAAATGTATGGGACAGCAGATATTTTTTTTCGCAATTTCGATATTGGTCCCGTAGAAAAAAGTTTTTCAGTTTGACGGTCTGAAGCACCCCTTTAGGTAAAGTGTCCCATTTAATTTTACATCCTGTATAAGGTCTAACAAAATTAGCTGAAACTATTTTAAGGGGATGATCAGACCATCAAATGGAAAAACTTTCTCTAAGATATCATTATCGAAATCGCGAAAAAAAAACAGCTTTCCCATACATTAGAGTCGAGTTCTGGTGACCGTCAGGATGTCTGGACCAATCTGGCATATTCGATTTTTAAGCTATGCACGATTTAGTACCTCATCATCTCAGCCGATGGACGTCCACTGCTGGACATAGCCCCCCCCCCAAGGATCGCCATAACGACCGGTCCTGCGCTGCCCTCATCCAACGGATTCCCGCCGCCTTCACCAGGTCGTCGGTCCACCGAGTGGGGGGCCTACCCACGCTGTGCTTTCCGGTACGTGGTAGCCACTCGAGAACTTTTCGGCCCCATCGGCCATCGGTTCTACAAGCAATGTGCCCTATCTCTTTCCGTTTGAAATTTGTATGGTGGCCATCTTGGATTCCGCCATTTTTTTCACCGCCCTGAAAATCTGACCAGGGTTCTCTACAATATTAGTTCAGGGCCCATGACCCTAACTGTCATAGTTTCCGCGGGCCGTTGACCCCGACGGTCAGGAGTCGACCTTCCGAAGGTTTTCTGGTATGGCTTGGACATGGCCCTATACACCTTCCAAGTTTCGTTACTCTACTCCGACGGGATCTATGAGAACAATGACTGTCATCTCTGGTATCTGGTCTATAGTTGAGTATCTGGTCCATACAAAACTGCTGTACCTACTCGACTCAAATGTATGGGACAGCTGATTTTTGTTCGCGTTTCCTGAGGTAGGCCCCATTATGAAAGTTGTTCAGTTTGATGGTCTGAGTTCACCGTTTCAGTTTGCGGAGGGCTGTCTCTTACACCCCGTACTTTCTTAAATTGATATTAAAAGTTCGATTTTCGATTCACAACGGATCAACAACTGTAGTAAGCGGAACGGCAACGATGTATTGACCTCCATCGGCCAATCACGGAGGAAGTAATATTGGAGCCACATTTGACAAGCGTTATTGGTAGTCAAGTCACATGACAAAAATGACAAATGTTGATCCGTTCGGAGCCACATCAGTATGAGAAAAAGCGTAATGGATCAACATAAGGCCTCCGGATCAACATTTGTTTTTGGATCAACAATTAACTGATCTTACGTCTCGAAAGATCAACATTTACCGTGTTTATATATCTATATATATATATATATATATATATATATATATATATATATATATATATATATATATATATATATATGTCGTCGCGTGAAGGAAAGGGTGTATCAGGATCATTGTCATCAGGGTGGTGATATCAGTATTAGATCGTCCAGATAAATTAAAGAAAAGGTTCACATTTACTCCACTGTATTTATTCCAATTCATTTTTGCACATCACTTATAATTTCACTTGAAATCAGAGCAGTATCACAATGTAGGCAGTTGAGGTGATTAATTTTCGTATTTCAAAAGTGATTTTAAAATTACTTTATTTTCAAACGTAAATAACACTTTCTATAAACGAAATGTGGAGACAGTTTCAAGACGCGTCACTCCTCGGCGGCGGTCGCGCCAAGAATGGCCGCCACTCGGCCCGAGTCGTGCCGTCGAGACTCTGTCAGCACGCCCCACCAGAGGGCGCACTCCCACTTCCGTTTTCTTGGTCATGAGTCCGTACTATTGACCACATGAGTCCGTACTATTGACCGCATCCGTCACGGCCGTCCTGCTATACACACGTCCTCGTGTGTTATCTGAAACAAGAAAACCATAGCACAGTACCATATTCGCTCGGTCACTTCTGACCACAACACATCACCCAAGTAAGTCTTATGAATCATGTGATTGGATCTATCACGACTGCTTCAACCCACCAATACTTAAGTAACTGCTATTTGTGTACACATAAAACATACGTACATTATCATTTATCATACTAAACTTCCGTAGATTGAGAGAGACTTGAGAGAACAACATCATCTCGTACACAAGTTATTCTTTCTAAGTTGCCGACATAAATTCAGCTACGGCTTCAGTTTATGAGAGAGGCGTGACAGGACACCAGACTATGAACCGTATCACAATTACCACAAATGAAGGTTTCATCATCATCACCAGTGTTTTCCCCTTGATGATCTTGTTGAGTGGGAAACATCACAAATCTAATCACAAAGCTCGTGTACTGTCCCCGACCTCCATTACTGTAGGTACTTAGATTTACTACAAATATGTGACATACCTACCTACATAAAATTTTCATTTACAAAAAGACCCAATGTTACTTCGAGTGTGATCGAAACACTCCTTCATTAAATGCCATATGATTTTGGTCATCCGTCAGCGCCATCCTAATTTTAAAAATAAGAGTAATATTACCATACAGAAGAAATGACACACAGGCGAACCACCACACTGACGAACGCTATCAGACGGGCAGCCACACAATCGGGCCGCCTCGCAACCGGGCCGGCACGCAACTGGACCTGCACAATAGCGAAATACCACACAGACTAGGTGCCACACAGACTGGGTGTCACTCTGGTCAGTACCACTCTAATCGTCAAACTACGAGTATATTCTATATCCTGTATCACGTCTGCCATAGCACGATACAGGTAAGATGTCACACAAGGGTAAATGGCACAGAGGCGAAATGCCACACAGAAAAATACCACACCGGCAAAATGCCATACAGGCGGAATGCCACACAGGCGAAATGCCAAACAGGCGGGATGACACACAGGCAAGATGCCACACAGGCGAGATGCCACACAGGCGAGATGCCACACAGGCGAGATGCCACACAGGCGGGATGCCACACAGGCGGAATGCCACACAGGTGGGTGCCACAGAGGCGGAAGCCACATAGGTGGGTGCCACAGAGGCGGAAGCCACACAGGCGGGAGCCACCCAGGCGGGATCTACACAGGCGGGAGCCACACAGGCGGGAGCCACACAGGCGGGAGCCACACAGGCGGGAGCCACACAGGCGGGAGCCACACAGGCGGGAGCCACACAGGCGGGAGCCACACAGGCGGGAGCCACACAGGCGGGAGCCACCCAGGCGTTAATAAACATTGCCAACATATAAGCTCAGTGTTGTTCATTCGTCACATTTTTTAAACCAGTAGGTACTTATAGACTCTAGTAATACCTCTTTCTATAATATAGGGGCACCACTGTAGTAGCCGTACTTATATAGCCACTGCTAGACTATACAGTATACTTTTTAATATGAAATTGCTGAAATCATGAAGTAGTAACTTTAACACGCTTTACTTCACTAATAGCTGTCTATAGACTCTCAGCTCGTGGTCAATTCTTCGAACAAATCTGCACTAAGTCAGTGATAGGTAACACAGTCATATCTGCTATCATAACACGTAATAACGGTCTACGAGTTACATAACAAGTAATCGTCACAGACCCGAACAAATGTTCACGGTAATATCTCTACAAAAACAACATTATCTCTACTGCTCAATATCAAAACTAAATCAGGAGTTTAATAATATGAAGCTCTCACGTTTATCTGTTACGCCAGTCATAGGTAAGTTGTTACCATCCAGTTCATATGTTACCACACCAAAACTAAACAAGTAATAATCATCGTCATCAATTTTAACTGTTCGAACAAGTATACTCTATTTAGAGTTTACGTTATGTTTTAGCCTCCCATTTTGAAACGATTTAACAATGATTGTAATAATGAAGGTGTCCCATACACAGACGCCTTCTAAAAAAAAATTACAACATTAAATTTGCCATCTACAGCCACAACATCGACACTTTCGGGGCTATCACACACATGATTTCCAGGCCACTCC